>CM058041.1:28906075-30106075 GCA_030169165.1 Centaurea solstitialis
TCTCTGATTTCCTCTTTTAACTTCTTTGCCTTTCTTCTGTGGAACACTACCTTGAGATCTGACATTGGGTTTTGTGTGACAGTCATTTTTAAGATCCTTTTTAAGTTCAGTATCAGACCTATGAGGTTTATCCTTTTTGAATTTAGTGTTATTCATCAAAGGATCTACTTCTAGAGCAACTTTGGGAAGATCTGATTTACCTAACCTGTCTAGGATATCAATGGTTGGTGGAATATAGTTGTTGTTATATGGAGGTGGTGTGTTGTGATATCCTAATCCCTTTTTAAGGTCATCATGAATTTGAGACTTCAAGAGTTCATCTAAGGCTTTTGATGATTTAGAGAATTTTTCCAAATTTTCATTAGCCTTTTTCAAATCCTCTTTGGTCTTGTCCAATTCTGATGAAATTTTAGAGATTTTTAGTTCAAGCTCTTTCTTTTCCCAATTCCAGTAGTATAAGTCATAACCATACTGGACCTCATTTGCCTGATAGGATTTGATTTGATCTTCTAAATTAGCTATAACTAAGGAGGACTCTCTCCTACTTAGTTCTAGCTTTTTGATACTATCACACATAACCTGGTTATGATCTCTGTACTTCCTGACAGTTTCAAGACATGATGAAGAGCAGAGTTTGGATTTTACCTCTTTGGGGATCTCAGAAATTGGTTATTCTATTATTTCAGCCATAAGAGCTTGATTCTGCACTTGTTCCTCAGCTTGATCACTCCAGTCAAATCCAGCTCCTTCTTGTGATACCAGGGCTTGTGAGGATCCCAAGTTAGGATTTCTATTGTTGTGATTTGCCCTGCTTGTGTTGAAGTGATTCTGCTGCTGATTTAGCTGATGCACATTCTGATTCTGCTGCTGCACATTCTGCTGCTGCTGATGATTAAGCTGCTGCTGATTCTGCTGCTGCATGTTCTGCTGCTGATTCTGTTGCTGTTGCTGGTTGTTATAACCTCCTTTACATTCACGAGCAAAGTGTCCAAGTCCATGACACTTATAACATTCCACCTTGGACTTATCAAATCCAAGCCTGTCATCCTTCCTCATACCAAAATTTCTTCTACCTGTTCTTCTCATGAACCTGTTTACCCTTACTGTTATCATGGCCATTTGCCATTTGAGATCCATCTCCTCAAGATCATCTGCATGGATCTGATCAAGATCTTCATTCACCAGTGGTACACTAGCATGACTGGAGAAAAGAGCTTCCATTACAGAATCTCCTTCAGTCTCTTGCCTTGAGATGGGTGTACTGGGACTAGGTTCTCCATTGGTGGTAGGTTCTTCAGTTGAGAAGAGTGCTGTGTTATGAGTATAGCCAATAGGCTTCTTCTTGGCTTCTACTTCTGCTTCAAAAACTCTCAGATCATTGTACAGATCATCAAGTTCTTTATCTTCTAGATTATCATTCTGTCTAAAGGGAACAGTATAGATAATCCATTCTTCTCCAAGTGATCTCAAAAATTTTTTGTTAAGATCATCATTATCCATCTTTACCCCAACAGTTGCTAGTTCTCCTATGAGTTTATTAAATCTGTCAAAGGTTTGAGTCATAGACTCATTCTTTGAAGACATAAAGTTCTCATATTGTTGCTTAAGAACCGCCTTCTGATTCCTCTTTGAACTTTTTGATCCAGCAAATCTCTTTTCAAGAGCTTCCCATAGAACTTTAGCATTCTCACAGCTAGCAAACTGATGTTGATATTCATTGGGGATTGCCAGCAGGAGAGTACTCAAAGCTTTCATCTCTGATTGCCTTGTCTTTCTCTCTGCATCTGTTCTTGGTGGGGGCACAGCACCACCTTCTCCAGCTTCTCTTTGAATTGGGTCATTCACAACAATGTCCCACATGGCATAATCAGTAAGCAACATATACTGCTTGATTCTAATTTTCCACATGTCAAACTCAGAGGGTTTGAGCATGGGAACTTTTGAAACCATCAGGCTATCCATACCTTCCATTGTGATTTCAGATCTGAGTTTCTAGCTCTGATACCACTTGTCAGGATCGAATTACTCTCCAAACAAAACTCACACAACTCAGAATGTTAAAAGTTACTTGCGGAAAAGTAAACCTCAACAATGAATGAAACACAATGGAATGAACTAAAACAAATTTGTATAATTCAATATTGCTTACAAACCTATTAATCTTTGTAGCATCACGTTGAGATATAAACAGCAGAGTCAGTCACCTAGCAGTAGTTTCACCAACCTACTGCTAGTTAAGATCAGCAGTAGTTTCACTCTGCTGCTTATTCCCAACATACCAATTAATTAAAAGTAAATGCTTTGAAAAAATGTTGTTTTTTGATATATGGGGTACCATTGCATATCAGCAACCCACTCACCCGAACTAAGAATCAAAAAAGTTGTGTCCACACGACCCAAGCCACAAAGTGGTAAGTTTTTTTATGTGCTTCGAAATCCATTGCAACAATATACATTTCTATTACATATGCAATCCCCATTAGAGTATTTAACAAACTCTTTAACATAAAGATAATAGGAACTTTAGACCTTTTACTTTTTTTAATTAATAGATTCTATATGATACTTTTGTTTGTTAGAGGTTTTGTTAGATAGCCAACAAGCTTGTAGCCCAACGGCATTTGGAGTGGTTACAAGGTGTCCTCCTCTGTTGTGGTCATGAGTTCGAATCTCGTCGTGGATATTGGTGAAGATTTAGGAGTAGATTAGTTGGATATGTGTAATTTGCCGTTAAAAAGAGAGGTTTTTTTGGATAACAATTATGCCAAGTGTGCTTGATAATGAAAACTAGGTTGTGAATTACGGAAAAACACATTTTATTTTGAGGTTGTTTAAGTGTGCTCTCCTATGGTCATGAGATCAAATCTCTTCAGGAATATTAGAAATTTGTTTTACTGTTAATTTTAAGATTTTATCAGATTAAATTTAATTTAACTACACTTAAATCTTGCTCTCGAGTTTTTTTAAATAAAGGAAAGGATTTTTAATGAAATTCACAAAATTATTTTCTCGAGTTTTTTTAAAGGAAGGAAATGAAAGAATTCGGAGGGATAACTTTTTTTTTTCTTTCTTAAAAATATCCCATAAAAAATGGAATGATTTGGAACGATAACTTTCTCCTTCCCTTTTTTCTCATTCTGCCCCTCTCATTTCTTTCCCTTAATTTTTTAACTCGAGAACGGGGTGTTAAGTTATTCACCACTTTATTATAGTGCAAGAGCCACTGGACGGCTTGTTAAATACATGAGAATATCTTTGTTATGCATAATTATAAATTTTGCAACCAATTAATTATACGAGTTTCTTAACTTGAATATTTGTGAAACTATTTGTTGCAACCTAATGATACAAATTCCAACCATCGGATGTTTGTTACTAAAAATAAAATAGAAACATAGATTGGCAAAACAAAAATCATACCAAAATAAATGAACACAGTAAATAAGTAAATATGATATAGAATAGGGTCCACAAGGAATATGGTCCCAAAAAACACATGTTACTTGTACATGAAACTAGCAACTTAGCATAGTTGTGGTCAAATTGCTATAAATATACAAGCAGTAAAAATCCCTTACAAAAGGTCAAAAAATTGTACATAAACAATCTTCAAGAAGAAGAAAACCATCAATGTGGAGATAATAAATACAGAACTCCCTAGTAAAAGAAGCTGAAAAGGGGAATGAAATGAATCAAACTATATAGCAATTTAATATCAGACCTTTTTTTGTTTTCCTAAATTGTAGGTGTCGCTAGTTTGCGCAAAAAAAAAGACTTGATCGAACTATATATCCGGATGAATCCCGATGCCTAGTCTCTACTCTCTAATTCACTCAATTTCAGGTATGTAGTCTTACATAATAGTGCACGATGGATCATTGATATTGTGACTTTTATAGGTATCCTAATACGACCAGCCATAGGTTCTATAATATTGGTGAGGATAAACTTCCAGTGGCACCATCGTAGCTGGCGCCATTTGACTGGCGGCAACAACGTTGGTAGCGTATATCTTCTCCTCCATAATACCAACACTCACTAGGTCTGTGCATCCAACACCTTTCCTTAGCAGCATAGTGAGTTCGACTGAGTCAATTCCTTCCCCAGTCACCATGATTTGATCTTTATATGAACCAATTAGAGCCACTGATTCCACGCCTGTTTGTCAATTAATTTCAAATTATGATTTATTTCAAGTAATACGATAAAAAACGATTTCTCCAATTCAGAAAACTAGTTTTGATCTTGTCAAATTCGCTAATGATGAATGTCTTACCCGAGAGACGAGCAGCGACCATCAGAGCCTTACGAGTTTTCTTGTAGTTGCTCATGTCCACCTTCATAACAACAAATTGCTGCAAAACCAATCAATAAATCAAATTGAAACCAGTTGATTCAAATAATTAAAATATAAAACCAAATCAAATTGAATGAGTAAAAAGAGATTTGTACCTTGGCCATATCTATGAATTTGATGATTATCTATATATCTGTTTTGGAGTATATAATAGGATTTAGAGAAGGCCAAGGTGGTGTAAAGAGGATGAGAAAGAATGTTAAGTATTTATAAGCAAATCCATGGAGTTGAAGGAAGATGCCATAAGAGGGAAGCTTCTTCTTTCCTACCTGCGGAATGAATAATTAAAACACGCATATTATTTAACTACTTGTTTCTTCTCAAACTCTAACTAATTAGTAGTAACTAATGATTAACTTTTTTACGAGTTTAACCACAAGGCTTGTGGCGTAGCGGTAAGGCCTGTGGGGAATGTGGATGGTATCCCATTCACCCCAGGTTCGAATCCCTTCGTGTGCATCTTTTGGCTAGACTTAGTCTCAGACGGCCGAATTTCCATTTCCAAATTACCAAAGATGTAGTCTAGTCGAACCCTAGATGAACCTTATAAAAAAAATTACAAGTCTATGTTTCTTTTATTATTATTTATCAATTTCACGATATATTCATTTTGTTTAAATGATGTAGGTTCCAAATCAACACCAAAGTATGAACACAATTAAGATAGTCATTTCAATCTCATATATTGCTCTCAAAATGTTTAGGAAATGTAAAAGGAGAGTAAACTACAAATGAAATCCTAGCCTCCTATCTATACTAGAACTAAAAGGCCTAAAATGCTTTAAAATGATGGGCCTTAAACACTTAGACAAAATTCACAAATTACAATAAAGGAAACTAACCTTGAAACTATTACAAAATTGACACAACTAATAATATTTCTAACAAATGATAAGTTTCGTCATTCTAGAACTAGTAACTATTTCTTCTTATTATTTAATAAAAATGTTCAAAAATATTCTGGACGAGGAATTTTGATGATTCAAAAACATAAATACATAATTCTATCATTTTCATTTTCATTTTCATTTTCTTGTCTCTTTTTGAAATGAAAAAAAGAAAAAACCAAATTGTTGCGGCAAGCGTTGACACTTGACACGGTTGTCATTTGTCAATTGACCGAATTTTTTGTTTATACGATGACTTATACTTGAACCCAATATTACCCAATTTAATGAAAACAAAAATGTACCATATAGGTTCACATGGAGGGATATAATCTCCAACAAATACAAATGGTCAAAGGCTAACCAACTTAGTGTTTATTTGAGGTAGTAAACAAACAAAGTACAAATTGAAACTAGTTTTGCATTCCAAATTGTTGTTACAGTTATATAACCAAAACAAACAAACGTTTCAAAACCTTCCCTAAAAAAGTTCAATGGACTCTTATATTAGCAATCCACCACTCACCATACAACAACTTAATTAGTTAAATGGATATATATAATGCATTATTTATTAATTTAAAAAATAAAGAAAAAATGATATTAATACATATATATATATAAAATATATATTAATAGATCATTTATTTATTTAAAAAATTATGGGGTCCACTTTTAATCCATGGAACCATTCAATCACCATTGAACTAAATCTGGTTCCATTGAACCCACCCAACCTAGAATGCATTGAACTCCTATTAAACTCTCATTAAACCCCAATTGCACTACTAAAAAATAAATGTGTTATCGATGGTAGAAACAGTTTGAAAACCGTCAAAAACTGGCTTAATTTATTGGCAGTTTTTTGATGAAAACGAGCGATGATAAAAAGTTGGAAGGTAAAAGTTAGCGACGATGTATCGCTCGGGGGGTTCATAGCGCCCTAACCGAGTTCGACCCTTCCTGTGCGCATGCCTGGGGACATTTATGTGGGGCCATGTTTAACCCCAAAATTGTCGGGGATTAGTCGGGCTTTGGCCTGGGAGTCTAGGGGTGTAAACGAGTCGAGCCGAGCTCGAGCTCGACAGGGCTCGAGCTCGGCTCGAGATTTTATGTTAAGCTCGAGCTCGACTCGATAGCTCGACGAGCTTTCATACTTTAAGCTCGAGCTCGACTCGTAAAAGATAAACTATAGCTCGAGCTCGGCTCGAAAAGCTCGAAATTACATAAAAAAATATGTTATTTAGATTATAGCTCAAGCTCGGCTCGAAAAGCTCGTAAAGCTCGAAAGATACATGTTTAGGTTATTTTGATATATGCCCCTTATATATACATAATATATAAAATAATATATATATATATGTTATACAAAGGCTCGAAAAGCTCGATAAGAACTCGAGTCGAACCCTTAAAAGCTCGAACTCGGCTCGTTAAATATTTGAGCTCGTTTTTTGGGCTTGAGCTCGAGTTCGAACTCGATAAAGTTCGACTCGAACGAGCCGAGTTCGAGCTCGAGCTCGAGTTACTCGATAAAAGCTCGACTCGTTTACACCCTACCTGGGACACCCTTCCAAAAAAAAGGTCAGCGACGGTGTTCTGACAACTATAGCTTTACCGACTGATTTCCTACTGTTCCATTTACTAACGGCTTTTCAAAGATTTTGTGATGGTTTTCCGCGGTTTTTGAATGACATTAAATAAAATAAAAAACAAAAAGTCGGTAAATTGTAGGTAAATTCTGATCGCTAAAAGTAGTTGGTACCAACATTCAGTAACACGAAATTTCTTATTAGTACGAATTTGATGAATTCAATTTATGTTTATTTTGGAAGAGCAAATCCAGAAACATTTTGTCGTTGAAATGATATTCCAAGAGAATTCAAAATCTTTTTGCATCGTAAAAGCTTTGGCAAATTACGAAATCACTTTGCAAAAGTAACATGATTTGTCTATGGATAATCTATGCTAATTTGATGGGCTATGAATATGATGGCATGTTATGACACCTTTATTGATGACAACTATGTTCGATAGGTAACATTCAAATGGATTTTCCATAAACTGGTGCATCATTTTCTCTTCATCATTTTGATGGATATTTTTCGAAAAGATGATACTTTTTTAAGACAATAAAAGTCAATTTCCATTTATTCTTGAATTTAAGGAAGTGTATATTAAACAATGCATCATACTTTTGTTCGTTAGAGATTTTGTTGGATAACATTTATGCCAACCTTGCTTTTCATACATTTAGATAATGAAAACTAAGTTGTGAATTACAACAATGGGAAAAACAAAATTAATTTTGAGGTTGTTTAACTAATTAGATTTGTCTACTACTCTCTTATGGTCCGGTCATTGGATCAAATCTCTTCGGGATTATTAGAAGTTTGTTTTACAATTAACTTTAGGATCTTATCAAATTAATTTTAATTTAACTATACTTTAGTTGAAAAAGCACCCACAAATGTTAATAGGACTTCACACTATTAACAAAATTATCATAACGCAAGAGTCACTTGATGTCTTATTAAATACATGAGAATATCCTTGTTGTGCATAATTATAAATTCCGCAACCATTAGGCCTTGGCCTAGTGGCCACCTCCTTTCGCAAACGCCTTACCATGCATTGGGCGTGCCCACCCTTGTTCGATTCCAGGGGAGGGCAGGATGTCTTTATCAGTGCTTGCTTATGAGGTATGGCAAGTAGGGTTCACAATATGTGGACCACAGGGTCATAGGGTCCAACCAATAAACCTTTCTTTTTAATTCTACGAGGCTCTTAACTTGAATATTAGTCAAAATATTTGTTGCAATCTAATGATACCAAATTCGAACTACCAGATATTTGTTACTAAATATAAACTAAAAACTTAGGATCACAAAACATAAATCATACTAAAATAAATTAACACAATAAATATGATACAGAATAGGGTCCACAAGTAGTAAGGTCCCAAAAACCACATGTCACTTGTACTGTTGTACATGAAACTAGCAACTTAGCATAGTTGTTGCAATAAATACAATCAGTAACAATCCTTACAAAAAAGGTCAAAAAATTGTACATAAACAATCTTCAGAAGAAGATAACTATCAATGTGGAGATGAATGAAAGCAGAATTCCCTAGTAAGAGAAGAAAAAAGGAGGATGGAATGAATTGAACTATATAACAATTTAATATCAAACTTTTTTTTTCTAAGTTTTGAGTGTGGCAGGAAAAGGAGACTTGATCGGATGAGTTCCAATGCCTAGTCTCTAGTTCACTCCGTTTTGGTGATGCAATCTTACATAATGGTGCACGAGGGATCATCGTTGCAGGGACTTTTATAGGTATCGTAACACGACCCTCCGTAGGTTCTATAATAATGGTGAGGATAAACTTGCAGTGGCACCATCGTAGCTGCCGCCATTTGACTGGTGGCAGCAGTGGTGGTAACAGATTTCTTCTCCTCCATAAGACCAACACTCACTAGCTCTGTGCAACCGACGCCTTTCCTTAGCAGCATAGTGAGTTCGACCGGGTCAATTCCTTCCCCAATCACCTTGATTTGATCTTTAACTTTATCTGAACCAATCAGGGCCACTGATTCCACACCTGTTTGTCAATTAATTTCATATTATGATCTAGTTCAATTAACTCAACAAAAAAAGATTCTCCAATTTAGAAACCAGTAGCTTTCCCAATCCATTTGATTTTGTGAAATTCGTTAACGATGAATTAATGTCTTACCCGCGAGACCAGCAACAATCTTCAGAGCCTTACGAGTTTTCTTGCCATTGCTCATGTCCACCTTCGTAACAATAATTTTCTGCAAAACCAATCAATATATCAAATTAAAACCACTTGATCCAAATAAAATGCAAAACCGAAAATCGAATTGGATGAGTGAATAGAACTAATTGTACCTTGGCCATGTATCTATGAATTTGATGATGATCTAGATATGTGTTTTGGAGTAAGAGGATTAATTTAGAGAAGGTGGTGTAATTAAGGATGAGAAAAAATGTTGAATATTTATAAGCAAATTAAATCCATGGAGTTGAAGGAAGACGCCATAAGAGGGAAGCTTCTTTCCTACCTGCGAACTGAATTATAATTAAATATGACACGCATACTATTTAACTCTTAACTAATTAATGATTATTTATTTTTTTGGTTTCCATGTTTTTTATACATTAATTTCATGATATATTAATTTTTTTAAAATTATTTCTATCATTCCACAAGTAGTAATTGTTTGTTTGATTATTTAATAAAAATGTTCAAAAATAATCTGGGGGACAAATTTTGATGATTCAAAAACATAATTATATCATTTTCTTTGTCCTAGACTCTTTTTGAAATGTAAAAATAAAAATTCAAATTGCGGCAACAAGGCGTTGACGCGGTTGTCAACTGACGGAGTCTTTGTTTATTTTCGGAGCATTTTGATTAGAGATATTAAACAGTAACTAATGAAAACGACAATAAATCATGAAAGTGTTTAGTTTTTCATAATATAACGGTTTTATTTCCGTCTAACCGATTACCATTCCTAATTAAATTGAGTGTAACGAAAACTCATTTCCATTTTCTTCCATTATCATTTTTATTTCTATTTTTGCTTCCCAGTACTAACATATGCTCCCTTTAGTAAAATAAAATAAGGAACTAAAAGTAAAACTGCTCCTATAATTAGTAATTTATGCTTTCTATGTACTTTGTAAAAAATCAAGATTTAAAAGTAAAACTGCTCCTTATAATAGAACGGGTTGTAACCTTTTACTAGGTTGCAAAATAAACTCACCTTATATCATAATATCAATGTGGTCTAAAATTTGTGGTTTTCATTCTATGGTTTCCATTGTTATATTCATTTAATCGGTTACAACTTATTATGTTTTGGTTCTGATGGATTAAATTCTGTACTTGTTTTGGTCTCTTGTACTTAATGTAAAGTTTTGTATGCGTACATGATTGGATTGAACTAGATATAACAGAAATGTACAAGACTAGACATGACAAGAGAGTAAGAACAAAACTCATAATTTTTAAACCATTGGGACAAAGTAGAGCCTATTAACAAACCACAGGAACAAAAATCATGACATACTCTAAAAACATAGATTCGAATATATAAAGAGGAATGACCAAGTTTTATACTAGAAGCAAAAAAAAATGGACCAAGGGACAACAAAATTAGAACAAAGAATTTCAAACTAACGCAAGAAAAGAACAAACCCAGATAAAACAAAACGCGACTTAAGAACAAGGTAAAACAAGAACATAAAAGAGAAGCCAACCTCTCGAACTAGGTACCAAAAAAGTTGTGTCCACACGACCCAGGCCACAAAGTGGTAAAGTTTTTTATGTTCAAAATGCATTGCAATTACATATGCAATCACCGTTAGAGTATTTATCAAGCTCTTTACCATAAAAGATAACAGGAACTTTAGAGCTATTACTTTTTTTCATTAATAGATTCTACAAAAACTTTCTCCAAATGGAGAGAACTCAATAGAAAAGAAAATTTTCCATAATGTTTCTCGAGATCCATGCAAACGACAACTGAATCCACATAAACGACTCATGCCAAATCAAAAGAGTCTTTACCTTTTCATGTTTCTAATAGCAATCCATATATGTTAGAGGGGTTATGTGCGTCGAGTGAAGGTAGCTAATAATTAATTCTTCTTAAACTTGCATTCTTCTGTAAAAAGATAGTCATAGAACCTTGAAGGGTTAGCCGACTAACAATAAGGCATGGACTTTTGCACTCCTTCCTAATGATTGTTGATTTTAGTCCAAACACAAGCTATTGGGAATTTCCTCGTTGTTCCCCAAGGTATCATAATGATGTTGGTATAAGTTGGTTGGGACATATACAGTTAATAAAGAGTAAATTACTTATTTTGTTCCTGTGATTTAAATATTATAGCATTGTTGGTCTCTATGTTGAAATAAGTATGGAAAATGTCCCTGTGATTTACACTATATTGCACTGTTGGTTCCTGTGGTTTACACTATACTGCATTGTTGGTCTTTATTTTGCCAACATGATTAGGGACCAGTGTTCGAAAAAGCGCGATATGGCGTGCGATATATCGCGATATGGCGTGAGGCGCGTCTCCGCCGTTTCAAAACAGGCCATAGCGTTTGTGTAAGCGTGGCTCACGCCATGGCGGCTTGAGGCGCGGTATATCGCGAATATCGTATGATTTTTCTAAGACATCACTATTTTTTTTAAATGTATTTTTTTAAATTTGCAATTGCTATAGGGTGAAAAACTAAAAGTCACCGAAAGTATGTAACTTTTTGATAAACCCAAAGAGAATAAGAGATGGAGAAACAAATACTTGCTATATTGATTAAGATATGAAAGAGCAACAAGTAGGTGGTTATGGTAGCAAGAAAAGAGAAAGACGATGATGAGAATGTTTCTAGGGATTGCTTCTATATCACAATAAGGTGGCTACCAAATACAACACAAAAACCCTAGTCTAGTGCTTTCTATATATAGCACAAGGGTATCTAAAGTTACACAAAAGGCCTTTAGAGTCTATGACTCTTTACAAGATGGGCAACAAACATAAACTAGCTAAACTAGGAATTAGTAAATAACAAGATAGACCCTTGACTTCTTCACAACCCACAAAGTAGGGTCTAACAATCTCCCCCTTTGGGAAGAAGTCAGAAGGGTGGAGGATACTTCAGCGCGGGCTCCCATTTTGACAGTTGCAGGTACTCGTCCCATTCTCCAATGATCCTCGTGCGCAACTTCAAAGAAGCCTCAACTCTTCGGTACATGAGTCTCTCCTTCAGCTTTCCTTTCAGCAGATTTAACGCCTCAAAGAACATTGACTTGTTATCCAAATGCCTCGTCTTCGGAATCTGGTCCGTCTTCAGCCTGCTCTCTATACCTTGGATGACATACAGAATGGTACCGTCGCAGAAATGGGAGAGTTCGCTGAATCGCATGAACTTTCGCCCCTTCTTATTTAGCGTGCAGTAGACAATACCAGGTTCTGGGATGCTCGTCGGTACGTAGAGCTGATCGTAGTCGATCAATGGGGCTTGCAGATTCGGGCGCAGTAGGTTCACTTTTGGCTGACGATTCTCAATAGCCATCTGGTATTCGGTCACATGTGATAAGGCAATTGTGTGACGGACATACCTTTTGAGCACTTCGAGGCCGCTGACGTAGAAATCGGGGCGGAGGATCGGACCTTGAAGATACTTGATCAGCGTGAGGATGTCTTCAAAATGGATCCGGTCCAAATCTGCTTCTGTGAAGGTCCACTTTAGGAGATCGCCGTTCAGCCTGACGTTTCCACTGCCGTACATGGTGACAGTAAACTCCAAGAACATGCTGCTGTCGTGCCTGTAAGATCTAACATCAATTACCTTCACAAACCGGCGCCTGAGTCGTGTCTTCCCATGTGTATACCAGTTGCCGATGCGCTGGTGGGCGTAGGCTGTCTGGCGGCATTTCTTCTTGTTGTGCGAGACCCCAAAGAATACCTTCCTTGACCACTGATGGACGTTTTCTTGTTGGAAAATCCTTGAGAAGGACTCCTCCAAGAATGGTCGGAAAATGACGGTGTGGTTCCAGTTGAGCTGGATGACAACAGGATTCGGAGAGTCTGGAACGGTTGTCGTGATGGTGGGAGGCGCTTCCGTTTCCGGGAACTGTACCGTTGGTTCCAGGAGACGATGGTGGTGGTTGGCGGTCGGAGATGGGCGGTGGGCGGCGTTGGAGGTCAGTAATGGGAGTGGGCCTCCATGGATGGTTGTTTCTGACGGCGGCAGTGGTGGTTCTGAGTTAGGGGTGGTGATGTTTACCGGTTGAGCTGGTTATAAGTCATTTTGAAAAACAAAAGGAAAAAAATTAAATTTTGATACATTAAAAAACATATTTAGTAAGTTGATACCCGTAATAGATTTTTGGGTATAATTTAATATACTTTGAAGTATAATCCCCTTTGTTTATTTAACTACGGGTGTGCTCGGGATTGTTATTTTTGTTCAGTATAAAAATATGAATTCAAATTATGGCAAAAGACTTTTGTTTAAAAGGTAGTTGTATTGAATTTTCTTTTTTCAGCTCCGCCAATGGTTTTATTATTTTACAAAATCCATGGCACTTAAAAAAAAGTAGCACATAAATCCATCAATTATATTGCTTTTTCTAATGACGTGTTGAAGATGAATTTGATCACAAGTAAATTTAGTCATATGGGAGTAATTCATTTGTAAATCATTTTAATTTTGTAAACCATACAAACTATTAATTCATTTAATTAAGTTAATAAAATTGGTGATGGCGAGGAAAAAACAAAGAGGCAGCAAAGAAAAGGGAGGTATCAGCAGCATTAGAGAAGAGTATCGAAGAGACTATTGGTCAGGTATGAGGCCATGCGTACCGGGCTCTTGGGTTCGGCGCATTGGACGGTCTGGCGGGCTCAGCGGGGTGTCGGTACGCCGGCAACAGCGGTTTTCACACATCGTTGAGTTTGTGTGTGTTGTGTGTGTCTATTGTGTGTGTGTGTGTGTGAGTGTTTGGAAGGTTGGGTACTAATCATTGAGGGTGAGATTGAGAGGGTTGGATACCGATAGCTTGAGAGGAAGAAAGAGGTTGGAAGAATACCAACAACTTTTTTCTTTACCAACTTTCTTGATACATGAAGAGAGAAAAGGATTTTTGGAACTTAAACTATTATAATAAGTTAAAACATAAATTATTATACTTTATAACAACTTTCTTCTTTTAGCATTCCCTTTAGTCGCACATGTACGTGTTTAGTACATTAAATCATAAACTATCATACTTTATAATTGTTGTGCATAACTTTTTTAGTAATTGTGACACTTGAATATTTGTCAAATATTTTTTTTCACCATGATGATATTAAACTTGAATAAATAGAAACATAAAACAAACCGAAATAATTGAACTCATAAATGTAATATAGAGACAGGTCCCAAAAGAAACAAGTTCCAAAAAAATATATTACCTTTAAATGAAATCAACAACTTAACAGAGTTGAGGGGGCCTAAACATTAAAGGAATAGAAATTCTTACAAAATGTCAAAATCTATACATAAAAAATCATTACATGAACGAACTAATACAAGATGCTCTGTGAAAGAATAAAATGAAGCGAATTTGACAGCTATTAATACTCAAACGTTTTTCTTCTCAATGGTTGATACCGGCTCACACTCATTTGTCAATTCCGTAATGTGGGGCATACCTAACTCACTCAGCAGTTGTGGATATGGGGGTTATATTAAATTTACATGATGGTGCAAGAGGGATCGTCGTTGCTGGGACTTTCATAGACATGGTAGTACGCCCCTCCGTAGCTGCCATAATGCTGAGGATAATAAACTTGCAGTGGCACCACCGTAGCTGGTGTTTTACTGGCGGCAGGAGGCGTTTTACTAGCGGCAGGAGGAGTGGCGGCAGCGGGTTTCTTCTCCTCCACAGGACCAACACTCACCAGTTCAGTGCATCCTACACCTTTCCTAAGCAGCTTCGTGAGTTCCACCGAGTCAATTCCTTCCCCAGTCACCTTGATTTGATTTTTATCTGAACCAATCAGAGCCGCTGAATCCACGCCTGTTTTATCAATTAATTTCAGATTAAGACTTTAGTTAAATTATCTCAACCAAACAAAGGACTTCTCCAATCCCGATTAAATTCAGTGACGAAGATGAAGTCGTTAACAGTTCGAATGTCTTACCGGAGACACTAACGGCGATCTTCAGAGCCTTACGAGTTTTCTTGGCGTCGAACATGGCCACCTTCACAACGATATTTTGCTGCAAAAACGATCAGTTATACCATTTTAAACCGCCCGAATCAAATTAAGACGCAAAACCGAATGAAATTGAATGAGTAGTGATGAAAAGATTTGTACCTTGGCCATATCTATATGAATTTGATGAAGATGTAGATATGTGTTTTAATTGGAGTAAGATAGAGGATTTAGAGAAGGTGGTGTAATTAAGAATGAGAAATAATGTTGACTATTTATAAGAAAATCCATATGGAGTTGAAGGAAGACGATTGGAAGACGAAGTAAACGCCATAAAAGGGAAGCTTCTTTCCTTCTACCTGTGGAATGAATAAAAATAATTAAATATGACTCACTGTTTACTTCTTTCGCCGCTAATTATTGAACTTCTTTTTGAAGGCAAATAAAATAAAAAAAATAAAATAAATTATATGTGTCCATGAATTAGGTTCAAACAAGAACAAAATCAATCTGCAAGAATGAAGCAACCATATAAATCACAGATGATTTTGTATTACGTTCGCCCACTCGCACCGACCCACGCGCCTTGTCGACAAGTGTACTACACTCGCTTTTTTTTTGTTTAGTACAAAATCACATGTGATTTACATGGTTCATTTGTTCTTGCAAATTGGATTGTTCTTGTATGAACTTCCCTTATGTGTCCATATTGTGTATATATTGAGTATTGTTATATGCAACTTTTAATATACCTATATAAAAGTAGTCTCTTTTATAATAAGTTTCGGTTGTATACTTACATAAATAACCCACACATTTTAAAGGAGGTCCATTTAAAAGTCAAAGGTATATCATTTTGGGATTTTTTCTGTAAAATTATGAGTTTTATTAATTATTTGATAATTAGTAACCCTTTGTTTGTGCTTTAAATTCTATCTAAAATAAAATTAATTTTATATAAATAGATTGACATGAAATAATTTATGCAAGTTCATTCATTTTTATTAATAATTTTGAATTGAAGTTCATGATGACGAGATAAAAAAAAAGTGAATGGTTACTTGAAAATATAAATATTTATTCAACATAAATAAATAAAATGACGGACTTCTTCGATTGGATCTAACATGATGGACTTCTTCGATTGTATCTACAACAACCGACATGTCACCGAAGGACAGGCGGATAGAGTGGTCTTCGAAAACGTTTAGTGGTCTTCGAAAACGCTTATTTATGTTGGGCACTCTGGAAAGGACGAAACAACAAAAATTTTGACAACAATTTCGATGTGAGCAAAACGGCGAATTACACCAACTCCTTGATTCATCTTTGAGTGAGTGCGAGGATTAGTAATAGTTGAAACGTTTGATTCTTGGTGTTGTTTGTTTCCCCCTCTGTTTGGGAAACCGATTAGTTAGGGCCGGGAACCTTGCGTGTACGAAGAATAATGATTTCCGGGAAACCGAATAGTTTAGATTACTGGGTATGTTAGTTGTTTCTCGGGAAGGTACTAGAAATATGTTTGATTCCCGGGAATATTGTTAGGACCAAATTGTCATAATTAGAGAAAGTTTTATAAAATAAGCTTTGAGAGAGATTAATTTGTAGTTAGCTAGTAATTGTAGCTAATGGCTTGAGCTTGGGCTTGATGTAATTGAACCCTATATATAAAGGGTTAGAGTTTGGGAATAGAAGGTGAGAGAAACCATTCAATGAGAGTCTTGTAAGAGAGAAAGTGTGTGTTCTTGTATGTTGAGAGCTCTCCAAAATAAAACAAGAACTTTTCATTTTGTCTATCAATTTCTTTTCCTAAATCCTCTTATTGTTTGATTGTTTGGAACCAACAAGTGTTATCAGAGCAAAAAAAATCATCAGATTTGTTTGTTCCTATGAAATCATTCAATTAGAGGTATTTTTATTTTTGGATTTTGAGCATTGTTCTTGAAGAAAAGTTTGAATCTGGGTTTTGTAGTTTGGATTTGGATGAAGAAGATTGATGTTTAGTTTGAGATTTGAAGCAACTTTAAGCTTGATTTTGTGTATCTTAGAGCATCTCCAATGGGTAGCACTATTTTTTACACCAAATGTCAAAAGTAGTGTAAGAAATAGTGTAAGATTTAGTGTTACAAGTAAATCTTCTCCAATGGGTAACACTATTTTTTACACCAAATTCTTTTTACATTGAAAAATAGTGTTAAAAATAATGTAAGAAATAGTGTTACACCAAATATAGTGTGATACTATTCATCACACTAAATTTAGTGTGAAAAATAGTGACCCCATTGGAGATGTGAATAGTAGCATTTACACCAAATATAGTGTTTACTGTAAGATTTAATGACCCCATTGGAGATCGTCTTACAAGTTATTTCATTGATTTTTTGGAGCTTGAAAGGATTTTGGGTTTGAAAAGTTGTCTCCCAACTTTTCAGATCTGATTTTCTTTTTGTTTCCCGACCTTACTTGGGAAATGTTGATTTGGTTTCGACTAGGGATGCAAACGGGGGCGGATAGTAGCGGGCCCGTCCTCCTATATTCATACCCGTCCCCGTCCCCGCCAAATCTCCAACGGAGTTGGGTAAGAAAATCCCCATCGGGGTCGGGGAATCCAATGGATACCCATTTAGTAAATTAAATTCAATTTTTTTTATAAATTTCACAAACACCACAAAATAAATACCATGAAATCTTCATTTCTCATATACAACAAAATACAAAAAGATGATTACCACATTAAGTTTGATAAAAAATAAAGCAAAAAACACCAACTATTAGTAATAAACTAAAATAAAAACCATGAAATCTTCATCATTATCATTCCAACGTATTATATTTTATATATATATATAATATATCCGTCCCCGACCCATCCCGCTTCGGGTAAGAATATCAAGCTCCATTCCCGACCCATTACCCAATAAAACGGGGATTCTTTTCTCCGTTTGGATCGGATCTCCGCAGGTAGCGGGGATTCCCCGCCCCGTTTGCATCCCTGGTTTCGACTCTCCTGCTCCTCTTGAAAAGAAGAACAAGGAAAAAGGAAAAAGTTGGTTGTCCGAATGACGTGCGTATAACATGAATTGAAATTGATTTGGAAATCCGAAAGCACGTCACTCGAAATTAAAATGTCACCACGTGGAGCAATCTGAATTGATTAAACTTTAAGGAATTTACAAGTTTGGTCCCTCTAGATTAAATGGCATAACACTTTAAATTTTCATGTTTAATAGTTTGACCATGCCAGCCTCTTAAGTTTGAAGTTGGTTACAATTTTAATTTTCAAGTTTCTTGTATTGACACTGTCAGCCCTTAGAGATTTCAAACTTATTTATTAGTCAACTTTGGACTAATTATTCAAATTTCCAATTTCAAGTTCTGTCGAATTAGGTCCCTACACTTCAAGTTTCAAATATATTCAGATTTGGTCCCTCAAGTTCAAGTTCTGAATATTTACAAAGATTAACCCCTAGAGTTCAAAGATCTGAACTTTTACAAATTCAGTCCCTGGAGTTTGAGATTTTCATATCTTTTTCAGAAAATTTAATTTTTCTGATTTGGGACTTCCAGGTTTCGGGGTTTGGGACTATTTGACGAATTTTTTTCTCGAGGATGATAAACTGCTCAAATTCAGTTCGGGCAAATGCACTTTCAAGTTTTTCAAGATTATACGATCAATCTAGCTTTCAAGTTTTATTCGTTTTGGGCTTTGCATTCTTATTGGGCTTTGAAGATTAATTTGACCCAAATGATTGATCACTTTCAGTTGTGCTCCAAATCCACCCAGATTCAGATACATTTGATGTTTCAAAAGCCTTGCGCTTAAATAGCCATCTTTCTTTCCCAGTTGGTTCGTAAAGATCTCATCAGCCCGGTTTTAGCCCAATTCAGTTTTCAACCATGAAAATTGAATTTCTCTCGTATCCCCAGCTGTTCTAGATTATTTGAAGACATGTCTGATTTGTAACGACTTCAGAACGACGGTGATCGGATTCTGCATTTAGTTAGATTACTTAGAAGGCTGACTCTCTGCAACCATTATTCTAGAGTTTTTCTTCGATGGAATTATTCCTCTTGACAAGTGGTGTCAAAATTTTCCTTTGGATGCCAGCTTCGGTGAATGGTACTATTGTTATGTGCTCAATTCCTAACCATTTCACCGTCGTGGAGATTCGGTTGTGATCTAGAATTTTGAGTGATAGTCGTCATCCATCTGACTAAGAAGACCAGATCTTGATCTGATTACTTGACATTTTGGAAGATTTCAGGAAATCGACTATTTTCTGAGCAGTATAGAGATCAAAACAGAGTATCTCGCTCAACATGTACTCCCAGTTTTTTCCTGCCATACGGTGTTTCGGTGATCCAAGCTTCAGTGTTTCCCTGTTGTGAGCTTATCAGATTTAGAGCTCTTTTGCTGAATTCCTACTCAACATGCGGCTAAAGACAGATCTTTATTTTTTATGCGGATCTACACTGTAACTCACACATGCATCTATCCCTTCGTTTTTCTTTGTGATCTACAGAGTTGGATGAATCAACATGCTCTGGTGCAAGCTGTTGTATTCTGCGGTTATCAGACGTGTCGAGTTATTTACAGGTTGAGCTGTATTTTGTGGGATCAGTCGCGGTTATTGTACATCGGATCTGGTATTTCAGTTGAAACTGAAGACAAAGAGCTACAATCAACGGGGAGCTTGGAGATCAAAATGTAACCGAACACCACTAAAGTTTTCTGAAGAAAGCAAGGGGAGAGGATCATAGATGCTTCCTTTATAAAACTTTAGGGGGAGACTGTTAGGACCAAATTGTCATAATTAGAGAAAGTTTTATAAAGTAAGCTTTGAGAGAGATTAATTTGTAGTTAGCTAGTAATTGTAGCTAATGGGCTTGGGCTTGATGTAATTGGACCCTATATATAAAAGGTTAGGGTTTGGGAAGAGAATGTGAGAGAAACCATTCAATGAGAGTCTTGTAAGAGAGAAAGTGTGTGTTCTTGTATGTTGAGAGCTCTCAAAAATAAAACAAGAACTTTTCATTTTGTCTATCAATTTCTCCTCCTAAATCCTCTTATTGTTTGATTGTTTGGGACCAACAAATATCACTGAGTTTAGGGTAGTTCCTAGGATATAGGGGCTGCTCCTTAGGAAGTAGGTTTATATTCATTGCGAACGGAATGTGATGGGGGAATTTCCTACCACGGATGACCAATCCCACTATTTGCTATGATTTTGAAGGGAATGAATGTTAAATGATATATATTTTTATTAATACTGTGTGGATTTAACCAAACTGTTTGTCTAACGTTTTTGAGGGAATTAACTAGGACTTATGGTCTAACACAAGGCGTGAGATTGGCAAGAGGAGATAATCCATTTTACTTTTATCTAAAATACTCAGGTGATTAAGTAACATCCGCAACGTACTTTGAGATGACAATATTTAGTTTAGTTTATTTTTCCGATTTATGGATATTGATATAGATTCTTTTTCGGCTTGTTTATTATCTATTTATTCCAATTTTAAATATTGTGCTATTACAATAAACATCCAATGGTACCCATATATAGGCTTCGAAACATTATACCCTTATATCAATTTCCAAAATGAAATGAATAGTAAAAATATGAAATAAAATACAACTTTGGTCCCTATAATTTGATAATTTCCAAAATAAATGAATAGTAAAGATATGAAATAAAATACAACTTTAGTCCCTATAGTTTGACTTTTAGAATGTTTTTAGTCATTGATCTTTAAAATTGTATTTTTCATCCTTATGAGTTTTTTTATTCTATTTTTATCCCTCCATACGACTTTGTTAAATTGAGTTGATTAACTAATCCAAAAAAATGTTTGATTACATTACATATTTGGACCTTATAGTATACTATCTTTATATTTTTTATTCTCAAATTATATAATTCACATTTTGTTACTTTTACTTTATTTATTTATTTTATTACCACATTTTGTTTTATTGGTTAATTATATACTATTATAACTTTAATAAAATATAATCAAGTAATTCCATTAAACTACTTATGATAAAATCTATCACAGTTTATAACCCGGCGCGAAGCCGGGCTCTTAATAACTAGTTGGAATCAATTTCCTTCTCCACCATCAGGCGAACAACCATAAATGTTCCACATTTTCACTGCAAGAATGCAAGTTTCGACTAGTGAATTTCTGATTCGTCACCACATCATTTTATTTTTATTTTAATCAATGAAAGACATTAGCCATATCTATTGGGAGTGGTTGGTTTGATATAATGGTTTTGAGGGATTTATGTTCGTTTGTATGAATTAGACAACATACTTCATAAGTAATTTATAAAAAACAAATTACGAATTTGTAGTTATAATTACCTTTTTATTAATATTATAAACAAACGTTTTAACACATTTTCAAACATTATTACAAACAAAATCTACTAAGTCCCGTTAAATATCAATCCCTTGTAGAATTTCAAAATCTTATCCTTGTGGGATATCAATGTAATCCAACAATTTCAAATCCAAGAACATTTTCAAATAAAAAAATTGATTAAGATTGAGTTCAACTCCAAATCTCTTCAAACTCAATCCAATCCTACAAACAAAATAAAACCTAACTAAGATTTCAAACTATAATTTAGTTAAATAGTTTAATCAATCAAATTTGATAAATTCAATTTATGTTTATTTTTGAAGAGCAAATGAGAAGCATTTGGTCGTTTAAATGATATTCCTAGAGAATTCAAAATGTTTGTGCACAAAGCTTTGGTAAACTAAGATATCACATTGCAAAAGTAGCATAATTTGTCCATGGATCATCTATGCCAATTTGATGGGCTAAGATGACATATTCCGATTGGTTATTTATAGAAACTTTTTTCGCCAGGTAATATTAAAATGGATTTTCTATAAATAGGTGGATATTTTTCGATAATCTTGATCCTTTTAAATCTACATAATTCGAAGGATTTTCTAGGGGATATATTTCATCCTTTTGACGGATATCTATCCAAAAGATGATATATTTTTAAAAGAATAAAATTCAATTTCCATTCATTTTGAATTTAAGTGTTATATAGAACATTGCATGATACTTTTGTTCCTTTGAAGTTTTGTTGGATAACATTTATGCAGGGGCGGAACACAGATACACAGTGAAGGCCAAAGGGGGCCATGGACCCTGCAGCTTTTGAAATAAATACAATATAATAGAAAAAGTTAGCATAAGATGATTCTAGTGGGGTGGTTATCACTCTTTTTTCCCCGTACCAATGGTCACTGTTTCGAATCCCTTTGGTTACTTTTTTTTATTTTAAATTCAAATATTTTCCAATTCTTGTGTGGTTACTGTCATATTCATTACATATAATTAATTTTTAAAAGTTGCATAAAAGTTTATAAATTAGTTTAATCTAGATTTTAGTCTTACAATAGTCATATTTATTTCTATCTTTTAAGTTATAAAATATATTGCATATAATAGTAAAAAAATGTATAAACCATTTATGTATTTCTATTGATTAATAGTATTAAGGTTTTAAGTACTACTATTATATTGATGAATCTTTTTTTTTAATTATTAGTAAATAATAGTTTAAAAGAAATAAAGGTAATGCATATTATAATTTTTCCTTTAGATTGTTAGAGTAGCTAAAGAAAGTTTTATTTTTACTTTTTACAAAATTTATCAGGGGATTATCGTCAAACAAATATTTTTAAAAACACAATAAATTTATATTGCTATATTTTGGGTCTTCAAATTTTTGTAACATTATTTTTCAGCCCCTGACACTATGATGTTCGTGTTCCGCCACTGCATTTATGCCAAGTGTGCTTTTCATACATCTTGATAACGAAAACTAAGAATCACAATAACTGAAAAACACATTTAATTTTGGGATAGTTTAATTAATTAATAAGATTTGTTTTGCTCTCCTATGGCTAACGGATCGAAATTCTTCATGATTATTAGAAGTTTGTTTGACTCTTAACCTTAAAACCTTATCAAATTAATCTAAATACACTTAAGTTGACAAAACACCCAAAGGACATCACACTATCCACCATTTTATCATGAGAATGTCATTGTTGTGCATAATTATAGATTTTTGTAACTAATTATAAAAGGCTCTTAACTTGAATATTTGTCAAAATATTTGTTGCAATCTGATGATACCAAATTCAAAGTTCCAATTAACCACTGATGATACCAAATTCAAAGTTCCAATTAACCACTGATGTTTGTTGCTAAAAATAAAATAAAAACGTAGAATCACAAAACATAATTAAATCATACCAAAGTAAATTAATACAATAAATGTGATATAGAATTGGGGTCCGCAAGCAGTGTGGTCCAAAAAACCACATGTTACTTATACTTGAAACTAGCAACTTAGCATAGTTTTGGCCAAATTGCAATAAATACAAGCAATACAAATCCTTACAAAATGTCAAAAAATTCTACATAAAAAATCTTCAGATGAAGAAAACCATTAATGTGGAAAGGAATGAATGCAGAATTCCCTAGTAAGGGAAGAAAAAGCGGGGATGAAATGAATAAAACTATATAGCAGTTTGATGTCGAACTTTTTTTTTCTTGTGGGTGGAGACTTGATCGAACTATCTAGATGAGTCCCAATGCCTAGTCTCCAATTCACTCTGTTTGGGTGATGCAATCTTACATAATGGTGCACGAGGGATCGTCGTTGCTATAACTTTTATAGGTATTGTCATACAACCCTCCACAGGTATCGTAATACGACCCTCCACAGGTATCCTAATACGACCCTCCACGGGTATCGTAATACGACCCTCCACGGGTATCGTAATACGACCCTCCACAGGTATCGTAATAATGTTGAGGATAAACTTCTAGTGGCACCACCCTAGTTGCCGACATTTGAATGGCGGCAGGAACGGTGTTAGCGTATATCTTCTCCTCCATAAGGCCAACACTCACTAGGTCTGTGCATCCAACACCTTTCCTTAGCAGCATAGTGAGTTCAACTGGGTCAATTCCCTCCCCGGTCACCATGATTTGGTCATTATATGAACCGATTAGAGCCACTGATTCCACGCCTGTTTATCAATAAATTTCAAATTAATATTTAGTTCAATTGATTCAACAACAAAAAAACGATTTCTCCAATTCAGAAAGTAGCGAGTAGTTTCCCCAATCAATTTGAATTTGTTAAATTCGTTTATGATGAATCTCTTACCGGAGAGACCAACAGCAACCTTCAGAGCCTTACGAGTTTTCTTGCAGTTCCTCATGTCCACCTTCATAACAACAAATTGCTGCAAAAGCAATCAATAAATCAAATTGAAACCATTTGATTCGAATAAAATGCAAAAACTGAATCGAATCGAATTGGATGAGTAAATAGAAGTAATTGTACCTTGGTCATATCTATGAATTTGATGATTATCTGGATGTGTGTTTTTGAGTATATAAGAGGATTTAGAGAAGGTGTTGTAAGGATGAGAAAGAATGTTGAGTATTTATAATTAAGCAAAATCCATGGAGTTTGGAGGGAGACACACCATAAGAGGTCCTACACGCAGAATGAAATAAAAAATTAAATATGACACGCTTACTGTATACTACCTTTTTCTTTTACAAAGTTCATTTAGGCTTCATTTAGGCATCATTTAGACTACATCTTTCACAATTTGAAAATTAAACTTTGGCCGTCTAAGACTAATCCTGGCCACGAGGTCGTATGTCTGGACTTGAACCCGGGTGTATGAGATATTTTACCACACCCAATATTAATTTTATTTGAATTACAAGTTTTTTTGGATAAGGTTCATCTAGACTTTGTCTAGACTACATCCTTGCCAATTTGGAACTGAAATTAAATTCGATCGTCTAAAACTAAGTCTAGACACAAGATGCGTATTCCACAAATTACTAGTAACTGTTTGTTATTATTATTTAATAAAAATGTTCAAAAATAATGTGGAGGAGGAATTTTGATGATTCAAAAACCTAATTATATCATTTTCTTTGTCCTGTCTTTTTTGAAATGTAAAAACAAAAATTCAAATTGCTACGACAAGGCGTTGACCCTTGACACGGTTGTCAATTGACCAAATTTTTTGTTTATTTTGGGGGTAATTGATTTGTATACCCATAACGCACATCAACTTTGCACAATATACCCATACCATAACGGCGATATAACGGCAACATAACGGCGACATAACGGCGACATAACGACGATATAACGCACCAAAACACCGTTATAACGCACCAAAACGCCGTTATAACGGCGTTTTGGTGCGTTATATCGCCGTTATAACGGCGTTTTAGTGCGTTATAACGGCGTTTTGGTATAACGGCCCTTATAACGCACATTTGGGGGTATGGGTTGCAAAGTGGGGGTGGGGCTATGGGTATAACGGTAAAGCTCCCTTATTTTGGATATTTGGGATTAGGTATCTAAAATAATCTATGTTGAAAAAATGTTATCAACTAGGTATTTAAGAACCCGAGCTTTGCACCGGGTTATAAACTATGATAGATTTTAATCATAAATAGTAAGATAAAATAAATAAAAATATTATTTTAAAAGATTTAACCTAAATCTTTGAAAAATAGTAACTTATAATTTTATTATTTCGATTATTTGTTTAGTAAATGGCGTTATTAGTTGTGTAATTGGTCATCAGTATTTGATTACTTATTAACTTTAATTAATAAAAATCATAATAAATAAGAATTGAATGTGATAAATGAATAAAGTTAAACACGGGTTCATGATTATTTTTTCAATTAATACAATAGTTTATAATTAATTAATAAAACAAATTGCATTGATAACATAAGTAATAGTAAGAAGTAAAATGTGAATTATGTAATTTGAGAATACAAAATATAAAGAATGGTCTATTATAATGACCAAATATGTAATTTAATAAAAAAATTTGATGAGTTAATCACTTAATTTAACAAAGTTCGGGAGGGATGAAAAATGGAATGAAAGTAAAAACAACGGGGATGAAAAAATAGTTGTTAAAGAGTAGGGACGAAAATCTTTATAAGTATCATAGAATAGGTATTAAAATCATATTTTTGTAATTTAACCACAATAACAATCTTGTAATTTAACAACGATGACAGTATTATAGTTTAAGCGATTTCCAGGGTCAAATTTTTTTTTCTAATATTGTATGATATAATAATAATTTTTTCATAGTAATTGTAAAGTTAAATAATTATTTGATTCTTTTTGTTATTAAAATTATAAAAATTTGTAATTAATCAACAAAATGTGTTGATAAAAATATAAAGTAAATAAAAAAATAAAAAAGTAAAAAATGTGAATTATCTAATTTGAGAATAAAAATATAACAGTAGTCTACTATAAAGATCAGATATGTAATTTAATCATATATTTTTTTGGATGAGTTAACCATTTACTTTAACAAAGTTGGTTGAAAGGATAAAAATGGAATGAAAATAAAGACCACGTGAATGAAAAAAAACAATTGTAAAATATCATGGATGAAAATCGTTAAAAATATAAAATCACATGGACGAAAATTGTAGTTTACTTTACATTGGCATTATCGTATTTTCAGCAACGTAAATCTTGTTTCTTCCCATATAATGGCAATATTGTAAATTCAGCAAAGTGAATGTTTTTAGTAAATCTTGTTTTTTCCCTACTATGGCAATATGGTAATTTTATCAACTTTCAAGGGGAATCTTGTTTTTTTCCCGGTAAATGTATGGTATTATAATTTATTTGGTGTTAAAAAATGTGTTTTATAAAACTATTGATATTAACTTATTAAGGTGTCAAAAAGTAATAAATTGATAAGCTGTTTTTTAGTTTTCAATAAACTTTGTTTATTTATATAAACTGATCAAAAAGGTTTTATTCCATATTGTTTAGTTATTTGATTTTTTAACATATAACAATTTATTTTCATCATTTATAATAACAATTTCTAATTCGATGTAGTAACAGATTTTGCCAATTTTAACGAAATTGAAATTATAAAAAGCAGTAAAACTTGAAGAAGAACTCATGAAAGATGATGTGTTGATTGATGCATTAACTATGACCGAAACTAACTTAAAGTTCCATGAATTTCAATTCAATGAAAACAAAAGTGTACCATATAAGTATAGGTTCATATGGAGGGATATAATCTCCAACAGATACAAATGGTCAAAGGCTAACCAAATTACAGTTTATTTGAAGCAGTAAACAAACAAATTGAACCTATTTTGCATTCTAAATTGTTGTTTTTCTGTTATCAATTGAACACCAAAAAGAGAAACCCAGGGTTTAGGATTTTTACATGTAAAATGACAACTTTGTGTGGCATACCCAGATTAGTATTTTCTTATTTTAAGTTGTTGTATCAGTTTGAAAATGGCATCTAGGTACTGTTTTTTTTTTGTTAATTGTTTCTGTTTGTTTTAAGTTGTATTGACCTATCCTATCCAATGACATCGTTAAGTCTACCAGCTCACCGAACACCTTGCTATGAGACGCAAGACTTCGTCGTCCATGCAAAGTATCAAACTTTGTCCTACTCGAGCAGAAAACATAGGAAAAGTTAGAAGCATTTCGGAAAGAAATGTACCAATTAATTGAAAGTAAATGCTTTGAAAAAATGTTGTTTTTTGATATATGGGGTACCATTGCATATCAGCAACCCACTCACCCGAACTAGGAATCAAAAAAGTTGTGTCCACACGACCCAAGCCACAAAGTGGTAAGGTTTTTTATGTGCTTCGAAATCCATTGCAACAATATACATTTCTATTACATATGCAATCCCCATTAGAGTATTTAACAAACTCTTTAACATAAAGATAATAGGAACTTTAGACCTTTTACTTTTTTTAATTAATAGATTCTACATGATACTTTTGTTTGTTAGAGGTTTTGTTAGATAGCCAACAAGCTTGTAGCCCAACGGCATTTGGACTGGTTACAAGGTGTCCTCCTCTCTTGTGGTCATGAGTTCGAATCTCGTCGTGGATATTGGTGAAGATTTAGGAGTAGATTAGTTGGATGTGTGTAATTTGCCGTTAAAAAAAAGAGGTTTTTTTGGATAACAATTATGCCAAGTGTGCTTGATAATGAAAACTAGGTTGTGAATTACGGAAAAACACATTTTATTTTGAGGTTGTTTAAGTGTGCTCTCCTATGGTCATGAGATCAAATCTCTTCAGGAATATTAGAAATTTGTTTTACTGTTAATTTTAAGATTTTATCAGATTAAATTTAATTTAACTACACTTAAATCTTGTTCTCGAGTTTTTTTTAAATAAAGGAAAGGATTTTTAATGAAATTCACAAAATTATTTTCTCGAGTTTTTTTAAAGGAAGGAAATGAAAGAATTCGGAGGGATAACTTTTCTTTTTCTTTCTTAAAAATATCCTATAAAAAATGGAATGATTTGGAGCGATAACTTTCTCCTTCCCTTTTTTTCTCATTCCACCCCTATCATTTTTTTCCCTTAATTTTTTAACTCGAGAAGAGGGTGTTAAGTTATTCACCACTTTATTATAGTGCAAGAGCCACTCGACGGCTTGTTAAATACATGAGAATATCTTTGTTATGCATAATTACAAATTTTGCAACCAATTAATTATACGAGTTTCTTAACTTGAATATTTGTGAAACTATTTGTTGCAACCTAATGATACAAATTCCAACCATCGGATGTTTGTTACTAAAAATAAAATAAAAACTTAGATTGGCAAAACAAAAATCATACCAAAATAAATGAACACAATAAATAAGTAAATATGATAGAATAGGGTCCACAAGGAATATGGTCCCAAAAAACACATGTTACTTGTACATGAAACTAGCAACTTAGCATAGTCGTGGTCAAATTGCTATAAATATACAAGCAGTAAAAATCCCTTACAAAAGGTCAAAAAATTGTACATAAACAATCTTCAAGAAGAAGCAAACCATCAATGTGGAGATAATAAATACAGAACTCCCTAGTAAAAGAAGCTGAAAAGGGGAATGAAATGAATCAAACTATATAGCAATTTAATATCAGACCTTTTTTTGTTTTTCTATATTGTAGGTGTCGCTAGTTTGCGCAAAAAAAAAGACTTGATCGAACTATATATCCGGATGAATCCCGATGCCTAGTCTCTACTCTCTAATTCACTCAATTTCAGGTATGTAGTCTTACATAATGGTGCATGATGGATCATTGATATTGTGACTTTTATAGGTATCCTAATACAACCAGCCATAGGTCCTATAATATTGGTGAGGATAAACTTCCAGTGGCACCATCGTAGCCGGCGCCATTTGACTGGCGGCAACAACAGTGGTAGCATATATCTTCTCCTCCATAATACCAACACTCACTAGGTCTGTGCATCCAACAACTTTCCTTAGCAGCATAGTGAGTTCGACTGAGTCAATTCCTTCCCCAGTCACCATGATTTGATCTTTATATGAACCAATTAGAGCCACTGATTCCACGCCTGTTTGTCAATTAATTTCAAATGATGATTTATTTCAAGTAATACAATAAAAAAAACGATTTCTCCAATTCAGAAAACTAGTTTTGATCTTGTCAAATTCGCTAATGATGAATGTCTTACCCGAGAGACCCGCAGCGACCATCAGAGCCTTACGAGTTTTCTTGTAGTTGCTCATGTCCACTTTCATAACAACAAATTGCTGCAAAACCAATCACTAAATCAAATTTAAACTAGTTGATTCAAATAATTAAAATATAAAACCAAATCGAATTGAATGAGTAAAAAGAGATTTGGACCTTGGCCATATCTATGAATTTGATGATTATCTATATATGTGTTTTGGAGTATATAATAGGATTTAGAGAAGGCCAAGGTGGTGTAAGGAGGATGAGAAAGAATGTTAAGTATTTATAAGCAAATCCATGGAGTTGAAGGAAGACGCCATAAGAGGGAAGCTTCTTCTTTCCTACCTGTGGAATGAATAAAACACGCATACTATTTAACTACTTGTTTTTTCTCAAACTCTAACTAATTAGTAGTAACTAATGATTAACTTTTTTACGAGTTTAACCACAAGGCTTGTGGCGTAGCAGTAAGTCCTGTGAGGAATATGGATGGTATCTCATTCACCCCAGGTTCGAATCCCTTCGTATGCATCTTGTGGTCAGGCTTAGTCTCAGACGGCCGAATTTCCATTTCCAAATTGCCAAGGATGTAGTTTAGTCGAAGCCTAGATGAACTTTATAAAAGAAAATTACGAGGCTATCTTTTTTCTTATTATTATATATCAATTTCATGATATATTCATTTTGTTTAAATGATAAGTTTCGTCATTCTAGAACTAGTAACTGTTTCTTATTATTATTTAATAAAAATGTTCAAAAATATTCTGGACGAGGAATTTTGATGATTCAAAAACATAAATACATAATTCTATCATTTTCATTTTCTTGTCTCCTTTTGAAATGAAAAAGAAAAAAAACAAATTGTTGCGGCAAGGCGTTGACACTTGACACGGTTGTCATTTGTCAATTGACCGAATTTTTAGTTTACACCATGACTTATACTTGAACCCAATATTACCCAATTTAATGAAAACAAAAATGTACCATATAGGTTCCCATGGAGGGATATATTCTCCAATAGATATATACAAATGATCAAAGGCTAACCAACTTAGTGTTTATTTGAAGTAGTAAACAAACAAAGTACAAATTGAAACTAGTTTTGCATTCCAAATTGTTGTTACAGTTATATAGCAAAAATAAACGTTTCAAAACCTTCCCTAAAAGTCCTACACTTAATTATATAGGGAAGCTTTTGACGGAATTCAAAAGCTTTAAGTACACAACCAAACCTTCTCTAAAGGCCATTTTTCTTAAAATGATTATTACAAAAAAATATACTAAATCGTCTGAAATATCAATCTCTTGTAGAATTTTAAAATCTTATCTTTGTGGGATTTCAATGAAATCCAACAAATTCAGATCCCAGAACATTTTCAAACAAAAAATGTGATTGAGATGGAATTCAATTCCAAATGTCTTCAAACTTAATTGAATACTACAAAACAACTGCAACCTAAATAAGTTTTCAAATTATTATTTAGTTAAATAACTCAATCAATCACGATATCCACAATGTATTGAACTCTATAAAAGTTCAATGTGTGGGTGCCAAATCAATCAAATCAAGAACACTTTAGATTTTATGTGATGTATATGCTAAGTACAAGATCTAAATGTGATTGCATTCCATTCAAATGATTAGAGATTTAAGGTGGAAGAGAAAGTACAAATGAGGTAAAAGACTCCTATTTATACTAACTCTATGGGCTAGGCTTTTAAGAAATAAATGGGCCTAAACAAATGGGCCTCTAAGTGAAAATTACATAAAAGATAACTAAGTTTAGGAAATTACAAAATTGACACAACTAACAAATATTTCTAACAATTTCCCCCTTTGTGTCAATTTCGTTGCTTCTGATGACTTGATGATTTCTTCTTCGATCCTTCAGTCTCCTTGTGACTCTTTGATGATCCGTCTCTTCTTCGTGAAGATGGTGGCGGGGGTCTCTCTTGACACTTCTTAGTTGATCTCCTCAAGGTATCTGACATACCTCATTTCTCTATCTCTCATGACTGGCTTTCGTGGTTCCACATACTTTCAACGATTAGGTGGTACACCCGTGTCCTTCTCAAAGATCACCTACGGAGGTGATACTGGTGGATGAACCATTGACCATGGATCGGTCGCTGGAGGCCATGAGTAACAGGGTTGATCGGAGCTCTGACTCTGGAAGACATGCTCGGAGCTCTGGATGTGGAGACGGCGTGCGAGAACAAAATACAGTTAGAACTGGAGACGGAGTACGAAACGATACTTTTGGCTGAGAATCTCTATATGTTGGAGACGGCGTAAGAGGAAGAGGAGACCGATGTGATGAAAGCATGTCACATGTAGGAGAAGATGAAAGATGTGGAGACATAGGGGGTGAAGTCTCAGAACTGTACATCTCCAGACCCGGAAGTGACTGATGTGGAGGCGACTGAAGTGGTACCAGAAGAGAAGAGTCAGAACTGTAGCTTTCCATGCATGACTCATAATCATCAGAAGGAACATCATCTGAAGCGGGTATGCGGACAGGGTGAGAGATTTCCGGGTTGACACAAAAAGCAATCTCTCGACCCTCCGCTGAATCTGCCGTTAGGTTCTGATCAGGCTGAGAATGAGATACATCGGCACCGGTCCCCATATGAGTACCAGAAGGAGCGGCGCCGGAAGAAGTGCCTGCCAGAACTGAAGAGCCAAGCCGAGCCTTCTTATGGATTTCCCCCTCACGGCGATCGGGGTCATCTCGGTCGTCGTGTTTGCGCTTATGTGGCTCGGCTGATGCACGGCAAGAAGTCTCAAGGGCTCGGATCTGAGTCTGCATGTCTGAAATGGAGCCCTTGATCTCAGTTAATTCCTCCGTCTTCAAGGTATCAAGCTTCCCTTCGAGCCTCTGGATAGATAAGACTACCTCTTGAGAAGAGGAGGTAGCCGGCTCGGGACGGCTCGCGGGAAGTGATGTGTAAGCAGACCGCGGTAGATAATCTGGAAGGTTGGTGTCATCCTCGTGGAGATTCCCACGGGAGATCAATGTTGCCATCAGAAAGTCCGTCAACTCATTAAACAAGTAGTCGGGGTGCAGTCGGACATGGAGGTGGTGCAGTACAAGATCCTCATGGACAGCCTTTAGGGCGCCGTCCATCATTTCCCTGACAACGGATGTCGGGTAAGTAACTCCGGTGTCACATAGACGTTCCGTTTGCACAACCGCTGAATCAACGGTGTGGCCTACGTTCATGGCTGGCGTGATAGTGACCATGGTAGGACTTCCCGCCGGTCATTGTGAAATGCCCATCGTGGACACCACTCTCGGGGTTCCGATCACGTCACATAGACTCGTGATGCGTGGAGCTGAGACTGCGTCACATAGACTGGCAGTATGTGTACCTAAGAGTGTATATGGCTCTAGACGCTGGTGCACATGAAGGAAGTGTGGGGATCGGGGCAGGGATCCTCCTGTTTCAATATCACCACCCTCCAAGTGAGGGCTTGATAGCCGTTGTGCTTTGTCCCCGTGGAATGAAACACCCACCTTTTGAGAGATGAATGAGTGGCTAGGTGGGGCGTGCAAGTGCACCTCTGGGTGGGAGGTGTCTTCTTCAATACCCGTACTCAACACATGTGTACGGGTAGCAGATGTGGCTGCCCAGCTTCTACCTATGGATAGGGGAGGACCGGTTAAAACCTTTGGTCCTATCTCACACTCATCATTTCTTTTACTTCCCTCGCTCTGCTCACTTTCTTCGACTGTTGGGTCTCCCTCAAACCTTATGTCGTCCTCACCCGTAGATGGGTGGTCATCACCGGAGTCATCAGAATCATAGTCCACCAAAGGGTAAAGTGAAGGGCTTTGGTGACTGTCATAAGCATGTAAGGTATTAACTCCGGAGCGATCATCATCACCGCCTAATCTACCCCCGTCATCTCCCCCCGACTCCTCATCCTCACACCCTTGGTCACCACCCCCAGGTGAATAACCACGCTCAAGACCCTCACTCACTCTCCTAGAGGATACCTCCGGGGTGCCAGTCTCCGGCTCTGGAGATGCTGGTAGAGGTGATATACCTAAGTATACTCTCACAGTCGGTGAATGATGATCGACAACATCAAGTAATGCAAGTGGTATCGCCAGCGGTGTATCATGGGTCTTTGGGGTTGCTATAAGGAGTTTGGGGTATGGCATAAGGAGTGATGGTATTGGTATAGGGAGTGTTGGGTATGGCATCTAAAGTGTTGGTATCCAAAAGTGGTGTGGTGAAGGTATCCAAGATAAATGTTGGTATCAAAGAAAAGTGTTGGATGCCTTCAGACAGGGCCTGGATGCCATTAAGAGAGGTTTGGATACCATTCTGAATCCGATTCTGAACTCAAATACCGAATTTCCATTTATATATATATATATATTTTATAATAATTTTTTTTAATATATATAGATATATATATATATATATATATTCGTCTGATCAGCATCAGAATGATGAGGATTTGGAAAATTCGGGTTTGCCATTGTACCTGAAGAGTGAGAAGTTAGTAATGAGGTAAAGGCAAATGTGAGATATAAGGCACACATCATTGAGATGTGTTATTGTGTACTAAATCAAAAGATTTGGTACAGAATAACACAACACATTGAGTGAGAAATATTCTCAAGTCTGGAGGATGCACAATTCAACAGATCTTACCAACCCGAGACATGAGGGTGAACACTTAGGATAATTCGGAATAAGGTGGTATCAAGGCAGGGTAAAACAGGTAAACAGAACAGGTATACACTTAAGCAATGCGAACACACAAATACTCAAGTAATCATGTAATCAAATAGACACGAATCACACATACAACCTTGAAAGCCTTGGTGCACACCAAAAAAAATATAGAGAGATAAGTCAAGGCATGAAAGATAAGATTTCCGAACACAATTTACGAAGCCCAAAAAAAATTACAAAAAAAAAATCAAACCTAGAAAAAATACTAGAGTAAAAATAGAAAAATAACTCATGATAGAGAAGAAAAAAAATAAACCTAAGGAGTGTAGAAAAGAAAGAAGAAAAAAAATAAAGATAAAAAAAAAACTAACTCTTTATAAACTTAAAATAAAAGGAAAAGTAAAAAAGAAAAATAAATAAATAAAAAACGTTGGTCAGATTTGAAAATGAGGGTAAGAAAGCGGTCAGAGGAGAAAACTTGGGTCAGAGCGGTGGGTCAGAGCTTGAGGCGGGTCAGACGGGAGACGGCTGGTCAGCGCCTCGGTCAGAGGCTCGGTCAGCAGCTCTGACCGAGTGCTGACCGAACGGAATGCGTGTGAGAGGCGCGTATGGCGCGTGAACTCGCGTGGGACGCGCGTGCGGGCGCGTACGGGCGCGTGAGAGCGCGTGGAAACGCGTTCCTGGCGCGTGGGCGGCGTATGAGGCTCGAAAAATGTGTTTGACAGCTCATTTCCGCGTGGGAGACCGTGTAGGACAGCTAGGAGAGCGTGTTGGGTTGTGTGTGCAGCACAAAACGTGTTTTTCTTCTCCTTTTACTCATTTTCAGATCTGATCAAACGAAAACACACAACAAAAACACACACACCCAAACGAAGGAAGAGAAAAGGGAAGAGACGTCTTCTGGTCACGATAGAGAGCTCCGGTCACACATTCGGTCGACGGAGCTCCGGTGAGAAACCCACGCAAAACCTTCGGTTCGGTGGAGAAATTCGATATGGAGGGATATGGTCGACGAGAAAAGCATACAAACGACCAAGATGGTTTCGGACGCCGGTCCGGTCGCCGATCATCTCCGGTCCGGTCCGGTCCGGCGAGAATGCTTTTGGTTACGCACACACAACCAAACAAGCCTGACTTCCGGTCCGGTCGTGAACTCCTACGACGATCCGGTCGAGAATGAGGGTTTGATTTCCGGTTCCGGTCAAGTTTGGCAAACAAGGATATTTCAAGGAAGGAGATTCGGTCGCCGGAAAAACATCCGGTTCCGACGATGTGCGGTTCCGGCCACGTCCGGTTCCGGTCACACCACTTCATCTCCCTTCTTTTTGATTTTTAAGAGATATCCGGTTCCGGCGACGTCCGGTTCCGGCCACGTCCGGTTCGGATGACAAGGGTTCTAAAAAAAAATGACTTCAGATCCGGTTCCGGTGACACCCGGTTCCGGCGACATCCGGTTCCGGCGACATCCTTCTTCTCATTTTCTTTCTAAAAATCGGACGAGGCATTTTCCGGTCCGGTTCCGGCGACATCCGGTTCCGGCGAGTTCCGGTTCCGGCGAGGTCTCCGGTCCGGTTCCGGGACGAAAAGGCTTTGGATTATTTTACGATTTTGGATAGACAACTTGAAAGATTCGGTTCCGGCGACATCTCCGGTCCGGTTCCGGCGAGGTCCGGTTCCGGCGAGATCCGGTCGCCGGAAAATCATCCGGTCAGGACTTGGGTTGATGGTGGACAAAAGACAAGTTGAAGGAAGAAGGAGATGATGGACACAAAACAAACAATAAAGTAAAATAAAAGAAAAAAAAATAAAAAATAAAAGGAGAATATAAAAATCTGATTTTTATAAAATCTATCAATGTTTTTTTTTTTTTTTTTTTTTTTTTTTTTTTTTAAATCAAACCAAAACATAATAAAGTAAACATACTAGTGTATATATAAGGAGTATAAAGCTTACCTGGGGTCACTTACCTGTTCCCCTTCTGATCAGGCGGAGGCAGACCACGTTCCCCCTCTGAACAGGCGGAGGCAGACACCGTTCCCCCTCTGAACAGGCATGGGGAGGGAACGTTCCCCCTTAACACATGCACACTCATGACACAATATTAGTAACAAGGAACTGAAAGAGATAGATACAGAAACGAAAATGATAAAACCTAATCTATCAGCGACTTAGTCCAAGACAACAATAACACAGTGGTCAAAAACATAGGTCTGAACACTGAGTCATGGTTCTGAAGGACTGAGTAGTGGATAGATGATCACTCTTGAGGATCAAACATCCCAAGCTTGGAGATTAGGAAATTGAACCGTTTCTCATCCAAAGGCTTGGTGAAGAGATCCGCAAGTTGATACTCGGTGTTGACAAAATAAAGTTCAATCGTACCTCTCTCCACATGGTCCTTGATGAAGTGATACCTGATGTCGATATGCTTAGTGCGAGTGTGTTGGACTGGATTGCATGTGATGGCTATGGCGCTTTTGGAGTCGCAGTAGATGGGTATATGGTTGAAATTGTAGCCATAGTCTCGGAGCTGGGTCCGCATCCACAACACTTGGGAGCAGCAGCTGGCAGCAGCGACATACTCCGCCTCAGCCGTAGACGTCGAAACACAGTGTTGTTTCTTTGAACCCCAGCTGACTAGCTTATCACCCAGGAACTGGACATGGCCTGAAGTACTTTTTCGGTCCAGTTGACAACCTCCATGGTCCGCATCCGAAAACGCGACGAGCTCAAATCCAGACTCCTTTGGGTACCACAACCCACGGTTGGGTGTGCCTTTCAGGTACCGAAGGATGCGTTTGACTGCCATCATGTGTGATTCTTTTGGGTTTGCCTGAAAACGAGCACAAAAACAAGTAGCAAACATAATATCTGGTCTACTAGCAGTCAGATATAACAAAGAACCAATGATGGCTCTATAAGTCTTTTGATCTACAGGCTTCCCTTTTGGGTCAGCACCGATCAAAGTGCCCGAGGCCATAGGAGTTTTAGCAACGGAAGAAGTGTCCATGTGAAAACGCTTTAAAAGATCTCTGATGTACTTTGATTGATTAATCAAAATGCCATCAGGTTTTTGTAGAACTTGAAGTCCCAAAAAGAAGGACAACTCCCGGAGCATACTCATCTCAAACCTTGTGGTCATGAGATCACTGAACCAAGTGCACATATCTGAGTTAGTAGAACCAAATATGATATCATCGACATAAATTTGAACTAACAAGATATCATCACCTTCGGTCTTGATGAAAAGAGTAGGATCGATTTTACCTTTGTAGAAACCATTGTCTAGTAGTGCATTGGAGAGATGATCATACCAGGCACGGGGAGCTTGCTTCAACCCGTAAAGAGCCTTGTCTAGGATGTAGACATGATTAGGCTTAGTACGATCAACAAAGCCTTCAGGTTGAGAGACATAAACTTCTTCTTTCAATTCGCCGTTGAGAAAGGCCGTTTTCACGTCCATCTGGTAGACAGTGAAGTTCTTGTGAGCGGCATAGGCTAAGAAGATCCGAATGGCTTCAATTCTGGCCACCGGTGCGAATGTCTCATCATAATCAATTCCCGCTTGTTGTTTGAATCCCTTGGCTACTAGACGAGCTTTGTTTCTGGTTACAATCCCATCTTCATCTTTCTTGTTCTTGAAGATCCACTTCAGATCGATGACTGTCTTGTTCGTTGGTCTAGGTACAAGTCTCCAGACACCCAGGCGTTCAAACTGGTTCAGCTCCTCTTGCATGGCGGTCACCCAGTCAGAGATATCAAGGGCTTCCGTCACGTTCGAGGGTTCATGTCTTGATAAGAAGGCTGCAAATAGGCACTCATTTTGAGTTGCAGACCTTGTCTTGACTGGTGCAGACTTGCTACCAATCACTTGTTGGAGTGGATGAGCTCGCGTCCACTTGGTTGTATGGGGTAATGTTGGAGGGGGTAAAGGTTCTATTCTCAGATCGATATAGAACTCGGGTTCACGTCTGGTCGTTGCTAGAGTGGTAATAGTAGGTGGTACTTGAGATTGTACCACAATGGGACCAGGAGCTGCTGGTGTGTCTGAAGAGACAAGTGAAGGGCCAGCAGCTTGTGGAGCAGGCTGAGCGCTTGAACTGGGACCTGCCACTTGTGGAGCAGGTTGAGTGGTTGTACTGGGACCTGCCACTTGTGGAGCAGGTGAAGTAGTGGTACTGGGACCTGCCACTGCTGGAGCAGGTGGAGTAGTGGTACTGGGACCTGCCACTGCTGGAGCAGGTGGAGTAGTGCCTTGATGTTGACTTGTAGTAGGCATTGTGGAGGAAGCACCACTCTGAGGACTTGGAACATTCACCACCGGGGCCTGCTGGAAGGTGTGGAAAGGTTCCCCCTCAACAGGTGCAGGAGATACTCTAGAACTTGGTGATGCTGAAGCAGACGTTGATGATGAAGTTCCTTGGAGGTTGGAAGATGAAATGTCAGTGGTAGAGACCATGACATGAGGTGTTGGTTGTACAACTGCAGGAACAGGAAGAGCAATATTAGCAGGTGTAGGCAATTCTTTATAAAAGAATTCAAACAAATCATCCAAATCACAAGTATTAGAGTTAGAAGAAGATGGTTTGTTCGTCGGTGAAGAAGAAGTCATGGGATTGCCATGAAGTTGATCAGAAGCCAGAACACCATAGATTCCTGGTGCAACTGGAGCTGGTGTAGAGTCTTCTTCAATGCCTTCTTCAAAATCCACATTTGTGCTCTCAACCACACATCTTGTTTTCTTGTTGTACACACGGTAGGACGGAGAGTCCTTGGCATACCCAATGAAAACACCCTCATCACCCTTTGGACTGAACTTGTCAAGATTGTCTTTATCATTCTTCACGTAGCATTCACAACCAAACACTCTGAGGAATTTGATGCTGGGAGGTCGATTGTACACCAATTCATACGGAGTCTTCATGAACCTTTTGGTAATAAGAGATCGGTTTTGGGTGAAGCAGGCAGACGCAACGGCTTCAGCCCAGAAGTGTAGTGGAAGCTTGGAGAAAGTCAACATGGTGCGTGCAGCTTCCACTAGGGTACGGTTCTTTCTCTCAACAACCCCATTTTGTTGAGGTGTTCTTGCAGCCGAAAAGGTGTGAGTGATGCCGACAGAATCAAGAAACGAGTCAAGCTTGTGATTCTTGAATTCAGTGCCGTTGTCGGTGCGAATCACTTGAACAGGAAGTTGTAGTCTGACCTGTACATTTCTGATGAAAGAAATGATGATGTCTGAAGCACCATCCTTGCTTCTGAGAAAGTTCACCCATGTATACCTTGAAAAGTCATCCACAATTACCAGTACATACTTCCTTCCGTTGATGCTCTGTACACGCATTGGTCCGCACAAGTCCATATGGAGGAGCTGAAGTGGCTTGGAGGTGTTGTGTTCCACTTTCAGCTTGTGCGAAGATTTCTTAATCTTTCCCATCTCACATGCTGAGCACAACTGTTCTTTGGTGAACCTCAAGGAGGGGAGACCAGTCACCAATCCTGTCTTAGCTAGTTGATTAATTGTAGCATAATTCAGGTGGGATAGTCTCCGGTGCCACAGCACGTTCTGATTGAAGGTTGCTTTTGAGAGTAGACATACTTCTGTGAATGGTCGTTGTTTCCGGAAATTGACGGTGTAGAGATTCGACCTGCGAGTGCCCTCAATGAGTTCCTGTCCATCATATGTCCTGACACAGCATCTTGTTTCCCGAAAGTTAACCTCAAGTTTCTTGTCACAGAACTTTCCAATGCTGAGCAGGTTGTGACTCAAGCCTTCCACATAGGCTACTTTATTGATGGTGATTTTATGATGAAGGATGTCACCATATCCCATTATTGGTGCTGAAAGCTTATTCCCAAACCGAACGTTCCCGCCATATTTTTGTTTGAAGTTAGCGAGAAGTTCCTTCCTTCCGGTCATGTGCTTGGAACACCCTGAATCCATGTACCACACATGACCGTCCTGCAAAATCACGGAGAAACATTTTTAGGTACCCATTTGGTATTGGGTCCTTTCTGATTAGGATTAGCAGGTTTGGATACATGTTCCTGTTTACCCTTAGATGGAGATTTTTGTTTGGGTTTTGGATTAGGTCTCTTGTTATGAGTATGATGATAACCATGATTGTAGAATCCATGATAGTTAGGAACAAAGTAATCATTCACGAAAGCATTTGCACACTACCCAAATCTAAATTGATTTTGACAACAAAAATTGCTATTACATCCATAAACTATGTGTTCACATTCATAACATTGAAATGGAGTTCGTGGTACATGCCTATTAGTTCTATGATGTACAAAATTGGAAAAATTGTTTTTCATATAACTAGGCTTATGTGCAAATGGCTTCGGACGACTGCCTTCTTTTGATCCACTCTCCTTGTTCTTACGCCTACCATTTCTCATATTTTGATCTGTCACATTTTGAGAACCACAGTTAGTACCTCTGACATTTGAAGAATGAGTATGTGAAGAGTTTTTCTTCGGAGTGAAGTTGTGTGATTGTTCCTTTGGTTTGGTAGCATTCTTTCGTTTTTGAAAACGTCTGTTTTTCTTAGGAACATTCTCTTTGGTACGAGATGAACTCGCAACTTCAGACTCAGGGGTGACCAATTTGTCCTTCCCTTTGTCTTTCCGGGATAGTTTAGGAGGAGCCTTGTTTCCTGGTTTAGATTGGCCTGAAGATCTACCATTCTCACCAACCCTATTGGTACTATCATCCGATACAATTTCAGAAATTTGTACCGTTGATTTAGGTGCCATATACGCTAAGTCTTCCATGTATGAAATGGTGGTGCAGATTGGAGACCTTAGTACCATGGATTTAGAGTTTGTAGAAGAGGTACTTGAAGGTCTAAAATCTAACGCATTCACATTCCATCTATGGTGATGATGACGTGAGTTATCACCAGTTCCAAAGGTGGATTGACTTGCTGTTGGTGTGCTTTTGGATTTGAGGGCTTTCTCCAATTCATTGATTTTACTCAAGAATAGGTCCTTTTCCCTAAGGCTCATGCGCCTCTCATCCTCTAGCTCAGCCTCCAGTTTAGCAATCCTTCTTTCATAAAAGGTTTGGTTATCTTTGTAAACTTTTTCAAGGATTGGAACTTCCTGATTCATCTCATCCTCAGTATAGCTAGGCGTGTAGTCCTTAGACAAAGGAATCTCACGCGTTGCATAACTGGCATTCAGAGATGAATAGTTGAAGGGAAATGATTGTTTGGTTTTTCTAGCTTTTTCTTTCTTTTCAATTTCCTTCAACTGTTCAGGGTCATCAGACTCTTTCATGAAAATAATTTTGTATCCAAGACTCATGTACCTCAGATCATACAAGGTAGGGGTCTTGGATATGGCACGCTTCAGATAGCATGGACTTTTATATCCAATGCCTTCCTTTGGATTGTAATAATTGAACTCTTTGGGTTGATTCATGTGAATGGTTTGATCAGTCTGGCCTCTCTTTAAAAATTTGTCCTCCATATCTTTGATTTTCGCAAACAAGTTAATCCTTTGAGCAAAAATAAATTCATACTTCTTTACATTCTCACTACTTACTATTTCAGCCTCATGTAGTCTCTTTTGTAAGTCAGTGATATTGGCATTTAAGCTTGTGACTTTATCTTCAAGAGTTTTGTTTGCAAGAGTGAGCATGTTAACTTTGTCTTTTGAATAGGCTAATTCTATGTTGAATTTCACAACTAAGGCATGTTCACTAGCTAATTTGGATTCAGCAATTGTGGTTTGTTTATTAGCTTGTTTAATCTTATTTTCATACTCAGAGACCTTTTGTGCAAGACCTTTTACTTGATTTTCAAGTTCTGTGTATAGGTCAGGGAGTACCTCAGAAGATGAATCAGAATGGTCTGAGTTGACATCATTGTAGTCACGATCATCATCCTCGGAATACTCTTCATCCGCATCTGCCATCAAGCACAGTTGATCTTTTCCTTCGTCACTATCCACATTCCATGCATCATCTTGAGCTAGCATGCAGACAAGACCTCTTTCCTCATCATCACTTGACATTTGCAGCCAGGCTTCATCTTCAGCAAGCAGTGCTAATCCATCATCTTGCTTTTTCGCCAAGTTCATCTTGTTCTTGTAGTAGTCGTACTTGGAGACATGATTGATGCAATTCTTAGCGAAGTGCCCAGGCTTCCCACACTTGAAGCATGTTGGACTCCCATCCTTCTTGGGCTCTTTGCCTTTGTCATCTGTCTTTGCTTTCTCTTCCGGCTTGTGGTAGACAGCTCTACTCCCTTGTTCAAGTCTCCTTGGCTCTTGATCAAACCTTCTAGGTTCGTCATACCTCTTTTCACTGTCATCATATCTTCTCTCTTGATCATCATAACGTCGTTCTTGGTACCTCCTCTCATCATATCTACGCTCCCTGGGTTCTTCATACCTCCTAGTGTCAAATTCAGCTGGCCTTTCGTATCTTCTCACTTCACCTCTTGGTTTGTTATCGTACCTTTTCCCGCTGTAGTACCTATGATTGTTGGAAGACATAGGTTTCCTCAAGTTCCTTTTAGACAAGGTCCTTGTGATTAGTGCAAGAGCCTTCTTCATGTCATTCATCTCCTCGTCAGAGTCACTCCCTTTCTCTCCGTTGTCAGACGGTACATCATATTCATCCTCGTAGCGGGGTGATCTCCCAGAAGTGAACTGTCTTCTGTCTGCTTCCAATGCAAGTGGGTCAGCATACTTTTCCACTTTCTTCATGTTGTTCATAGTCTCCAACACTTCATCCTGGTTGTGGTTAAGCAGCTCATACAGTTCATGGATGTCTATGTCCTCCAAGTTACGATTCTGTTGGATGTTCGAGGCGAATCTCCTCCACTCAGAGCGCAGAGAGTTGATGAATTGGATGTTGATTTCCAATTGTGACTTCTTTAGCTTGTTCTTCCTCAGTTCGTTGATCATCGTGCAGAACCTATGGTAGGTGTCTTCAAGTAGCTCCCCCTCACGTCCCTTGAAAGTAGCAAACTTTGTTAGGAGGTTAGATCTCTTCATCTGAATACCCTTCTCCGTGCCATGCATCAAACTGCAGATCTCATCCCACATTGCTTTCCCCGTGTCGTTGCAATCGATGTTTGCATAGATGTCATTCGGAAGACTTTGGATGAGATATGACTTGGAGAGTTGATCTCCCTTCAAACGGTTTGCTTCCTCAGGTGTGAGTTTGGTTGCATCCTTCTCAACCACACCACCTACGACAGGTGGGTTACCATCAGGAACGTCAGGGATAGTCATGTAGAACTTGACGGGTCCATTTTTGAGGGATTCAAGTATTTCTTTGCCAAGAGGTTGTTTCTCAACGAAGTCTAGGAATCTTGACTTCCATTGTGAGAAGTCACCGCGGAAGAGAACTGGAGGTCGGGTATCGGACCCGATTGCCAAGGCATCACGTGTGTTCATGATTAAAGATTGATTGTGGATCTTAAACCACTTAGAATGATCAGGTGAATTGGTTGGTGAAAGGTTTCAAGACTTGTGAAAATCTTAAAAAAAATTCAGTTCTGGAGGTCAGGGTCTGATCAGGAGGTCAGGGTCTGATCAGGAGGTCAGGGTCTGATCAGGAGGTTGGATGAAGTGATGAGTATTGGGTGAGGGTGATGAAGAAAGACTTAGAGAAATTCAAAAATCCAAGTCTGAAGATCACTTGACGCTCAAAAATCCAAGTCTGAAGAGTAGACCCGGTACCCGATGCTTGAGGTCTGAAGAATTGGTTTCACCAGAACCAGAACACAACGGATCAAGAGCAAGTGGCAGGCTCTGATACCAATTGTGGGTGCCAAATCAATCAAATCAAGAACACTTTAGATTTTATGTGATGTATATGCTAAGTACAAGATCTAAATGTGATTGCATTCCATTCAAATGATTAGAGATTTAAGGTGGAAGAGAAAGTACAAATGAGGTAAAAGACTCCTATTTATACTAACTCTATGGGCTAGGCTTTTAAGAAATAAATGGGCCTAAACAAATGGGCCTCTAAGTGAAAATTACATAAAAGATAACTAAGTTTAGGAAATTACAAAATTGACACAACTAACAAATATTTCTAACACAATGTACTCTTATATTAGCAATCCACCACTCACCAAGTCACCAGTGACCACCATACAACTTAATTAGTTTAATATATATATATATATATATATTAATGCATTATTTATTAATTTTTAAAAATAAAGAAAATATGATATTAATGCATACACACACATATATATATATATATTAATAGATCATTTATTTATTAAAAAAATTATGAGGTCCACTTTTAATCCATGGAAATTGAACTAGATCTGGTTCCATTGAACCCACCCAACCTAGAACGCATTAAACTCCTATTAAACTCTCATTAAACCCCAATTGCACTACTAAAATGTAAATGTATTATCGATGGTAGAAACAGTTGGAAAACCGTCAAAAACTGGCTTAATTTATCGACAGTTTTTCGATGAAAACAAGCGATGATAAAAAGTTGGACGGTAAAAGTTAGTGACGGTGTATCGCTCGGAGGGTTCATAGCGCCCTAACCGAGTTCGACCCTTCCCGTGTGCATGCTTGGGGACATTTATGAGGGGCCATGTTTAGCCCCCCAGAATTGCCGGGGATTAGTCGGGCTTTGGCCCGGGACACCCTTCCAAAAAAAAGGTTAGCGACGGTGTTCTGACAACTATAGCTTTACCGACTGATTTCCTACTTGTTAGAATATTCTACCAAGAATAGAAGACTCAAATCATGGAGTAATTGTTGGGATCTCACAGGCTGTCCATAATCTCCTCCTTGTAAATCTTTTTGTTTCCTTTTATGGGTCCCTGTATGCTCTTTATATTTCTTGGATTAGCTCCTCTGTAATTATCTCGTACAAGATATAATTATAATAAATAAAAAAACTCTCAGCATACCAAGTTAAGATGGTATCAGAGCGTGTTTAATCCTGGGAATTCCGACCTTTTTTCAACAAAAATGCCCGACAACGAAGTCGTTGTCAATAAAATCCCCGATGAATTGACGATGCAGATTGCTGCACTTCTGAGAAATGGTCTCGGAACACAGCAAACAACAACTAACTCCGAGAATTTATCAATTGGGATAAAACTCGGTGGCGACAACTATGCCCTATGGGCAACCTTGATGAAGAAAGCCATTGGAGGTAGGGGTAGAAGTTCTCACATTACAGGGGAACCCTCGCCTCCCACAAAAACAGACACAACATACACACGATGGGAACAAGATGATCAGTGCCTTTTCACTTGGATTATCCAGAATCTCGAATCCAATCCGGTGAATACTGTCTCACAGTATCCAACTGCAAAAGCCCTTTGGGACGGTTTAGCCACCACATACGGATCTGGAACAGACTCGTTGCAGGTATTTGATCTTCACAAAAAAGCAAATTCACTCAGACAAGGATCAGATACATTGGAAGACTTGTGGAATAAACTACAAAGCATCTGGATGTCTATTGATAGGAGAGACCCAAATCCAATGAAGGACCCAGAAGACATTAAGATCTACAATAAGAAGACTCAAGAGCAAAGACTCTATCAGTTACTTACAGCTGTTGATGACAAGATGGAACCAATCAAGAGAGATATTTTGAAAAAGGATCATCTTCCAACCGTAGAAACGGCATATGCCACGATACGGAGGGAAGTTCCCAGACTCAATATACTGAAATCAGGCCCCTCTAATAGTGACTCGACAGAAATTGGGATGGGTTTGGCTGCCAAAGACCCGACACAAAAGCTAAAGTTCCAACCCAAGGAAAAAGAAGATAAATCCAAATTATATTGCACCCATTGCCAGATGAAGAAACACACCAAAGAGCAATGTTTCAGACTTGTTGGCTACCCAGAGTGGTGGGGAGACGGTCATAAGCAAAAGAGTAACCAGCGGTTCAGGTCTGATGGCAAAGGTGCTTCGGCGGCAGGTGTGGTAGAAGATCCGAGTGAAAAAGGGCAACAAGAAAGGAGTACAGGATTTGGGGGAATGGTGGTAACCTCCGATGAAAACCTCACAGGTAAAGGGTTTGAGAATTACACCTCAAACCCTTCTATTATTAACTTCAAATTTTTCCCCCAAAATGTTTCTTTTTTTGACATTCTTAACGAAGAGGGCCCTAATAACCTCGATGAAAAGACCAAAGCCTGCCATGTTCAATCCACGACTCACTCAAGGAGTTCAAAAAATTGGATTTTTGATTGTGGGGCTACATATACCATGTCCTATGATTCCAAAGATTTTTGTAATCTATCACCTCCATCTAAATCCTATATTGAGACTGCTAGTGGCGAAATTGTGGAAGTCAAAGGGGGAGGATCCATCACTTTTTTGGACAAAATGAAAATAAACAATTGTTTATACATTCCCTCCTTATCCTCAAAATTATTATCTATTAGCCAAGTAACAAAACAACTCAACTGTGTGGTGCTTATGTATCCAACTTTTTGTGTTCTACAGGACATTTGTACAAAGGAGATCGTTGGGCGTGGTACTGAACGAGGAGGTCTCTACTATGTTGATGAGGTAGTTCACAAGGGACATGCCATGCTTGCTCACGCAACAACCGAAAGACAACTTTGGATATGGCATCGACGTCTTGGTCACCCTTCCTTTAGTTATCTTAAAACTTTGTTTCCTAGTCTTTTTTTAAATAACTCCACTCATGAGAAGTGTGAGACCTGCATTCTAGCAAAAAATCATAGGGTTTCCTTTAATCAAAGTAATACTAGAGTTGATTCCGTTTTTTCGTTAATCCATTCCGATGTCTGGGGCCCTGCACCAAATAGCACCAATAGCCAGTTCAAATACTTCGTCTTATTTGTGGATGATTTTTCACGTATGAATTGGATATACTTCATGAAACATAAATCAGAAGTCCCGGAAATCTTTTTTATGTTCTATAAAATGATTCAGACTCAATTTGGGAAAAAAAATACAGATCCTCCGTTCTGATAACGGAACAGAATTTGTGAACAAAACAATGAACACTTTTTTCCAAGAAAATGGCCTTATCCATCAGACTACATGTCCCAACACCCCTCAACAGAATGGTACCGCAGAACGAAAAAATCGTACGCTACTTGAAAAAACTCGTGCCATTATGATTGAATCTCGGGTCCCTCATTCTTATTGGCCAGAAGCTCTTGCTACATCAACGTACCTTACAAATCGTCTCCCAACTCAAATTCTAGGAAATAAAACCCCATTACATGTCCTATCCACCCAAGTAAAAGTTGCATCCATTATGGCCTTACCACCTCGTGTCTTTGGTTGCTCAGTATTCATTCATATCCCCAAGACTAATCGAAACAAACTTAGTCCGTGTGCCGAAAAATGTGTCTTCGTTGGGTACGGTGTCTATCAAAGGGGCTATCGTTGCTACAACCCTGTTACTCGTTGAATCCATGTCACCATGGATTGTGAGTTCATAGAATCTGACTATTTTTTCGACCACCAATCTAGTGCTCAGGGGGAGAAAGTAAGTGAATCACTCGATTGGTTGCTATATCAAAGTTGCTCTGAGGATGTTCTAACAGAGTCGGTAGATGGCGCCACCGAACTTGCTTCTTCCAATATAGAAGAGGGTGACAAGTCAGCTCCCACAACCTATGAGTCTTCCGAGGACGATGTCCATGGCCAACAAGAGGCCGAAGCCATGGAGACAGTTTCTGCTCACACCACCAATGAGTCCTCTGAAGATTATAACCTACCAGAAGTAAACAGTTTACAACATCATAATAATTCTAATCATGAACGCTCAGGAAGTCAATCATTGGAACAAGAGGAACAACCAAACACTCATTTCCTTCCTCCGAGAAGAAATAGAGGAGTCCCTCCTAATCGGTATTCACCAGAGCATATTCCTCGTGCCTCTAAATACCCGATACAGATTGACAGGGGGAAAATGGCTAAGACTGCAAAGGCTTTTTCGGCTACTCTTCTTTCAGAACAAATTCCAAACACAGCTCAAGAAGCTGAGAAGACGGCTGAATGGAGAGAGGCGATGAATACGGAAATGGAAGCTCTAAAGAAAAATGGCACGTGGGAAAGGTGTACGTTACCGCAAGGAAAGAAACCAGTTGGTAGTAAATGGGTATTTACTATCAAGTATAAACCTGATGGCACCATCGAGCGACACAAAGCAAGATTGGTCGCCAAAGGATATACACAAACATATGGTATTGACTACTCTGAAACTTTTTCCCCAGTTGCAAAAATTGACACTATCAGGGTACTTTTTTCAATAGCAGCAAACAGAGATTGGCCTCTTCATCAATTTGATGTAAAAAACGCCTTCTTACATGGGGACTTGAAAGAAGAGGTATACATGGAAGCCCCTCCTGGTTTCTCAGATGATTTTCAAGAAAATGAGGTATGTAAACTCAAAAGAGCTTTGTATGGGCTCAAACAATCTCCGCGAGCATGGTTCGGGAAGTTTACAATGGCAATGAAACGGTATGGATACAAACAGAGTAATGCTGATCATACCTTGTTCTACAAAAGGAGAGGAGAATTGGTTACATGTCTTATAATATACGTCGATGACATGATCATAACAGAGAGTGATAAAGAAGAAATCAGCTCCCTTCGAAAAAATCTCTTCACCGAATTTGAAATGAAAGACCTTGGGGGATTGAAATATTTCCTAGGGATTGAAGTGCTTAGGTCAAGAGAAGGGATCTTTATCTCTCAGCGCAAGTATATATTGGACTTGCTAGCTGAAGTTGGTATGGTGGATTGCAAACCTAACGATACTCCCATGGTTGTGAATCACAAACTGAAAATGGTCGAAGGAGCCAAACTAGCAAACAAAGAAAGGTACCAAAGGTTAGTGGGAAAGTTAATTTACTTGGCTCATACTCGACCCGACATTGCTTATGCAGTGGGAATAGTAAGTCAATTCATGCACAACCCTCAAGAAGACCACATGGAGGCTGTAATGAGGATTATTCGATACCTTAAAGGCACACCAGGGAGAGGTATAGTGTTCAAGAAAAATGGACACCTAGATGCTGAAGTGTTCACAGATGCTGATTGGGGAGGAAATCCTAACGACTACCGATCAACCGCTGGTTACTTCACTTTTCTTGGAGGTAACTTGGTGACTTGGAGAAGTAAGAAGCAGAAGGTAGTGTCATTATCGAGTGCAGAATCAGAATTTAGGGGTATCGTTAAAGGGATCACCGAGATCCTTTGGTTAAAGAAAATAATGAAAGAAATCGGGTCTCCCTTAATCGTCCAACTCGGTTAATGTGTGATAATAAAGCTGCGATTAAAATCTCAGAAAACCCGGTGCAACATGATAGAACAAAGCACGTTGAAATAGATCGACACTTCATAAAATAAAAAATTGAAGATGGTACAATCGAACTCCCGTTCGTTAGGTCTGAAGACCAACTGGCAGATATTCTGACAAAAGTTGTTGCAACAAGAACATTCGAATCTGTTTTATTCAAGTTGGGTATTGGAGATCCCACTGCACAACTTGAGGGGGAGTGTTAAATATTCTACCAAGAATAGAAAACTCAAATCATGGAGTAATTGTTGGGATCTCACAGGCTGTCCATAATCTCCTCCTTGTAAATCTTTTTGTTTCCTTTTTGGGTCCCTGTATGCTCTTTTTATTTCTTGGATTAGCTCCTCTGTAATTATCTCGTACAAGATATAATAATAATAAAAAAAAAAACTCTCAGCATACCAAGTTAAGACTACTGTTCCATTTACTAACGGCTTTTCAAAGATTTTGTAATGGTTTTCCGACGGTTTTACAATGACTAATTAAAAAATAAAATAAAAAACAAAAATTCAGTAAATTGTAGGTAAATTCTGATCGCTAAAAGTAGTTGGTACCAGCAGTCAGTAATACGAAATTTCATATTAGTACAAATTTGATGAATTCAATTTATGTTTATTTTGGAAGAGCAAATCAAGAAACATTTTGTCGTTGAAATGATATTCCAAGAGAATTCAAAATCTTTTTGCATCGGAAAAGCTTCGGCAAATTACGAAATCAGTTTGCAAAAGTAACATGATTTGTGTACGGATTATCTATGCTAATTTGATGGGCTATGATGGCATGTTCTCACAGGTTAATGATGACAACAATTTTCGATAGGTAACATTCAAATGGATTTTCCATAAACTGGTGCATGTTTTTCGACAATTGTGATTTTTTTAATTTACAAAGATTCGAAGGATTTCTTACGGCATTCTCTTTATCCTTTTGATGAAGGGTGCTGTTGACAACACCCCTATACCTATAATAATAAAAAAAATCACTTAAAAGTTTGGAAACACGTAATTTTATAATAAAAGTTAACTTACAAATGACTAAAACTGTCTAGAAGTTTGAAATGATGTAAAATCTGATGCAGATCGGGTTCGAACTGTATTCAGGATTTTAAGAGAATTCCGAAAATCAGGAAAACGGGCTCGAAAGAAACGAAGAATCAAGCAACAAGGCAGACCAGACCTCGCGGCGCGAGGCTATATCTCGCGGCGCGAGCCGATCGCTGACCAAGTCGCGTATCAAATCAGTCCGGGATTTATTGCGTTTATTAACATGTTTAAATATTTTATTAAATAATTAGTTAGTTATTTAAATTAGGATTAGTAATATTTAGTTTCCTTTTATTTTGTTTCTTCTCTATCAAGTTAGGATTAATATTAGGAAAGATTTAGGTTATTTAGTTTCCTTAATTATTTCGTAACTAGCTTATAAATATGACCTTTAGCTTTCATTGTAATGCATACTTTGATTAATAATATCCTTCTCTTTGAGAGTTTTTTTTTTTAGATTTATCTCTTGTTTCTTTGTGTTTCACGCTTGTAAACGTTGTTCTATTTTGGATTTGACACTAGTCGATCCGTTCTGCGTATTTCCGCCTGCGTCAATATCATAGAATAGGGGGGGGGGGGGGGGGGGGGGGTGTAATCAAACCCTTTGATGAATATATGTCGAAAAGATGATATTTTTTTGAAAGAATAATGTCAAATTCCATTTATTCTTGAATTTAAGGAAGTGTATATTAAACAATGCATCATACTTTTGTTCGTTAGAGATTTTGTTGGATAACATTTATGCCAACCGTGCTTTTCATACATTTTGATAATGAAAACTAAGTTGTGAATTACAACATAGGAAAAACACATTTAATTTTCAGGTTGTTTAACTAATTAGATTTGTCTACTCTCCTATGGTCGGTCACTGTATCAAATCTCTTCGGGATTATTAGAAGTTTGTTTTACAATTAACTTTAGGATCTTATCGAATTACTTTTAATTTAACTATACTTTAGTTGAAAAAGCACCCACGAATGTTAATAACTTCACACTATTCACCAAATTATCATAACGCAAGAGCGACTTGACGTCTTGTTAAATACATGAGAATATCATTGTTGTGAATAATTATAGATTGTGCAACCATTAGGCCTTGGCCTAGTGGCCACCTCCTTCCGCAAACGCCTTATCTTGGGCATGTCCACCCTTGTTCGATTCCAGGGGAGGGCAAGATGTCTTTATCGATGCTTGTTTATAAGGTATGGCAAGTAGGGTTCACAATATGTGGACCACAGGGCCATAGGGTCCAACCAATAAACCTTTTTTTTTAATTCTACGAGGCTCTTAACTTGAATATTTGTTAAAATATTTGTTGCAATCTAATGATACCAAATTCGAACTACCAGATATTTGTTATTAAAAATAAAATAAAAACTTAGGATCACAAAACATATATAAATCATATTAAAAATAAAATAAAAACCTAGGATCACAAAACATAAATCATACTAGAATAAATGAACACAATAAATATGATACAGAATAGGGTCCACAAGTAGTAAGGTCCCAAAAACCACATGTCACTTGTACTGTTGTACATGAAACTAGCAACTTAGCATAGTTGTTGCTATAAATACAATTAGTAACAATCCTTACAAAAAGGTCAAAAAATTGTACATAAACAATCTTCAGAAGAAGAAAACTATCAATGTGGAGATGAATGAAAGCAGAATTCCCTAGAAAGAGAAGAAAAAAGGAGGATGGAATGAATTGAACTATATAGCAATTCAATATCAAACTTTTTTTTTCTAAGTTGTGAGTGTGGCAGGAAAAGGAGACTTGATCGGATGAGTTCCAATTAATTCACTCCGTTTTGGTGATGCAATCTTACATAATGGTGCACGAGGGATCATCGTTGCAGGGACTTTTATAGGTATCGTAACACGACCCTCCATAGGTTCTATAATAATGGTGAGGATAAACTTGCAGTGGCACCATCGTAGCTGCCGCCATTTGACTGGTGGCAGCAGTGGTGGTAACAGATTTCTTATCCTCCATAAGACCAACACTCACTAGCTCTGTGCACCCGACGCCTTTCCTTAGCAGCATAGTGAGTTCGACCGGGTCAATTCCTTCCCCAATCACCTTGATTTGATCTTTAACTTTATCTGAACCAATCAGGGCCACTGATTCCACACCTGTTTGTCAATTAATTTCATATTATGATCTAGTTCAATTAACTCAACAAAAAAAGATTCTCCAATTTAGAAACCAGTAGCTTTCCCAATCCATTTGATTTTGTGAAATTCGTTAACGATGAATTAATGTCTTACCCGCGAGACCAGCAACAATCTTCAGAGCCTTACGAGTTTTCTTGCCATTGCTCATGTCCACCTTCGTAACAATAATTTTCTGCAAAACCAATCAATATATCAAATTAAAACCACTTGATCCAAATAAAATGCAAAACCGAAAATCGAATTGGATGAGTGAATAGAACTAATTGTACCTTGGCCATGTATCTATGAATTTGATGATGATGATCTAGATATGTGTTTTGGAGTAAGAGGATTAATTTAGAGAAGGTGGTGTAATTAAGGATGAGAAAAAATGTTAGAATATTTATAAGCAAATTAAATCCATGGAGTTGAAGGAAGACACCATAAGAGGGAAGCTTCTTTCCTACCTGCGACTGAATTATAATTAAATATGACACGCATACTATTTAACTCTTAACTAATTAATGATTAATTTTTTTTTGGTTTCCATGTTTTTTATACATTAATTTCATGATATATTAATTTTTTTTAAATTATTTCTATCATTCCACAAGTAGTAATTGTTTGTTTGATTATTTAATAAAAATGTTCAAAAATAATCTGGGGGACAAATTTTGATGATTCAAAAACATAATTATATCATTTTCTTTGTCCTAGTCTCTTTTTGAAATGTAAAAATAAAAATTCAAATTGCGGCAACAAGGCGTTGACGTGGTTGTCAACAGACGGAGTCTTTGTTTATTTTCGGAGCATTTTGATTAGAGATATTAAACAGTAACTAATGAAAACGACAATAAATCATGAAAGTGTTTAGTTTTTCATAATATAACGGTTTTATTTCCGTCTAACCGATTACCATTCCTAATTAAATTGAGTGTAACGAAAACTCATTTCCATTTTCTTCCATTATCTTTTTTATTTCTATTTTTGCTTCCCAGTACTAACATATGCTCCCTTAGTAAAATAAAATAAGGAACTAAAAGTAAAACTGCTCTAGATATGATTTCTTTAAAAGTGAAACTGCTCCTATAATTAGTAATTTATGTTTTTTATGTGGGTTGTGAAAAATCAAGATTTAAAAGTAAAAGTGCTCCTAAATAATAGAATGGGTTGTAACTTTTTACTGGGTTACAAAATAAACTCACCTTATATCATAATATCAATGTGGTCTAAAATTTGTGGTTTTCATCCTATGGTTTCCATTGTTATATTCATTTAATCAGTTACAACTTATTATGTTTTGCTTCCGATAGATTAAATTCTTTACTTGTTTTGGTCTCTTGTACTTAATATAAAGTTTTATAAGCGTACATGATTGGATTGAACTAGATATAACTGAAATGGACAAGACTAGACATGACAAGAGAGTAAGAACAAAACTCATAATTTTTAAACCATTGGGACAAAGTAGAGTAGAGCCTATAAACAAACCACATGAACAAAAATCGTGACATACTCTAAAAATATAGCATTCGAATATATAAAGAGGAACGGCCAAGCTTTATACTAGAAGCAAAAAAAAGGACCAAGGGATAACAAAATCATAACAAATAATTTCAAATAGAGGCAAGAAAAGAACAAACCCAAATAAAATTAAAAGCTGACTTAAGAACAAGATAAAACAAAAGCATAAAAGAGAAGCCAACCTCCCGAACTAGGCATCAAAAAGTTGTGTCCACACGACCCTGAGCACAAACTGGTAAAGCTTTTTTATGTTCAAAATCCATTGCAACAACAAACATTTCTATTACATATGCAATCATCGTTAGAGTATTTATCAAGCTCTTTACCATAAAAGATAATAGGAACTTCAGAGCTTTTACTTTTTTTAATTAATAGATTCTACAAAAACTTTCTACAAATGGAGAGAACTCAATAGAAAAGAAAATTTTCCAAAATGTTTCTCGAGATCAATGCAAACGACAACTGAATCCACATGAACGTCGCATGCCAAATCAAAAGAGTCTTTACCTTGTCATGTTTCTAATAGCAATCCATATATGTTAGAGGGGTTTTGTGCATCGAGAGAAGATAGCTAATAATTAATTCTTCTTAAACTTGCATCCTTCTGTAAAAAGATGGTCATAGAACCTTGAGGGGTTAGCCGACTAACAATAAGGCTTGGACTTTTGCACTCCTTCCTAAAGATCGTCGATTTTAGTCCAACCACAAGCTATTGAAAAATTTCCTCGTTGTTCCCCAAGGTATCATAATGATGTTGGTATAAGTTGGTTGGGACATATACAGTTAATAAAGAGTAAATTACATATTTGGTCCTTGTGGTTTACATATTTTAGCACTGTTGGTCCTTATTTTGAAATAATTATGAAAAATGTCCCTGTGGTTTATAATATATTGCATTGTTGGTCTCTATTTTGCCAACATGGTTAGGGACCAATAGTGCAATATAATGTAAATCACAGGGACCAATAGTGCAATATAGTATAAACTACGGGGACCAATAGTGCAACATAATGTAAACCACATGGACCTTTTCCATAATTATTTCAAAATAAGGACCTACAGTGCTAAAATATGTAAACCACAGGGACCAAATATGTAATTTGCCCGTTAATAAAAAACCACAATCGCCATAAAACATGAAAATATGATGTGGCCGCCATGCTTAAATGTGTTCATATGACTATATGTTAATATATTTTTAAAGGTGTAATGGATTGTGCTTAAACTAATACCGATAAATTATAGTTGTAAGACATTAGCCCTGATAAATTCATTGGAACAATTGTTGATGCGTAAAGTTAAACTTGGACATATGAGATAATTCACCATATCTCCTAAGTCTGAACCACTAAGCCACAACCTTTGTGGTTTATATATTAATATTTGTTGTCATATGTGTTCAGATTATATACTTTTACAGAAAGTTTGCTTGTCATATTGGTTGTCGTATGCTTGTGAAATGTTTGTTAATTTCTTGTTCATCTAAACAATAAGCATTTTAGACTTCACTAATAGTACGCGACAAAGACAAGAGTCATATCTATTAGTGATGCTAGACAACGATATGATATTGTTATGGTCGTATCCAGTTTGAACTACTTTAGTATATGTGTTGTTTCATATATCATTCATCAATTCAATTAAAATAGCACAAGTGATATTTATTTTGTATCTTTTCTAATTCTTTTCTTTTTTATTGTGTCAATTTCTGATTGCCCTGATTGTACTTCGTCAATAAAATCAAGTCAAAAGAAACAACCAAATATAGAGTGCATAAATTGATGATTATTCCGACACCCTAATTGGTTATGGAATCGCATTGATAGCCTCTACAATAAGTTTATTGAATTCTTTTGAGCGTCGTAACACGATTTTTCGAGGACACATGTATTTATAGGACATTTTCAAAATAAAGTGTCGTAATAGTTAACTTTAGAGAATATTTTGTGGGTGTGTTCTATAACATACCCTATCGTTTTAAAGAACAGATGTGCTTATACGATACTTTTTACAAATAGTGTTTTATAAAATAGTTAATAATATGTTTTATTTTAAAAACATTCTAAAAAACGTGTTATGACGCTCAAAAATATTATATAATTCTTTTGTAATACTTTTATATAGGACGTTTATTTTGTCCTGTAAAACACACTTTTAAAATGCTTATTTATTCTAGACATTCTATAAATTTATATGTTGTAATGTACCAATCAATACTTAAGAATACCAAGTTCTCAAAATATCACTCCCTTAAAGTTTTCCTTTTATATATAAAAGAACATATAGCTTCAAAGATTTTGATGTTATAAATCATGTCATCATGTAAACTAAATAATATAGAATGAATTTTCAATTTTATAGTTATTCATTCTTATACCAACTTCCCTATTTTATCATCATCTTAAATATTTGTCAAATATCTTATCATAATATATATGAGGCTACCAAGTTCTCACTACCAAAGGTTTGTTATTGAAAAATAAAACTAAAAACCATAAATCAAACCGTGCGAAGTAAATGAGCAAATAAATGGGGTGCTCCACACGGAGGAGTTAACCCCCTAAAAACCACATGTTTTTCCAATATGAAATCAAGAGAGTTGAAGGGGTACTTTGTTGTGAATTTATGGAGTCATAATTATTAAAACATTGACAAAAATTGTTACATGAACAATTGTTTACATGAAGAAAACAAACATAATAGGTTGTTGTATAGCCGGGTCGTTAACGCGGCCCATCTTTCATATTTACCAACTAACGTTTTTCAACTTATTAATTATATATTCGATAAATAATGCTACAAAAATAAACCTAGGGGTGACAATATTGTCGTGTTTCAGATTGACGGTTTACCTGATTGGAGGATTAGAAAGGTTCAACCAAACACAACCGACATAACCCGTTTAAATATACAAGTTCGCAGGTTGATAGGTCATAAACTAGTTTGCGGGTCAAGTAAAACCTACTTCAAAACTTCAAATACAACCAAAATAAAATTCGATTTACTGATTTTAGATACTGAATTATAATAAAAAGGTAAAACTTAAAAGTCAAAATAAAATTGTGTTATTTAAAAAGAAAAGATAAACGGGTTAGCGGGTCAAAAAAACTCAACCCAAACTCCTTTATCTTCGTGCCGGCCTGCCGGGTAGAGAATTGCCACCCGAAAATAAAACTAAGGGGGTTTCTACCAAATTTTCTATTAAGTTTATGTATAGATAAATTTGTCTGTCTAGATAAATTTGTCTATCTAAATACAAATCTATTATTGCTTACTATTTTTTACTGACCCACCATCTGAATGATCTAAATATCGATTTTACCCATTAGCTAATCAGATAAACTTCAACAAGATTATGAACCTGTAAATCAATAAACAATCTAAACTATCAAAAATTATCTAAAATAAACAACTTGTAAAATAAAACATGTAAAATCAGTAACAATCTGAAGAGACACAATCAATAAACAACTTAAACTTAATAAATGAGGGTTTGAAATAGGTTTGCGGAAAGATGAATAGGGAACATAAACGAAATCAGAATCAAAGGATACCAGGAACTTCAAAACTAGATCGAAATCAAATGAAATCGGGAAGTCGGGAACTCCAAAAACGAAATCGTAATCAAATAAAATCCGGAACTTTAAAAACGCAATGTAACACCCCAAAACTCAAAACATTCAATTTAACTGAAAGTAACCAAGTTCTTACAAAATAGCGGAAGCTCGTCCAAACCAACATTTAAATCTAACAAAAATTTGAAACTTTAACCCATAGGTTATACCAACAAAACATAAGTATAAGGATTTACGGAAAAACAACCATTGTTTACATTTCAAAACAAAAGAGCTAAAAGTTTTCACATGACACTTTCTCCAAAAACCTCTTGACTGAACTGCCACCACGAAGCCTCATCGGTATCTTTCTCTTTTCCCTTCCGGGACGTACCTGACACTAAAAAGGATAAACAACAACGGGGTAAACATAAAGCTTAGTGAGCACACACTTAACCACTTACCATCATGCACACACAATCACAAGTACATAGCAACTACATACATGTAAGTCTCCAATCTTCCTTACGGCTCAATACCATCAAGGAAGGATAAATGACACTGGTACCAGGCCTCTGCAAATTCCCTAGGGGTATTACTACCACCATAGGTACTCTCCCATGTCCCCGAAGGAACGCATACACATAATATTTTCCCTAGGGGTATTACTACCACCATAGGTACTCTGCCATGTCCCCGAAGGAACGCATACACATAATCACACATGCAATCGTAACCATACATACATAACAACAAGAGTTAAGTGAGGTACTCACCTGTCAAGATGCTAGCAATTCATACACTTCACAAGCTAACACAATCACTTCGAACCACCTAACCAATCACAAATACATAACACATCAAACATAGCCCAAAAGGACCACTCGATACTCCATACCGAAACACTAGTCTTAGCCATAGCTAGACTAGTCCAATTGCCCTCAAAATCTACCCATCAACATCTCATAACATCCCTAACATAAGCCCAAAGCCAAATCTTGAAAAGGGCCGCAAACGCAAAATGTCGAAAATGCAACAGAAAGTTGCGCCACCTGTCCCCGTGACCTCAGGTCGCGGGGTTTTCCTGATGCCCCAAAAACACGACTTTTGCTTCGAATTTCACACCACAAACCCACTTTTCGACCTACACCATCCAAATTACGATTTCTACATGAACTAGGGTCGATAACTAACGATTATAAGTGAGTAATTCGACCCCAAAACATACCAATAACATACCACATACCAATTACATCAATTGATGATTCTATGATCATCAATCCAACATCCAACCCTAACTATCAATAGACTTCAAATTACATAACAATTGACATCAAAACTTGCATAGAATTCTTACCTTTAACGTATCTAACACGATTACTTCTCCAATTGCTTGATCATGACCTCCAATTGCTTCCCCTTGCTTCCAATTCGCTGTCTCCCTCTCTCTATACGCTTTCTCTGGAAACTGACAAGTGAAGGAGTTGAGGGTTTCTGTTAGAAATTATTATCAGTTGTGTCAATTTGTAATTTACTTAAAGTTGCTTTCCTTTTATGTAATTGTGGATTAGGCCCAATGTTTAAGGCCCATCCATTTAAAGCCTTTAGCCCTTTAGTAGTTTAGTATAAATAGGAGCTTGGGACCTCATTTGTAGTTTCCACTCCTTCCTCCACACTTTCCAATCATTTGAGAGCATTATATACATCTTGATTGTGTTCATCTATTTGGTGTTGATTTGGAACACACAATTGGTATCAGAGCTTGGTCCCGAGTTCGAGTCCCACTCAACGCATCTTGCTGGGCACACTATATTTAAATGTATATAGTTGAGGCAGCCTGATGTTGGGAGGGGGATTGTTGGGTTCGGTAAATGCGGGTATGTACCTAATTTACAGAACCATATTCAACACCAGTCCGGTAAACGGATATACATGGTCGTGCTCGGGGTTTCAGCTTACAAACCTGGGTCAAAGCAGGCTCTTGCTAAGTTGAATAAAGATTAATGGGGGGGACCTTGGACAAGGAAATTCCTTTTGTCCTAGTGGTTGTACCCTTTGATCCTAACAGTTTCTAACCCTTTCTTATTAATATCTACATCTTCCCTTGAACTTCCACAATTTACACTTCAGCCCCTCAAATCCTAAAACATGCAACTGAGTTAGAGAACTAACCAAACACCGCTAAGTCCCAAAACTGAAAACGGGGCGTTACACGCAATCAAAATCATATGGTATCCTGGAACTTAAAAACTAAAATCAAAATCAAAGGAAATTTGGAACTTCCAAAACGAAATCCAAATCCAAATCAAATGATACATGGAACTTCTGAAAATGTCACACTAGAACTTCAAAAACGAGATCAAACTGAAAGGAAATCATGAACTTCAAAAACGAAAAAAAATTGAACTTCGGGTGAGGTCGAACTTGAAATGCAATCTAGAAGCTATACTTTATAATTTATAGTAAGTATTTTACATCTTTTTGTATTAGTTTTAACTTATATAATTTACAGATTTAATAAAACTTTTCTCTAAATATTTTTTATAAAAACCTTAATAAAATTCTTCATTGCGAATGTTCTAAATAATATCAGTTGGTATAAGCAACGGTTTAATAAAAATAAAGGTAAAATATGATTTAACCCCTAAACTTTATACTTAAAAATGGTCTAACCCCTAAACTTTTTTAGTGAATGTTTTAATCCATAAACTTGTTATAATGAATGTTTTAATCCCTAAACTTGTTATAATTGATTGTTTTAGCCACTTGACCTGCTACAACATGTTACTACACTTTTAAAAATCACTTTAATCCCTAAACTATGGATAAAATATGATTTAACCCTTAAACTTTTTATTTAAAAATGGTTTAACCCCTAAACTTTTTAATTAATGCTACTATCCTTAAACTTTTTATAGTATTTGATTAAATACTTAAACTTATTCAGCCTAATTATTTTCTATATCAAATATATGTTTAACCCTAGTTTGAAATATTTCTGAAACATATGATCTTGAATATCTCTAACTTGCATTTCTTGATCAGATGTAATCAACAAAATCTACGGCATGAAGCAACAATAAACTAACGAATCAAATTTACCAAAAATTTAACAAAAAAATAATCATAAGATGCTTTGGTGATTCTGTGTTCACCGTGATGCAAATTTACCAACAAATTAATGTGCAGATTTCACTGTGAATATCAAATGTGCAACAAATCAAACACATAAATGGCAGAAATCAAATCAAATGAAATGTACCAGCTAATTTAGGAAGAGGTTATTGGCAAAGAAGATCGATTTGACCAAGTTGCAAGTTGTACTGGATTGCAGACGAACGGATGCAAGGTTTTTCCAATCGTGAATGGATTGGTAACGGGTTTAGCCAATAGAATGTTGTATTGAATTATGTTATGGATAAAAATAAGGGTTAAGTACATGGAAATACAATCATTTATACAATGACAATTTTAGCAAGTTCGGTACATTAATCGGTAAGTTTTAAAGTTGAGTACATACAATGATAAAACGTGACAAGTTCGATATACTCCCATGTACTTAACCCTAAAAATAATTAGGTTTAACAACTTTAAGTATTTAATCAAATACTATAAAAAGTTTAAGAACTATAACATTCATTAAAAAAGTTTAGGGGTTAAATCATTTTTAAGTAAAAAATTTAAGGGTTAAATCATATTTTATTCATAAGTTTAAGGATTAAAGTGACTTTTAAAAGTGTAGTAACCTACAGTAGCAGGTCAAGTGGCTAAAACAACCAATTATAATAAGTTTAGAGATTAAAACATTCATTATAACAAGTTTAGGGATTAAAACGTTCAATAAAAAAGTTTAGGGGTTAAATCATTTTTAAGTATAAAGTTTAGAGGTTAAATCATATTTTACCCTAAAAATAATTTAAGAGTATGTAATTGTAATAAAAGATTTTTTTTATAAACAAATTACTGTTTTATGTTTTAGACCTATTCTTTTAACTTTGTTTTTTATGTCTCCTAAAAGTGGCCACAAAGTGTCCACGCGGTTGTCAATTAATTGACACTAGTATTGCATTCAGTCAAATAAAATAAGGAAGAAAAAAACAATCTTCGCTCTTTTCTCTTCAAGAAATTAAATAGTATTCTTTTTCTAACTTTTGAAACTATTATCAATCTAAAGACTTTTTCTCTTCAAGAAATTAAATAGTATTCTTTTTCTAACTTTTGAATGTGGAATTCGTCTTAGTTTAATAAATCCTTTTAATTTAATTGATAATTTCTATCTCAAGGGGTAAAGGTGTTCCTTTTTAAGTTTATTTTGTCACTATAAAATATGTATAAAAACTTTTTCCGAATAGAAAAGAAAAGGATATTCAAAACTTTTTAAGGAATTTATGCAAACAATTGAATCCACATGAATATGGCATGTCAAGTGCAAAAGAAAACCAGTTTTTTTGAATTGCACACTTAAATGTAGAAAGGTAGTCATAGAATATTAAGGTTTAGCTTATTAACAATAAGATTGGGGCTTTTGATGCTCAAACCTAAGGCTAAACGTCACTGGTTCTTTTTCGTATACTGGATTCTTATGGACTTAGTAGAGGTGGATGCAAATTAGCTCAAACGGCCATGTTTAACAAAAAATTGGCCAAAAACAACCTTAAATGAGGCTACTATGCTTAAGTGTATTTAGATGTCTATATGTCGTGGTTCTTGCATAGGTTCAAGTTATATGCTTTTAGAAAGTATGCTTGCCATCTTGGATCTCTTATGCTTAAGAAATGTTTTTAATTTACTGTTTATTATTAAATTATAAACTTAGTGAGTTAGAATTGATTAATAATATGTATTTCAACAACAATCAAAGCAGTTTGCAACAAGGAAATCAACCTCTAGGTGTTTTTTGTTGGAATAATATTTCTGACAAAATTCAAAACCTTTTGACGGTATAGAAAGCTTGGTAAACTGGAGACCCAATGCGAAAATGACTTTCCATGGGTTATTGATGCCATTTCGATTGGCTACTGATTGCATGTTTCCGCGGGTTACCAACTAATTAAGGACAAATATTTTGAAGGTTAATATTCAACAAATTTTCGATAAATAACCAATCCAAGTTCAACAATTTACGTTAACGTCTATCCTTTTAAATTTACATATTAAAAAATATTTCTAATGGAATACTCGTTACTCTATATTTTGAAGGATATTTGTATAAAAAATGACTTTAAAAGAATAAAATTTAATTTTCAGTTTACTGCATTTAATAAAAAAGTTCTATTTAACAATGTATGGTAAGTTTGGTCGTTAAAGGTTTTGTTGGATAACGTTTATGCCATCAGTATTTTTCATAATGTTATAACAAATATTCAGTAATGAATACTCATTTTTGTTATACTACAAAAGAAAAACACACATAATTCTCGGATAGCTCTAAACTGATAAAACTTGTTTGCTATCAGATAATCATCGGATCGAATCTCATGCAGTCTATAGAGGTTCTCTTTCTAAACAACGTAAATATATTACAACCGAACAGTCTAGCAAGAAGCTCCATCACATGACAAACTCTATAAATGATTGTATTTGCAGCAAACTAATAGCATGTGTTTTTTCCGACCTACTTCATGTGGGACCTTTTTTTCTGCATCCCATTGATTGTGTTTATTTAATATAATTTGGATTTATATTTGTGTGGCCAAATTGCTATAAATGAATGAGTTGAAATTCTTACAAATGTCAAAACTTGTACATCAAGAAGTGCATCTATATATATTAAGATAAATGAATGCAGAATTCCCTAGTAAAACAAGAGAAGGGGATGAAATAAATAAAGCAAATTAAAAATAAATTTAACTCAGCTCCCAACTGTTTTGTTCGTTAAATCCATCTTTTAACTATGGGTGTGTTGGCCAGCTTGTACGTACCCTATTAGCAAGGACCCCCCAAAAGGCTAGCTAGCTTTTATTTGGCGGTTATAATCAATCATATTTTACTCCCTTTGATTTCAATTTCTCTCGGTTCACACGCTTTTCATCGATTGATGCAAATTTACATGATGGTACAAGAGGGATCGTCGTTGCTGGGAGTTTCATAGACATGGTAGTACGGCCCTCCATAGCTGCTATAATGATGGTGAGGATAAACTTCCAGCGGCACCACTGTAGCTGGCGGTTGACTGGCGGCAGGAGTGGCGGGTGCGGCAGCGGGTTTCTTCTCCTCTACCGGACCAACACTCACCAGTTCAGTGCATCCTACACCTTTCCTTAGCAGCATCGCGAGTTCGACGGAGTCAATTCCTTCCCCGGTCACCTTGATTTGATCTTTATTTGAACCAATGAGAGCCGCTGATTCCACGCCTGTTTGCCAATTAAGTTCAATAATTCAACCAAACAAATGACTTACAGAAACTGCGAGTTTTCCGCAATCCATATTAACATTCAGTGATGAGATCAAATTCATTAACAATTTCTCTGTGGAAATATCGAGTTTTGTGTTGTGAAATTTATCCGAGAAAAAATTATTCGAATGAATATCTTACCAGAGACACCAACGGCGATCTTCATAGCCTTACGAGTTTTCTTGGCATCAAACATGGCCACTTTCACAACGATATTTTGCTGCAAAAACAATGAATTATACAAGTTAATTGAAGCCACCTGATATGATGAAAATAAAATGTAGAATTGAAGGAATGAATGAAGAGATTTGTACCTTGGCCATTTATATGAATTTGAAGATGATGTTGATGATGTGTGTTTTTGGAGTAAATATATTTAAATTGGAGCTAGCTTAAGAAGAAATAGAGAAGGCAGTGGAATCAAGGATGAGAAAGAATGTTAAGTGAGGGGAGTATTTATATATGAAATGAATTAATCCATGGAGTTGAATGAAGACGAGGTCAAAGCCATAGGGGAACCTTCCTTCCACACCAAATTAAATATGACTCGGTATTTGGTTTCCTTCTCTTAAACCCTCGATGATTAAAAGATTTTTATCAAAAACAGTAAATTTGTTATGGGTTATATTATTTTTTTAAGTTCTTGTAAAAAAATTGGTTCTTTATATCTTGAATGGAGTAATTTATAAGGATGCGCTTAATTGTCTACTCAACAAAATAATTAGAACCTCTTTTTGTAGTTCTTATGTATTATTTAACTAGAGTTAGATTCAAATGTAAACCCAATTTTGGTTGTCAACGTAAATACCACTAAAATCGTGTCACGTGACAATATCTACTGTGAATATCGTGCATTATTCAGAATGAATAAAGCTTAAGCGTCTTTATTCATTCTAAATAAGCAACTACTCCTGTCACTTGAGAATTGCGTGAGCAACCTTTTTGCCATAATTTGAATTTATAAATACATATTTAACAAAAAAAACAACAACAAAGAAAATATTGGTAAAACAAAATTATTTTGTCTTTAATTTATCAAAATTTGTCTTGCAAATTAGTTTTGAACATTCTATTTTAAAATACAACTTTTTTAATTTCCTCCCATTACTAAACAAAGCCAGTGCATATGAAAACAGTTAGCAGGTAAGATATGAGATAGTATATGATCTTACAATAAAAACATGTATAAAATCATATATAATTCATATGAGTTTAATCGATAAAAAGTTGTAGAATGGTTATGCGCATATTAATGATAGATAAAAAGATATCTATGTATTTGTTTTAACTAAAAATTTAATTATTAATTGAAAGAATCTTAATAAAAAGATATCTATGTATTTGTTTTAACTAAAAATTTAATTATTAATTGAAAGAATCTTAATCAATGAAAAGAAGAAGTTTTTGACCAAACAAGTGTATTTTTAAAACTTATTTACCAAAATAGTGTTGTTTTAAACATATTTATCATTTAGTAGTATCCTATTTATTGGGATTTTTAATATTTTTTTTAAATTGTTTCTTTAGTGCTTCATTGAGTTTTAATCATAAAGATAGTTTAACTGATTAAAAAAAAGATTCAAATTAGCAAATATATCAAAAAAGCTTAATTAACAAAGATGGCAACGAACGCCACCCTTGAAGTTTGAACACCATGAGAAGGAGCGGCCATGAGACGGTGTCCCGCCGCCGGTGAGCAGCAGCGATGAAGATGTCGTGCCGGCCGGTGACGAGCGGTAGAGAGATGGGCAGCGACGGAGATGGCGTCGCCAGCGGCGGTGAGTGAGATGAGCAACGATAGAGATGGCGTCGCCGGCGGAGGTGACAAGCAGCGGTGAGATGAGGAGCGACAGCGACGATAACACCGCTGCTTGTCACCGCTGCTTGTCACCGCCGCTGCTTACCTCCGCGGGCGACGCCATCTCTATGGTTGCTCATCTCACTCACCGCCGACGGCGACGCCATCTCCGTCGCTGCCCATCTCTCCACCGCTCGTCACCGGCCGGCACGACATCTTCATCGCTGCTGCTCACCGCCAGCGGGACACCGTCACATGGCCGCTCCTTCTCATGGTGTTCAAACTTCAAGGGTGGTGTTCGTTGCCATCTTTGGTTTTTTTTTTGAACGGCTTCGCCTCAGCGGTAGAAGCACAGGAATCGAACCCGGTTGATCTTGCGAACAAGTGATCCGGGCCACAAGTTCGAATCCACTCCACTACACCCCTTATTAATTCGCTAGGGCTGCTAACATCTGCTCCAAGGGAATATTCCCAAGAGGAGACTAACCCTAAGGAAGAAACCCTCAAGGAAGGCTCGAACCCGAGACCTCCCCATCATAGGAAAAACTCCCTACCACCAGACCTCGTTGCCATCTTTGCTAATTAAGCTTTTTTGATATATTTGCTAATTTGATCCTCTTTTAAATCAATTAAACTTTCTTTATGATTAAAACACAATGAAGCACTAAAGAAACAATTTTAAAAAAATATTAAAAATCCCAATAAATAGGATACTACATCCAAATGGTAAATATGTTTAAAACAACATTATTTTAGTAAATAAGTTTTAAAAATACATTTGTTTAGTAAAAACTCTCTTTTATCCAATAGCAAAGAGCTTGAAACAAGATTTGAGATGCGGACAAGTCACCTACTCATTCTTGCACCATGTGACATCAATGTAACTAATGTAAGATATTCACATTACTTTAGCCATTTTCACGATTTTATTAATTTGAATTGATCATTTGCTTAATTGTTTATTTAAAATCAGTATTTAAAAATTATTGAGTGGATAAACCATCATATGTCACTCCTGTATCCATCCATACTAATTATTTTATCGCATACTAAGAATTTTATCTTTTTATTTAGATTTTAATAAGTAAAAACAAGTAATTAATATATCTATACAATATGGGAACTAGGGATGGGTAAAAGGCTTGATCGAGGACAGGACCAGGACCGGCGATTAACTGAGACTGGGACTGGCCGAGGCCCGGTAGGACCGGCCCAGTCCAGGCCCGACCCAATTGTAATTTTTTAGTATATTTGTTTATATAGTTTAGTTTTAGTGTTTATAATAAATTTCGTTTTATAAAATAAATTTAGTTTAAAGTTTAGGCTTTAGAATTATAAAATGTATTTAGTTTAAATTTTAGATTATTAAAACTCTAAAATAAGTTTACTTTTAAATGTTAGAAAAAAAATCGATCATTTCTAGTCCCGGTTACCAATAACCGAGTTATTTATAAGAAGGCCGGCTACGAATATGGGACTCAAGGTCTGGTCTGGCCTGGGACCGATCCTTCTAAGGCTGGTTAAGGAAACCACTGTTTACACCCGGTTCTTTCAAGGCCCGGTTAAGGTAGGTCCGGCCTAAGACCAGTCCTTTTAAGGCCCGGTTAAAGATAACATTGTTTGAGCCAGATTCTTTGCCCGGTTAAGGTCGGGCTCGGCCCTACTTTTGCCCATCTCTAATGGGAACACAGAAAAGTTCAATACTTAAGTAACCAGCGTTTAGGAAGGATTGGCGAAATAAGAAACAAGAAGTAAAAAGTGGGTCATATTTTATTAATATTTTTTCCATAACGCAGGTAGTAGCTGGGAAAGAAGCTTCCCTCTTATGGCGTTTGACATCGTCTTCCTGTGGTCTTCCTTCAACTCAATCAACTTCATGGATTCACCTATAAAATACTTGACATTCTTTTTCATTCTTATACCAATTTCTCTAAATCGTCTTAATTACTCCAAAACACATATCTAGATCATCATCAAATTCAAAGATATATGGCCAAAAGTACAAATCTCTTCATTCATTCATTCAATTCTATGAGGCGTCTTATTTTGATTCAGGTGGCTTCAATTAAATTGTATGACTGATCGTTTTTGCAGCAAAATATCGTTGTGAAGGTGGCCATGTTTGACGCCAAGAAAACTCGTAAGGCTATGAAGATCGCCGTTGGTGTCTCTGGTAATTAAGACATTCTAATAAATTTTTCTCCATTTTTTTCTTGGTTAAATTTCACAACACATAAGACTGGAAGAATTCGATATTTCCACAGAGAAATTGTTAACGAATTTAACTTCATCACTGAATGTTAATATGGATTTAGTTCCTGGATTGGAGAAATCGTTTGTTTGTATGAATTTAATTGAACTAAATTAAAATCTAAAATTAATTAATTGACAAACAGGCGTGGAATCAGCGGCTAGCTCTGATTGGTTCAGATAAAGATCAAATCAAGGTGACTGGGGAAGGAATTGACTCAGTCGAACTCGCGACGCTGCTAAGGAAAGGTGTAGGGTGCACTGAACTAGTGAGTGTCGGTCCAGTGGAAGAGAAGAAACCCGTTGCCGCACCCGCCACTCCTGCCGCCAGTAAAATGCCGGCTACGATGCTACCACTGCAAATTTTACGTCACCATTATAGCAACTATGGAGGACCGTACTACCATGTATATGAAAGTCCTAGCAACGACGATCCCTCTTGCACCATCATGTAAATTTGCATTGTTAATTGATACAAAGTAAATTGGTAGAAATCAAAATATAAAGATCAGGAAGGCCATATGAAACAAATAAACGATAAAAAATGCATGGTCCCATTTTTTATAGGTTCAATTCTATATTGGCATTTTGTATTCATTTATGTAATGATTATTTATGGAATAAATATTGGCATTTTGTAAGAATTTTCATCCTCAAATCTCTTATGTTGTTGATTTCATTTAGAGGTAATATGTATTTTTTTGGAACATGTTTCTTTTGGGACCTATGTCGATAATTTTACACTTATTGAGTTTATTTATTTCCGTTTTATTTTATGTTTCTATTTATTCAAGTTTAATACCGTCATATTGCAACAAAATATTTGACAAATACTCAAGTGTTACAATTACTAATAAAAGTTATGCACAACAATTATAAAGTATATTAATTTACGTTTTAATGTAATAAACACGTATATGTGCCAAATATGACCAAATGGAGTGGTAAAGAGAAAATTTATAAAGTATAATCATATATGTTTTAATGTACCTATAATAGTTTAAGTTCCTCAATTTTTCTCTCCATGTATCACGAAAGTTGGTAAAGAAAAAAGTTGTCACTATTTTTCCGACCTCTTTCTTCCTCTCATCCCTGCCTCGGTAGTCTCTCCGATTCTCCTTCCTGATGCCACCAATACCTTTCCTATCTCTGTTGCTTCTTTTTTTTTTCCTTTCCATCACCAATTTTATTAACTTAACCAATACAATTAGTAGTTTGCAAAACTAGGATGATCAACTTTGTTGGGTTTGGTAAATGTGGGTATGTACCTAATTTACAGAACCATATTCAACACCAATCCGGTAAATGGATATACATGGTCGTGCTCGGGGTTTCAGCTTACAAACCTGGGTCAAAGCAAGCTCTTGCTAAGTTGAATAAAGATTAATGGGGGGACCTTGGACAAGGGAATTCCTTTTGTCCTAGTGGTTGAACCCTTTGATCCTAACAATTGGTATCAGAGCCTGCCACTTGCTCTTGATCTGTTGTGTTCTGGTTCTGGTGGAAAAAGCTTCAGGTCCAGACTCAAGCTTCGGGTACCGGGTCTCCGCTCCAGACTTGGATTTTGGGCATCAAGTACTATCTTCAGACTAGAGTTTTCATATTTCTCTAAGTCTTCCTTCAATACCCGACACCCAATACCCATCACTACATCTAACCTTCAGATCTGAACCTAACCTCCAGATCAGACCCCGACCTCCAGAACTGAATCTTTTTCAAGATTTTCACAAGTCTTGAGACTTTTCACCAACTTGTTCACCTGATCATACTAAGTGGTTTAAGATCCACAATCAATCTTTAATCATGAACACACGTGATGCTTTAGCAATCGGGTCCGATACCCGTCCTCCAGTACTGTTCCGCGGTGACTTCTCACAATGGAAGTCAAGGTTCCTAGACTTCGTTGAGAAACAAACCCTTGGCAAAGACATATTTGAATCCCTTAAAAATGGTCCAGTCAAGTTCTACATGACTATCCCTGACGTTCCTGATGGCAACCCACCTGTTGTAGGTGGTGTGGTTGAGAAGGATGCAACCAACCTGACACCTGAGGAAGCAAACCGCCTGAAGGGAGATCAACTCTCCAAGTCATATCTCATCCAAAGTCTTCCAAATGACATCTATGCAAACATCGATTGCAACGACACGGGGAAGGCAATGTGGGATGAAATCTGTAGCTTGATGCATGGCACGGAGAAGGGTATTCCGATGAAGAGATCGAACCTCCAAACAAAGTTTGCCACCTTCAAGGGACGTGAGGGGGAACTACTTGAAGACACCTACCATAGGTTCTGCACGATGATCAACGAACTGAGGAAGAACAAGCTAAAGAAGTCACAATTGGAAATTAACATCCAATTCATCAACTCTCTACGCTCTGAGTGGAGGAGATTCGCCTCGAACATCCAACAGAATCGCAATTTGGAGGACATTGACATCCATGAACTGTATGAGCTGCTTAACCACAACCAGGATGAAGTATTGGAGACTATGAGCAACATGAAGAAAATGGAAAAGTATGCTGACCCACTTGCATTGGTGGTGGACCGAAGACAGTTCACTTCTGGAAGATCACCCCGCTACGAGGATGAATATGATGTACCGTCTGACAACGGAGAGAAAGGGAGTGACTCTGATGAGGAGATGAATGACATGAAAAAGGCTCCTGCGCTAATCACAAGGACCTTGTCTAAAAGGAACTTGAGGAAACCTATGTCTTCCAACAATCATAGGTACTACAGCGGTAAAAGGTATGAAACTAAACCAAGAGGTGAATTGAGAAGGTACGAGAGGCCAACTGAATCTGACACTAGAAGGTATGAAGAACCTAGGGAGCGTAGATATGATGAGAGGAGGTACCAAGAGCGACGCTATGATGATCAAGAGAGAAGGTATGATGACAATGAAAAGAGGTATGACGAACCTAGAAGGTTTGACCAAGAGCCAAGGAGACTTGAACAAGGGAGTAGAGCTGTCTACCACAAGCCAGAAGAGAAAGCAAAGACAGATGACAAAGGCAAAGAGCCCAAGAAGGATGGGAGTCCAACATGCTTCAAGTGTGGGAAGCCTGGGCACTTCGCTAAGAATTGCATCAACCATGTCTCCAAGTACGACTACTACAAGAACAAAATGAACTTGGCGAAAAAGCAAGATGATGGATTAGTACTACTTGCTGAAGATGAAGCCTGGCTGCAGATGTCAAGTGATGATGAGGAAAGAGGTCTTGTCTGTATGCTAGCTCAAGATGACGCGTGGAATGTGGATAGTGATGAAGGAAAAGATCAACTATGCTTGATGGCAGATGTGGATGAAGAGTATTCTGAGGATGATGATCGTGACTACAATGATGTCAACTCAGACCATTCTGATTCATCTTCTGAGGTACTCCCTGACCCATACACTGAACTTGAAAATCAAGTAAAAGGTCTTGCACAAAAGGTTTCTGAGTATGAAAATAAGATTAAACAACCTAATAAACAAACCACAATTGTTGAATCCAAATTAGCTAGTGAACATGCCTTAGTTGTGAAATTCAACATAGAGTTAGCCTACTCAAAAGACAAAGTTAACATGCTCACCCTAGCAAACAAAACTCTTGAAGATAAAGTCACAAGCTTAAATGCTAATATCACTGATTTACAAAAGAGACTACATGAGGCTGAAAGAGTGAGTAGTGAGAATGTGAAGAAGTATGAATTTATTTTTGCTCAAAGAATTAACTTGTTTGCGAAAATCAAAGATATGGAGGACAAATTTTTAAAGAGAGGCCAGACTGATCAAACCATTCACATGAATCAACCCAAAGAGTTCAATTATTACAATCCAAAGGAAGGCATTGGATATAAAAGTCCATGCTACCTTAAGCGTGCCATATCCAAGACCCCTACTTTGTATGATATTAGGTACATGAGTCTTGGATACAAAATCATTTTCATGAAAGAGTCTGATGATCCTGAACAGTTGAAGGAAATTGAGAAGAAGGTAAAAGCTAGAAAAAATAAACAATCATTTCCCTTCAACTATTCATCTCTCAATGCCAGTTATGCAACGCGTGAGATTTCCTTGTCTAAGGACTACACGCCTAGCTATACTGAGGCTGAGATGAATCAGGAAGTTCCAATCCTTGAAAAAGTTTACAAAGATAACCAAACCTTTTATGAGAAAAGGATTGCTAAACTGGAGGCTGAGCTAGAGGATGAGAGGTGCATGAGCCTTAGGGAAAAGGACCTATTCTTGAGTAAAATCAATGAATTGGAGGAAGCCCTCAAATCCAAAAGCACACCAAAAGCAAGTCAATCCACCTTTGGAACTCGTGATAACTCACGTCATCATAACCATACATGGAATGTGAATGCATTAGATTTCAAACCTTCAAGTACCTATACCCAAAACTCTCAATCCATGGTACTAAGGTCTCCAATCTGCACCACCATTTCATACATGGAAGAGTTAACTTATAAGGCACCTAAATCAACATTACAAATATCTGAGATTGTATCGGATGATTGTTTCAACATGGCTGGTGAGGGTGGTAGATCAACTAGCTCCTCCAAACCTGGAACGCGTACTCCTGTCAAACCCACTTGAGAAGACAAAGGGAAGACTCCAATAGTCACCCCTGAGTCTGAAGTTGCGAGTTCATCTCGTACCAATGTGAATGTTTCTAAGAAAAACAAACGTTTTCGAAAACCAAAGAATACTTCCAAACCAAATGAACAATCACACAACTTCCACCCGAGGAAAAATGCTTCTCATACTCATACTCATACTCATACTCATAATATCAGAGGTACCAATCAAAGTTCTCCAAACGTGACGAATAATCACATGAGACATGGTAGGCATAGAGCAAAGGAGAATGGATCAAAAGAAGGCGGTCGTCCGAAGTCATTTGCACATAAGCCTGGATTTACAAATAATAGATTTCATAGTCATGTACCACATACTCCATTTAATTTTCATGTTTGTGAACATGTTGCTTATGGGTATCGTAGTGACTTTTGTTGCCAAATTGTTTTCACTTTGGTTATTGTGCAAATGCCTTTGTGAATGAGTACTATGCTCCTAATTACTTTGGATTCTATAATCAGTATAACAAGTTTCCTCATGCCAAGAAAAGAAAATCCAAGCCCAAGCAAAAGACTCCTAAAAAGAGCACAGAGGAATCCAAACCTGCTGGTACTAATCCGAAAGGACCCATTCCCAAATGGGTACCTAAAAATGTTTGCACTTGATTTTGCAGGCCGGTCATGTGTGATTCACGGACTAGGGTTGTTCCAAACACATGACCGGGCGAAGGGAACTTCTCACTAACTTCAGAGACAAACATTGTGGGAATGTCCTTATATACATTGTTATTTTTTTAACTTTGTTTTTGTGTGTGAATTCTTGACTTGAGGGGGAACAGGGGACTATGCCTGTTCCGAGGGGGAACGCTGACAGGTTCAAACTCTGTTGCTCGTTCCGAGGGGGAACGATGACAGACTCGATTCAAAAGGAACAGGTAAGCACCACAGGTAAGTATTTTATCCCCTTCATGCATGTGTTTTTGTTCATATGTCAGTGATACTAATCATTTGATATGAGTGTGCATCTGTCAAGGGGGAGGTATGCCTGTTCCGAGAGGGAACGTTGTCTGCCTCCGCATGTTCCGAGGGGGAACACTGCTAGGTATGACACCCGATACTTAGTCACACGGTAAGTGTTCCGGACCTCCGGCGCTCCGCCTTCCGGACCTCCGGACCGTCGGACCTTCGGCCTTTCGAAAGCACCTCAGGTAAGCACCCCAGGTAGTTTTATATACTTCATATATATATATATATATATATTTTTAATTCTTGTTAAAAATGATAATAATTTTAATAAAACAAAAACGAGAAAAAACGAAAAAATAACTCAGAGACTCATGAGTTTCAGATCGGGTTAGAGAGTCATCAGAGCACGATCAACCTCTCCTCGCCAAACCAAGACCTCCCAAACATCGATCGCTATTCTCTTTACCAAGTCCTCGAGAAACCAACTCTTGGGGTAGTGTACCAGAACCAGAAGGAAGAGAAGAAGTTTATGCGATGCGATGAGGTTCACAAGTACAGTGACGGGACGCTCCACATCATCAACATAGGGTTGGGTACCGAGAAGAAGAGGCTTGAGCTTGAGGTGTTGAAGACCAAGCACTGGATAAATCCCTCCATCCTGATAGACGAAGTTTTCCAGATCATCGAGCATCGGCTAGAACATCGTATCGTTCTACGACGCTTCAAATCTTATTGTGGTCTTCGGAAGATAGAGGGACCAGTCAAAAGAGTTGAGGAGAGACCGCCGCCACCATCATCACGAAGAAGAGAAAGTTCATCAAAGAATCACAAAGAGACTGAAGGATCGAAGAAGAAATCATCAAGTCATCAGAAGCGGAGAAATTGACACAAAGGGGGAAATTGTTAGAAATATTTGTTAGTTGTGTCAATTTGTAATTTCCCTAAACTTAGTTGTCATTTATGTAATTTGTAATTAAAGGCCCAAGTGTTTAGGCCCATTCAATTTTCAAAAGCCTAGTCCATTAGAGTTAGTATAAATAGTGGATGTAATCTTCATTTGTATTTTCCTTCTTTCTTGTTTCTCTCAACATTGAATGAAATACAATCTATCCTAGATCCTTATACTTAGCATATACATCATCTTGATTAAAGTGTTCTTGATTTGATTGATTTGGAACCCACAATTGGTATCAGAGCTTGGTCCCGAGTTCGAGTCCCACTCAACGCATCTTGCTGGGCACACTATATTTAAATGTGTATAGTTGAGGCGGCCTGATGTTGGGAGGGGGATTGTTGGGTTCGGTAAATGCGGGTATGTACCTAATTTACAGAACCATATTCAACACCAGTCCAGTAAATGGATATACATGGTCGTGCTCGGGGTTTCAGCTTACAAACCTGGGTCAAAGCAGGCTCTTGCTAAGTTGAATAAAGATTAATGGGGGGGGGGGGACCTTGGACAAGGGAATTCCTTTTGTCCTAGTGGTTGAACCCTTTGATCCTAACAAACTTAGCCCTTGTCGGGAAGTAGTTATGGCGTTTTAAATTCGATAATGGCGGGTTATGGCATGAGGTTATTTTTTCCTCTATGGTCCCAACGGGAGTCTCATTGTGAGAGGGGGAAGGAGGGGTTATCCTGGAGGTTCTTAGAGCACCATTCGGAGGTTAGATAAGGAGATGTCTTCTATTAACATTATACTTCACAATTAGTAATTTTTTTTTCTAACAAGTCTTGGCGCTAGAAACTAGAAAAAGATGGTACATTCTCAATATTTTTCTTAGGAATGTAATTGATGACTCTTTCCTGTCCTAGTAACCTATGATCATAGCACAAGATGGAATCGACTCGTGCCTGGTAAAGTCAACCTTTTGATGTGGAGGGCGAGACTTAGAAGTCTGCCGACCAAGATAAATCTAATCAGTAGAGGTATCCAGTTTAGCTTTGACTTGTGTCCTCTTTGTCACTCAGCGGCAGAATTAGAAGATCACATTTTTATCCATTACTCTAAAAGTAAAGAGATCAGAGTCATGGTTTGCCACTGGTGTGGTAAGTTCCCCTTCTTGGTTGCTTCGACCAAAGAGCTTGTCGACAAGATTGTAGCTCCAAACTCTTCCTCAAAATCTGCCCTTCTGGGGGTCGTCATGGCTGCCTATTTCTAATAAGTATTTTTTTAGAACTTGTTACTTTTGAGACCTATGTCGATATTACATTTACTGAGTTTATTTATTTTGGCTTTATATTATGTTAAGTTTGGTCGCAAAGGAGATTGTCGATATTACATTTACTAACTTTACCCCATATGATAAGTTTGGGTTGTTAAAAGTTTTGTTGGACAACGTTTATGCCTTTAGTATTTTTCATAATTTTTATAACAGATATTAAGTAATTAATCAACATTTTTGTTAAGAGAATAAAAGAAAAAACACATAATTCTCGGATAGCTCTGATAAAACTTGTTTGCTATCAGGTGATCACCGGATCGAATCTCATTATAGAGGTTCTCTTTTTGAACAACGAGAATGCATTACAACTGAACAATCTAGCGAGAATCTCCAGCTCATGACAAACTCTATATTCTTTGAGATAATAATTAGATTACTTAGATTCATCATTTCATGCAGAAATTAATAACATGTGCTTTACTTCGTGTGGGGACCTTATTCTGCATCCTATTGATTGTGTTTATTTAATATAATTTGTGTTAGAATGTATAGCTAGTCTAGCTTAGGCCCATGGGCTTGGCCCATTTCCTTTTTCCTTTCCTTGTATATAAATAGGGTCATTATACCTCTTTTGTAAAATCATCATTCATTAATCCAATACACTATTTCAGAACTCTTTCTTCTTCTAACATGGTATCAGAGCTTTAGGCTCCTTAATCTCATCCCTCAATCCCGAGTCGGGATTCTCTTTTCCGAATCGGATTTCTTATTTTCCGAATCGGACTCTTCTTTTCCGAATCGGATATCTTGCTATCCGAATCCGATTTTCCGAATCCGAATTTCCGAATCCGAATTTTCCGAATCCGATCTGATTTTCCGAATCCGATTTTCCAAATCCAAATCCGATTTCCGAATCCATTTTCCGAACCCGATTTTCCGAACCCGATTCAAAATTCGAATCAGATTTCTTCTTTTTCCGAGTTGGATTTTGTCCTTACCCTATCTTTCCCGAATCGGCTTTCAAGTTGGAAAATCTTTTGATTTCCGAGTCGGAACTCGTTTTCTAAGTCGAAACTCTGCCTCTCCCACTTTACGTTTTCCGAATCGGAAAACAGCATCTTCCGAACCGGGTTTTGATTGCCCTTGTTCTCTTACCTACAATGACTTCGAACCTCAGTCATTCAAATCCCCTATCTGTTGTTCTCAATGGGAATAACTACATTATCTGGAATCACCACATGACCATCCTCTTGAAATCTCATGGTCTTTACTCTTACGTTACCGGGACAACCGTAGCCCCTACAAGGACCGCAAACGAAGCCGCAGCCGACTATGCCAAGCCTGTGAATGAATGGGACATCAACAACGCTAAAATCCTTGGGTTCATAAACGCTTCAACCACTGCGGAGATCAATCAACAATTCCTTGGCTATACGACTGCCAAAAGCCTTTGGGATTTTCTGACAAAGCGCTACTCAGCTACTGGCCTTGCACACCAGTATCAACTATGGGTAACTTTTCAAACCAAACGGCAGCTTCCAGATCAACCAGTCAGCTCCTACATCTCAGAGATGCAAGCCATTCGCGATCACTTGAACATGGGTGCTCCTCAAATCCATGATAACACCGCGAATCTCTATCAGGCTTATTTCAATCAGCTACATCTGATCACCATCCTCATGGGTCTTCAAGACAAGTTCGAGAATGTACGAGCCTCCCTTTTACATAGGCATCCTCTACCCTCGCTCGACGATGCCATCACGGAACTACTGAGTGAAGAAACACGCCTTCAACTCCGAACTCCCGCCCCGGCTACGTCCGAATCAGTGTTCTACACTCCTTCCTCCTTCAAGCCAAAGGGAAAAGGCTTTCAGAATTCTTACAGCAAGCCTCCAGGAAAATCGTCAACCAATGAGTGCGCGTTCTGTCACTCACCTTCTCACTTCTTGATTGATTGCCCAATCAGAAGATGCAAACACTGTGGCATTCAACATCCTCACCACCTCCTCTCCGAATGCCCTCTAAACCTGAAGAAACAGCATCCTGCGGCCAAATTTACTGCTCAACATGAGCCCACTAGCTCACACAATCAATCGGCGGCCAGATTCGTTGCTCCACATGAGCCTACAGGAATGCCTATCGCTGCATCTGCATCCTCATCACCAGATCTGATAGAACTTATGCGCCGGAATCAAGAGCTCATGGCGCAACTCATGACCGGGTCCATGGGAATGAACTCTGGGATGAACCCTCCTCACTCAGCTCCCTCAGGTACTCTGTGGATTTTTGACTCTGGGTGCTTCAATCACATGTCTCTTTATCACACTGGTTTTGTCTCTAAGTGACGTCCCTCTCATCCTACTGTGGGAATGGCGGACCTTTCTCCTAAGCCGGTTCTATTCGAAGGAGATGTCTCTACAGATAATATTCAGTTACCTGAAGTCTTACATGTATCAGGCCTAGCAATAGGTCTCGTATCTCTTACGCAACTCCAAGAGATGGGTTTACTAATGTTCTTTGATTTTTCTGGTTGTATTATACAGGATCCGAAGACCAAGCAGACCCTTGGTGTAGGCCGTAGAGTTGGACAGGTTCTCGAAGTCGTCTACATTCGGATTCCTCTCTCGTCACAAAGAGTCGTTGCTTCCGTTTCTCCTTCGTCTTCCCTTGATCTATGGCATGCTCGTCTAGGTCACTTATCTTCCAGTAGAATAAACATGCTAGCTAGTTCAGGATCCTTAGGTCATGTTACTTCTTCAAGCCTTTCCTGTCTGCCCTGTAAACTTGGCAAACATCATGCCCTTCCTTTTGAAATTAATGAATCTAAATCTTTTTGTCCTTTCGATTTGATTCACTCTGATGTGTCGGGACCAGCACCACACCCATCTATGGGTGGTGCTCGGTATTTTGTTATCTTTATCGATGATCATACTCGGTTCACCTGGATATACCTTATGAAGCATCGGTCAGAGCTACCTCAGCTCTACATTACTTTTGCTCGCATGATTCAAACACAATTCTCGAAACCCATAAAGATTCTTCGTGCCGATAACGCCATGGAGTACAAAGAATCTTCTCTCATCGCCTTCCTCAGATCTCAAGGCACCATTTCCCAGTACTCCTGTCCAGGTACTTCCCCACAAAATGGTCGCGCTGAACGAAAACATAGGCATATCCTTGATACAGTCCGAACTCTACTTGTCTCTGCCAAATGTCCTGCTCGCTTCTGGGGAGAAGCAGCCTTTACTGCTGTCTATACCATCAACCGGCATCCTACTCCCATACTCCAAAACAAATCTCCCTATGAAGTCTTACATGGAGTTCTCCCTGCCTATGACCTTCTCAAGGTGTGGGGCTGGGCATGGTTCGTTCAACTTCAACCCCATGAACACACCAAACTTGAACCTCGTGCCCGCCTATGCCTCTTTCTCGGATACGGCATTGAGCACAAGGGGTATCACTGCTGGGATCCTGTATCCAAACGCTTAAGAATATCCAGAAATGTTACCTTTTGGGAGCATGTTCCCTATTATTCCATACCTGACACTGAGTCTCCTGCCTCTCCGCCCACTCCTCTCTTTCCTGAGTCTGCTCCATCTATCCCTTCAACTCCTCCTCTTGTCTCTGACTTCCCGGGTCCGCCCTCTGATCCTGCACCAACTCCGCCGCCTACATCAGAGTTACCTGCTGCATCTACGGATCCTGGACCATCGACATCAGAACCTGTTCGCCGCACTGATTGGGTAAGACAAGTTCCCGCTCATCTACGTGATTATCACTGCTATGCTACACTATTATCCAATCATGAACCCACTTCCTACAAGGAAGCTGCCTCTTGTTCACATTGGCAAGCAGCTATGCAGGAGGAACTTCGTGCTCTCGCCAAGGCTCAAACATGGGACCCTGTTCCGCTTCCACCTGGCAAGCGACCCATTGGTTCAAAGTGGGTCTTCAAGATCAAAACCAAATCCGATGGTTCTATTGATCGATACAAAGCCCGTCTTGTCGCCAAGGGCTTCAACCAAGAATATGGGATTGACTATGAGGAGACTTTGGCCCCAGTTGCGCGCGTCACATCTGTTCGCAGTCTTCTTGCTATCGCAACCACCAAGCACTGGCCTCTTTTCCAGATGGATGTCAAAAATGCCTTCCTAAATGGCGATCTCTCTGAGGAAGTCTATATGACTCCCCCTCCGGGTGCCTCTCTTCCTATCGGTCATGTCTGTCGACTTCGTAAAGCCCTGTATGGCCTCAAACAGGCTCCTCGCGCATGGTTTGAGAAATTCAGCAAAACCGTGCTCTCATTGGGGTTCTCTGCAAGCCACTATGACTCTGGTCTCTTCACCCGCACTACTGATTCTGGAAGCATTCTCCTTCTCCTATATGTCGACGACATGATCATTACTGGGGATGATTCTACCGGCATCGCTTCCCTAAAGCAGTCCCTCTCCTCCAGCTTTGAGATGAAGGATCTTGGCGACCTTCACTACTTCCTTGGACTCGAGGTTCTATCTGACGCATCCGGGATTTATCTTTGTCAAGCCAAGTATGTTTCCGACCTTCTCTCAAAGGCTGGTCTTTCGGATAACAAAGTTGCCTCTACACCATTGGAATACAACCTCCACTTGGCACCTAATGCTGGAGCTCCTCTACAAGACCCCACTCGGTACCGTCAACTCGTCGGGTCTCTTGTATACCTCACTGTGACTCGGCCAGACATTGCGTATGCCGTTCACACAGTGAGTCAATTCATGGCTGCCCCTGCTCAGATCATTATGCTGCGGTCCTACGGATTCTTCGCTATCTTAAAGGCACCATGTTTCATGGGTTGCACTTCTCCTCCAAGTCCTCGTTACTTCTGCGGGGCTTTTCAGATGCTGACTGGGATAGCGACATGACCGATCGTCGCTCCACCACCGGGTACTGTTTTTTCCTCGGTGATTCCCTTATTTCTTGGCGCAGCAAGAAACAATCTCTCACTGCTCGCTCCAGCACCGAGGCTGAATATCGCGCTCTCGCCGACACCTCTCAAGAGCTTATCTAGCTTCGTTGGTTACTTTCTAACATGGGCGCGCCTCAACTGTCCCCCACTCCTCTATGGTGTGACAACAATAGCGCCATCCAGATCGCTCACAATGATGTCTTTCATGAACGCACCAAGCACATTGAAATTGACTGTCATTTCATCCGTCAACATGTTGTGCGCAACACCATTCAACTTCATCCGATCTCTACATTGGATCAGCCAGCCGATATCTTCACCAAAGCTCATTTGCCCGGACGTTTTCGGGAGCTGGTTACCAAACTCAACCTGTCTCGTTCCTCCCCAGATTAAGTTTGAGGGGGGGTGTTAGAATGTATAGCTAGTCTAGCTTAGGCCCATGGGCTTGGCCCATTTCCTTTTTCCTTTCCTTGTATATAAATAGGGTCATTATACCTCTTTTGTAAAATCATGATTCATTAATCCAATACACTATTTCATAACTCTTTCTTCTTCTAACAATTTGTATTTATATTTGGGTGGCCAAATTGTAATAAATGAAGGAGTTGAAATTCTTGCAAATATCAAAACTTGTACATCAAGAAGAGCATCTATATATGAAGATATAAATGAATGTAGAATTCCCTAGTAAAACTAGAGAAGGGGATGAAATAAAGCAAATTGAAAAGAAATTTAACTCAGAACTTTTTTGTTTGTTAAATCCGTCTTTCAACTGTGGATGTGTTGGCCAACTTGTAGGTATCCTATTCGGGACTCGGGAAGAGCCCCAAAAGGCTAGCCTTAATCTGGCGGTTAAAATCAATCATATTTTACTCCTTTTAATTTCAGTTTCTCTCGGTTCACACGCTTTCATCGGATGATGCAAATTTACATGATGGTGCAAGAGGGATCTTCGTTGCTGGAAGTTTCATAGACATGGTAGTACGGCCCTCCATAGCTGCTATAACAATGCTGAGGATAAACTTGCAGCGGCACCACCGTAGCTGGCGGTTGACTGGCGGCAACAGTGGCGGCAACCGGTTTCTTCTCCTCCACGGGACAACACTCACCAGTTCAGTGCATCCTACACCTTTCCTTAGCAGCATCGCGAGTTCGACCGAGTCAATTCCTTCCCCGGTCACCTTGATTTGATTTTTATTTGAACCAATTAGAGCCGCTGATTCCACACCTGTTTGCGAATTAAGTTCAATAATTCAACCAAACAAATTATTTATAGAAATAGGAGTTTTCCGCAATCCATATTAACATTCAGTGATGAAATCAAATTCATTAACAATTTCTCTGTGGAAATATCGACTTTTGTGTTGTGAAATTTATCCGAGAAAAATTTATTCGAATATCTTACCAGAGACACCAACGGCGATCTTCATAGCCTTACGAGTTTTCTTGGCGTCGAACATGGCCACCTTCACAATGATATTTTGCTGCAAACACAATCATTTATACAAATTAATTATTTGAAACCAGCAGATGCAAATTAATAAAATGTAGAGTTGAATGAATAGATTTGTACCTTGGCCATTTATATGAATTTGAAGATGATCTTGATGTGTGTTTTGGAGTAAATATATTTAAACTGGAGCTAGCTTAAGAAGAAATAGAGAAGGCAGTGGAAGTAAGGATGAGAAAGAATGTTAAGTGAGGGCTGTATTTATATATCCATGGAGTTTTAGAAATGTAGATGAAGAAGAAGAGGTCAACTCCATAAGGGAAACTTCCCTCCACCTTATTTTGTGCATTCAATACAAATAATTAAATATGACTCGGTATTTGTTTTTTTTTTTTCCTTTTAAACCATCAATGATTAAAAGATTTTTATCAAAAGAAATATTTGTTATGAGTTATTATCATAGTTAAGAGTGCTTAAGTTCTTTTTAAAAAATTGGTTCTTTGTATTGTGAATGGAGTAATTTATAAGGATCTTTTTAGCTTTAATTGTCAACTCACCAAAATAATTAAAGAGATATATAGAAACTAACAAAATCTTTTTTTTATTACTTTATAATCGTTTATAAAGTAAAGTAATATAATTGCATACTAATTAATTTACCAAAAAAATATATCTTTATTATGTTAAAAAGACTTAATTAAACAAAAATAAGAATAAAAAAAGATATTTAATAAATCAAAAAGACAAAAGATCATGATTGGAATAGTTTGGTCTTTTGGAAGGTTTGGGTTCTCTATTGGCGGGCCCGTTTTCATAAACTGCCAACTATAGTAAACTTGACTCACAAAGGCATTTTTCCTTCCGGATACTGAAGACGACACTCATGTCTTCATCAGTTGTCCGAAAGCAAAGATGGTCCAATCAACGTTACATCGTTGGTGGAAACTTTTTCCAACTGAGGAGAGTGATTTGAGGAGTCTTGTTTTTCGCAGTGGTGAGCAGTTCTCAGGAGGCTTAATTGGTGTGGTAATCACAAAGTTTTATAGTCTTCCCTTCCCCCGTGCTAGTGTCATGCTAGCATCGTGTTTGTTTTAATAAACGGTTGTTTCAAAAAAAAAAAAAAGACAAACGATCAAGAAGACAAATGGATGATAGTGGTATTTTATTGTTTTCCAATTACTTTATTATATTTTCATAAACTTATATAACATAATTATAATGTATTTAAATTAATAGTAAAATTTTGAATTACTGAAAACCTTTCCCTGAGAAGGATTGAAAACCTAATTGATGTTATGTCGTAAAATCTATATATATATATATATATATATATATATATTAAAGAAAGATTTTTGCTGATGTCATGATTATGAAATTGAGCCATTTGATTGGCCAATTAAAAAAGAATTATCAAATGATGATGTCATCAATTATTCTTATTATTTTAATACCATAATTATTTTTATAATTTACATTTTTTATCCTTAGAATTATTTGATTAAATTACTTTTTATCCATTAGTTTCTCATTTTTCACTTTACATCCTTATCATTTTAAGATAATAATATATATTAATTAAAATGTATTAATTTTTTTTTTTACTTTTTAATAAATTATACCGTTATGATCATCTCGACAATACCTTCAAAATGAGTTTAATATTGAATATTTTTTTAATTTAACTACATTATCAAAATTAGATATAAATTAATTTGTTTAGATTTTATTACAATTCTATTCTTGATATTCTTGAAATTTAAAGATTTTATTATTTTAACCTAAGTATTTTTATAGATTATTTATAAGTAATTAAAATTTATTTTATTTAAAACTCCATTGTTGATATTCTTGAAATTTAAAGATTATATCTTTTTAATCTAACTATTTTTTTAGATTATTTATAAGTAATTAATTTTTTATTTAAAATTCTACAAATAAAAAACACTACATATTTTATTTTTGAATCCCTCCGGTTATAAAAATAGATATAAATTAGTTTGTTTATATTTTATTACAATTCTATTCTTCATATTCTTGAAACTTAAAGATTTCATCTTTTTAACCTAATTATTTTTATATATTATTTATAAGTAATGAAATATTATTTTAGAGTAAATTATGGATTTGGTCCCTGTGGTTTATTAGTTTTTATGGATTTGGTCCCTAAACTTAATTAATTATGGATTTGGTCCCCGTGGTTTGCAATTTCTTTTGGATTTGGTCCCCTGCCCTAACATCTATCTAACATGTCAGTTAAATTCAAGGGTATTATTGTCCTTTCAACTTTTTGATATTCTTTATTGTTTTTTTAAATGAATCCAAATATATTGCACCAATTAAATTGTGCCATGTGTATATACCCATTTTTCCTTTTTATTAATTTTAAAATAAAGAAATTATATATATATATATATATATTATCACCAGTGAGAGAGAGACGGACGACCTCTGGCCACCTTCACCCTTCGAATTCCGACGACCTCCAACCATAAGTTTCGGCACACCCACCCGCCCACCCACCTTCACCTCGTTGCATCTCCACACCACCACCGTGAACCCCCACCACACCCCCCCCCCACACACACACACACATATACACACCATATACATCTCCTCACCGGAGGTCACCGGAGGTCGCCAGAAAACTCCTCCATGGGAGTCAAAAGCTCCAAGATTTTCTTGCTTTTTCGTGAGAAATCATTGGATTCAAGGGATAAACTGTGGGATTTATGTAAAACGATCTATTTTGGCCCCCATTTCAGTTTGCATCGGTGCGTATATGTAAAAAATGTTGGGATGCATTTTTGTGTGTGTGTTTTTGTGTGTCTATTATATATATATATATTCATATATATTGGCAGGTATATATGTGTGGCTTTGTGTGTCTATATATATATATATATTGTAGGTATATATATATATATGTATGTGTTTTGTATGTCAATATATATATGCAGTTGCAGGTGTATACGTATGCATACATATGGGTGTGCTTTCTCCTTTAATTATTATATAATATTTGGAGAAAAGGACAAAACACAAAAAGACAAAAATAATAATAAAAACTAATGTTTAAATTGTTAGAAAAGAAAAAGACCTAAATACCCTTAGATTTAACTGATATGTTAGATGGATGTTAGGGTAAGGGACCAAATCCAAAAGAAATTGCAAACCACAGGGACCAAATCCATAATTACTTAAGTTTAGGGACCAAATCCATAAAAACTACCAAACCACAGGGACCAAATCCGTAATTTACTCATTATTTTATTTAAAACTCAATTGCTAATATTCTTGAAATTTAAAGATTTCATCTTTTTAATCTAACTATTTTTGTAGATTATTTATAAATAATTATATTTTATTTTATTTAAAATCCTACAAATCAAAACACTACACATATTTTATTTCTGAATCCCTCCTGTTTTAAAATCATTCACGAAATTCAAATCTTTTGACAAAAGAATAATAAATTTTCAATTTTTAAAATTTTAACAGCTATTAGATAACTAAAATATCTATTGTAATAAGCAATTATAATGGCAATTGTCGTATAACATATAATTTACATAAATATTTAAATGGTAACGACAATTGTCATGTTAATGTCTATTATTATTAAAAATTAAAATAACATGTTTCAAATGATCTTATAATATACGGGTCATTAACTAGTATCCATTAATTTGATAAGCAAATTTTATTCATATCTTAAGGTCAAATTTACCTCTACCCATATTGGGCTTATTAGAATACCATCAATCCATATTTCCATTCCATTGCCGTATATTACAACTCTTAAAAATAGGAAAGTAAGCCAATTAAAATTGGGTTGTTGTATTCTTTCTTTTTTGGAAACAATTCCAAACCCATCAATGAAGTCCACACTCCACTTTTCAAGCCCAAGTTGCAGCAACAAAGACAAGAGAAGGAGACAATTTGAGAAAGCTTTCATCATGATTTTGTCACTTGCATTAGGTATTTTAGTGTAGGTTTAACATTTAATTTTGTTTTTAATCTTTTTCAATCGAGCAATAAGTTTGTAAGGATTTGATTTGGATGGTTTTGTGGCTTGTTGAACTGTTTCATATCATTCGATTTCCATTTATATAAAAGTCGTGATTTTATCGTTTATTGTCATAGTTTGATCGATTAATTTGAGTAGATACTCTCAAATTGTTTAACCTTTTTATGTATCACTATATTCTTAGCTTTATCTTGGAAGTAAACATTGCTTTAGTTGATAATTATGTTGATTGATAGTAGTATAGGATGTTTAATTGTATAATCTAGTCTTAGTGACCGCCCTCTATTGGTTGATGAGGAATGGTGTTTGTCTATTCTTAAAACAACCATTAATTGAACTCTATATTCATAACTAAATTAGATTAGCCCCTTAAAAATTAGTCATTCAGCTTCTTGTGCTAATCAATACCTGACAAAATTAAAGGTATATCCATCTGTATCGATATTCAACCATTCTAGAATAAAATAAGAAAAATAATTATATAAACAAGTCAATGATACAAAGTCCTATCGTTGTTTTACAGTCATTTTTTGTTTATAATTCTTTTTCCCCGCTTTAATTTTTGTTTATAGTTCTTTGTTCCACACTATAGTCCTTTTAAAAGACACAATATTCTCTTCTACCTTTCACCTTCTCCAAGAGAAATAGTAAGAGAGCTCAAGAACATTTTTATTTCTCCATTGTTAATGGTTTGTAACATACTAACTGTTGGAATTGATAATCAGAGGGCTATGTATTTGTATTGATTTTCTTGATTTACAAAGAAGAAGAAAAGCCTTTATTTATAGGCATTACAACAAAGATAAAAAAGGAAAAACAAGGCTGTCATGGAGAAGAAAAAGAAAGCAGAATCGTTGATTGACCATTGTAAATTGGGAGATTGATGCCAACCATAAATATACCCCATGAATTTCTCAATTATAATTTTTTCCTTTTTAACACTCCCCCTCAAGTTGAATGGTGGGATCTCCAAAATTCAACTTGACCAAACAATTGTTGAAAATTCTCCCATTAACAGCTTTTGTCAGAATGTCGGCCAACTGGTCTTCTGATCGAACAAATGGTAGTTCAATGATCTTTGCTTCCATTTTTTCTTTAATGAAGTGTCTGTCCACTTCTACATGTTTTGTTCGATCATGTTGGACTGGGTTTTCTGATATTTGGATTGCTGCTTCATTATCGCACATGATTTTGCTAGCTTCTTTAACGGAAAAACCAACCTCTTTTAACAATTTCCGAATCCATAAAACTTCCGCTAACCCTCGTGCTATCCCTCTGAATTCAGCTTCAGCGCTTGAAAGAGCTACCACCTTTTGTTTTTTGCTTCTCCATGTGACAAGATTCCCACCGACTAGAGTGAAGTAACCGGATGTCGATCTTCGATTTCCTTTATCTCCTGCCCAGTCTGCATCTGTATATACTTGAGTTTTTAAATGCCCATTTGATTTGAATAGAACTCCATGACCAGATGTTCCCTTGAGATATCTAATAATTCTCCATACGGCTGCCATATGGGTGACTTGAGGTTGATGCATGAATTGGCTTACCACCCCTACAGCGTAGGCTATATCTGGTCGTGTATGTGAGAGATAAATCAATTTTCCCACAATCCGTTGGTATGTCCCTTTGTCTGCCAACTCCGCTCCTTCTTCCATATGAAGTTTTTGATTTGCAACCATAGGAGTATCCATGGGTTTGCAATCGATCATCCCTGTTTCTGTCAACAAGTCAAGGACATATTTTTTCTGGCAAATGAAAATCCCTTGTTTTGACCGTAGTACTTCTATCCCAAGAAAGTATTTAAGTCTACCCAAGTCTTTCATTTCGAATTCCGTGAACAAGTTTGTCTTTATCTTTGTCATTTCTTCTTCATCGTTCCCTGTAATTATCATATCATCAACATAGATAATTAAGCAGGTTATGAGTTTTTCTCGTCGTTTAAGAAACAAAGTATGATCTGAATTACTCTGTCTAAACCCATATCTCTTCATAGCTAAAGTGAACCTGCCAAACCAAGCTCGGGGGGATTGTTTCAATCCATAGAGTGATTTTTTCAGACGACAAACTTCCCCAGGTTTAAAGTTTCCGATGAATCCAGGAGGTGCTTCCATATAGACTTCTTCTTTAAGCTCTCCATGTAGAAAAGCGTTTTTTACGTCAAACTGATGAAGTGGCCATACTTCATTTGCAGCAATTGAGAACAGAACCCTAATCGTGTCAATTTTGGCCACCGGAGAAAAAGTCTCGGAGTAATCAATCCCATACGTCTGAGTGTACCCTTTAGCTACTAACCGGGCTTTGTATCTTTCAACGGTTCCATCCGGTTTGTGTTTTATAGTGAAAACCCAACGACATCCCACCGGTTTTTTCCCAAATGGAAGGGTACATTTCTCCCACGTATCATTTTTGTTTAGTGCATCCATCTCTATTTGTATTGCCTTTTTCCAGTTCTCTGATTCTAAAGCTTGCTCGACAGTAGTTGGGATTTCTTCAGAATATAACGACACAGCAAATGCCTGGGCTTCTTTTGATAAATTTCTTGTAGCTATATTTGCCATAGGATATCTTGAATTCTGAGGCTTCTTTTCAGGAGAATATCTTTTTGGCGGAACTCCTCTGTTGGCCCTCGGAGGGAGAACATATCTTTCGGTTGACTCGACCTGTATTTGATTTTCTCGTTCACCCTGTAAAGAGACATCCTGCTCCATCTCATGGTTATTACGGCTAAATGAATCAGAAGTATCAACATTCTCATAGGTTTGAGAGTTAAATGAAGAAGAAGAAGGGAAGTCAATACCATCAACATTCTCGTGGGTTTGAGAGTTATTTACCTCAGGCATCAGGTTGGGAAGATCATGTTCAGTAACACTGATTGTTGGCGCCACGGCTTGTGGTGGTGACTCGGTTTGGGTACTGTGATTAACTTCTTCTGATGATGGCATCCATTCCAACCAACTCAAAGTGTCATTGTTCTCGCTCTCCCCCTGACCAATGTGTTGGGTGTTGTAGAAGTATTCTGTTTCAAGAAAATCGCAGTTCATGGTAGTGAACACGTGACGTCTTTTTGGACTATAACACCGGTATCCTTTTTGGTTCACTCCATAACCCACGAAGACACATTTTTCAGCACATGGATCAAGTTTGGTGCGTTCTGTTTTAGGTATGTGGACAAAAACAGAACAACCAAAGACACGAGGTTGGAGAGTAAGGATAGGAGGCAGTTTAGTGAATTCAGACAAAGTTTGAAGGGGGGTTTTGAGATCAAGAGCTTTGGTTGGAAGCCGATTTATTAGATAGGTTGCTGTGGCAACGGCTTCAGGCCAAAAAACTCTCGGGACGTTGGACTCGATTAGTAGGGCACGAGTCATTTCTAAAAAGATACGGTTTTTCCGTTCGGCAACACCGTTTTGCTCGGGGGTATGAGAACATGAGGTTTGATGAATTATCCCCCTTTTTTGACAAAACTCTTTCATGGAAGTGTTAACAAATTCCCCACCGTTATCAGATCGTAGAGTTTGTATGTCTCTTTTGAATTGGGTTTTAATCATGGTATAAAACATAGAGAATTTGTCAAACACTTCAGACTTATTTGTCAAGAAATAAGTCCACGTCATACGTGTGCAATCATCAACAAAAAGCAAGAAATACCGAAAATTTTGTCCACCAATGATTTTTGCTGGCCCCCACACATCCGAATGAATTAACGAAAAAGGATGATCCACCTTAGTATTATTTGATTTGAAAGAATGCTTATGACTCTTGGCCAAAACACAAGTTTCACAACTTAAAACTTTATTTGAAGGAAATAGTTTAGGAAATACAAGATGTAAATAACTAGTGGACGGGTGTCCCAACCTTCTATGCCATAACCAGGCTTCCCTATTTGTAGACCCGTGAGCCAACATCACAGTACCCTCTCGAGTCACTTCATCCACATAGTATAATCCTTGGCGTTCAGTGCCACGTCCAATAATCATTCCCGTCCTGATGTCCTGTAAGATACAAAAGGTAGGATTCATTAGAACCGTGCAGTTTAGTTCTTTTGTAACATGGCTGATTGATAACAATTTATGTGATAAGGATGGAACATAAAGACAATTTGATAATTTCAAGGTTGGTGAAATTTCAATAGTCCCTCCTCCTTTCACTTGAACTATTCCCCCATTAGCGGTTTTAATTTGAGATTTTCGAGGTTTTGACATTGAACACATATCAGAAAGTTCAAATGTCATGGTGTCAGTAGCACCACAATCAAATATCCATGAATCATTTTTTTCATAATTTGCTGCCATGTTAACCTCCCCAATGGTAACATGATTTTGAGATTCTCTGTTTGATACATTAGAAATTTGGGGGTTGTTTAATAAATCAAGAATTTGAGGGCTAAAAAACTTTGGATTTAAAATAGAAGTACTAGAGATGGAAGGGTTTGGGAGTAGACTCTCAAACCCTATACCTGATTCGTTTCCCATTGTTTCTTTATTCACCGCCGCTAAAAAACCAAATCCATTTTCTTTTTCGGCAATTCTTTGGTGGTCTCCGCTGCGGTTGGTGATTTCCGAGGTACCCACGGCAGCCGCCGCCTTGCCATCTTTACCCTTCTTGTGGCCATCGGCCCACCATTCCGGGTATCCCACGAGTTTGAAGCATTGTTCCTTTGTGTGTTTCATCATACCACAATGCCCGCACTTCAATCGCGACTTATCCACTCGAGATGACCCCGCTGGTTGTCCATGGTCTGACCGACGTTGGTTTTTTGCGATGAATCCCGAGCCTTCAGTTTCACTTGACCTGGTGACTACAAGTCCGGTTGCCACGCCATGTTGTGAAGGTGTGTCTCCGGCGGCTGCTCCGAGAATATGTTGGTGAGCGGTTTCCTTTCTTACGGCAGCGTAGGCTCCTTCGGCTGAGGGCAATGGATCCCATCGCAAGATTTCTCTTTTGATGGGATCGTATTTGCGATCAAGGGCATTTAGAAACTGGAACAATTTCTGTTCGGCTCTAATTTTGTTGTAAGCTGTGATGTCAATTGCACATTTCATGGGATTTGGGTCTCTTCTTTCTATCTCTCCCCAGATTCCCTGCATCACGATCCACAGATCTTCGAGAGACATACCATTTTGCTTGATTTCATTTGCCTTGACATGTAGGTCAAATGTTTGAAGTTTGTCCTTACCACTGCTATAGGTGATAACCAGGGCATCCCACAACGATTTTGCTGTGGGAAACTCGGTCAGATTGCTAGCAAGGGTAGGTTCTATGTTTTGTATAAGCCACGAGAAGACAACCAGGTCGTCTTGCTCCCATTGCTCATACTTCTCATCTGTTGTTTCTGGAGGATTTGTGGATAAATGGCTTAGCAAGACTTTTGACTTTCCTCCTATTGCCACTTTGATCATCCGAGCCCATAAGGCATAATTTTGACTATTGAGATTGAGACTGATCTTGAGACTATCAGACAGACTCTGTTTTGGGTTCTGGGGTTGGGAAATCAGACCATTTTTTAGGAGATTGGTGATTTGGACAGATAACTCTTCATTGCTGATGTTGGTTTTGTGGGCTGAGTTATCGTCACCGGGCATGGTAGCTAATTTGCAGAATTTGTGGGAAAAAGGTAGATGATGAGCAAAAGGTGTTGTTTGATCCTAGAACCATTCAACACTGCTCTGATACCATGTTGGAATTGATAATCAGAGGGCTATGTATTTGTATTGATTTTCTTGATTTACAAAGAAGAAGAAAAGCCTTTATTTATAGGCATTACAACAAAGATAAAAAAGGAAAAACAAGGCTGTCATGGAGAAGAAAAAGAAAGCAGAATCGTTGATTGACCATTGTAAATTGGGAGATTGATGCCAACCATAAATATACCCCATGAATTTCTCAATTATAATTTTTTCCTTTTTAACACTAACATCTCAAGTATATTACCATCAACCAATAGTGGATTAGTTCACGGCATCATTCGTCTGTGATTTTTTCCGATCTGGGTTTTCACATAAAGATCTCGATATCTCTCGTAATATGTTTTATCTTGCATTTCATATATATGGTTGGTTATTGTTGTATATACTTTGGTAGTTGATTATATCATCTTCGTTGATCGTATTTTCGCTATTATCTCTATCTAAAAACTTTGTTCATTGTTAAGTATTTGTGTTTATAGTCGGACACATATATGAAGCTTTTTACTAGTTGGGTTTTGGTATTTTCATAAAATTTTCCAACATCATCATTTTTAGAGTATTAAAAGCCTTGTTGTTTGTTACGAATACCTTCACAAATCACAATGATTGTAGAAGACGATATACAAATCGAGGTCACTTGATTGCAACTAATGCAATACAAACTCGAAATAAATTAGTAAACCAATCAAGCAAGTAAAAACTTGTCTCCCATAGACCAAATCGATTAAAGGCATGTTACTTGGAAGTGAACAACGGTTGATTAGTGAATGTTATTTAAAATATTTGGAGTCTATAAAGTATTATATAAAGTAATATAAATCATTTTGTTTTTATATATATCTCCTGGCGCAAATAAAACCATGCAATTCCTTGGAAAGATTCAAAAGTCGTACTTTCGGATTTATATATAGTTTATAATTTTTATATTTTGATAACGAACATTATTTTTAGGTCATGCTGAAATTATATACTAAAAATGAACATTTTCAAAACAAAATATCATTAAATATTAATTGTAAACACATATTTTAAATATATTAATCGAGTATAAACGGGATGAAGTTATCCTAATTTTTTTAATAGTTTGTCTTTATTGTTTTCATTTAATTGGGAACAATATTGATAACAAACTGTGTTTATTATCTAGATGAAACTTTTTGTAAAGTTTGAATATTTTTGTTTGAAAATTTTAAACTTCAATAAGTACATTAGAAATCAAATAAAAGTCAATGACTATCATTTTTTAAATCAACCCAGTTTGGAAGTTTGAAGTCAGAAGATATTATAAAGTCTCAATGCACAAGCAAATATTTTAAGATATAAACGACGATAACTAAAGGCTAATAATATCGACTTTATATTTGTAATTATTAAGTAAAAATATTCAATAAATGTCATACAGGTTAATGATCGTTCAAAATATTCATCAGTTATGATGCGTTGCAGGATTATATACAAAGAGATTTAATACAATACACATCAAAACATATAGATTCAAACCTTTTAATTACAACTAAATGGGTATGTAAACAATTTTAATGACCAAATTGAAACAATGTAAAATGGGTTGGGCTTTTTTTGTTAAGAGAAGAATTTGTGGTAAATGTGTTACTCAATCTTAACCACACATTATACATGATCAAGGGCCTTCATTAATTGTTTTTTTTTTTCTATGGATACCTGCTAAAATAAAAAAAACCACTTGCCTCCTTTGTAATCGCCCATCAAAACCAACCAAAAAGAATGCATTTGATTGGTTGATTTAAGTTCACACGTTGACATAAATTCTTTGCGTAACAAAAAAACTTTACTCTATATGTAATTTATAAAGTAGTCTCGATGTTCTCACATCATGTATCCATAGCAGGGTGGGGGTGCACCATAGCAGCCATAGTAGTACGGGTACGAGTATGGGTACGACGGACAAAATTCCATGGTGGGCGTCGATTCATCTTTGTCTTCCTTCTTCTTCTCCTCCTCCAAGCCAACACTCACCAGCTCTGTGTGTCCTACACATTTCCTTAGTTTAGCTGTCAGTTTCACCGAATCAATTCCTTCTCCGATCACTGCTATCTGGTCTTTATCTGCACCCTCGAAGGCTGCTGATTCCACACCTATGTATCAATTTTCAGATCATGCATGATTTAGTTCATTAATTCAACTAATCAAGTAGAGAAGAGTAGAGTCTAATTGATGATGATTTTTATTAATGAATCTAGATCCATCTGGTTATTGAACAAAATACATGAATGTTCTAGATCCCCGTCTAAGATTATGTTTAGCAAAAATAAGTTTGGATGGACAATAAGCTAGATGGAGTAGAGTTTGAAAAGCTTTTTGTATCTTTTTTCCAATTATACTCTTATTAATATTAATTAATATACCCTAAGATACTATTTTTGGTCATTTTATAAGCTAGTTTTTGCCAAACATAATTTATTCGTATGCTAGCTTAAACACATCATAAATCAACATTTAAGTTATGAAACTCAAGTTCATCATATTTTCGCATTGATCAATTCCTTTGATAAATTGATCAGAGGAAGCAAATTAGCAAAGAAAAATTGATCTTACCGCAAACACTAACGACGACCTGAAGAGCCTTACGAGATTTCTTCTCGCAGTGCATGGCCACCTTCACCACGATCTTTTGCTGCAAAACACCAATGAACTAATTAGATCAACCGATTAATATATATATATATATATATTCAAATAGAATGAGTAATTAAACAGATCTGTACCCTTGCCATTTCTGAAGAATTATGATGATATCTAACAATATTACGACCAGCGTATGTGTTTTTTATGGCCTCTAGATCTCTTTAACTATCTCTCTAGAAGAAATAAGAGGTTTAGATGGTTATAGAAGAGTGAGATGAAATATTAAGAAACTTTAGACGTTTTTATAGAGACATTGGGAGAGAAAGACGAGTAGAAGACGATGTCAACACCATGGGAGGTATAATATATTTGCATGAAGCAGGTGAATGGTTGAAAATGATTGGATCGTATCTACTAGTTTTTATTTATTTAATTCAAACATATATTTTCAAGTTTTTTCTTAGTTTTTCTGGCTCTAATTAATCTAGAAGGAAATATTGCATATATATGGACGAAAAACAAAATCTAACTTTTTCCGGACAAAAAGGTGCCAAATCTATCTATCAAAAAGAGGTGATTGTTTTTAGTTGGTCTTAACTTGTTTTTCTGTCCAATGGATATATAATATAATAAACTCAAGTTGATTCTAATAATCATTTTTGTTATAAATAGTTTCATATCGGTTTTCAACGATATTGGAATTTGAAAAGAACCGACAAGTCCGTACGAATCGACTAAGGCTAGTTATTCGTGTGACTCGCTTTTCCTGACGTGGAACCTTCGTAAAATAGAAAACTAAGTAACACATTCGTAGTTCTTCATTTGGACCGTATGTACTTATAAATGGAAGTAAATTGTAATATGTACATATGCATAATGTACATATATATACATAAAACCAAAAACACAACTTAATTTGCTTGTACACATTTGCATACGGTCCAAGGCTATGAGGGTGTTTACGGTTTTTCTTTTTTTAGGTTTTCCTTTAAACCTCCCTCAATATATACTAAATAAAAAAAATATATATGTAAAAGAACATGAAAACTAATGAAATCGAATATGAAACATTTTTCATCAAATTAAATAATTTCATAAATAATTTTTTTTACATAATTTATATTCTAAAAATAAACTACCTCTATGTAACTTTTGATGGTTAATTAAGCTTGAGCTTGATGTAAATATCGACCGGTTCTATTTACACTTCTTTTATAATATATAAAAAATATGTCTTCTCAGAAAAAGAAAAACACAATTGGCAATAGTTTAGTTTTGGGTTAAGTACATGGGGGTGTATCGAACTTGTCACGTTTTATTATTGTATGTGCCAAACTTTAAAAATTACCAATTAATATACTGAACTTGCTAGAATTGCCATTGTGTGTACCTAACCATTGCTAGAACTGCCATTGTGTGTACTCTTGCCATTGTTAGAATTACCAATTTGTGGTTTAATTCTAAAGTTAGGTACACACAATGGCAATTCTAGCAAGTTCAGTATATTAATTGGTAATTTTTAAAGTTGGGCACATACAATGATAAAATGTGACAAGTTCGATACACCCCCATGTAATTAACCCTTTAGTTTTAAGAGAGAAATAATAATAGAGGGTAAATTAGATTAAAAAATGAAATTGGAAGTTTCAATATGAATATTGAAAAAAAAAAAAGTGAAAGAAAAGTAACTAAGAGTAATTCACACACACACACACATATATATATATATATACATACACATATATAGGCAATAACATCAATTTCTCTAAATTTCTTTTAAAAGGTATTGTTATCAGAATTTATGTCTAGTTTAGTTGGTTTTTCTAAAGGCAGTAACATTTTGAGTGGTTGTGGATGAGATTCCAATCTACCTGGGTTCGATCCCAAGGAGAGTCAACCGAGAGCATGAGGAGTAACTTGTCCCTGGGCCTGTCCAATCATAGACTAGACTGGGTCCAGCCCATCAAAAACTGTGGTTGGGCATTCTAGGTCCATCATAAGTTGGGCCGAGAAAGTAATGGATTAGTGGGCTGCCCATGGATGCCCGATATTGACGGGAAGGAAAACGTGTGTGTGTTAATATTATATAATAATCATATATAAATTAAATAGTGTTAATATTGTTTTTTTAAGCCAAGCAAGGCCACTATTAATGAAACAAAGGAGTCTCCCAGGAAGAGACGGATACAGAAACAAAGCAAACAAAGCAGCACGCAAGGGTGAACAAAATATTGTTATAATCAAATTATTACTACTATTTATATGAAACTAAATTGATTATGTTAAATATTTTCATTCGTTGTATTTGTTATTTTATACCCTTTTATTTGTTTATTAATATTTAAGATGAAATTAGTATATTTTTCTAATAAGAATAAACCATAAGGCTGTGGTTTACTGGATAAAGCCTATGGAGGGAGTGGTTTGTTAACTCTTCTACCACATGTTCGAATCCGGACTCTTTCAAATTGTGGCTATTGTGGATTAACTCATTGCAACATGTTTTAGTTACGAAAAACCTTGTCGTGATTAGTTGAGACGAAACCTTTAAAAAACAATAACAAAATTAAATAATTTAAATATGAGTTTGTATGATGAGATTAGTTATTATTCATAAAGCATACTATATAGTTGGGGACTTGGGAGTGTATTAAAATACAGGCGGGGGTATAGTAGTATATTCCCACCCCAAAACAAAATAGTAGCTTCGGTTTATTACTTGATGGACCGACATTACGCGGTTGTCAATTTATCCAAGTCTTTATTTATTAATAAAAAGTCAAAAGTCTTTCCATCTAAAATCGTTTACTATTGCCCTCCAATGGCAATAACTACAAAAAGATAATCAACCAACGTGGAATTGTTCTTCATTTTTATTGGTTCTTTGATTTAAGTTGATATTTTATAAGTTTTTTCAATAACGGTTTTATAGTGTTATTGTTCCTAATAAAAACAATACCGATAAGAGTTAAAGACACAGAAAATTTAGATTAAATCATGATTAATTCAAGTGATACCGTTCTAGAAGAAAAAACTTATATTTACATATGTTTGTGTTTCTGGTTGGATAATGTAATTCTTTAAACCATAAATCAAACCATAATGACATTGTATTTGACTTTGGTTGTTTTGGTTTGTTCGTGTGAGCTATATTTGTATCAGGCTTAAACTTTGTATTTGGGTCTTTTTGTTTGGAATATATGGTTTGCTGTTTATCAAAAAAAAATTATACGTAGCGGTTTGGTAGCATATTTCAAAATTGGTTGAACATGACCATAAAACACGATATGGTCTAACTGTTTTAAATGGTTTGAACCTCTTAGCTAGGGTTAAAAGCAAAAAAAAAAGGACATAAACTTTATGTCCAAAATAATATTTCTACCAATATAAAATTATTAAAAAAATAGTATATTGAGTTATAAAATAAACCTTTATATATAAAATAAATAAATAAACGTTGAGCAAATTGAAAAAACTTTTAAAACAAGTACATCAAACAATAGTTGAATTATGTGCAAACATTGAGCAAGTTGAGATGATTTGGTCATTTAGATTTGACTTTTGGTGCATTTCATAACTTTGCATATTTGGATACAACGATCAATTAATAGAATATAAACTAAAACATAATATCTTGAACGAACTTTGGTAATTAAGTAACAAAAGTGGAACGTATAATTAAGATGACAACTATATAATAAATGCATACTTATTTTTGGTGGTCGATTCAGTCCAGGTTGTCCAAAAAAAGGCTAAATTATCGATCAGATCAGAATAAATAGTTTGGCTATTTTCTAAATAGAAATGGATCTTCAAATTGTTGGAACCGCCAAAAATTTCCAATTTGACCATTTTTTAAATAACACTACTTAAATTAGTGGAGTGGTTTGTGGAAATGACTAATTCAACTTATAAAAAATTATGTTAAAGTCTAGTTGTGGAAAAAGGAAATATCAAGACTACGTCTCTAGTTCTGATTATTATACACATAGCCCTTTATGAATATTATATAACATAACTAATAGCTCTTCTCATTGAAGAATATACATGATAAAGTGTTGAATTTATTATGGATTTGATCATTGAAGGAGTATTTGGTAGGCAGGTATAATTGGACTTAACAAGACAAAGATAAAATAAGAGAGTAGGATTGGACAGGAGAAAACTGGATGTAACAACTGTCTGGCTGATGTACGACTAGGACTGGATATGATAAAACTAAAAAGTTTCCACCAAAACTTATTTGATGGTTTTATATATTATATAATAATCATAATTACCACAAATAAAGGAAATAGCTTAATTTGAAAACATTTTTACACAATTTTTATCTACATAAATACATACATATATAATAGCACAAAGTTGAATGAAAATTTTGATATAATTGAAGATAGTTTGAAAACCCCCAAATTCATATAAAGGTAATAAGTGGGCGACGGTGGTAGTGTATGACTTGAAAGGGTGGATTGTGGTGGTGGTGATAGTCAACAACGATGGAAGAGACATTTGTGGTGATGTAGTAGAGTAGTGGTTGCGGTGGACCATCGTAATGACCTGAAACCCAAACACAGAGTAAGATATCAACAAATTCAATAAACAAGCATAGAATTGGTGCCTATCATTACAACATATGAAAATAAAATTTTCTCATACTTATACTGAAACCAGCTGTAACACCCGTTTTCACTTTTTCCCTTTGTAACTTGGTTAGATGGTTTATTTGATTAACTGTCATGTTTATAGGAGTTGAGGGGCTGTAGTGTATATTTCGTAAGTGCAAGGGATGAGGGTGGAGTGTATAGAAAAGAGAAACCCTCAGATCCTCCACACAGTTTCCAGGGAACGTACGAGAGGAGAGAAGGAGGCGATTTGGGATTTGAAAGCAAGGAGTTTCAATTGGAGGTTTGTGGTGATCGATTGCAAAATTGATCGCGTTGCTCGCATCAAGGGTAAGAACTTTTAGTTGTTTTGCTCTATCGTTGTTGTTTTGGGAGTAGTAGTTCGGGTTAGATTTTGATTGGGAATTGATGATCGTTTGATCATCAATTAGAGTGTAATCGACGGAATTGAATGTTTATTCATGCTAAATATTGACCATAGATGTCATTTAATCTTGATTGTGTTGTTGTGGGTCGAATTGGAGGTTTGGGGTTGAAAACCTCGTGCAGAAGTCGCATCTGCGGCTTGGAGGAAGGGTTTGCGGGAAACCGCGGGTAAGCCGCGGGTGGCAACCCGCGGGGTGACCCGCCGTTTGTGCTGTCCAGATTTTTGAGTTTTTTGTTTCGGGCTCGTTTGGGGTTCTTTAGCCTAGGGACCCCTAGGGGCTTATGTAACTTGATGATATGTGGAGTTTCGTAGAAATTGGTCGAGGTTAGCTTGGCCATTTCATGTCAGGGAGTCGGGTTTGGTTTAAGGACCCGTTTAGGGCATTGTTTGATGTGTAAGTGTTTGTGTTATGGTTAGGTTGTACGAGCTGATTGTGGTACTTGTTAGAAGAGCCTAACTACTTGTCTTATCAGGTGAGTACCTCACTTAACTCTTAATGTTATGTGTGCATGGTTATGTTTGCATGTGTAATTGTGTTATGTGTTCCTTCGAGGACATTTGGAGAGTACCTATGGTGGTAGTGATACCCCTAGGGAATTTGGATAGGCCTGGTACCAGTGTCATATGTCATTTACCTTTTCACGGTATTGAACCGTAAGAAAGGTTGGAGTTTGCATGTTTTCGATTGCTATGTGAAATGATTGTGTAAGCATGATAGTAAATAGTTATGTGTGTGCTCACTAAGCTTTATGCTTACCCCGTCGTTGTTCAATCTTTTAGTGGCAGGTACCTCCCGCAAGGGAAAGGAGAAAGCTACCGTTTGAGGCTCCGGGGATGACAGTTCAGTCAATGCGTTAGGGGGACATGTTATGATATGATGTTGAACTTTTTATGTTTTCAAAACTAATTTATATCATTTCTCGTAAACTTTTACAACTTAGTCGTAGTTGAGATTTGGTCTAAAGTTTTAAACTTTGTGGTTTGGATGTAATTTGGGGACAAGCTTCCGCTCTTGTAAGGATTTTGGTTATTTTGTATCGAATGAATGTTTTGGAAACTTGGGATGTTACACCAGCAAAAGAAATTATCACAGGCCTTGTAACTTAAAGATTAAGGCAAGGTCAACGTATTTCATGACATCCAAAAATAAGGGGTACAAACAAGGGCAAAATAAAATAACATCTTGAGCTTGGGAAGATGGAAATTAACTGAATGTCTGAAATACCTTAAGTTGGCCTAAATTTTTAAGATTTAAGACCGATAAAAATTTCTCTTACTGGTTTCAATATAACCATGAGAACATTTATTTTCGTATGTTGTAATAGATGGTAATGTTGGTGCCGATGGTGGTTGCAGAAGTGGCGATAGATGGCGGTGGTAGGTTTTTGGTCGTCGATGGTAGAGTATGGTAGTGGTTGGTGCAGATGGTGGTTGCAACATCCGATAGGGACTAAATCCGTAATTTACTCTCTTTTTTGAGGATAAAAAAGGTAAAACAATTTCTTGAAAGGGGAAAAAGGAACATGATAAAACAACGGAGGGATCATATTTTTATAATTCGTTGTTAATCATATTTTACATTATAAAGAGAGACTTGGGTCATAATTTCTATTAGTCGTTAATTTGTTTTGATATTATAATTAAAGACTTGGATTTATAAGTAAACGTCGTCTATTGCATGTCATCTTGTTACTATCACAACCATTGTTTACCATTTGATTACGATTAAAATATTTGAAAATTATCAATTAATTGATGACAATATTTTCCTAAATAGGAGATTGTGTTTACACCAAGACAATGACTATATGCTAAATTTTAGTCGTTTATCAACCGAAATGCATATTAATTCAACACTCTCTTTTTTAATTCAGTTTCATACACACTTTAGACCAAATATAAATTGATATTTTATTCAAAAATAATTGAATCTGGAAGAAAATTTGTCAGAGAACAACTATTACTTATGAACTTTCACTTTTGATGCGTAACTTTGTTATTTTTAACAGATATCATCCTTATAGTGTTAAGTCTTGGATTTGTTTTTGTTCTTTTACATTTATCAATTCTTGACAGTTTTGATCCCCCTTCCTCTAACATTCTATTGGTTGTTACTTTTTCCTGTTAAATCCAGTTAAATCATTTTACTTATTTCTTAATTTTCTACTAAAATTAGTGTGTGTGTGTATATATATATATATATATATATATAGAGTAAGACAATAGTCAGATGAGAACTATATCAAGATTGAGGACCATGAGAACTGATCTCAATCATTGAAGATTTTTAAACAGATACATTTAAAAAGAGTGCCTACTTTTGTAATATTAGAGAAAGTTTTGAAGCTCAAGGGCAAAGTTATAATTTGAGATCTCAAACCCATCACATCGTGATTTGGATTTTTCATATTTTTAATATTAAACGAAAGGATTCGCAAATGGAGAGTTGACCAAAATGTGCACTAATTTTCAGCCCACCCCAAGATGAGTGTTCTCCTATTCTGACTTCCCCTAATTTCGGAGATCATGATCATATTTCCTTTAAATCGGCAAAAACTTTTCACTATCATTCATCATGTCATGGAATAAAATAGCGAAATCGAATGAGCAAATCAAAGGAGACTAATATCTGATACCAAGTAAGTAACAACTTAAAATTTACGATATTGGTTTAGTGAATCAACAATCTTGCCATTGTAGGGTTTTGCAATTGACAGTCTTCTAAAGTTCTGATTTACTACTTAGTAAATAGAAAGAAGAATTCAAAAACACACCTAAAACAATAGTAGACATCGATTGCGAAGGAGTTGTAGAAAGAGTTTAACATTGAAACAAGAGTCTAGATATAGGATGCTGATACAAAATGAAATATTACTTTGATTATATTTATTATTGAGCAATTTCAAATTTTCGCTAACATTAACATTGCCTCTGCAACTAAAGAACAATCTTCATAAATATGATTGATTTGGAGTTTTTTGTTTTCGAGTCTAAACCATTAACCAATAGAGCAACAATGGTGGGAACCCACTAGCTCGAAAAAGGTGTTTGATGGTGATTTGGGCATTTTTGTTTCCTTAAATTTTGTTTCATCTTATGGGGTGATATAACATATAGATGAACATTATGTTTGATTTTATAAGATGAAATAACATATAGACTGAAATTATTCTGATTTCATGGGGTGAAATTGATTAGAGATGAAAATTTTGTTTTTGATTTCATGGTGAAATAACACATATGAACATTATGTTTGGATTTCATAAGGTAAAATATCATATTTATGAAAATTTTGCTTTTATTTCATAAGGTGAAATTGTATGTATTTCATCTGGTAAATCTTTGTTACCAAAATGATGATTATGTCTTTTTCATGTGGTAAAGCAACTTTTAATTAAAACCATGGTGTCAAACCTCAAGGACCAAAGACTCTAACCGTATAACAACAAGATATCTCATCGAAAAGTAAATTAAAAGAAAAAGCCTAACAATGGAAATTTTTACATCAATACCAGAATGGCAGAATTACCATATAAACAGTATCATCTAATGAGCTTAATTAATAAAAACTAAACATCAGTCAATTCTTTTCTGTTCGAGCTCTTAGCCTTATTGAACCTTGAGATACATACTACGGTGACCTTTACATTTAATACATGTATCGGGTAACATCACCTTGCCCAGTAAAGAGGCACTTCACAACATCACCTTGCGCATTATATCATCTTCACACAGACCATCTATGGTTGCCTTGGATTCTTTGGCCTCAGGTTTCTCCTCCTCCGCTGGACCAACGCTCACTAGCTCTGCGTATCCAACACCATTCCGTAGCAAAGTGATCAATTCTACAGAGTCAATTCCTTCACCAGTCACTGCGATCTGGTCTTTATCCAATCCGACGAATGATGCCGATTCAACACCTGTTTATCATATTTCAGACTATGATTTAGTTAAATAATTCAATCAATTATAATTTCGTTGTCCGGTTTGGATTAATTTCAAAAACAAATCAAGATAATTAGGGAAAAGTGATGTTACCACAGAGACTACCGGCGATCTTGAGAGCCTTTCGAGATTTCTTATCATTGTGCGTAGTCACCTTCACCACAATCTTTTGCTGCAAATGAATTTCAATCAAACAAATTGAGATTAATACGATTCAAATAAATGCAAAACAGAGTCCCTTTGAATTATTAAACAGAACTGTACCTTGGCCATTTCTGTGAATTTAATAAGCTGATAAATATATGTGTTTTTGAGAATTAGAGGATTTGAAAAAATGGTAGTTTGAAGAATGAGAAAGGAATTGCAAAGATTTTATAGACCCCATTCAACGCCATGGGAGGGTAAGGAAGCTTCCCACCATTACCTCATAAATATATGTGTTTTAATTATCTAACTTACTACTAGTTGAAATATTATAGTTTTCAATTGACGTATTATTTTATACAATTTCATATATTTATTGATTTGTTAACATCTAAACTATAAGATTTGTATTTATTGGGTGTGTTGACTAATAAATTAGTTTCACAGTTGCTATTCTCTCTCGCTTCATACATCAACCAACCAAACATGACCTTGGTACAACACTACTATTAAGGTACTTCTTTGGAAAATACTTCATGTTGAGGTCGAATGTTATATATTTTGTGGAGCTCTAAAAAACAAGCCATGGTTTCTCTATCGATCGTCTATAGAGGCAGAATACATGGCACTGACTCCTCCTGCTGTATGTTAGGTGGTTTGGTTGAGACGAGTTTTACGTGACTTAGGTCAATAGCAACATGGAGCAACTACTCTCTATTTTGATGATAGATCTGTTGTGTTGCTGGCCAAAAATCCAATGTTTCACAACATAACTAAACATATAGATCAAACATCAATTCACTAGTGAGTTATTCAACAAAAAGGAAGAAGCATGAAGATTTTTGTGCCAAACTTGGGTTGTCCAGAATTGACTGCAGGGGAAGTGTTGAAAGTGTCATTTGATATTTTTTTTTTCTAGTCAGTTATTATCAAATAAGGAGAATCTTTTCCTCCTATTTTTTCTTTGATTCTTATAGCAGCTGGTTGCTTTATTCTATCATGTACTGCTTATCATCACTAATAAGATATCTAAAGCAATTAAATTATTCTCTCTCACATTTTAATCTTTCCAACACTTATGATGCGACAGAGATTAAAACCGACCAAAATGCATACCATATAGTGTATATAGACCGAAACCAAAAAAAACTAAAAATACTTGATTACCAAAACGCAATGTACTTTATAAAATGATTATTTGATTAAAGGGGTACATTAAATTAATTAACATAACCTTAATTAGTATAAAAAGAAATAAAAAATGCAATCCATCAATAAAATGTTACGAAAGATTTGCCGAAACTTTTTCCAACTTCATTTTTAGTATTCAAAGCATTAATTCTTGTTGATTACGAATACCTCACAATTAATGATCATAGAAAACGATATATAAATCGAGGTTACTTGATTGCAACTAATTAATGCAAAAGGAACTTGAGATAAATGAGTAAACCAATCAAACAAGAAAAAACTTATCTCTCATAAACCAAATCGATTAAACCACAACCTTTTTAGAGGGGTCCGCCAAGGGAATCCGCTTGCCCCGTTCTTGTTTATTATTGCCGCGGAAGCTATTAATGTTGCCATGCATGAAGCTCGTGCGAGGGGCATCTTTCATGGGTTTAAGCTGCCCAACTCGGGACCTATCATCTCACATCTACAGTATGATGATGATATTATTTTTTTCAGGCGAACGGTCGATCTTAAATGCACTTAACCTGATTAGAATTTTGCGTTGCTTCCAACTCTCCTCCGTCCTTAAAATAAACTTGATCAAAAGCAGCTTATTGGGTGTGGGAGTCGACATCAATGAAGTGGAGCTCTTTGCCAGGAAAGCCCATTGCAAGGCTGGTTCTTTCCCTTTTGTCTACCTTGGGTTACCCATTGGAAGATCGATGAACAAATGTGAGTCTTGGTCGCCTTTAATAGACAAATTTAGCTCCAAATTGTTTAAATGGAAATCTAGCTCACTTTCCTTCAGGGGAAGGCTGGTTCTTACTAAATCGGTGCTCGGCAGCCTTGGTCTCTACTATTTCTCAATTTTTAAGTACCCTAAGAAGGTTATAGATGTGCTTGACAACACCAGACGAAAGTTCTTTTGGGGTTCAAAGGATGGGGGAAGTGATAACTCCAAAATTATACATGTTTTGGTCGTTTCGGTTTATAACGTTTTACCCCATTTTAACCCATTTCTTGGATGTTTTACTCACAAAAGCTACTGAATCTTGGTTTTATAGGTTTTGGAGGCCAATGAGAGGAAAAGTACGAAAAGATGGGAAAAATTGGGAAAAAGTGCAAAAGTGATCCAGAGAGGTTTCGCTTCCGCGAACCTTATAGTTTCGCGCCGCGAGGTGTGAAGTTTCTAGAAGATTCCTGCTTTTTGGCTGATTTCGCGTTGGAGTTCAGAAGTTTAGCGCCGCGAAGTAAGTGAAGACCCTCTATGGAAGATTCCAGAATGTGCTGAAAAGGAAAATTAGGGTACGTTTAGTGTTTCGTGCCGCGAAGCTGCAGCTCCACGATCGCGAAGTGAGCCGGATAGCTTTTATAAATACAGGCTTCCATCCCTTTTATGAGCATAGAGTCAGAAATTAATTAGCTTTATTCTTTAGAGTCAGTAGTTATTCAGAGTGAAAAAGAGAGAGATTTTTTTATGAGCTTTGAGCATGAGCGGATTGTTACCCGGAGTTGCTTGTCCGGTATTCGATCATCTCCCGTTTCATGGTCGGTATAAAGTCTCTTCCTTTAGTCATGTTTTCTGTTTTAGTAATGTCTAGTGAGTAGTTTATTATAGTACTTATTGTGGTTTTGATAAACCTTGTTGGATGATGTTTTGGTTTTAATTGATTAAATAGTTTTGTTTGGTTTATTGAATGTTTGTCTTTGATTCCGAAATTGATGTTTTAACTGTGGCTATCTGAACTTGTTGGTTGGGTGTATCTATTTTTCTGACAATAAGATAGGTAGACTCCTTCAGGTTAATCAACCTCCTTTACCTCTCATTCCGGTGACGCGGAGTAAAGTGGTCAGTAGTTTGCTTGGACCAAGAGTAGACTATTTAGTAAGATCCCACGACCTAGCATTAATTAGGGTGACTTTTACTAGACTGCTTGACAACCAGTCCTTGTAATTGGGCCGGGAGACCAACCTGGTTTATAATTGAAGATAAAACATGTTAGGGTGCTTTTTAGCTTAAATTCTTACAATAACCAACTAAACTATACTTTTGTGATTTAATTAACTCATCCACAAGGGGATTCAACCTAAACCATAATAAGTACTATCTTGTCTAGTATTTGTTTTAAATAAAGTTTTAATCTTTTTAGTGTTTTAAAATTGCTTTCATAGAAAACCCCCCTTTTCAGATTAATTGAACTTTATTAGATTTTTCTTAAATAACTTGACTGTTCCCAGTGGTAAGAAAGATACCCGGACTTTCCTAAACTATATTGCTTTCGATCAGGTACGCTTGCCTGTGAGTATGGTGATTGGTTATGTTATTTTGTGGTTAAACTTGGTTTTGTTTTTATATATATTTTACACCATCAGGAAGGAAGATTGCTTGGATAGCTTGGAGTAACATCTTGGCCTCGATTGACAAAGGAGGCTTAAGCGATGGTAGCCTACGGGCCCAACACCTTTCTCTCCTAATTCGGTGGTGGTGGAGGTTCATAACCGAAGAAGGTACGCTTTGGAGATAAGTTGTTAGTTCGCTCCACAGAGCTCGCAGGGAGCTGAACTTTATTAGCTCCACCGCTAAAATTCCCCGGTATGTAGAGAAACATCATCAAGGCGCAAAAAGAGTTTGAAAAAGTGAATATTCCAATCGCAAGTTGGTTTCAAATTTCAGAAGGTAGAGAAGGTGACTCAAATCAGGTTAGCTGGGCGCTTGACTCCTCGGGTTTATTCTTGGTCGCGTCCTTAAGGACTGCTTTTGACGACTTCTTCTTAAAGACAGGGAAGCAGGTTTCTTTCAAGTGTTTCAAATGGTATATTAATATCTTAGCTTGGAGGGCTTATCATAAAATGCTTCCACCTAAATCGAACATTATCAGCAGAGGCGTTACTATCCCCTCCCCTTCGTGTTCGATTTGTAACGAAGGCCATGACTCAGAGGAACACGTGTTCCTCCACTGCGCAGATGCTGCTCGAAATATGCAGATGGTGGGGAGTGAGCTGTGGCTCGATATTTAACATTGGTCAGCTTTTCGAGTGGTGTTATCAGCTGGATCTGCCTCTCCAAGCCAAGAAAGGATTCGTTTGGGTGTTTTATGCTTATTTATGGAGTGTTTGGAGCTTCCGCAACTCCAAAACTTTCCCCGCTCAAAGGCCTAACAAGGAGTCCCTCGCCTTTTGTCAGTTGCAGGCTTTTTCCTTTTTCTGGTTTAAGAATAGGGCCAAGAATATTAGCCTAGCAAACCGTTGGATTGACTTGTGCAGCAACCCGATCTCTTGTCTGTAATCGTTTTGGCTCTAGCTCCTTGCTAGCCGCTCTTCGCGTTATGTAAATCCGCCTTGCCGTTCAAAAAAAAAACAAATCGATTAGAGTGTGATACCGATGTTACTTGGAAATGATTTGAACAACGGCTGATTATTGAATATTCAATATTATTAAAAATAGAGTGAATTACATATCTGGTCCCTGTGGTTTACACATTTTACCCACAGTGGTCCCTCTATCAAAATAAATACATGAATGGTACTCGTGGTTTGCAATTTTACCTCCTTGTTAAATGCAACCATTAAGTAATGAGAGGGACCAAATTCGCAAAGGGTAATTATGTCTTTTTCCCTTTTTCCTCCCATTTATATCATATTAACTATTCATCATCTCTCACTTCTTATTTCTTTTCCAAACTTACTGTGTTATTTCTTCCCCAAAATCTTGGTTACTAAAACTTTTGCAAAACACTAGCATATTTACATACAATAAAAAAGAATTGAGTGAATTGCAATTTTGGTCCCTGTGGTTTAACGAAACCAGCACATATCGTCCCTACAAAATTTTTATTGCAAAAAAAACATTGTGGTATTCTATTTTGCTTGGTTTTGGTCCCTCAAGACTAACACCGTTAGTTGTCTCTGTTAAGTCCTTCCCATGTGCTTTGCACATGAGGGCATTTTAGTCTTTTTACCCTCTTCTTCTTCCTTCCATCTTCATTCCTTAAACTCTCCATCTTCCTCTCTTTTGAGTCTTCATCTCCTTTGAATTCAAACCCACTCTAATACCAAAAACCACTAAAGTTATCAAAACCACTAAAATTAAAAACCATAATAAACAACCAACAATCTCCAAACCACCATTATCCTCATCATCACCATATACAGACTCCACCCATCAAGAATCCAGAAAACAGCCATTAAAAAAATCCAAAACCACCATAGTCATCATAGTTCTTGCATCACCATTTAATGTCTCCACTATCAAAAGACCCAAAATTACTATACCTGTCTTCATCACCAATTACAGGCTCCACCATTAAAAGACCCAAAACTACCATTTCCATCCCTTTTAATGGAAATCATGTTTTTTGCAGTACCCACCCCATCCATTCTGGTGCATTTCGATCATTCATCCACACAAGCTTCCAAATATATGTGAAATCTCTTCAATCGTTAGTTTGTGTGCCCTAAAGTAGTTTTTTTTGCTTAACGGAACAGTTGTTTTTTTATTGTCGGAGCCGTCGAGAGTCGTGAAACAGGTGATGGATTGTGTCGATTCAAAATCACGACCAGTGCCAGAAGACAAGATTGGTGGTGGAATTGCGAAAACCGGCAACGAAACCCAGATCTGGAAAACAACCGGCGGCGAAATCCCAGATCTGGAATTGGGATAGGTGGCCTGTAATCTTTGCCGGAGAAGACAACAAAAATGGTGATGGTGATGGTCTTGTGAAGATGATGGTTTTTTACGGTGGCCGGTGATCTTATGAAGATGATGGGTTTCTTAGAAATGGATGGCGGTGGTGATGGTGGGTCGCCGGAGTTTCACTAGGGTAAGAAATGGATGGCGGTGGTGATAACTCTAGTGGTTTTTGGTATTAGAGTGGGTTTGAGTTCAAAGGAGATGAAGACTCAAAGGAGATGAAGATGGAGAGTTTAAGGTGATGTAGATGGAAGGAAAAGAAGAAGAGGGTAAAAAGACTAAAATACCCTCATGTGCAAAGCACATGGGAAGGATTTAACAGAGACAACTAACGGTGTTAGTCTTGAGGGACCAAAACCAAGCAAAATTGCATACCACAATGTTTTTTCTGCAATAAAATTTTTGTAGGGATGATATGTGCTGGTTTCATTAAACCACAGGGACCAAAATTGCAATTCACTCAAAAGAATTTAAGCATTTTCAATTCTGTAACTTGACTGGCAATGCTTTGTGATGTCTTCTGCTTGTAATTTGGTGGCTTAATATAATAGTTGTTGTTCTAAAAGAAATAGGTGATAAACTCTTTATAGTTAATCAAAATCTCAAGTTTGTGGCTTTCTTGCAGGTTGGATTTATGAATTATTAGAAAGCCTCTTGAGAATTTTGTTGTTATCTTAATCATTTTTCAGTAAGTGATGAGCTATACTTAAGACATGAGATACATGTATCAACTCTATAAATAGTTAGAATTTGAAGACTCAAGATAAGCATAAGGTAATGTGAACAGAAGCTTCATGAGAAATAATTATACACATAAATTCAATTATTAATTAAATTTGCTAATTCATTAAAGCAAAAAAATAAATAGAGCTTATTAATAAAATAATATATTGTTAGGGATTATGTGCAGAATTGACAAACCAAGTGATTACACATCCAATGTTGCAAGACACTTGAGGGTCACACCTGTGAGGGCCTATAAATCGAATAAGTTAAATGAAACCCGGAAATGGGAAGTTAGGATTTATAATAGTAAATTATAAATCAGTTGGGTAATTTTCAGTTAGAAATCCCAAAGTTGGAGGGTTATTAATTAATTAGAACATTATATATTTATTAGATAAAATATATATATAATAGTTAATTAATAAGTAATATATATATATATATTAGATAAATATATATATATATATATAAAGGATTATCATAGGCAAATTCTTTTCCAGTAATTAAAAAGGGAAAGGATTTGAGATAATCATTATATGGAAACTAAATACCATTCAAACTGTGTTTTCTTCCCATATAAATAAGGCTTATGGGTTAAGGGAAAAGTTAAGCGTTTCAGCTAACACAAATCAGTTTCCAGTTCTCTCTCTCTCCCTCTCTCTCCCAACCGGCGCCGCCACCATCATCATCTGAATTCCAGTTTCGGTTTTTCAGCCTTCGGGTTTCATTCGGTTCAACTAGAAGAACGGTTCGTTAGGTCAATCACCGGTGGACTAAATCTCGAGCAATCCAGGCAAACTGATCTGAATCTAAACTATTAGGATTAGACTAGAACGATTAAAGATCATTAGGCTTTTAAGGGTTTTAGCTTTTATCGCTTCCGCATGATAAGATCGAAACAGTGTGTTTTTGATCACGTAGGTTTTATCAGTTTGATTTTAAACCTATGAGATTTATCAAACCAGTAAGGTTCGTTAGATCTGTGTTCATCCTCGAGTCAGTTTGATCCGAGGATACCCACAAAAACCCAACATATATATATATGTATAGTTGGTGCCACATGCTGAAGTCATTTCACGGCAAACCTTATATATTATTTTATTAGTGGCATCATTTATTTTCTTTATTTTATTATATGTAAATATGCTAGTGTTTTGCAGAAGTTTTAGTAACCAAGATTTTGGGGAAAAAATAACACACTAAGTTTGGAGAAGAAATAAGAAGTGAGAGATGATGAATAGTTGATATGATATAAATGGCAGGGAAAAGAGAAAAAGGCATAATTACCCTTTGCGAATTTGGTTCCTCTCATTACTTAACGGCTGCATTTAACAAGGTGGTGGTCAGAGGGACTAAAAGTTAGCGAAATTGCAAACCATGAGTACCATTCATGTGTTTATTTTGATAAAAGGACCATTATGGGTAAAAGGTGTAAACCATAGGGACCAAATATGTAATTCACTCTTAAAAATATTTGGAGTCTATAAAATAATATATTCTTCTAGCGCAAATAGAAACAATTACTTGGGAAGATTCAAAAGTCGTACTTTAGGATTTATAGTTTATAATTCTTGTATTTTGATAGCGAACATTATTTAGGTCGTGCTGAAATTATATACTAAAAAATATGAGTAAACTACGATTTTCGTCCCTGTGGTTTGATGAATATAACTATTTTCGTCCCTGTGGTTTCAAAATTGCCTTTTTCGTCCTTGTGGTTTCATTTTGCTTCTATTTTCATCCCTCCCTCTAACTCTGTTAACTAAGGGTGTTAAAATGTAAAAAAAAACATATTTGAAATGTTATATGTTTAGTCCTTGTGGTTTGTAGAATAATAAATATTTATCCTTAAATTTCAAAAAAATTAAAACTTATATATTGGTTTTTTCTTTATTAGTTTTTTAATCATTTATTTATTATATTTCTATATTTTATGTATATACATTTTCTTAAAATATAAATATAGTAAAGAATAATAAAAAACTAAAAGAAATAGTGTATATTAAAAAAAAACGCACTCATATATATGTATAATATGTATATAGAAATATAATAAATAAATGATAAAAAACTAATAAAAAAAACCAATATATAAGTTTTAATTTTTTTGAAATTTAAGGATAAATATTTATTATTCTACAAACCACAAGGACTAAACATGTAAAATTTTAAATATGTTTTTTTTACATTATAACACCCTTAGTTAACAGAGTTAGAGGGAGGGATGAAAATAGAATCAAAATTAAACCACAAGGACGAAAAAAGCAATTTTGAAACCACAGGGACGAAAATAGTTATGTTCATCAAACCACAGGAACGAAAATCGTAATTTACTCAAAAAATATTAATTCTAAATATATATTTTCAAAATAGGGGTGAAGTTATCTGTATTGTTTTTTGCAAATATTAAATATTTGTTTTTGAAAAATTTAAACTTCAATAACTAAATTAGAAATCAAGTAGAAGTTATAATTATTACCATTTTTAAAATTTTCTAGATACATCTATTCAATTAAATTATGAATCTATGTCAATAGCCTTGTTGGAAGCTTGAAGTCAAAAGATATTATAAATAATCAATGTACAAACAAATGCTTTAAAATAGAAACCACGACATATAACTAAAGGATTATTATATCGAGATTATATTTGTAATCATTAGGTATAAACATTCACTTAAAAAAATTGGACGGTAAGAAAAGAGAATTTATTAATACGACAAATCCAAACCTCCCAAAACGAGAGTTTCCCAGATTTAGCTCTAGTTCTGATCCTATCGAAAGCTAAGTACTGAATACTCTCAAGGATCTCCTTTTCCTTCATCGCAAATACGTGCAAAGGAATATCGTTTGAATTATCGACTAATTAGGAGGTCTTCACCAAATGCTTATTATTGGTTATCAAAGTGGATTGTTGGTAAACTTCTTTTACCTGGTAAGAGACTTTTTCCTACCTTACCGAGTAAGACAATTGGTTTGTGTTATAACTGTTACGGGGTAAACTTCTCAAACCTATTCATTTTCACCTGCTAATTAAGAAAGTGACGTTAATTATGATATATGTAATTTAGTAGTTACTCAGTAAGTTTTTGATAAACAACTATGAAGCTATAACAACAAACATCAAGACTACATAAGATGCATGTTCCATAAAAGCAATTCAGGGTTTCACAGAAATATATTATATATCAAAACATATAGATTCAAACTTTTTACAACTAAATGTGTATGTAAACAACTTTATTGCCCAAATTGAAACAATGTAAAATTTAGTTGTTATTTAACGATATTAATCGACTATTTAAAACAAATATATAAATTATAAAGTAGTCTTGATGTTCTCACATCATGTATCCATAGCAGGGTGCAGGTGGACCGTAGCAGGGCACAGGCGCATCGTACCAGGGCACAGGTGCACCGTACCAGGGCACAGGCGCACTGTAGCACCCATAATATTGGTACGGACAAAATTCCATGGTGGGCTTCGATTCATCCTTATCCTCCTTTTCATCCTCCTTCTTCTCATCGTCCTTCTTCTCCTCCTCCTTCTCCTCCACCACCAGACCAACATTCACCAGATCAGTGTATCCTACACATTTCCTTAGTTTAGCTGTCAGTTTCACCGGATCAATTCCTTCTCCAATCACCGCTATCTGGTCTTTATCGGGACCCTCAAAGGCGGCTGATTCCACTCCTATTTATCAATTTTTAGATAACACACCAATAAAAACATAAATACACCAGCAACAAAGTAATAGGCATCGGAAAAAGAAAAACTAGACAAAAAGGTAAGAAAAATTCATGAGATACTATAGAACGGAATTGAAAACAATGCAAATTATGCTATAAAATGAGAATATAAACATGCAAAACAATAATGCAGGATTTAGTGTGATAATTCAACAAATCAAGTAGAGTAGAATAATGCTGATTTTGGATAATGAATCTAAATCCATCCGATTATTTTAGTTTCAAAAAAATAAAGATCCATCCGATTATTGAACAAAATACATGAATGTCTCTAGATCCCAATCTAAATCAACATTTAAGTTATGAAACTCGAATTCGTCAACGAACTTGTCCAAATTGTTGTTTTGAAACATGCTATTTTGTTAATATCATATTAATATGATGGTAACCGATATTTTTCGCATTGATTGAAACGAGATTCATTTGAGAAATTGCTCAGAGCTGCTCGAATGAAATGAAGTAGAAAAGGCAAATTAGAAGAGAAAATTTCCGTAAAAAATTGATCTTACCGCAAATACTAACAACAACCTGAAGAGCCTTACGAGCTTTCTTCTCACAGGGGATGGCCACCTTCACCATGATCTTTTGCTGCAAAACAACAATGAATTAATGAGATCAACTAATTCAAATAACTGCAACATATATTAGAGATGGAGGTTCAAGAGAAAACCTCAAAAACAAATAACCAGGGATTATGCACTTGTGCATACGGGTAATTTGAGTTCTTTTTTTATTTCTATGCACAAGTGCATTATTGCATACGGTCCACATGGAGCTCTACGAGGGTGTTCCTCAGTTAATTTTCTGGTTCTTTGAGGTTTTCCCTTAAACCTGACCCTATATATATAGACACACACACACAAAAACCAAATAGAATGAGTAATTAAACAGATCTGTAGTAATATACCCTTGCCATTGTTGAAGAATGTTATGCTGCTAGCTAACAATTACGACAACTGTATATGTTTTTGATGGCCTCTAGATCTCTTTAGTTTATCTCTCTAGCTAGAAACAGGAGGTTTAGATGGTTAATTATAGAAGTGTTAAGAAACTTTAGACGTTTTTATAGAGAGGTTGGTGAGATCAAAGACGAGTAGAGAAGACGAAGTCAACACCATGGGAGGTTTAATATGCATGAAGCATGTGAATGGTTGAAAATGGTTAGTTCGTAGCTTAGTTTTTAGGATAATTAATTAAAACATATATTTTCTAGTTATGCTTAGTTTTTCTAGCTCTGATTAATCTAGAAGGAAAGTTTTAAAATCGAGAAGGAAAGTTTTAAAATCCAGAAGGAAAATTTGTATATATTAATTTGGAGGAAAAACAAAATCTATCTTTGTCACATAGAGGTGATTGTTTTCGTTGGTCTTAACTTATTTCTCTATGCAATTTAATTGGATATATAATATGATAAACTCAAGATTCTTCTAAGAATCATTTTTGTAATAAATATTTTTATATCGGTTTTTAGGATAGGCTAGCTACTAATCGTTAATCGCACCTCTACTAATGTTTTTTTTCTTTACATACATCAACCTTAAAATTTACTTTTAACATTTTTAATACAGAATTAACCTGATTTTAACATGTATAAGTGTGCAAACAACAATTCCCAAATTTTATCAGTTTGACTTAAATCCGTCATGAGGCTATCAGTAGCGTAGCCCTCTAAGCCCCAAACCCACATCAGTGCCACATCAGTTTTACCATAAATCCACTATAAAGCCTCCACAAGCCCACTTTATAATACATAAATGTATTACAACCCAATACATACACACACACACACACACATATATATATATATATATTAAGAAAAGAAAGGAAAAAAAGAGAGTATGAGAGAGGGAGAGGAGCGGCTAGCTCGGGTTGGCCACACCGTTGTGCCGAAACCACTGCGAGCCCACTAGGTTAGTACCACAGCCTGCTCAAGCCCGTCAACTACTGGGGGAAGCCACCGAGCCCCAGCTGAGTGTTACGCGTAGCCTAATCTATTACTAAATTCGTTTGACTCGCCTTTTTTGACGTCAAATCCTAAAAAATAGAAAACTAAGTAACATCTTTGTAATTTTCCATCTGGATTGCATGTACTTGTACATGAAAGTAACTGTGAGATGCACACGTGCATAATGCACATGCATCAAACTAAAAAAACAGCTTAAATTACTTGTACACGAGTGCATGCGGTCCAGATGAAGAGCTACGAGCGTGTTCCTTAATTTCCTTTTTTCGAGGTTTTCCTTTAAACCCCCCTCAATATTAATAATAGAATTTATAAGTTGGTTTCAAATGCGAACAATATACATTTAGAAGAACACAGAAACTAACAAAACCAAGTAAAAAATATTAGTCACATATTAGTTGTACATCAAACGAGAGTTAATGGGATATTTTAGTATGTCTCATTCTAGTCACATATTACTCTACCTACATTGTCCTACTTTGTCCTAGTTCTTGTTCTATCGCATCTCGTGCCGAACATGAGACAATGAGTTTTGTCTAATCCTGTCATGTGTCATCCCATGTACCCAGGGACGGAGGCAGAACATTTTTGAACGGTGGCACCATACAATAAAATTTTTGGTTGATTTTGAAAATAAAATTTCAATTTTTTGGTTCATTCTAAAAGATTTTTTAAGTTATTTTTTTGTTGATTTCGATAGATCTTTTTGTTGAATCAAAAGAATTTTTGGGTTTTTTGGTTGATTTCGAGAGAATTTTTCGAGTTTTTAGTTGATTTCGAGAGAATTTTTCGAGTTTTTTGGTTGATTTCGAGAGAACTTTTGGTTTTTTGGGTTGATTTCGAGAGAATTTTTAAGTTTTTGTTGTTGATTTTGAGAGATTTTTTTTAGGTTTTTAGGTGCACCCCTTTAAGTTTTGAAAATAATACGGTGGCACCATCTAAAATACTACGGTTGCACCTATACAAAAAAAAAAATTACCTCTTGGTAGACGAAAACCACGGTGGCACGTGCCACCGTGTTCCCCAAGCTAAATCTGTCCATGCATGTACCAAACGCAACTTTTTTGTTAAATTTGGTCCCTCAACCAAACGACTGTTTACCAGGTCCGTTAAACTCGAGGGCATAAGGGTCTTTTTGCTTTTTTTAATCATTTTTCTAAATATTCTTTTTTCCAAAATCGCCATCTTTCTTTCATAATCAATAACCACGACCACCACCACCCTCTACGTACAAGTGACCCTCCCACAACCCTTATGGTTAGCATTTCTGACCACCTTTGCCCACTGTTTTAGCCACCCACCACACTCAGTGCCTAACCACCACCATCATCTACCCAGTACTGGTTTGAAGAAACTTCAACAACCATCATCACCATTGTGATACTTTATTGTACAAACCACCCTCATTAATTTGTTTATAATTTCAATTAGTCGTTAATTTGTTTTGATATTATAATTAAAGACTTGGATTTAATTACAAGTAAAGGTCTACTGCATGTTATCTTGTTCCTATCACAACCATTGTTTACCATTTAATTACTATTAAAATATTTGAAAATTATTAACAAATGTGAGGAAATTGACAGTAACGAAAATAGGAATAATCGGATATCTCTGAAAGGCGCGAAACACTTTCAGATCGAATCAATTCGGTGGTTCTCCCGAATTATTCAATCGGATACAATTCAGAGAATAACGAAATTCTATCTATGTGTGTTTGAGCGTTCGTGAACCAGAAAAACGAAAAATTGACCAAATCGAATTCATAACAGGAAACAGATAACTGCCGAAAGGCAGTTTTCTGTTATTCAAACCGGGTCAAAACCGGGTCAAAACCGGGTCGGGTCAATTCGGGTCCGATTTCCAAAAATTAAATTTTCTAAGTATTTTTAATACAGCAACTTAATGGAAATAAAAAATTTCCAAGCTGACCCCAGCCAGGGGCTCTGCCCCATGGACCCCGCCAGGGGCTGCCGCCCCTTGGACCCCGCTACCGGGGGCGCTGCCCCCGGACCCCCGTTCATTAGGGGCTTCGCCCCTAATATCATAATAAATTCAAGTAGGTGTGCACTCCGCACCACCAAGCCTAAATGATGTTTATTATGATGAAATTGGTCAAACTAGTTAATCCAATTACACTAAAATATCCAACAACAAATGACAATGTTTTCCCAATAGGAGATTGTGTTTACACAAAAAAATTGACTATATGCTAACTTTTAGTCGTTTATAAACCGAAACAAATATTAATTCAACATTTTTTTAATTAATTGAAATAATTGAAAATATAAATCAATAATTTATTCAGAAATAATTGAATTAGAAAAACATTTGTTAGAGATTAACTATTATAGTATTATTATTTTTTAACTTTCGGTGTTGGTGCCTAACGTTTATTATTTACAATGCATATCATCTTTATACTTTCAACTAAAAAAAGTGCCAAACTTTTGTAATATTAGTGAAAGCTTTGGAAGTTCAAGGGCAAAGTTGTAATTTGAAATCTCAAAACCATCAAATCGTGATCTAATTTTAGATACCACGATCTTATTTCCTTTAAATCGACATTTATTGTATCGATTTTCTTTCCAAAAACTGAACGCATTTTCACAAATTTTTCCCTGTCATTCATCATAGACTCAAATTGCGAAATCGATGGAGGAAAATGGAAGAAGGGGACTGATATTGGATTACCAAGTAGGTAACAACTTAAAATTCACGATATTGGTTTAGTGAATCAACGATCTTACCATTGTAGGGTTTTGCGATTTACTACTTAACAGATAGGAAGAAGAGTTAAAAAAACACACCTAAAACAATAGTAGACATTGATTACTAAGGAGTTGGAGAAAGAGTTGTCACTAAAACAAAGAGTCTACTACAAGATAGTGATACCCGATAAAAATTACTTTGATTATACTTGTTCTTAAACAATTTCAAATATTTGTTGACGTTAACATTGCCTCTGAAACTAAAGAACAGTTTTCATAAATATGATTGATTTGGAGTTTTTTCTGGGTCTAGATCGTTGACCGAAAGAGCAACATTGGTGGGAACTCGCTTGCTTGAAAAAGTGTTTGATGGTAAAGAATTGATTAAGAAAACATCTTCTTTGGTTGCGATTGATCTGAGCATTTTAGTTTCCATAAATTTTGTTTTATTTAATGTGGTGAAATGATATATATGTGAGAAGTTGGCTTGCCTCAAACCAAATCTTTTGTTTTATTCCAAAGGGTAAAATGCTAATTGCCAGTTACTTGAGCATCACGTTCAAGTTTCACCAATCTTTTTTGGAAAGCCTCTCATTAGGAGTAATTACCAGGAGCTTCATTTAGCTAGGCTACCAAGTTTGGTTCATCCTATAAATGGTTGGTGCTTTCCATAGTTTTAAACATACACAAACCTTTAAGATCATCCAATAATACTAAAAAAAAAACAAAAGGGTTTTTTTACTTGGTGCTAACCGAGTCAGCATTGTTGACCGAAATATGACCAAGATCTGATCGGGTCTAAGATCTTATCGAAATCTGATGGGATCTAACTGAACCAGAAGCAAAATATTGCTTATCCGGATCAAATCTATTTATTCCATGTTCATCCCTTCTTTTCCCCTCTCTTACCCAAACAACACTTACCTGAGACAACACTTACCCGAGTCAGCACTCTTACTCGAATCAACACTTACCCAGTAGTATACGGCCCCTAAGTATTTTATCATTTAATGTCGAATCAAGTAATATGTACTGGTAAGTACTGGTATCGAACCAAGGGAATTAGAAATGAACGTCACAATGACTAATATTCGTTGTTGACTGGACAATCCGAGTTTTTAGTTGTGATGATTAAAGTAATACTAATTAAACTAAACAAATAGAACGACAAAGAAACTAAATTGGTAAACTTTCAGTTGAAGAAAACTGTTGAGGGTTGGAAATCCTAAGGTTTTCACAAATAAACACTTTACTTTGAACAATTATCAGTAATCTCTTTCATAAACCCCAATCTTATAGCAATCCCTATTGTTTCCTCTCGAATATTAATAGATCCTATTTAGGAAAACAACATTTCATCTCTCGATCTCAACAATAGATTCCAAAAAGCATTAAGCATTCAAGAATTAAAACGGGACTAAGGTTTACTTGGTGTATCTCTACCCAATTTCTCACCTTAGGCATATAATTTCATGTTCAAGTTAACAATTAATTCCCTCAAACTTAATAATTAACTAACAAATCAATTGGAAGTTGGCCAGACTCACAAAAACATTAAATTCAAAAATCATACGCTTCACTAATAAAGAAAACTGATAAAAGTCACAAATTATGTGTTCATAAGCTTGAAACCAAATTCAAACCAACCCCCAACATCTAAAGATTAGTTCATGTTGGGGGTATAAACAAACAAAACAAAAGATGAAGAATCCATAAGTATAGAACAAGAAAAACTCATAAAGCACCCCTTTGTTGTGCAATACCCACGAAGAACGATGAAGATTCGGTGTAGAAATCTTTCTCCAATCGATATCTCCCTTTAATCTCGTGTTTTCTCCGGCCAAAAGTCTCCCAAGTTGGTGTAGAAGTCGCCCTAAGTGAAGAGAAATTCGTAGATGATGAAGCCCTAGGCTGAAAAGTGCTATTTAAAGAAGCTGGCCGTCCAAGTGGGATGCCCGGAGACTTCAAGTCTCCCTCCTGATCTGATTGCTATTCTAGCTCACGTGGGTTGCCAAGTGATTTCAAGTCACCCCGGCTACTGATTTAGAAAACTCTTTTGACGCTTGTATCTCTTTACTCGAACCCTCGATCACCATCTTTTGCACCTGGTTTCCATCAATTCTTCACTTTTCGAGCTTTTTCCAAATACTCCAAGCCATTGCACAACTTCCTGAAATTCTCTATTTGAAACCGATTTCTCGCTTTATTTACTTAAGGATAGCAAACCCGTTGAAAAAAGACCGGAAATAACACCAAAAATTGGTGTTATCAGTGGGCTGCCCGTGGATTCTCGATATCGCCTGGGAGGTGTGCATGCGTGTGTGTATGTGTTCGTGGTAGTCGTTCATTGGTTCGTTCGATGCCGCTATACCTTCCAACAAAAAAACTTGAGATAAATGAGTAAACCAATCAAACAAGAAAAAACTTGTCTCCCATAAACCAAATTGATTGAAGAGAGTGATACCCATGTTTAGGGGCGGAGCCATGAGGGGGGCAGAGTAGGCAGTTGCCCCCCTAACATTTTAAACTTTTCTTTAAAAAATTATATATTAGGCATATTTTGGGTAATTGTCTTCTTAAAAATTTAAAATTGAAATTTATATATTAGGGAGTTTTAGATAATTTCCCCCTTAAAAATTTAAAATTAAGATTATTATTGACCTTTCGAAGGTTTTTTGTGTATAGAAAAACTATGTTTCTAGAATTAAAATTGTTATTTAGAGTTTGCCGTCACACAAAAGATATTTGGCTCCATCTCTCCCAATGTTACATGGAAGTGAACAACGGCTGATTACCGAATATTATTAAAAAAATATTTGGAGTCGATAAAATAATATACATCATTTTGTTGTGATATAAACTCCTGGCGCAAATAGAAGCAATTCCTTGGAAAGATTCAAAAGGTCGTACTTTAGGATTTATAGTTTATAATTCTTATATTTTGATAGCGAAAATTACTTAGGTCATGCTGAAATTATATACTAAAAATAGACATTTAGAAAACTATAAATCTTTAAATATTAATTGAATATAAACGGGATGAAGTTATCCTAATCTTTAAGTAGTTTATCTGTATTGTTTTCATTTAATACTTTAGATGAAACTTCTTTGAAAAGATTAAATATTTGTTTTTGATAAATTTAAACTTCAATAACTAAATTAGAAATCAAATAGAAGTTAATTACTATCATTTTTAAAATTTTCTAGATACATCTATTCAATTAAATTATGAATCTACCTTGTTTGAAAGTTAGAAGTCAGAAGATATTATAAATTCTCAATGCACAAGCTAATACTTTATAACAGAAACCACGATATATAACCAAAGGATAATTATGTTTACTTTTTTTATTTTTATTTTTCTGGAAAGGTGTTCGGGCCAAAGCCCGACTAAACATGGCCCTACTTAAATGTCCCCAAGCATGCGCACGAAAAGGCTTAAACTCGGTTAGACATTATGAATCCCCGAAACGATAACCAATCGCCACAGCATTGGAAAACAACCAAAGGATAATTATATCGAGTTTATATTTGTAATCATTGGTATAAATATTCAGTTAAAATAATGGACGGTAAGAAGGGAGAATTTATTACGACAAACCCAAACCTCCCAAGACGAGAGTTTCTCGAATTTAGCTCTAGTTCTAATCCAATCGAAACTCTCAAGAATCTCCTTTTCCTTCATCGCAATTACGTGCAATTAAAACAATAACGTTTGAATTATTGGTTATCAAAATGGATTGTGGGTAAACTTCTTTTACCTGATAAGAGACTTTTTCCTACCTTACCAAGTAAGATAATTGGTTTATGTTTAGAACTGCTACGGGGTAAAATTCTCAAACCTAATCATTTTCACCTAGTAATTAAGAAAGTGACGTTATGATATATGTAATTAAGCAATTACTCGATAAGTTTTTGATAAACAACTATGAAGCTTTAACAAACAAACATCAAGACTAAATAAGATGCATGTTCCATGAAAGCAATTCAGGTTGTCATAGGTATGTATTATATATCAAAACATATAGATTTGAACCTTTTACAACTAAATGCAATGTAAACAACTTTAATGACCAAATTGAAACAACGTAAAATTTAGTCGTTATTTAACGATAGTAATCAACTACTTATAAAAATATATATAAATTATATAGTCTCGATGTTCTCACATCATGTATCCATAGCAGGGCGTAGGCGCACTGTAGCAGGGCAAAGGCGCACCATAGCACCCATAGTACTGGTACGGATAAAATTCCATGGTGGGCTTCGATTCATCCTCGTCCTTGTTCTTCTCCTCCTCTAGACCAACACTCACCAGATCAGTGTGTCCTACACATTTCCTTAGTTTAGCCGTCAGTTTAACCGAATCAATTCCTTCTCCGATCACCACTATTTGATCTTTATCTGGACCCTCGAATGCTGCTGATTCCACACCTATTTATCAATTTCAGATTTTACACCGGCAAAAACATAAATACACCGGTAACAAAGTAATAGGCATCGGAAAGAGAAACAACTAGACAAAAAGGTAACAAAAATGCATGAGATAGTATAGAACGGAATTGAAAACGATGCAACTTATGCTATAAACTGAGAATAAAAACATGCAAAACAATAATGCATGATTTAGTTTGATAATTTAACCAATCAAGTAGAGTAGAATAGTGTTGATTGTGGATAATGAATCTAGATCCACCCGATTATTTTTAAGAGATCATCGTTTTAAAAAAAGATCCATCTGATTATTGAACAAAATACATGAATATTCTAGATCCCACCCAATCTAAATCAACAATTAAGTTATGAAACTCGAATTCGTCAACAAATTTGTCCGAAATTGTTATTTTGAAAAAGGCTAATCTATTAATATCATATTAATATGACGATAAACGATATTTTCGCATTGATTAAAACGAGATTCGTTTGAGAATTTGATCAGAGGTGTTCGAATGAAATGAAGTAGAAAAGGCAAATTAGAAGAGAATAATTCAGTAAAAAGTTGATCTTACCGCAAATACTAACAACGACCTGAAGAGCCTTACGAGCTTTCTTCTCGCAGTGCATGGCCACCTTCACCACGATCTTTTGCTGCAAAACAACAAAGAATTAATGAGATCAACTAATTCAAATAACTGCAATATATATAGAGAGGGTGGTTCAGGGGAAAACCTCAAAAACAGATAACAAGGGATTATGCACTTGTGCATACGGATAATTTGAGTTCTTTTCTGATTTCTATGCACCTATGCATGTGCACGTATGTATATTACAAATTACCCGTATGCATAAGTGCATACGGTCCACATGGAGGGCTACCAAGGTTAGGTCTTCCTTGGTTTTCTGTTTTCTTTGAGGTTTTCCCTTAACCTGACCCTGTATATATCTATAGACACACACACAAAACCAGATAGAATGAGTAATTAAACAGATCTGTAGTAATATACCCTTGCCATTGTTGAAGAATTTTATGCTGCTAGCTAACAATTACGACGGGTGTGTACGTGTTTTTTATGGCCTCTAGATCTCTTTAGTTATCTCTCTAGAAACAAGAGGTTTAGATAGTTATAGAAGAGTGAGATAAAATCTAATTAAGAAACTTTAGACGTTTTTATAGAGAGTTTGGTGAGAAAGACGACTAGAAGACGATGTCAACACTCAGCACCATGGGATGGGAGGTTTAATATATTTGCATGAAGCAGGTGAATGGTTAAAAAATGGTTGGATCATATCTACTAGTTTTAGAATAATTAATTAAAAACATATATTTTCTAGTTATATTTTTTTTTTGAAAGCATATATTTTCTAGTTATGCTTAGTTTTTCTCTTGCTCTAATTAATCTAGAAGCAAAGTTTTAAAATCGAGAAGGAAAATTTGTATATATTTGGAGGAAAAACAAAATCTATCTTTGTGCAGACAAAGTGGTGGCAAATCTATCAAAAAGAGATGATTGTTTTCGTGGGTCTTAACTTATTTCTCTATGCAATGGATGGGTGGTGTTATATGGACCCCTTATGTCTTCCATACACTCACATATATGTAGACCTCCCAATATATGGGTTCCACCAGTATACTCACATAATGTACTTATTTATTTAATTGGGGAGGCTAGCTACTAATCGTTAATCGCACCCCTACTAATGTTTTTCTCTTTACATACATCAACTTTAAAATTTACTTTTTTACATTTTCAATACAAAATTGACCTGGTTTTATGTATAAGTGTGCAAACAGTAATGCCCAAATTTTATTTGTTTGACTTAAATCAGTAGCGCAACCCTCTGAGCCCCAAGCCCACTCTGACATATAAGCGTCACATCAGTTTTACCATAAACCCACTATAACAACCCCCCCCCCCCCCCCCCACAAGCACACTCTATTAGTACCACAACCTATCAAACCAAATATCTAATACAAATATATTTTAATTAAAAAGGAAAAAAAAAAGAGTGTGAGAGAGGCAGAGGAGCGGCTAGCTCGGGTTGGCCACTCCGCTGCACCAAAATGTTGCGAGCCCGCTGGGTTACTACCCTAGCCCGCTTAAGCCCGCCGAAACCGCTAGATTCGTGTGACTCGCCTTTTCTGACATCAAATCCTAAAAAATAGAAAACCAACATCTTTGTAATTTTCCATTTGGACTGCATGTACTTGTACATGAAAGTAATTGTGAGATGTACACGTGCATATGCACATATGCATCATGCACATGCATCAAACCGAAAAAAAAACCTTAAATTACTTGTACACGATTGCATGCGGTTCAGATGAACAGCTACGCGCCTTAGTTTCCTTTTTTCGAGGTTTTCCTTTAAACCTCCTTCGATATTAATAATAGAATTTGTGAGTCAGGTTTCAAATGAGAACAATATACATTTAAAAGAACATAAAAACTAACAAAATGATTTTGCAATAATTTTCGAAAAAAAGGCACGCCACAACTTTAGACGCGACTTGCAAAGTCTTGTGAATCATATATTATTTTGTTAGTTGTTGTGTTCTTTTAAATAGATAGTGAACTCTTTTGATCTTTCCTCTAAAGTGTGTGTATATGTGTATGCATGCGTGCGTCCATGCACGCATGCGTGTGGGTTTGCAAATTACTTTAATTTTATAAACCATGCAAATTGGTTTATATATTATTTTTATGTAATAATATATAAACATAGAAAAGTTTTTATGTAAACATAGAAAAGTTAACTATTTATAAAAAAGTTTCATCAACCTGAGAAAATGCAAGAAATAATTTCATTAAAATGATAAAAATACTTGAAACAGTTTTATTTTTACATAAATATACGAAACAATTTCATGAAAAATTTACATAAAAAGTTTATCAAATTAAACAATTTCAATATTTTATAAAACAATTTATTATTTTAACCAATAAAATTGACGTTTAAACACTTTGAAAATTTAAAATAATTTAAAATAATTTAAAAAAAAAGATATAATATTGTTATAATTAATTTATTATTATTATTATTATTTTGCTTCAAAACTATCTATGTTAAGTATTTTTAGTCTCATCTGTAGTTATTATTATTATTATTATTTTGTTTCTTCAATATTTAAGATTTAATAAATATGTTTTTTGAAAAGAATACATATATAAACAACAATTAAAAAAATTCTTTTAATAATAATAACACTTTAAATCCTTTAGGATGATGTATTAATATTAATTAATCATTATAAAAAATATTATATAAGTGGGACTTGGGAGTGTATTTAAATATAGGTGGGGAGGTATATATGAGTATATTCTCCTTAAACAAAATAGTAGCTTGGGCTTAATACTTGACCGACATTACGCGGTGTGAATTTACCCAAGTCTTTATTTATTTAGTTAGGTCAAAATTATTTCCCCACTAAAATCGTTTACTTTTGCCCTCCAATAATTACAAAAGGATAATCAACCAACCAACAATTGATCTTCATTTGATTGGTTCTTTCATTTAAATTGGTATTTTGTAAGTCATTTAAATAACGGTTTTATACTATTTATAGTATTCCTAACAAAAACAGTTAACTTTGATAGTTAAATACCCTAAAAAATTTGATTACATATGACTAATTCATGTGATACAATTGTTTTATAGGAAAAAACTTACATTTATATACGTTTGTGGTTTTATAATGACAGTTTCAAAGATTTATACATAATAATTTGGTAGTAAATTACGAAATTGGTTAAACAAAATCACAAAACGACGATTTGGTCTAATTGTTTTAAACAGTTTGAACTTTTTACGCTCTAAAGCTAAATTCACAAAATATTTATGTATAAATTAAAATTTCTTCCAATTTAACATTATTTAGAAATAGTATGTTGAGTTATAAAATAAACATTTATATATAAAACAATATTAAACATTGAGCAAATTGCAAAAACTTTTTAACAAGCTCACCAATAATAGTTGAATTATGTGCAAACATTGAGCATGATTTGGGACTTTAGATTTGACTTTTGATGGATTTCATAATTTGGTAAACTTAAATAAAACGATGAGTTGATTTAAATGTGAAGTATATAAGATGAAAACATAATATTTGGGTAAACTTTTTGTAATTAAGTGATAAAAGGGGATTACAAGATGAAAACTAAATATAATTAATGTATATGTATATATATATATATGTATGTATATATATATATATATTTGCAAGTTGGTTCAGTTTAGACCGTCAAAAGGGGCTGATTAAACTTAATTTGATTATTAGACTGTGTTGAAAAGACTAAAAGGGTCCGATTTAACTTGATTCGACCAATTTAAATAATCCATCAAATTTTTAAATAACTTAAATTAGTTAAATTCAACCTATAAACAATTATGTTAAATTCTAGTCGCGGAAAAAAAATATCAACATTGCGTGTCTAGGTCGGATTATTATATACATATCCCTTTGTACACATAATTTTTTTTAACACCCTTTGTACACATAATAAATAGCTTTTATCATTGAAGAATAGACATAATAAAGAGTTTAATTGTTTTGTTGAACTACGTAACACAATAAATGTTGTGTTTCCATCAACATATGTATCGATGTGAACTTGTGAAGAAGATGAAAGAGTTATTATCACAAATAGTAAATTACGGATTTGGTATTTATGGTATGCTGGTTTTCATGAATTTCATCTTCAAACTTCATTTATTATGTATTTGATCCCCAAGGTAGACACTAGACAGTGGTGATGGTTATAATGAAGGTGGTAGAGGATATTATTGTGGTGGAGCTGACCAACGGTGGTGTGGTGGTAATGGATGGTAGTGGTTGGTGCCGATTGCGGTTGATGAAGTGGTGATGGACGGTAGATTTTCGATCATCGGTGGTGGAGGAGATTGTTGTAGTGAGACAAAAGGTGAGGTTGCCGATGGTGGCTACCACAACCACAAATAGTAGTGCTAACTACTAAAACAAATGCCATCTTAAGGTTGTACATCAAATGAGAGTTAATGGGATATTTTTGTTTGTCTTGTTCTAGTCATATATTGTCCTACCTTATCCTAATTCTTGTTCTATCTCATCTCGCGCCAAACATGAGACAATGAGTTTTGTCTTATCCTGTCATGAGTCATCCCATGTACCAAACGCAACTTTTTGTTGGATTTGGTCCCTCAACCAAACAATTGTCTACCACGTCCGTTAAATTCGAGAGCGTAAGGGTCTTTTTGCGTTTTTTTTTTCCTTTTTTAACATTTTTCTAAATAACCTTTTACCAGAATCACCATCTTCCCTTCATAACCATTAACCACCACCACCACCACCCTCTACGTATTAGTGACCCTCCCACAACCCTTACGGTTAGCATTTCTGATCACCTTCTCCCACTGTTTCAGCCACCCACCACACTCGCTGCCTAACCACTACCATCATCTACCCATTAGTGGTTTGAAGAAACTTCCACCATCACCACTGTGATACTTTATTCTACAGACCACCCTCGCTAATTTGTGTTGGTGATTTTAGTGTCACCATAGGGTCGAAATATCAGATTCGGAAAGTGAACTCAACACGATCCGTCAAGAAGATCCAAGTACTCGAAGGTTTCAGAATGAGATTTCTGCTACAACCTCCCCAACAATTTGTTTATAATTTCAATTAGTCGTTAATCTGTTTTGATATTATAATTAAAGACTTGGATTTAATTATAAGTAAAGGTCTATTGCATGTTATCTTGTTACTATCAGTCTATCACAACCATTGTTTACTATTTGATTACGATTATAATGTTAGAAAATTATTAACTAATGACAATGTTTTCCTTAATAGGATATTGTGTTTACACAAAGAAACTGACTATATGCTAATTTTTAGTCGTTTATAAACCGAAACAAATATTAATTCAACACTTTTTTAATTAATTGAAATAATTGATAATATAAATCAAGAATTTATTCAAAAATAATTGACTTAGAAAAACATTTGTTAGAGAAAAACTATTATAGATTTATAATTTATGAACTTTCGGTGTTGGTGCCTAACGTTTATTATTCACAATACAGATCATCTTTATACATCGAAATAAAAAAGGTGCCAACTTTTGTAATATTAGTGAAAGCTTTGGAAGTTCAAGGACAAAGTTGTAATTTGAGAGCTCAAAACCATCAAATCGTGATCTAATTTCAGAAATCACGGTCTTATTTCCTTGAAATCGGTGAAACGCCATTTATTGTATCGATTTTCTTCCCAAAAATTAAACACATCTTCACAAATTTTCCCCTGTCGTTCATCATGGACTCAAATTGCAAAATCGATGGAGGAAATGGAAGAAGGAGACTGATATTGAATTACCAAATAGGGTTTTGCAATTTACACATCTAAAACAATAGTAGACATTGATTACTAAGGAGTTGGAGAAAGAGTTGTCATTAAAACAAAGAGTCTAGATACAAGATAGTGATACCCAATGAAAATTTACTTTGATTATACTTGGATTTTGGAGCATCGTTATTGAAGAAGAAATTTAAATTTGGGTTTTGTGGTTTGGATTTGGATGATGAAGATTGATGTTTAGGTTGAGATTTGAAGCAACTTTAAGCTTGATTTTGTATATTTTACAAGTTGCTTCATAAAATTTCTTGAATTTGGAATGGAATTTGGGTTTGAAAAATCGTCTCCCGATTTTTAGATCTGAAATCCCGACTCTAGTTTTTGGAACGGACTTAATTGGAAATTAATTTTGAAGTTGCACTTTGGAATTAATTTTAGAGTCAGACTTTGAATGAATTTTAGCGTTGAAGTTGAAATTGAAATTGGAATCGTGGTTTTTGGAATCAGATTTTGGACGTCAAATGGAGTCGGAGTTTAGTCGTCAAAAAGGAATCGGATATCGGAGAAATTGGAGCTTCCCGAGTCACGTGCCTTTTCTCAATTTAAAGTCTGTGTCACAACTCACATGCTGACTTCACAACTTTGATTAAACCTTGAAGACATTAACCCATTTGGTCCTTGAAGTTTGATATGTTGGATACTTTAATTAAACAAGTTTGAGATCTTGACGCTGCCAGCCCCTGAAGGTTTGAACTTATTTATTTATCAACTTTGAGTGAAATGTTCAAATCCAGTCCCTGTACTTCTAATTTCAAGTTATGTCAGATTTGGTACCTGCACTTCAATTTTCAAATATATTCAGTTTTGGTCTCTCTAGTTCAAGTTTTGAATATTTACAAGATCAACCCCTAGAGTTCAAAGTTCTGAACTTTAACTAACTTCATCCCTGGAGTTTATTCACGATTAATCTTTCAAATATTTGTTGACATTAACATTGCCTCCGTAAAGAACAATTTCCATAAATATGATTGAATTGGAGTTTTTGGTTTCGGGTCTAGATCGTTGACGGAAAGAGCAACAGTGGTGGGAACTCACTTGATCGAAAAAGTGTTTGATGGTGAAGAATAGATTAAGAAAACATCTTCTTTGGTTGTGATTGATTTGGGCATTTTTGTTTTCAAAAAAGTTGTTTTATTTAATGTGGTGAAATAACATATATGTGAGAAGTTGGCTTGCCTCAAACTAAATCTTTTGTTTTACTCCAAATAGTAAAATCGTATATAAGTGCCAGTTACTTGAGCTTCACGCCCAAGTTTCACCAATTTTCTTTGGAAAGCCTCTCATTAGGAGTAGTTACCGGGAAGCTTCATTTAGCTAGGCCACCAAGTTTGGTTTATCCTATAAATGGTTGGTGCTTTCCATAGTTTTAAACATACACAACCCTTTAAGATCATTCAATAATACAAAAAAAAAGGTAAGGGGTTTTTTACTTGGTGCTGACCGAGTCAGCATTGCTGACCGAAATATGATCGAGATCTGATCGAGTCCAAGATCTGACCGAAATCTGACGGGGTCTGGCTAAGATATGACTGAGCCAGAACCAAAATGTTGCTTACCCGGGTCAAATCTATTTATTCCATGTTCACCCCTTCTTTTCCCCTCTCTTACCCAAACAACACTTAACCGAGTCAACACTCTTACCCGAATCAACACTTACCCAGTAAAAATTAGTAAACGGCCCCTAAGTATTTTATCATCTAATCAACTCAAAGGAAAATAGTTAGATATTCACCAAATAAATCAAAATTAATATTTAAATAAATAATAAATTATAAAATAATTCTCTCATTTAGAAAAAAGATAGTTAATTAGAACATGTTGAATTCAATCCCACTAATTCTTACAAATCATACCATCAACCTCTGCCCTGAAAGTATCAAGGGAACATATTCAGTTTTGATTAGCTTCTTTTATCTTTTTTAATTATTTCCTTTGGTAAGAGATCATTAGTAACATACAACAATTAACTTACATAGAGTTTACATTTAAATTGAACTATAATTTTTAGTTTTACTTTTGGTTTTTGTCGAGCCGTCGATTTTTATCGACTAAAATAATATCAGTTGCTCAAGCTATTTATATGACTCGACTTCTATACTAAACAATTACGACAATAGTAAGTAAATTGGTCATCGTCTACCTTGAACAAACAAACTTTAATTTTGTGTTATCTTCGAGATCATTCGAGTCATCAACGACTTTGACAACCATAGCCAAGCCGGACGACCTACAATGACTACCAGGGGCAGATTAAGGGAAGGGGATCCTCCTAGGCAAAAATATAGCATTAATTTGCTATTGATATTTGATAAATATAGCATTGATTTTATTTCGCTATTGTTATTGACTTATTGTTACAAAAATAAAAAGATTTTTAAAAATGAAAACATCAACTACTGAATCCAATCCTGTATTTTCGATGCTTTACGAAATTGATTTGAGTGATCGATCTTCCTTACAGAGGCGTAGCCATTAGGGGGACAGGGCCCCCCCCCCCCCCTAACTGACAACCCTTATATGAGTTATGTTTGGAAAATAAATAATCCCATGTGTTTAGCCTACCGGTTGAAGCCCCCCTTAACAAATCCATTGGTTAGGAGTTCGAAACCCAACCACAAATTTTTGGTTTTTTCCATTTTTCAGCAATTTTCTCGCTCATTTTTAAGTGCAGCGAGTTTTTTTTCTTTTAATTTTCTATTTTAACTTGTTTCTTTTTGTTTTCTATTTTTCCCTTAATCTTTATAACAACATTTTTACTATATTTAAATTCATAAATCTTTTTTATCAATATCTATAAATATTTTCTACATTTACAAAAAGTTTTCAATAAGTTATATTACATTAAAATCAAAATAAATAATTTTAAAGTAATATCATTATACAAAGTTCAAAAGTATATATTATATATAAAAAAAATTAAGATTAATTTTGTATCATAGATTTTCATGATGTTAATTTTTGTTAAGATGTTGTAAAATCTACTTTCCCGCTCATACATATGATACAATATTGATATATATATATATAGGTTTAGGTTCAAATGTGAACTCAATTTTGGTTGTAACGTGAGGACCACTAAAATCGCACCACGCGACATTATTCACTATGAATAATGCATGATATTCAAAGTGAATATTGCCACGTGACGCCATTTTAGTGGTCCTCACGTTTACAATGATAGATAGATTCACATTTGAACTTTTTTCTATATATGACATTATTCATGTTATAATTATAAATTTGTAAAAATAAGGTTAGTTTGATGATAAAAATATATTTTAAGCTCAATTAATATAGATTTTTTATCTCACTTCTAACATTTTATAAATAAAAGTCACAATATTCATGTTTTTTTTTTAATCTTTTTGTCTACACTTGATCTTATCACACTAAGGGAATGTTTGGTAGAGAGATTTGAGAGGATTACAATTATCTTGTTTGGTAGCTTAGAGAAATGAAAAACCGGAGTTAAATTGCTTGAATACCTTAAATCAACAAGTTAAATTGATTTTGTTTATCATTTTCTAAGCCCCCGCTAACCTGAAATCCTAGCTCCGCCCCTGCTTCCTTAAGATCATTTCGACAGGAAAAAAATTCATTTACTTATTATTTTATTGTATATTGTTCCCTCCAGCAACATTTTTTTCTGGATCTGCCACTGATGACTACTAACGGATTCTACAATCTTAAATGAGGAAAACAAACTAATAACTTCCAAGTTTGATGTAAGGATTACCAAAAAATTTGTTGTTAAACTCTAGAAACCATACCTCTATTTACAATAAAAACCTTAAGAAGTGCTAAGTATATGAAAAATAAAAAGGTGACTAGCATTTATCTGATCAATATTTGCACCTTTGACCATGAAGGTTCAAAATCCTCGCATTGTATGCAAAAGATAGAAAGTTAAATTCATAACTTTTACAAACAAACAACAAATAAGTTTACATACGAACTCGTTAATTAGGTTACATGTGAATTGTTTAACGGACTTATGTATTAACATGTGGGTTCAAATGTGAACCTATAATGAGTACACATATGAACAATTTAAGTGATACACACATGAACCCACACTCCTACAGGTTCATATATGAAGCAGTTAATTAGCTCATGACGGCTCTACCCAAACCTTTCTGGTTCACCCAACATTTCCTACTTGTCCGACTGTTGTTGAGCAGTTTTTTGATATCAAACGAACCTCTCCAGAAGGGAATTTTAAGGTGGCCGATTTCCTTTTTGGTCCCTGTTTGATTGTTCTTGGAGGGCCCTTGCTTTTGCGTTTCTTCTGCTTCCCGCATAAAGTATTTGTAGATATTTGTTTTTGCTTCCTTGTTAGGTTGAAAGGTTTATTCATAATAACAATTTTTAATCAAAAGAAAACCAATTGAACCCTATTAAATCGTATCTTAATGTCAACCTTTTTTCTACTCAGAGTGTAAAGAGGTTGTTTCAGTGAAGAGTAAACTTTGTAAAAGAAAGTGTCCAAAAAACCTATGCAATTTTGAGGAAAAATAAAACAAATAATAAAAAATGAACAATTTCCCATTATATTATTACTCTATTACTATCACTATTTTATGATAGATTTGTTGAAACAACATAAGACACTTGAGAGGAGGAAATTGATAACACTAGAAGAAATATTCACAAAGCATCAAAATCTTTTATACCATCTTCACACAAACCATCTCTGGAGCTGAAGGCTCTGTTCCGAATTGCCAGATTAAATAAGAGAACCTGAAGAAAGTAGATGAAATGCAGCAGCAGCAGCAACTGGGATTGGATTTCTTTGATTTTGTTCGAGTTGTCACATTCCATAGACATAGTAGGGTGTACCGTAGTAATTATAGTAATACTGGTAAGGATGAATTTCCACGGTTGCCTTGGATTCTTTGGCCTCGGGTTTCTTCTCCTCCGCTGGACCAACGCTCACTAGCTCTGTGTATCCGACACCTTTCTGTAGCAAAGTCGTTAATTCCACAGAGTCAATTCCTTCACCAGTGACCGCGATCTGGTCTTTATCTGATCCCACGAATGATGCCGATTCAACACCTGTTTATCGAATTTCAGACTATGATTTAGTTAAATAGTTCATTCAGTTAAAATTCCGTTGACCGGTTTGGATTCTTTTCGAAAACAAATCCAGATAAATTAGGAAAAGTGATATTACCGCAGAGACTAACGGCGATTTTAAGAGCCTTTCGAGATTTCTTATCATTGTGCATAGTCACCTTCACCACAATCTTTTGCTGCAAATAAATTTCAATCAAACAAATTGAGATTAACCGATTCAAATAAATGCAAAACAGAGTTCATTTGAATTATTAAACAGATCTGTACCTTGGCCATTTCTGTGAACATAATATGCTGAGTATATGTGTTTTGGAGAATTAGAGGATTTGAAAAAATGGTAGTTTGAAGAATAAGAAAGGAATTGCAAAGATTTTATAGACCCCATTCATGCCATGGAGTTGAGAGGTCAGTGATGAAGAAGACCACGACGTCAACGCCATGGGAGGGTAAGGAAGCTTCCCACCATTACCTCATAAATATATGTGTTTTAATTATCTAACTTACTAGTTGAAATATTATAGTTTTCTATTCACATATTATTTTATCCAATTTCATATATTTATTAAATTAATTTACATCTAAACTATAAAATTTGTATTCATTTAAGTTGTGTGGGACAAACTAGCTGATAACATAGCTTATAGTCGATAAGCTAAGTGTTGACTTTTTTTTTAACGGCAAAGAAAAGGCATTTAAGAAAGGAGCTTTGGTTTAGCCATCACCCCAACCAAGAACATGCCAAATTTATTAAGAACCCAAGAGAACTACAAAGCGGAGTCTCAAGGACCGAGAAAAAAAGCCATAAAACATAAACCCCCAAAAAAAAACTAAACAGAGAGAGGAGAAAAAAAGCAATTATCCCAGTTGAGTGACAACCTACTTTTGTTGATCCAAAGCTTAGAAAGATTTTGGATCGCAGGAAAGACATCCTCTGACTTCTTTTTGCACACCTCCTCTCTTTCAGCCTAAAGAATGAAATTCCTCCACTTTCAGATTTGTCAAATGGCCAGCACACAAACAGCTAACTGTTGACTAATAAGCTTGTTAGTAGCTGATAAGCTAGCTTATGATCAGGCCATAAGTATCCAACCCTCCTAACCCCATTGCCACATCAGCTGCCACATCAGCTTTTCTCTAACCCTGCCATTAACCCTCTGGAACCCTCTCTGATTAGTACCCAACCCTCCCAACCCCCTCACTTTTTATTTAAATAAAACACACCCCACACACCCCACACACACACAAAAGCAACAACCCGCCAATTAAACGAGCGGTGTGGAGACGCCGCTCACAACCCCAGCTTGTTGAACCCGCTGAAGGCATAGCCGTACCAGCCCAATCCACCAAAGCCGGCGGGTTTAAACCTGCTGAAACCGATGCCCGTTACGCACGGTCTCAAAGCATTAGTAGCCTAGTGGTCGATAACATCCTTAGGAGGGACAGTGGAAGGCATTCATGTCTACCCGGTTCGATTCAGGGGTGCGCGCATGTGGTGATACCCTGACCATGGCTCAGCTTTTGGGTCAGTCCATGGGTGTCGAGGATTAGTCAGGTCCTTGTATGGATCCCGGATACCTCGTCGACTTCGTGTCTAGACGTGTGCATGAGTTATCTGTCGTTGAAAAAATGAAAATAAGTTAGCTTATGAATAAATTATGTTTGACAAAAACTAGCTTATGAGTTATGAGTATGTAAAATGATCAAAAATGGTATCTTGTTGTGTAATAATTAATATTAAGAGCATATCCGGCATCTATGTTAAATTTTATCTAAAATAGAGTAAAAAAGATTAAAATCTCTAAAAGAATTTGCATCTAACTTTAACAGTTATGCTATTATAGCAACTCGAACATTATTCCTATTGGTTGAGCATTAAAATAACATTTTTGAGGGGTGTCGAGTCCGGCAAAATTATAAAAGAAATAAAAAGTAAATCCTGTTACCTCTAAACACAAATAAATCGTGATAGTGATAAGTAGGGTCGTCTCCTTAGGGACTCCGAGTTAACCAAGAGTCCAAGATGTGATCACGTGCAATTTCTTTACGTACATTAAATATATATATATATATATATATATATATATATATATAGAGGAAAGTTCAAATGTGAACCACTTTTTGATTGTGAACGTGAGGACAACCGAGAGCGCGACACGTGGCGGATGACTAGGCGCCACGTCGGCTTTGAGTGTGGTCCCCTCCTTTAATTCAATGCCTCCCCATGAATCGCGCCAAGTCATCCGCCGTGGACATGACGTGGCGCTTAGTCATCCGCCACGTGTCGTGCTCTCGGTTGTCCTCACGTTCACAACCAAAAAGTGGTTCACATTTGAACCCACCCCTATATATATATATATAAAAGGGGGGGGGGGGTGTTGGATGATTTATATTTAAACTAGGCATACAAAATAAATAAGGATTATAAACAAGAACGAAATGAAATCTAGCAATGAGCGGAAATCAACTCATATCTTGGACGGTGAGTAAGATGCTTAATCGGCAATGTACTATCGATAGAATTCTGAATGGCTATGGACGATGATACGCATCAAAGTCCTATTGACTAAAAAACACAACTATCACGAGAAGCTCGGTGACTAGTCTCTAACTAGCTAAAAATAATCAAATCACGGATTTGAAAACTAATGCTAGCCGCATTAAATTCAAGCAACTTACCATTTTTGACTAATAATCGAAGCCGACTATTACGATCAAATTATGTAAACTCACAATACTAATATTCGACAAAACATCAAATATGTATTGTTTGCAACTTAAGCAACCCTATGAACAATTACCGATTCATGGATCTGACTAGCAGTTCGAACTTAAGTTAAACAAAAACGAGGGATCCAACTCGAAATCATTAACGAAAACTCTGGAAACATTGCAACCAAAGTTTACATAAACAAAATTCTAACAAAGTAAAAGCCAAATTAAACTCCACACATCCAAGATTCAAAGTCGATTACATGCCCATTGCTAGAAACTAAAAGCTTAGCTACTCATATCTAACAAATAAAACAAAACAAACTTACAAATTGAATGCATAAAATATTAGATGAAGAACCATAGAAAAACTCTCCAAAATCGTCTCATTGAATCTGAAAATCGGCCTCTCTTTTGTTCTCTCAAATCAAGTCTGAAAATTGGTGGTTCTCTCCCTCAATGGACGGTTCGAGATGACTTTTTTTCCCCAATTGAAGAAAATAACCCCCACGCGGCTTGGCTGCGGCTTGTAGCTGCTGATAACCAGCGCGAGAAGTGAAAAATTCGAACATGGAACAGTGTAAAGGGCGGCTTGTGTGCGGCTTGTTACCCGCCGGAAACAATTAAACCAAAACTAAAGAACTTTTATTTGGGCCTTTTCTATCTTTTTCTTTTCTTTCTTCTATCACGTGGGCTGGGCTGACACTACAACACCAAAAACAATTAAACCAAAATAAAAAAACTTTTATTTCTTTTAATTTCTTTTGGTTTCTGCCAACTAACTTTGATGCAAACCATTTGATAATCTTTTTTTCTTTCTTTTTCTTTGCATCTTAAATAGCTACATAATTAAATACCAACTTCAATTTAACATGAAAATGTGTCAAATTTATATTTATCAATTTTTCTCTCTTAAACATTTATCTTCAAATAATCCTATTAGTTGAAGCATTAAAATAATCATTTCCCTTACCATTTAAGACTCTAAATCTAGAGATTTTTACAATCATTCTTTTTTTTTTCTCTATTTTAAGATAAAAGATAGTTGTTGAAGATGCTCTAATAATGGTATAATTGGAAAATGCTATAAAAATCTTCTGAAACACTACTTCAACTCTTTTTTCAATAAGTTTGCTTATCAGCTAGTTTATAAACTAGCTTATGATCCATTTAAACATGTACTAGCTTATAAGTTAGCTTATTTTTGCCAAACACAGCCTTAAACGACTAGAGTTAATTGATTGGGAGATAATAATAAACTTAAATTAGAAAGCAAATAATTGTAGTAAATGGAGTTTCAACATAATGCAAGTGGATTAATTGAAATAAGAGATCTCCTAAGGTTAATCCATTAGAAACAATTTGAGGTAAATAATGCTTAGAGTTTGCCTCTTGGCAAATAATAGAACATTAATTAGATATAAATTACTCAGAAAATTGAAATTAAGTTGATAATATGAATGGCCTTACCTATTACAAGATCGTATATAATAAACTAAACTGATAAAAACTTTTTTTAAAAAAACAAACAAGCCTTAGTTATTGGTTTTTTATGTTGTATTTGACAAATTAATTGATAAGTTAGCTGGTAACTAAGCTAGCTGATAGCTAATAAGCTAGACGTTGACTAATAAGCTAACTGGTAGCTGTGATAAGCTACTTATTAATAAATTATGTTTGATAAAAACTAGTTTATGTATATGTAAAATAACCAAAAAAGGTATATTGAGATATAATAATTAATATTAATATAAATATAATTAAAAAAATTACAAAAGCCTTTCAAAACGCTACTATAGCTAACTTTTTAATATAGCTTATAAAGTAACTTATTTTGGCTATGTTTGGCAAACTAGCTGATAAGGTAGCTTATGACTGATAAGGTAACTTATGACTGATAAGGTAGCTGATAACTGATAAGGTAGCTGGTGACTGATAAGGTAGCTGATGAATAAGTTACGTTTGACAAAAATTAACTAATAAGGTAGCTTATGACTGTAAAAGGACAAAAAATGACATACTTGAAAATTAGTAATGTAGAAAGTAGAAGGGTATCTTTGGAATAAAAAAGATAATAATTGTCATAATTACAATAAGTCACCAAAACGCTACTCAAAGTAGCTTTTCAAAAAGCTAGCTTATAAGCTAACTTATAAATCAGTTTATGGTCCATCCAAACATGTACCTGACTTATAAGATGAGTTATAAGCTAACTTATAAGTTACCTTATTTTTACCAATGCCTTAATATCAAAGATACCTTGTTTGTGAATAGGTTAAATCAATTATATTTTTTTCACTTAAGAAATGGATATAAGATTATAATATTTTTATAATATAGATCCCACAAGTCGTGGACCGCGTCAATCGGCATACCGTGTGAACTTGACTTTTTTGTGTTGACAACAACTTCAAATAATGGAGTAGTTTTTCTTTTTAATAAAATTAAACTTATATTATTAGTTATCTTTTTAACAATAAAAACAATAATTATCAACAATAATCAGAGAAGGATAAAGTGTAGAATAATAAAATCTCAAGATGCCACTATTTTGCATTGATCAGATCTTAAAAATCAATTTATCATTGTTGTTCAACGTATCAAATTAATACAGTGAAATTCGTTTATTTAATTATGACAACGAAATATATAACATATTTTGCATTGAAACTAATTACGAATATTAATATGAAGTTATTATCTGTTATGTTAAATTGCTTAGTATATCAAACTTTTAGTTAAAGTTATTGTTAATAGGTAAATGCTTATTAAAATATTTATTAAATTAACTAAACGATAAAAAAATTGTATATATAAAAAATCTATATGCATTGTCGCTAGCTATTTACAAAAACAGTTGTTTTGCTTTTTTAAGTAAAAGTTACGTTTATATAACTTAATCCAATAGATCAAATTATGCATTAAAAATATGTTAGACGAGTATGATTTTTATACACAAATATTATATTTGGATATAACAAATAAAAACTTTTTATATGATGTTTAATTTACATAATAATATAATAAATTGTTTATTTTTTTCTAATTTTAACGGTTCTCTATTTGATTTACTGTCTATATAGAATAAAACAAATTTCAGGTAACAAACATATTCTTTTTCTTCAAAAAACATAAGGGAAAACATTTTGAGCCTTGGAAAAGAGTTTTTAATAAACACTTGCTCTTATAAATGTTTTTGATAAACTTAAATTTGTATTATATTAAAATATAAAATCCAAAACAATTGTTTTTCTTATTATATATTTTAAGAACAAAGTAGATTTTTTGGTTCATTCATGAATCATGTGATCGTCTTCTACACGCAAAAGTTATAAAACTAACCCAACTATTTTAATCTTTTCATAACCCTTTCAAGACTAAAAACTCTTCAAAATAGAATCTTTTTAAAATTAAACTATATATTTGAAAAAACTTTAAAGATATTTTCACTTTGTATCGATCATTGTCGCCTTTAATAAAGAAAAAGTTCATCTGATTCTTTATAAACTTTAAAAGGGAAAAAGTCGACTCAAGAATTATCTACAAACAAATCGAAAAAGCTTTACTTTGATGTGAGAGATCTGAAGAATATTTGTACTTGACTCTGCATCCTATTATCTTATTCACTTGTTGGTTTATAGAACTTGTTAAGGTTTTATTAAAAAAGTGATAAGGCTACATATGCTCTTTATTTAATTGATTGCAAATAATATATGCATTATGCTTCTTAACAGAAATAAGTTCTTTTCTCAAAAAATGATGTTAAAAGTCAATCCGTTATGAGTAATGATTGAGTTGAACACAAAAAAAGCATTAGTGTTTCAGGTAGGGTGAGCAACGGCGGGTACCCGGCTAAAATTTATGGAACCGAAACTGACAGTTCCTAAGATGAAGGAACCGAAATCGGTTGCACCGCTTCTTTATATTTGAGAATCGGTTCCGAAACCGCCGGTTCAGATTCCTAAAAGATAGAAGTTCATAAGTAATAACCATATATTTACCGTTAGTGGAAGAAACCAAAATGGAATATAATATAAATTGTTGCAGCAACTTTGTATTAAATAAAGGACTAAACCAAAATATAGATAAAAAATTAACATGGAGCAAAAAGAAATTTTGCTTCTATAAGTTATGTAATTACTACATTAATCATCATCGATGACGAACTCTTTAAAAGATCTATTGGAAGTTATTGCTTGTACTACTACAATAGTGAATGTATCCTAAAAAATATAGGGATAATTACTTCTATGTCCTTTACATACTCTTAAATTACTTATATATCCTTCTAAAATTTTAAATTACTTCTATATCCTTCTAAAATTTTAAATTACTTCTATATCCTTCAAAACTTTTAAAACCCTCTTTTATATCCAAATATCTATTTTAATTATTATTAAATTAATTAAATTTTAATTATTATTATTATAACATTTAATTATTTGTAAATTACTATATTACCCCTATGCTATTTAACCCTAAAACAAAAAGAAAAAAAAAGTAAAAAATGAAAAATGGTCATCATCAACCTCACGTTTCATCTTCATCCTATTAAACCAAAAACAAAATCATCAATTCACCACCATTTTAGGTGGAGTTGTCTTCATTTTTCTAAACTAAAAATCACAACAACAAATGTGAAAAGCTTCAATCATCATCTCAGACTACATTTTTCAAGTGTTGTAGGCAAAATCCCCTTCAATCATCATCTCAGACTACAGTTAGGGGTTAGTTTTGTTTTTTTTTTCCTAAAAGAATATATAAAAATCAAGTTTTTGTGTTTTTTTCTATGGTAAATGTTTTTTTCTATGAATAGGAATGAATCAAAAGATTTACATTACTCTAAGATACCTAAATACATGTTAAATACGAAAAGATAATTTATGATAATTACAATTATTTTTTACTGTTAAGAAACCATAAATGTAACGTTAATTCTCATTCTCGTTTGCATGTTCCCATTTCACTCAATTCACTTTTCTTTCTCATTTATGAACCACACAATCCTTAAGAAAATGAGTCCGGTTTGTTCGTGGTCCTCTAAAAACCCTAAATTACCCAAAAAAAAGCCTTAGAAAAATAAAGGATAGAACAGCTACTGTTTGAGACTATCCTTAGGTAAAAAGTGTGAATGTGTTTGTAGTTACTATGATATATATCTATTTGTAATATTTTGGTTCATAACTTTCTAGTAATTAATTCTTAGGGGTGTAAAACCTAAGTGATCTAAAATCCAAATCAAACATGAACCGTAAACGAGGAGTTTGTGCAAAACCTCAATGCATCAAAGCTTTAAAATCTGAAATGGTAAGTTACATATTTGGTCCATATGGTTTACTGTTAGTTACACTATTGGTCCCTCTTTCAAAACAATTATCGATTTGGTCCCTAACTTTTAGTCTGTTAAGCGAAGGAACCAACAGTGCAATATTGTGTAAACCATAGGGACCAAAAGCGCAATATAGTGTAAACCACAAGGACCAACAATGTAAGAGAGTGTAAACCACAGGGACCAAATCTATAATTATTTTGAAAGAGGAACCAACAGTGCAATAAAAAGTAAACTACAGGGACCAAATATGTAATTTACCCAATCTGAAACCTAACTTTTTGAGGGATATTTACTATTTAGGTTAGTGTTAGTGTTGGGTATGATTTTTTGCCACCTGACCAATTCAAGAACTCATAATATGCATTTATATATAATTTAAAATATTGTATAAATATATTTTTTTAAAGGTTCATTTGGGCTTTGCCCAGACTACATCTTTGGTAATTTTTATCGAGAGCTAAGACATGCTCCATTGGGATTAATACTCAGTCGCCACCAATTGCGCACGCAAGGATTTGATGGATCCTAAAATTCTAATTGACAGTACTCTTTTCTAATTTCAAAACTTACTATTGATTTCAAGAATCCAATCAATCGCTTGATTCATCCACAAACCGGTTGAAAATATATTTTTTTCATATCAACTATACCCGAACACGATCAAACTTAAGCTGCAACAATTTGAAATCACAAACCCAAAGTTCACGGCTTGGATTCCATATCTGAAATTCGGTTGAAATTTTGGTTTGTCCACCCAAACCCACCTGATGCATACCACTCATTAATAATCTTTTTTTTCCTATCAAATTTATATATACGACCAACCCATTCCAACCCACAAATGTGTATGTTTGAAGCTTCCTATTAGTTTTTATTTTATTTTATTTTTGGTAAAAAGAGGACAGAACCCCTGGAAAAAATTTATTAGAAAAAGAAAAGAGTACAAACCAAGCTAAGGACCCCACATCAGGGACTCAAAGCCGGACAAACAAAGAAAACCACCAAGTACAAAAAGGACTAGGAACAATCCCAACAAAAAAAACCAAGGCTAAACTAGCTCCGTAATACCGGAATCAACTGACGATCAGACTCTGAAAGCAACTCACATTTTTTGAAAAAGTAGTCCACTTGGTTTTCCGTCCACATACCCAGCCCTTTCCGAGTAGGCCACCTTTTTTCCGCAATCCAGCGGTCAACTTCCTGTGTTTGTCTTAACCAAGTGCCATAAGGAGTTTCCTTAGCCACTAACGGAAATGGTTGTTTGTTGAATGTCTTTATATCCACTTTATGTGTATACACAATATAAATTTGTCACCGCACTATTGTTTACAAGTTCTAAGTATAATAATCAATTTTAACATCTTTAATTTGTATGTAAGAGAATTTAATAACAAGACAAACATAATAGTTACATAAGGGGTTGCTATCTTCATCCCATTTCACTCATAATATACGTACTTACACCTCCGTATAATCTTTTCTACCTCACTTATATACACCTATTTACATCCCCTATAAGATTACCAAGAATATTCCACTAATATATATTACTACTACAGCATATCATTCCTGCAATCGGAATACTTTTCATTTTCAATGATGGTGTACGGAGTAGTCCCTTTTAAAAAAGAAATATTTTTAACTTTTAATATAACTTCAAAGATAGGGACAAATTATTGGTCCCAATCATTAGCATTCCAAAAAAAGAACTCTTCCAAACAATTTTCAAACCCGCGTGTTTTTTTGGAAACCAGTATATTTTAGTTCTAAATCCTACTTTCAGAAATGCCTAAATACATGTTACTTAGCAGTTTAATGAGTTTTCACTGTTAGTTGTATATAGGCCCATGGGTCTTGGTCCATTGCTTTTTCCTTTTCTCTTGTATATAAATAGGCTAGGATCATACTGTTAGGATTATGTGCGAGACAGTAACAGGGTTACCGTATCCAATGTTATAGGACACTAGTAGGTCACACCGCTGCAGCGCCAAAATGAGAACGTTTGGATTACATGAGAAATAATTAATTGATTATTAATTATTTAATGGGAGAGTTAATATATAAATAGTTAGTTAAACTATTTATTTATAACTAATTAATTAGATGAATTAATTAGTTATTTATGGGAATTATATTTAGAGATAATTACCAAAGAATTTTATATGGAATAAAATTCTAGCCTTATCCATATAAATATAGGGTTAAAGGGTTTGTTAGTTGATCATCAGTCATTCAATTCTACAAACCCAGAAAAACTCTCTCTCTCTCTCTCTCTCACTAAAACCGGCGCCAATCCCAAGAAGAGGGCGCGTTCGTTTTTCGGAGTTATCCTTGGTGGTGGTCTAGCAACCCTCTCGCGTGGTGCTAGTAGCGGTGTAACCCCTGCCAGCTTTCCGGAAGTCTACTCGCAAAAGGTAAAATTGCTAAACCCGCTTTGATTGTGTCTGTTAGGGTTTAAGATGGGTCCGGGTTTGGGAATCGTTTTTGTTATCCGCTGCCCACCGTTAGTGCCTACGGTTCCCAACAGTGGTATCAGAGCCACTTCTTAAACCTACAGATCAGGTTTAATTGATTGATGATTAGGTTTAAAAATTTGTTTTGTTAAAAATTGAATTTTTCCAAAAACCTAAACGAATCGAAAATCGATGGTGGAACGGCGGCAGTTAGCCGACCGAACCAACCACCGCGCCACCACAAAGCCACCGACGGCTCACCACAGTTGGTGGTGGCCACCGGCTACTAGACCCAAAGCCCACCGTACCACCGAATGGTGGTAGCGGCGGCTGTTATGTTCGAAGACCACCACACAGCCGTGTGGTGGCGATGGGGATACGGCGGAAAGCCGACCACCGCACCACCGTTTGTGGTGACGGTGGTAATTGGTTCAACCACCAGGCCGATTTACCGGCGGTGGTGATGGCAGTACGTTTTAATTGAGGCCGCACATCATGGCGGTGGTGGCGAAAAGCCGCTGCTGTCGTGATGGTGGCGGCGTGGTTGTTTGTTGTCGCCGGAAGCGACGGTGGTGGTGGCGCAAGCCGCGGCTGCCGTCGAAATCCAAGCCGGTGGTGATAGCGATGGTTGATTCCATCAAAATCGTCGCCGGTGATGGCGATAACAATCGGACCGATGATGCTGGTGGTGATCGTGATCGAAATCGAAAGCCACAGCAGTAGTGGTGATCGATTGAATAAACGCCGGAAGCGGTGGCGGTGGTAGCAATTGCGGCTGCCGTCATTGTGTTTTTCCGAATGGAGATCGGCGATGATTGAGCGCCGGCCACACCACAGCGTGTGGTGGTGGCTGGTTCGTTTGTTGCGCGACCACGGCGGCAGCGGTGGTGTTAAACCGCTGCTGTTGCCGGCGGTGATTGGTGGTGGTGTTGAACCACGACGGTGGTGGTGGCACCAAGTCACTACCATCGTTGGTTGGATCGATAGTAACGTGGTTGTTTTTCGGATCAAGATCGGTTCGATTAATCGATAACTGATAAGGGTTTATCCTAAACCAGATAAGGTTCGGAACCCTAGGGGTTAATTTTGTTAATTACTAAATTAATTATTTGATTTAATTAAATTAGATTTAATCGTTTAATTAATTCTGTAAAATCTAGTCTAGATTTTGTTGTCATAGTCAAACCCTTAGACCCATGGTTGCGTTTTTATATTTTATTTATTATTTATTGCGGGAGGCCTGCGTGCCATTTACAACCCGATTATATTGTAATGTTGAAACTTGAAGACGAAGTCAAGGAGACGATCATGGAGCTTGGAGCCAGTGGGAGCACCGAGAAGCTTTTGTCCCTTAGGAATTGGACCGTCGTTTTGTATTGGCTCACAAAATGACAATAGTTAAGGGTTTTAGACTATGACGTGTTATTTAAACTGCGTAGTTGTTTACAATTGCTTAATCTGCGTGGTTGTTTATATTTATCAGTTATATTGCGTGGTTGCTTAAGTTACGTAATTTTTTTTTAAATATAAGCATTTGCCTTTTAAAATTAAATATTTTTTTTAAAGGGGGTAAAATTGGAAACAAATACAGTTTGTGTTTGGATCCAAAGTTTTTGAAAACTGGCATTTATGACCCTTGTTCAAATCATAGATTAGTAAGTGCAACCCACTTTGGGGGCACCTCTGGTGTAAGGTACATAGGGCGTTGTAAGTGCACACACTATGAACGCCCGTGTTCAAACCGAAACTGGAGGGTGATAAAACTCTGCGAATTATCTCCGAGTGGTACCGGCCAGAGTTTGTCCAGGTCCCGGGTGGTGCAATCTATTTTGGTAATTATTTATTCACTGGGTGGTACCAGGCCAAAATGCACTAGAGGGACTAAATATGCACGGACTATAAATATCCGATGTCCCGACGATCTAGAAGTCGTATTTTCGAGTTAGAATACGATTGGTATAGTTTTACCTACCATAGATCGCATGAGTCGGTTTGACATGATCACATGCTTGCCGACACATGTGAAATATGGATTCTAGTCTAATAAATTTATTTTAAGGGTAATAATTTATTAGAATGATATAATTATAAACTAAATTGGAATTTATATTCTTCTGTAGATGTCTCCAATTAGCATTCCGTTTTATTCACCTGAGGAATCACTTTGCCTTATTACGGGCAAGTGGAAGTTTACGGGCCAGAACTTTCCAGTTTGGAAGTTACACTTACAGAATGTTTTGAGTGCCCAGGGTAAGCTTTATGTGATCAATAAGCCCATGTCACGACCTAAAAGCAATGCCCCTGAAGAGGAATTTGCTGAGTATTTCAGATTCATGGCAGATGAATCGGATGTAATGTCCATTCTAGTTTTCTCTATGTCACCCGAGTTCACGGGAGATTTAAGAGTGAAATTCTGTCACGAGGTTGTGAGAAACGTGGAGAACCAGTTAGGTTTCTACAAGCATACGGGCAAGCTTTTGATCATGCAAGAGATTCTCTCCCTGAAGCTGCAAAAGGGTCAGTCAGTTAAAAACCATCTTGTAGAAATAAGAAGGCTTTTTAAATGTTTATCACGTCTAGAGAACAAGATGACTCAGGAAGAGTTAGTGTATCTCATGTGGTTCTCCCTCACAAAGGAAGTTCAGGACACAGCTAGTGCCTACATGAAGGAACCAAAGAACGACGTGGATAAAGTTCATGAAGATATCCTGGCCAGTCTAGAGCCAGCACCCGAACCTGCAAATCTCATGGACACTGATATAATTGATGAGCTGGGAGATCTGAGTTGCCCAGAGTGCGGCAGCGAGGATATTTGCGAGCACTCGATGAATATCGACCAGATAGAGATCGGGTTACCCGATGCTCCAGGTATCTTTATGATAGATTGCTTAATCACTTCTTATGAATCATGGGTAATTGATACAGGCAGTGGTAACCACATTTGTAATCATTTACAGGGATTCACTAGAAGAAAGACTCTGAGGAAGGACCGTTCGAACCTACGAGTTGGCGAAGGCACACCGCTGATAGCTGAAGCTGTAGGATCCTATAGTCTTAGTTTACCCTCGGGTCTAGTTTTGGAACTGGATAATTGTTATTACATTCCAAATATGATTAAGAATGTTTTGTCTTTTGATTTATTAGTAGACCAAGGTTTTTATTATAAATATGATTATAAAATGATTTCAGTCTTTAAAGATAATATTTTCTATTTTAAAGCTACACCCGTGAATGGTCTATACACAGTAAATCTACAAGACAACATTAGTGAAATCTATCATATAAGTAAACGATCCAAGGACATTGAGGATCAGACTTACCTCTGGCATTGTCGTTTGGGCCACATAAACAAGAAACGCGTTAAGCTACTCCTAAAAGGAGGTTTTCTTGGCAATTTCGATTATAAACCTTTTGATAATTGCGAGTCTTGTTTATCTGGCAAAATGACAAAGCAACCTTTCAACAATGAAAATGAAAGGGCTACTGACTTGCTTGAAATAATCCACACAGATGTATGTGGACCTTTCAGTCATGTGGCAAGAGGAGGATACCGGTACTTCATTACCTTTACTGACGACTTCAGTAGATATGGTTATGTCTACTTGATGAGACATAAATCTGAAACCTTTGAGAAATTCAAGGAGTATCAGAATGAAGTACAGAATCTACTTGACAAGAGGATCAAGTTCTTACGGTCGGATCGTGGTGGCGAATATCTCAGTGATGAGTTTGACAATCATCTGATGGAGTGTGGGATTGTATCCCAACTCACACCTCCGTATACACCTCAGATGAATGGTGTATCAGAAAGGAGAAATCGTACTTTACTTGATATGGTACGAACGATGATGTGTCACTCTACGCTGCCGATGTCATTCTGGGGACATGCGCTCGAAACAGCAGCACACATACTGAACAGAGCGCCAACAAAGTCGGTAGAAAAGACTCCATATGAATTATGGAAGGGTAAGAAACCCAATATATCTTTTCTGAAAATTTGGGGTTGTGAGGTTTACGTCAAACGACCCACCTCAGAAAAACTCAAGCCCAAATCCGACAAGTGTTTCTTCGTTGGATATCCCAAGACCACCGTGGGATATTACTTCTACAACCCTGAAGAGAACAAAGTTTTTGTTGCTCGAAATGGGAAATTTCTGGAAGAAAAGTTTCTCAGTCTAGAAAACACCAGAAAGGATGTAGATCTACAGGTAGTAGATGAAGAAAACACTGCATCAGTTGTTGAGCCAGAAATTCAACATAACAATGTTGAACCTCAATCAGAGCCGATTGAGGAAGTGCAAACACAGGACCTTCGCAGATCCAGTAGGGTAAGACAAGAACCAGATAGGTATCTTGGGTTTCTAGTCTCTCAGGATAGCGGAGACTTAAATGAACCAACACCCTATGGAGAAGCTGTGTCAGGCAGTGAGTCTGAACAATGGCAGGAAGCCATGAAGGCCGAGATGCAATCCATGTACGACAACCAAGTTTGGGAGTTGACTGATTTGCCACAACACTGTAAGGCTGTTGGGCGCAAATGGGTTTTCAAGAAGAAAACCGACATGGATGGAAATGTACACACCTTCAAGGCCAGACTGGTCGCAAAAGGATTCACGCAAACTCATGGTATTGACTATGATGAAACCTTTTCACCAGTGGCCATGTTAAAGTCAATTAGGATTCTTATGGCCATCTCAGCGTATTTTAACTACGAGATTTGGCAAATGGACGTCAAGACAGCCTTTCTGAATGGAAAGTTAACAGAAGACGTCTATATGGAACAACCAGAAGGGTTTGAAGATCCTAAGAATCCTAATAAGGTGTGTAAGCTGCTAAAATCCATTTATGGATTGAAGCAAGCATCTCGAAGCTGGAACTTACACTTTGATGAGCGGATCAAAGAGTTTGGTTTTACCAAAAGTGAGTTCGAGCCGTGTGTCTACACTAAGTTCAGTGGGAGCATAGTAACCTTCTTGGTCTTATACGTAGATGACATTCTACTCATAGGAAACGATGTACCAACTTTACAGAGTGTTAAGAGTTGGTTAAGCAAATGTTTCCAGATGAAAGACCTTGGAGAAGCCGCTTATATACTTGGTATAAAGATCTATAGAAATAGATCTAAGCGGCTTATCGGGCTTAGCCAAAGTACGTATATCGATAAAATCCTGAAGAAATTCAGGATGGATGAATCCAAGAAAGGATTTATCCCGATGCAACATGGCATAGTGTTAAGTAAAACACAGTGTCCTGTTTCTAGTCAAGATCAGGACAAGATGAAATCGGTCCCATATGCTTCTGCAATTGGATCGATTATGTATGCCATGCTGTGTACTAGGCCCGATGTTGCTTACTCAGTAAGTGTTACGAGCAGATACCAACAGAATCCGGGTGAACCCCATTGGGTGGCTGTCAAGAACATTCTTAAATATCTGAGAAGAACAAAAGAAATGTTCTTGGTCTTTGGAGGTTCTGAGAATGAAATTAGTGTCACCGGATACTCTAACGCTAGTTTCCAGACCGACAGAGATGACTTCAGGTCACAGTCAGGGTACGTCTTTACCCTAAACGGAGGTGCGATCTCATGGAAGAGCTCGAAGCAGGACACGATTGCATATTCAACTACAGAAGCAGAGTACATTGCAGCATCTGATGCGGCAAAGGAAGCTGTCTGGCTAAAGAATTTTCTATCGGATCTCAGAGTTGTTGCTAGTATCTCGAGACCGATCGATATATTCTGTGATAACTCGGGAGCCGTGGCGCAAGCAAAGGAACCTAGAGAGCATCACAAGTCAAGGCATGTGCTCAGGAAGTATCACCTCATCCGAGAGATCATTGGAAGAGGAGATGTGAGAATATGCAAGATTCCAACAGAAGACAATGTCGCAGATCCGCTGACAAAGCCACTAGCAAGGGTAAAGCATGAGGCACATGCGAATTCCATTGGGATGCAGTACCTGGAAGCCAGAAGCTAGTTCTTAGTTTATTAATTATTACTATAGTTTAATTTAGAAACAATATAATCATGTAAAGTTTTTATTTCACAGTGTGTTGGAAATAAATGGAGGTTTTTATTTTTCATGATTATTCTAAATTAACTATTTTTTGCATATTTAACATATCCGTGATTTTACAAAGTTTTGTATGAAATCTAAATTTCCGTAGCCACTTATTGAAATGGGAATTTCAATAGGAAGTTTAACGCTATTATAAATACTTGATGATTTATTCAAAGTAGAGAATAAAAGCACAAGTGATGTGACCAAGTATTTATAGATACTCATCAGAGTGTTTGGGTATTGGAAGTGACCAGTAATCAAGTCTGCTTCATGGAGCCTCAGTCATAAGCACTGACTTGATAGGTTGTCCTTAGACCTGAGATACTTGGTTTGGGAACGCGAGGACTACTGTATTCTTAGCACGTACTAACGCTACACCGTAACAGGGTGGCTATACGGGACGTGACTAGATGCAGCGGAAGCCGTGGATCCAAATGCAAGTAGTCAAGAAGGGATTTGCACCTCTTTCAAAAGAGAGATATTTCCGGGCCCCTTGACGATTAAGATTGGCAGAAAACGCGTGGCCACGCTCGGATAGAATAACAGGAGTTATTTAGTAATATCCGTTACTGCAGGCAATCGGAATCAGAGTCAAGAAATACTTGATTTTAAGAAATGAATCCTCCACTCCATGTCTTAAAATCACTTTAGAAATATCGTGTGCAAAAGGAATGAACCTGTGTACAAATTCAAACGTGAATTGTATCTCTGGATGTAAGAGATCTTATAACCTGGTTAACCTAAGTGTCTGGCTAGGGAACTCCTTAGGCTAATGGTAACAATACAGTTACATGTCTAGCACAAGTGGGAGTCTGTTAGGATTATGTGCGAGACAGTAACAGGGTTACCGTATCCAATGTTATAGGACACTAGTAGGTCACACCGCTGCACGCCAAAATGAGAACGTTTGGATTACATGAGAAATAATTAATTGATTATTAATTATTTAATGAGAGAGTTAATATATAAATAGTTAGTTAAACTATTTATTTATAACTAATTAATTAGATGAATTAATTAGTTATTTATGGAAATTATATTTAGAGATAATTACCAAAGAATTTTATATGGAATAAAATTCTAGCCTTATCCATATAAATATAGGGTTAAAGGGTTTGTTAGTTGATCATCAGTCATTCAATTCTACAAACCCAGAAAAACTCTCTCTCTCTCTCTCACTAAAACCGGCGCCAATCCCAAGAAGAGGGCGCATTCGTTTTTCGGTGTAATCCTTGGTGGTGGTCTAGCAACCCTCTCGCGTGGTGCCAGTAGCGGTGTAACCCCTGCCAGCTTTCCGGAAGTCTACTCGCAAAAGGTAAAATTGCTAAACCCGCTTTGATTGTGTCTGTTAGGGTTTAAGATGGGTCCGGGTTTGGGAATCGTTTTTGTTATCCGCTGCGCACCGTTAGTGCCTACGGTTCCCAACACATACTTCTTTTGTACACTTTTCATTATTCAATACAATTAATCTTTCAATCCCTTTCCATTTCTAACATGGTATCAGAGCCAAGATCTACCACTCTAGGGACTAACATGCCGCCTCTCTCCTGGCCCTCTCGTGACCCGCTCCTGGTCCTCTCGTGACCCCTCTAGGCTCTCTATCTAGCCTCTGTTGGAAGGGGCGTGGTAGAGTCCCACATCGGCTAGACTTGGACCAAATCTTCACTATATATGTTAGAACCCCCTTCTCTCCTCAAGGGCTCTTTTGGAGATTAATCTAGGGGTTCCACATATTCTAACACGATATCGTCAACTGGTTGGCTCTCTTGTCTACCTCACGGTTACTCGACCAGACATCGCCTATGTTGTTCATATCGTGAGTCAATTTATGGTTGCCCCTGTTCTGATCACTACGCTGCTGTCATCCGCATTCTTCGCTATCTCAAAGGCACCATGTTTCATGGTCTCCACTTCTCCTCCAAATCGTCATTAGTCCTACGTGGCTTCTCGGATTCTGACTGGGATAGCGACATGACTGATCGTCGCTCAACCACTGCTACTGCTTTTTCCTTGGCGACTCTCTTATCTCATGGCGCAGCAAAAAACAATCTCTCACTGCCCGGTCCAGTACTGAAGCTGAGTATCGCGTTCTGGCCGACACTTCCCAAGAATTTATTTGGCTACGTTGGCTACTCTCAGACTTGGGTGCGCCTCAATCATCCCCCACTACGCTATGGTGTGACAATAACAACGCCATCCAGATCGCTCACAACGATGTCTTTCATGAGCGCACCAAACACATCGAAATTGACTGCCATTTTGTTCGTCAACATGTTGTGCGCAATACCATTTGCCTTCAGCCTATTTCCACTCTCGATCAACCGGCCGACATCTTCACCAAAGCTCATCTACCAGGACGGTTTCGCGAGCTTGTTACCAAACTCAATCTGTCTCGTTCCTCCCCCGATTAAGTTTGAGGGGGGTGTTAGTTGTATATAGGTCCACGGGCCTTGGCCCATTGCTTTTCCCTTTTCTCTTGTATATAAATAGGCTAGGATCATACTTCTTTTGTACACTTTTCATTATTCAATACAATTAATCTTTCAATCCCTTTCCATTTCTAACATTCACAACTTATTCTATTAGTCGTTTGGTAGTGACTTAAGCGGAAATTGACTTATTCAATAAGCTTTAATTTTAAGAACAACTTTACGTAAAAACACAAGTTTCTTTCAAAACTTGTCCTTCCAATTAAAAAAACACAATCATTCTATTTATGAAAACTTTTATAAACAAAAACCTTTCCAATCTATACATACAACTTTATTCATAGAAGACATTATGATAAAACCAGCCAAAGAGCCCCAAAGTATGTTAGGTTTATAACAAATTAATTAAATATACAATCACCTTTTTATTTGTAAACTAAACGAAAACCATAGGAGTTCAAAATATTCCATCCGGAGGTAAGGGTTTAAGACATGAAATGTATGTAGATTTATCATTTTTATAGGAAATAGAATATCTGTTTTAGGCCAATGACGCGCAACTCAGTTGGTGATGGAAGGGGGTAGTGTTTGTCCAAAATTAATTGAATGGCCTTGGGTTCAAGCTCGGGACTGCCCCATAACCACAACCGTTGAGTGAGTCACGTTATGACCCCACATTACAAAACTGGTAGATGATTATGGGTTGATTGGGGTTGCCGGTATCAACCTTTCTGTACAAACTCCAAAACATGTGTTCCACTAAAGGCTATTGGCTCATGAAAACTATGTACTAAATAGAAAGTGTCTCCAAAAGTTCTTACAACTTGATAAACTAAAAAGAAGGGTTTATTTCATAGAATAGTAACCAAGTTTCAATTTTGTTCTCCTAAAGTCACTCAAACTTTTTTTGCTAAATAAAAACCACCCAACTTTCATTTTTGTTCCAATCCTATGTAATTTACCTGTTCTAGCAGGTTATCAGGTAAATTTGACTTTTTAATTTAATTAATCTTTATTTAAATTAATCCCTAATTGAAATAATCTTTATTAATTTTTTTATTTAACTAATCTTTATTTAAAATAATATCTAATTAAAATAATCTTTATTAATCTATATTTAGTTAATCTTTATTTAATTCAATTCCTAGGAAGTTAACAGGTAAACTTGATTTTTTTTATTTAATTCAATCCTAATTAAAATAATTAATGTTTCACTCGTATAAACCCATCACAATATTGTGATTGAATTGCTCAAAACCTTTTTTTTCCTATCATATAATTTTATTCATCAACTAAATCATCATTTTTTTCCCTTTTGATTTTGGGTTTTAAGAAATGAGTCTCTTTTTATGGGCTTTTGTTTAACCCTAAAAAAAACACAAAAAAAGAAAGAGAAAGCTCAACGAGAGGAAAGCAACAAGTTTTCTTTTTATGGGTTTTTGTGTAACCCTATAAAAACACAAAAAAGAAAGATAGAAAATAAACTCAACGAGAGGAAAACAGCAAGTTCTTTTTTTAATTATGGGTTTTCCGTTTAACTCTTTTTAAGGGTTTTTGTTTAACTCTACATCCAACCCAGCGTGTAACAAGCCAGCAAAAGAAAAATAACAAAGGTGATTTCCATGTGCAAAATAAGCTGATAAATCTAGATCAAGAGTTCATAAATAAGCTGGTAAATTACATACAGATTAGTTAATGAAAAAATTAAACATAAAGATTAATAAATAAAAAGATTAAATAAATATTAAACATAAAGATTAATTAAATAAAAAAGATTAATAAAAGATTATTTTAATTAGGAATTGAATTAAATAAAGATTAACTAAATAAAAAATTAAATTTACCTGGTAACCTGCTAGAACAGGTAAATTACATAGGATTGAAACAAAAATGAAAGTTTGGTGGTTTTTGTTAAGCAAAAAAAGTTTGAGTGACTTTAGGAGAACAAAATTGAAACTTGGTTACTATTCTATGAAATAAACCCTAAAAAGAACTGTAAAAGGGAAAAACATTAAAAGTTATATAAAAGCAAATGAGCAGCTTTTTATTTCTACTATATATTCTCTTACAATCACTGCTTTAACAGAAATTTGTTAACAACATAACAGAGTTGAGATGGAAAAAAATGATATCCTAATTGAAATATTCACAAAAAAGAAAAAAAATTAGATTACTCAATATCATAATCACACAAACCATCTCTGGAGCAGAAGGCTCTGTTCATAATTCCTCAATCAACCGGAGAAGAAGAATGAAATGCATCAGCAGCAACTGGAATCGGATTTCTTTGATTTTGTTCGAGTTGTCACATTCCGTAGACATAGTAGGGTGTAGGTGTACCGTAGTAATTATAGGGGTAATTATAGGAGTACTGGTATGGATAAACTTCCACTACGGTTGCCTTCGATTCTTTGGCCTCGGGTTTCTTCTCCTCCACTGGACCAACGCTCACTAGCTCTGTGTATCCAACACCTTTCCGTAGCAAAGTCGCCAATTCCACGGAGTCGATTCCTTCACCGGTGACCGCGATCTGGTCTTTATCTGATCCCACAAATGATGCGGATTCAACACCTGTTTATTCGAATTTCAGACAACGATTTAGTTAAATAATTCAATTAGGTGTTCAATTTGTTCCAAATTAAACTCGATAAAGAAGAAATGAAGTAGAAAAAGCAATTGTTACCGAAGAGACTAACGGCGATCTGGAGAGCCTTGCGAGATTTCTTATCGGAGTTCATGGTCACCTTCACAACAATCTTTTGCTGCAATTCATTAAATACAAATTTAGATTAATAAGAGATTCAAATATATAAATGCAAAAACAGAGTGTATTTGAATTAGTGTAAATTGAGATCTGTACCTTGGCCATTTCTGTGAATTTGATGATCTGAGTGTGAGTGTGTGTGTGTGTGTGTGTTTTGAATTGAATTGCTGTGTGGTTTGGAGAATAGAACTATAGAAGTGGTGTGTTTGGATAGTGAGTCTGGAATGGTGATGATTTTATAGGCCCCCATGGGATTCAGTTTAGAGGGTAGAAGAAGTGATGAAGAAGACGACGAGGTCAACGTCAACGCTATGTGAAGGAAGCTTCCCAAAACAATATCACACGGTATTTTGTTTTACACGATTTGTTCAAAAAAATCTTGAAATTAAGGACTACACTTTGGTAAGTTTAGAAAATATTCATATGGTTTTTGTTTTGTTTTAAAAACGGTCCTTGGCCGAAGTGTAGTTCATGCCTATCCTCAAAAAAAATTATATTTTTTAATACCAAGTATATATACTTAGTTTATTTAATTAAAGAGTAGGTCGACCTTCCGTTAAAGTAACCTCAATTGATTTACCGCATGTCATCCGTAATGTTGATGGTGTTTTATTTAAACTTTTTTTTGGATGACAGTCAAACACACACACACACGTCCCAACTGAAGTCGAAGGGGTAATCTGGGATTCATTCGAGCACCCGACTAATCCATTCGACCATGGAAAAATGATTTTTTTTTTGTTTCTAACTTTTATGCAAAATAGAAAACCGATTTTAGCTGTTTTATAAAATTTTCTAAATGAAGTTTCTAATTTTGTAAAATGAAAAATGAAAACTCCACCATTTCAACAAATTACGTTTTCTAAAATATTCATAGAAAAAAACTGAAACTGAAAACTCAACTCAATTTTCTAAAAACGTTTTCTAGAAAAACGAAAACAGCTTTTCACAACCAAGATTACCCTAAACGATTCAAATTTTCAAGAACCAAATAGTTCAGTTTTTCGATTCGATTCAACCAAACATACCTATTAGTAAAATATGTTTTTGGTATAGAATTTTATACTACGAGTGATGATATTTACTAGTTGACTTTATAATTAATACTTAGGTTACTATCACTAGTTAAAATACGTTTTTGGTAAAATAATATCTATTAGTAAAAGAATGTCAATTAAAATAAAGAGTAAATTACATATTTGGTCCATGTGATTTGATTCAAATTATGATGGTGGTCCCTGAACCTTAAAGTTCATGGAAGGGGTCCCTACTGATTCGTTTTTTCACTATGGAAGTCCCTGAAGTTAACTGTTGTTAAATACCTCTGTTAATTCAGAGGTAATTTTGTTCTTTTTATAATTTTAAAGTTTAAATCAATCCTATATTATTAAATTAGAAAAATAGGGTCATTTTTTTTTTTTTTTGGGGGGGGGGGGGGGGGGGGTTGTGGAGGGGGAGGGTTATTTTGGGTTTGATTTATTGTGGTATTTGTTGTATAATTCTAGTGTATAATGGCCAAAAAAGTTGAATGGAGAAGATGGCCAGAAAAGTTGAGTGGAGAGGACGGCCGAAAAAGTTAATTGGAAAAAGTCGATTTTGAGGTTTTTGAGTTTGGGTTTTGCTCGTCATCGATTTAATGAATCTCGTTTTTTTTTCAAGATGAAAACTCGAGAAATGAAGTCCTAGATTGCAGGTGGCTTGATTTGAGTTCATCGGTGGTATGTGGCATGATTGAGCTTGCCGAAAAAAAAACGAGGAAGTTTGAGGTGGTCGGAGTTGTAGGTTTGTGGTCTTCCTTGTTACCTCTTTCCCTCTGCTTCAAATCATCTCTTTGATGGTTGAAAGGTTTTTGATTTGGCATGTTTTGGTATGTATGGGTGGCGTGAAATGAGTTTTGGTTGAAGAGGACGATCAGAGACCGTGAAATGGCCGGAGAAGATGATTGTAGCAACTCAAACTTTTACAACTAAAACTATCACTAAATAAAATGGTAAATGACAAAAATACCCCTAAAGTGAGAGGCATGTGGAAGACTTAATAAACTTATTTAACAGAAGTTAGTTTTAGGGACCTCTATCGTAACGAAATTGAATTGTAAGGACCCAATCCATGAATTTTAGGGTTTACGGACCTTCCTCGTAATTAAGGTCAAACCACAGGGACCAAATTTGTAGTTTACTCTAAAATAAATCAACGGTTAGTCTTTTAAGTGATGTTTTCTTCTGCATTACATTCCTTACTCCTGTATATCTTTAACACTTTAGTAAAAATAAAGTGGATTGTTATTTCTATCCTTTCTACTCCTTCCATAGTGGGTCTCACCTATACACTAAAACTCCTATAAAAATAAGAGGCAAATATACATATTATTTTTTTCAAATCACTATGTTTGCTAACTATTTTTGACACTTACTAATTGCAAAGCAGGGTCAGGTTTAAATGTGAACTTAATTTTAGTTGTGATCGTGAGGACGAATCTCAACCACACATCTTTGGTTACGATGGATGCGATCACAGAGGATTGACGCGATTCATGGGAGGGTAGAGATTATTAAAGGGGAGGGGGACCGGTCAAAGCCGTTTTATTGACCGGATGAGTGGTTGTGATTCGTACCATGTTCATAAGGCCATCCACTGTGGGAGTGGATTTGGCCATCGGGTAGCCTTCGGGTATTAGGAACCCGTCGGCTTCCTAAAGCCACACCGCCGCGCCTCTTCGTCGGGTTGGATCAAACGGTTTCATGAAGCCGAGGCTTTCACCCCCACACCCCACTTCTCTCTCTTCTTTGTCTCTATCTCTCACTTCTTTCTCTCTCTTCTTTTATTATTATTTTGTTTATGGGTTAATTAAATGATAGTGGGTTGATAGTGGATGGATTGGGTAGTTTTGGGTAATATAGTGGAAAGCTGATGTGGCGTTGATGTGACAGTTGAAACCATTGGGTAGTAGTGGGTCCACAGCGGATGGCCTAATGAAATAGTGGTTCACATTTAAACTTTCCTCTTGCAAAATATATGTACTTTAAAATTGACCTTGAATTTTATATATCGGATATGCGTTCTAAACAACAAAATCATAAAACTAACATCAGGTGAACATGAAACAAAATTATTCTTTAAGTTTTCGACTTTATATTTAAGATACTTCGAGCTACAACATGTTCGGGTGCGTATCTAGTTTACTTTAAAAGGTTCTTGAACCTTGAGATAACGAATGTTATATTTTTGAGAAATTAATTATGGTAGCCATTGAAAAATACGTGAAATCGGTTTTAGCCATTCTCTCTCTAGGTTTCGCGAAATAGCCCACTAGGTCTCCGTAGGACAAGTCGCCGGAGGAGACTCCCCTTTTCCCGGCCAAAAACGCCGTTTCCGGCCAATTAGTCACCGACGGCAATGAAGTCTCCGCAGCCCAAGTCTCCGGAGGAGACTTGCCTATATTTTCAATTTAGACCCTGAACTTCAACTTAGGAAATTTGACGGATTTGGTCCCTGCACTAAGTCGCCTCAAGGAAGTCTCCGGAGGAGACTTTGACCTCCTTTGACCGACACGTGTCGCTTCCACGTATACATTAGGTAAACATAGTTGTCTTGGTGCATTAGGGAAGCGACACGTGTCAATTTCAATCCCTAATGCAAGCATGCTTACCTCTCCTGCATTAGGTTTCGCGAAATAGGACAAGTATGAACGTAAGTTATGATGATTTAATAGAAGAGGTAAGCATGCTTGCATCATCCACGTATACATAACATAAATAGGGTATGGTTAATTAGGGCATGTTTGGTTGGTTTTCCATTAAGTCCTGTATGGATAAAGATAATTGTCTGGATATAACCGTCCGTATGTATAAATAAAAGTGTTGTTTGTTTGTCGTGTTGAATAACCTGTCTGAATTATAAACATTACTATTTTACCCTTCTACTTATTTTTTATTTAATTAAATCATTACCCTCTTGTTTTATTAATTTTATGAATTCCATGAATATTGTTCCACCGTCATAAAATTATAAAGAAAAACCCATTTGAGGCTTAAGCAAAATACAAACAAAATTTTGTAAAACAAACCCATCCTTCAGAAAATTATGCTTGAGCAAAACATAAAATAAAAAAAATGGAGAATAAAATAACCCATCTCAATTCAAAGGGGAATTTCTTCTATTAAAAACCCTATCACTGTCATTAGAAAACCCCATCGCCCCATCTCAATATTTTTTTTGAAGAAACCTGCAATCTTTTTGAAAATCCCATTTAAATTTTTGAAGAAACCCTGCAATCTTTTTAGAAAACCCCATCTCAAATATTTGAAGAAAACTTGGCACTCCCTTTTGAAACCCCATCTCACTTTGTTGAAAACCATTGGATAAAAACTTCGACCAAACCATAAAAGCATCACCTAGTTTTGTAATCGACCAGAGTTGAGGAAGAAGAAAAAACCCATCAACAGTCATACCATGGAAGCCGATGAGTAGCAGCAGCTCCGGCAGTTTGTAATTGACCTGATGGAAGGGTATTGTGAGAGTAGTCTGATATTTTAAAAGCTTTTGAGAGCTGATCGAAAATTTTAGAATTATTGGAATAAAAGGGTACTTTTGAGAGCTGAGTCCATAAATGCTCATGTTGAAAGCTGTGCGAATGGTTAAGATTAGAGGTTTTAGTTAGTGTAAGAGCATCTCCAACAGCTTCTCCAAATTTTTTCTAAAATGGAGAATTAAAAACTAAAATCCCTAAAATAATTTGCATCCATCTCCAACAGCTTCCCCATTTTAGAGATTTCAACATTGACTTTTGTATTAAAATATTTATCAATCAATTAAAAAATTGTTTCTCTCTCTCAATTATTATTTTTCATGGATTTTCATTGGTTGTTTCAAAGTGTAATCATATTTGGAGTGATCTCCAAATATGGAGAAAAAAATCTTCTCTCTCCAATTTTCTCCATTTTGGGGATAGGTTTGGAGAAGCTGTTGGAGCACTAAAATACCTCAAAATCTCCATTTTCCCTACTTTTCTCCATTTTGGGGATGCTGTTGGAGATGCTCTAAATTGTTAACTTTGTTTGTTATTAATTATTACTCCCTCCGTCCCAGAATTATTGTCCAGTTTTGACTTTTGATAGTCTGTCTTTCTCGACTTTGACCTTAAATATTTTTTGTTTGTGTTATATAATACTTGATGCAAAATATATGAACGACTTGTGTTTTTTAATGTATTTTTCTTTGGTATAATTTTCATCAAGTATTATATAACACAAACAAAAATATTTAAGGTCAAAATCGACAAAAGAAGACTTTCAAAAGTCAAAACTGGACAATAATTTTGGGACGGAGGTAGTAATAGTTATTGTTAGTGTTAGGGTTTGTTAGTTGATGTTAAATTATTAGTTTCTTGTTGTTAATCTCGAATTAAAATTATCAGTTAATGTCTAATTGTTGATTTGAATAATCTTTCTTCGATCCATTTGCAAAAAAAGATATATTATTGACTATCACACTAATTAAAAGGACAAATAAAGCAAATATTTTTAAGTTGAGGATATTATCAACCAGATCTAGGATCATATGACACCAAGTTGTTTTCGTGAGAGCAAATGTTTACGCATCATGCTTTAAAGCAAAACAATTGAAGGTAACTTTCACAGTGTTATTGATTTGAAGGTTCAATTTTTTTTAAACATTTACAATGTTTTTTTTTTTTGTAAAATTTCAAGTGTAAAAATAAAAAAAAAAATAGGCCTCACTAGTTCACATGAAAACACGTTGTTAATTCCGACCCCCTTTACAGAAATATCTGGATCCGCCACTGATTGGCTTACAAGATTCTAGGAACAGTTTTGTGCAAAAACAAAACTTGTCCTCAAAATTACAAAAACACTAGTCGTCCATCTATGAAAAAACTCTTGCAAACAAGAATAGTGATACATACAACTTCATCTACAAGACATTTAATGATAAAACCAACCAAAGAGGACATGTTAGGTTCACATCAAATTAATCAAACACACACTCAAATTTAAATCTGTAAACTGGAGTTCAACATAAACCATATGAAGGAAAGGGATTAATTGGTGAAATGTACGCATTATTTTCACATAAAATAAAACTATGTTCCCATAAAGACAATTGGCTTACATAGTTACATTCACTGCTTTAATAGAAATATGTTAACAGAGTTGAGATTAGAAGTTGATAACAGTAAAAGAAAAATATTCACAAAATATCCAAATCTTTTGGATTACATATATCATCTTCACACAAACCATCTCTGGAGCTGAATTCCCCATTAAAAGAAGAGAAGTTTTGGAATGGAACCCGATTTCTTTGATTTTTTTTCGAGTTCTCACATTCCGTAGACATAGTAGGGGGTACCGTAGTAATTATAGTAGTACTGGTAAGGATTAACTTCCACTACGGTTGGTTTCGATTCTTTGGCCTCGGGTTTCTTCTCCTCCACCGGACCAACACTCACGAGCTCTGTGTATCCAACACCTTTCCGTAGCAAAGTCGCCAATTCTACCGAGTCGATTCCTTCACCGGTGACCGCGATCTGGTCTTTATCTGATCCCACAAACGATGCCGATTCAACACCTGTTGATCAAATTTCAGACTATGATTGAGTTAAACAATTCAATATCCAATTGGTTATTAGAAACAAACAATACATAAATGTTCTCGATAAATTACGAAAAGTGATCTTACCGTCGAGGCTAACCGCAATCGTGAGAGCCTTGCGAGATTTCTTGTCGGAGTTCATGGTCACCTTCACCACAATCTTTTGCTGCAATTCAAATACAATCATACAAATTTAGATTAACTGATCCAAAATTAAAAAATGCAAAACAGAGTGCATTTGAATTACTAAAGAGATCTGTTGTACCTTGGCCATTTCTGTAAACTCGATGATCTGAGTGTGTGTGTGTTTTGAATTGCTGCAGGGTGTGAACTGTGAAGTGGTGGGTTTGTTGAGTGAGTGTGGAAATGGGAAAGATTTTATAGGCCCCACCCCCATCCCACATGGGATTCAGTTGAGAGGGTAGTTGATGACGACGGCAATGACGTCAACGCTGTGGGAAGGAAAAGGTACCTTCCCACAAGAATATGACACGTTATCTAGTTCTGTATGACTAGTTAATTTTTGTCTTTAAGGTTTAGTAAAAAGTGTGGAGTTAAACCCTAACTTTAATAAGGTTAGAAAATATTCTTGTGATTCTTGTTTTGTCTTAAATGTGGTTCTTAATCATTAACTCGGTTTTGATCGAGTTCGTCAGGGATTTTGAGAGGAAATAGACAAGTTCGTCGTTGACTTTGATGAACGAACGGAAGGGGAGATATCATATATATTATGAATTGATTTTCTTTTCACAAACGTCAAAACCTATTTTTCAAAATCTAAATTATGAATTGACTTGTTTTGACATTAACAAGGGTGTCAATAGTCTTGCCCTATAACATATATGAATTTAGTAGAGAATATAATTATTGATTGATAAAAGAATGAGTAAATTATGTTTTTCCTACTTAGGCTATCCATAACAAGGGGTTGGGCTGCAACGGGCAGGCCATGGCGGGCTGGCGGGTTGCAGCAGTTTCTGCTATGGAGTCAGTGGGTTCGGCTGCATGAGGTTGCAGCGGTAATGCCACACCAAACAACCCGCTCTCTTCCTCTCTCACACTCTCTTTGTTTTTTTATTGGGTATTTGGGTTTGGAAGGGTTCGGATACTAAACAAAGAGGGCTCCATAGTGCTTATTGTGGATTTATGGAAAAGCTGATGTGGCATAGATGTTGCAATGGGGCTCCAAAGGCTGAAAGGGTGTTGCTATGCATAGTGCTTATTGTAGATTTTTGAAAACTGAATGAATCAAACGCGTTTTCTAAATTTTCATTTTCTTAAAAAGCTATAAAATTTTCACAACTAAACGACCATAAACAATTCAGAATTTCAAACACCGAATAGGTCGGATTTTTCGGTTCAGTTCCAATAAAACTAATAACCAAACCATGTCACCCCTTAAAATACATGGGTGGCATAGATCCCAACAAGTCTTTGGCTACGTTCATCCCGTGTGAACTCGACCTTTTTAATGCCAATAACTCCAAAAGGTTTCAATAAAATATTTAGCCTTTTGTGACAATAGAGAGGTAAGCATGCTTGCATCATCTACATATGCATATATGGCGCAAGACGTGTATTCGCAAGACGTGTTCAAAAAGGCGCGCCATGGCACGATATGGCGCAAGACGTGTATTCGCCGTTACGAAGTGTCCCATAGCGTTTCTGTAAGGCGTGGCTCACGCCATGACGCCTCAAGGCGCGCCATATCGCGCCGAGGCGCGCGTTTTTTGTAAGACGTGATTTTTTTTATTTCTTTTTGATTTTTTTGATTTTTGTTATTTTTTTATCTTTTGTATTGTTACATATTTAATTTTAATTTTCTCGTTTTTATAAATTTATCTAATCTCATCACTCACAATACCACAAATTCATAAATGTTATGGTTTCACGATCAAAACGAAGTTATAAAGGTACTTTCGTATGTTTTATCTTACATATTCAATGGAAAACTACTTTTATAATAATAATCAATATGGTTTTTCTTCTTTTAATATGAATGTACAATTTCAATTCCATTATTTGATTAAAATAATTTATATAAAACATATATGTATATGTATAAATCTATATATGACATACAAATTTGCCGCCGTATGTCACGCCTTGGAAAACGCCGCGTCCTCGCCATATCTCGTAAAGCTTAAGGCTTAACCTCGCCGCCACACCACGCCTCACGCCTTTTTAAACCTTGATATTTAGACCCAATGTAATTGCATAGTTAAGGTCTTAACATTACAGTTTGTAGTTATTATAATATATATGTATATATTTGTAATATTTGGGTGATAACTTTCTAGTTATTATTTCTAAGGATGTGTAAAACATGATTGTTCTAAAGCACTTAACCGAACTTGAACTGAAAATTGAGCAAAATCAAATGCCTCAAAACCCTATTTTTGGAGGGATATTTGGGTTTGAGTTAGTTGTGATTTTTAGCCATCCGGCCCGTTCGAAACCTGAAATATATATATATATATATATATATAGAGAAAAAATCAAATACAAACCACTTTTTTTGTAAAAACTTTAGGACTAATCTCAACCATTAAAATTCTTTAATCAATGGTTGTCAATATAAGAAACCATGATAACATTTTTTATAATATGCACCTAACCACACTAGATTTTAAGCCCAAAAGGATATTTAGGTCATTTTAAACAATATGAATCCCGACGCCACCCATTGATAGGATACATTAAGTAAATTCTTCAAATATGATAAATAATCTGACTCATCTTTTACAAATGCAACATAATTAAATCAAAAAAAGAAGTACAAATTACCGCTGAAGGCAAGTCCATAGCAAGCAACAACGCAAGTCTGAATAACAGTGTTTTCTTGCCTGGTGAAAGGCTGAACAGAAAAGCCAAATTTTTGGAGGAAAGTAGTCCATGATTTGACACAGAAGAAACCAAGCAAACCAGCAGCAACGTTTAAAGAAGGGATAATCCCAACGGTGAGATTGAGCTTGTGGGTGATGATACAAAAAAGGGTACCCAACAAAGCACTAACAACTAAACCCCTGAAGGTGATCTGATCTTTCCATTCGGGTATGCTTTCTTCTTCTAATAAATCTGATAGTTTATCCTCGGAATCATCGAGAAAGGGTACTTTCTCGGAATCATTCAAGAAAGGATATCCTAAATATCCTTTTGGGCTTAAAATGACCAAAAGAATTCATATCATTTTTATCATGATAGGGTATGAATTGAATATTCATATGGTGAATATGAATATTCATAAGGTGAATATGAATATGAATATGGTGAATATACGATGAATATGATATGGTGAAATTGAATATTCATATGGTGAATATATGATGAATATGATATGGGGAATATGAATATTCATACGGTGAATATGAATATTCATATGGTGAATATATGATGAATATTCATATGGTGAATATTCATATGGTGAATATTCATATAATGAATAAGCTGCGATTTTTAGATCAAGGGTTTAGATTATTCCTCAAGTTTTTACAAAAAAATGAATATATATATATATATATATTGTAAAAACCACATATTTTGTAAAAACCTCTTCTTTTGTAAAAACTTGAGGAGTAATCTAAAATGACGATCATGCCCTTTTTAGATCAAAGGCTTAGATTTGTCCTAAAGTTTTTACAAAAAAAATGGTTTTTTAATTGAAGGCCCCTCAAAACCCTATTTTTGGAGGGATATTTGGGTTTGAGTTAGTTGTGATTTTTAGCCATCCGGCCCGTTCGAAACCTGAAATATACATATATATATATATATCTATATATAATAAAAGAGTAACTGGTTTGACACGTGTCGCGCTCTGAGTAACTCATTAACACGTGTCGCGCTCTGGTAAGCCATTGCCACATCATATGCATATGTGTCATGTGTCATATGGCACTGATTCAAAATTTAAAATTATTAAAAATTAATCCAAAATTATCTATTAAATATAACAAACGTTATCTCTATCTATTGGTATGAAGTCATCTATATCTCTATCTCTCTCCCTAAATTGATATTTAAACAGATTCAACAAAAACCGTATAAACCTTACATTTTCCATTTTAATTTTTCAAGTTCCTCCATTACTCTTTTTGCAAACGTCTTAGGTAAGTTCGTCAACCATTTTTTCGAAGAACATTCATGCATAAAATTTATTTTATTATTTGTTTTTGCAATTATTTGAAGAATGGTAAGAAAATTTGTGTCATTGTTTTCTTATGATGAACTAAATCATATGGTTTGATTTTCTCCTGATTTACTTTTTTTTAGTTTTTTGATATACATCAGTAGAAGCATAACTACGTTTTCTTCTCCACATTATATAATAATTTATATTTGCATTCATGTAACTAATTGATAAACGTCATCAAATAGAAAATAAATATTTCATTTTAAATATAATGAAGATAATCATTGAGTTTTAATATAATAGTTAATTAATATTTTTATAACAAATTATTGTTAAATGTATCCATTATTATATTTCAATCTAAGTACACTTTTGTATGTATACCTTTCTCTTTATATATGAAAGTATATTAACGTCATTTTAAAGTCAAAGATAGTTTATAGTTTGATCTATAAAATGTCTTTGTTATATTTTCGTTGTTGATAATTTGATATTAATTGAATTTAATTAAAAATAAATAAAGTTTGTACTTTTTTTTAATATAATTAATGTATTTGATAGAAAATAATATTGATGTTAAAAGATCAATACCACAACAATTCATATTTGTAATATAAGGTTTTTGGCATGACTTAATTTTTTGAAATTATCCCGTGTATTACACGGGATCAAAAACTAGTATATATATATATATAATTCAAAATATTTATTTAGCCAAGTATCGATTTTTCGAAAATCCTAAAATCCTAATCATCCATACTCTTTTCTAATTTCTAAACCTATTATCCATTTCATGAATACCACTAATTGGTTGACTCATCCACACAATTGATTGAATATATATCTATTTTTTTTCAAATAACTATACTCGAACTCAAACCTCAATCCAAACCAATTTGAAATCCGAAACTTAATTCGTTACTTGGTTTCCAAAATCCGATAGGATTTCTGGTTTGTCCACGTGACCAACCTGATACATGCCTCTAATTAATATTTTTTTTCCATGAAATTTATATATACAACTAATCCTCCAACGTATTACAAACACCAAACGAGTAGGTTTGAAGCCCTCTATTAGTTTTTATTTTGTTTTTACATCTAGCGAAAAACGGTTGTTTGTAAATTTGTCTTTATATCCACTATATTGGTTTTATGCTTTTTAATAGAATTGCAACCTTTACATACATAAAATTACATAAACATTAAAAGTATGAAGAATATTCCACCAATTTGTATCGTACTAAAGCATATCATATTATAATTCCTATAATTGGAATACTTTTCACTTTTCAATGATGGTGTACTGATTTCGTTCTTAAAAAGAAAAACTTTCAACTTTTAGTTTAACTTCAAAGATAGGGACAAGTTATTTTTTATCACAAACATTGTTCCAAAAACTCTCTTTCACAAATAAGTTTCAAACACGCGTGATTTTTCAAAGCCACTATTCAACACCTTAAAAATAAAGGTAAAATTTCTATATATTTTAGAAAGAGGGTGTTTGGGAATGTTTTTTAAGCTTCAAAAATACTTATTGATTTATGGTGATAGGAAAATGAGTTTTAAAAAAAAGATGTTTGAATTAACTTTTGTTGACTTAACTTTAAGTAACATATGCAATGACCAAAAAGAACATGATAACATATTTAACCATTGTAATATTAAACAGTAAAAGTTCAAATAATTAGTGCACTAGATGCAATTTGATCAAGCACTCATCAGGAAACACACACTAGGAACAGAAAGAAGAAAAATTAAGTACTATAATAAATAAGAAACAACAAGGAAAAGTGAAAACAGACATACATGCTTGTCCAAAAATAATCAAACAAATTAAGGAAGACAGTCAAAGAACATCAAAAAATGTCTACCAAAAAAAGACCATAAAACAGTGAAAACATTCATCAACAACAATCTACAGGCCTTGACATTAAGGTTAACAAAATGAAAGATTAACAAAAAAACAAATTTAGAAAAAAAAAATCATTTTCATTCATAAATCATAAATCAAAATGAGAAAAGAAAAGCAAGAAGAAGCCAAGAACCACATGGAGTTGGAGAAGTGGTCGATTTCCAAGTTGCTTTGTTTGTTCATATCAGGAAGTGAAAACAATTGTTGTTGATATCACACATTTAAAACCAAAAATATACTAAAAACTGAGAGCAACATGAGTGTTTAATCGAGAGCAACAGGGGAAGAAATTGATCAATCAGTAGAGCACGTTGGAGAGCATGATACTTGTTCGTTTTTTTTTTTGGAAAGGTTCATCTAGGCTTTGCCTAGACTACATCCTTGGCAATATAGAACAGAAATTGAAAATTCGGCCGTCTGAGACTAAGCCTGGCCACAAGATGCGCACGAGGGGATTCGAACCCGGGGTGAATGGGATACCATCCACATTCCCCACAGGCCTTACCGTTACACCACAAGCCTTATGGTTTGTTACTTGTTCGTTCGTGGTGAAGAGAGCAGTCGATGGCAATGTGATGCATATATTAGGTTTTGTAATTTGGGGGTATTTGTGTCATTTTGTTATCAAAAAGCTCAAAATTAAGGGCATGTTTCGTTAGATCATAAAATCACAAGTAAGACATATTAAGGGAATGTTTTAATAAACTTAACGAGACTTACAAATTATTTTATCAGTTGATTTGGTAACGTCTTAATGATATGAAAATTGGCTTATTCAATAAGCTTCTATGAATAAGTTTATACAAAAACACAAGTTTCTTTAAAACATTTCCTATCAATTGAAAAACACATTTCTTTCATCAAATAAAAACCTTGTAACCTATACAGTCATCCAGACAATTTCCTTTGACAAAAAAACCAATCAACCAGTCCCTAGATATGTTAGGTTCACAACAAACTAATCGAACGTACGGCCCCCTTTTTATTTGTAAACTAATTATACTATGGTAGTTCAACGTATTCCTTTTGGAGGTTCGGTAGAAGATTTATCATTTCTCACAGAAAATAAAACATCTATATTTCCGTGATGAGACTATTTGCTTACAAAAAGTAAGTACGAAAAAAGAGAGCTTTTCCAGTTAAGATTTTATAAAAGTAATTGGGAACCATCTTTTCATTTCTCTTTATAAGTATTCTCTTACAATCACTGTTTTATCGGAAACTTTTATTAACAGAACAACATAGTTGAGATAGGAAATTGATACAGTAATTGAAATATTCACAAAAATATCAAAATCATCTCGAAGGCTCTGTTCATAATTTCCCAATTAAAGATGAGAACGGGAGGAAATGGATCAGCAGCAGCAGCAACTGGAATTGGATTTCTATGATTTTGTCAGATTTCTCACATTCCGTAGACATAATAGGGGGTACCGTAGTAATTATAGTTGTACTGGTAAGGATTAACTTCCACTACGGTTGGTTTCGATTCTTTGGCCTCGGCTTTCTTCTCCTCCACGGGACCAACGCTCACCAGCTCTGTGTATCCGACACCTTTCCTTAGCAAAGTCGCCAACTCAACAGAGTCGATTCCTTCACCAGTGACCGCGATCTGGTCTTTATCTGATCCCACAAATGATGCCGATTCAACACCTGTTTATCAAATTTCAGACAACGATTTACTTAAATAATTCAATTAGGTGTTCAATTTGTTCGAAATTAAAGATGGAGATAAATTAGGGAAAAACAATTCTTACCGAAGAGACTAACGGCGATCTGGAGAGCCTTGCGAGATTTCTTGTCGGAGTTCATGGTCACCTTCACAACAATCTTTTGCTGCAATTCAAATACAAATTGAGATTAATAAGAGATTCAAATATATAAATGCAAAACAGAGTGCTTTTGAATTAGTAATAAAGAAGAGATGTGTACCTTGGCCATTTTTCTTCTGTAAATTTGATGATCTAAGTGTGTGTGTGTGTGTAGAATAAGAAAGGAAAGATGAGATTAATGAGTTGATGGAATTTGAAAGATTTTATAGACCCCATCCCATGGGATTCACTTGATGAACACGACGTCGTCAACGTCAACGTCAACGCCGTCACCGTGGGAAGGAAGCTTGAAGCTTCCCACAAGTATGTGATCAATAATATGACACGGTATTTACTTTTTTTATTTTATCGTTGAGATTTCGCTATCAATGAATTCGATAAATTTCCTCTTGTTCAAGCTTTTCTTATTTATTTCTAGTTAGTAAAATAATTCAAAGGAATGCCCTGTACTTTTAAATTATTAAAACAAATATCTTTATGCCATAATAAAAATAAAAGTTAAAAATACAATCCCTCTTTTAATTTATGAAAAACTTAGGCCATCCGCGGCCGACCTGTATGTGGCCGGTACCAACCTCGGTACCGGCGGTAACATCGCCGTGAGGTAGCGCTACAGGACCGGTAGAGAGGGGGGCCGGTACCCACGTACCGATCAAACAAATACAAAACACACACACACATGTTGGATATTTTAGTGTAATTGGATTAACTTGTTTGACCAATTTCATCATAATAAGACATCATTTAAGCTTGGAGATGTGGAGTGCATACCTACTTGAATTTATTATGATTTTAGGGGCGAAGCCCCTAAGGAACGGTGGTCCGGGGGCAGCACCCCTGGTAGCGGGGTCCAAGGGGCGGCAGCCCCTGGCAGGGTCCAACGGGCAGCTCCCCTGGCTGGGGTCGAGCTGTTATGTCAAAAATTACTCAGAAAAATTAATTTTCGGAAATTGAGGGGCGAAATTTGACACGTTGGAAACCAGAAAACTGTCTTTTGGCAGTTACCCCGTTTCATCATTATATATATGATTTTTGGTCGTTATTTGTGGCTCTCTGGTTCAAAAGCATCTCAGATATAACATACAGAAAATTCTCGATCTCTGGATTGTATCCAATTGAATAATTCGGGAGAACCACCGAATTGATTCGATCTGAAAGTGTTCACACGCCTTTTAGAGATTTAAGCATATCTATATTATTTGCTACTGTTTATCCCCTACAACACACACACATATACATACAGTCTATATATATAAAGATTATATTTTATTATTTAAATAAAATAGGTGTTATGACCTGTACAGCTATGGATGAAATGGTATGATAGTGGTAAGATGGTGGTAAAGCTGATGTGGCACTGAGGTGGCAGCCTGTACAGGTGGTATGACCTGTACGGCTATGGATGGCCTTATTATAAAAGATTGATATAACTATAATAATTTCTAATAAGATATGTATGGGTGGGCCATGTTCATTCCGTGTGAACTCGAATTTTTAATGCCAACAACTCCCGAAGCTTATGATAAAATATTTAGGTTTTTGTCACAATTAATCATTAAGAGGGAGGTTATCTTTTAAGTATAAGTGTGAGCTATGATGATTATTAACTCTTAATTTTATTAAAATACAAAACAGGATTTGCTTCATGTCGTGATCGTCGTCTACGTATGGTTCCAAACTTGCCAAACACGGTTACAAGTTACACAATTTGTCCTTCTACTATATTCAGTTGTTCATATTGGCCCATCAATTAAGAACTATTATAGTTTTGTAATTAATGAATTTAGAGTTGCTTTTCATCTAATCGATCTTTTCACTTAGATTGATATTTTAATTTGTCACATTAATCATTATTAAACTGTTTAGTTCATAAAGCTTAATGTACATATAACAAAAAGATATAATTTTAAGTAAAAAATTAGAAACACTATATAAAAACAATAAAATATATGATAAATTAATCCATTGTCATACCAATATGTTCATCGTTCTCATATATTTGTTTCGTTTATCATGCCATTGACATCGGAGCTAATGTATAAAAGGTGAGGAAGGGTTCGCATCAAAAAAAGAAGATGAAAGAATTTTTTTTAGGTAAAATCTATGTTTTTTTTACCATACTACCTTCATTTAATGATAAAAGCCATCACTAATACAAATTAGAAAATTAGGTTGATTTTTGTAAAAATAAGGTAACTTATTTTTGAGGTATATTTGGGATTTATTAAAATGCTATTTGGAGTAATTAATGGTTCGAAATATTTATGGAACAAAAAGATGTTTAAATTTTTCTTCAAATGAAAAAGCGCCTTGGACATTTATTCACTGAACAAACAAATACCTAGGCATTTTTTCAACAAATACAATTTTTATACTTGTAAAACAAAAACAAAAAATACCATTTCACTATCAATGTATGACAAAGAATGGATAACGAAAACGGCATATAATTATTTCTTTTTATTGACTTATTGTACTTCATTATCGATGTATCAAATGACAAGTACAACGATATATAATACCTAAGCTTTTATGTAACTACATACACATCAATCATCAAATCATCAATTCATCATTGATGACGAAGTCATCTAAAACATCTAATAAAGATTATTGCTTATACCATTACTTTTAATGGTGAAGTGTTCCAACTACAAGGGTGGTGGCCGTGGTAAAAGCTTGGTCTTTTAGGGTGAAAATGTCTGGAGGTCCCAAGTTCAAATCCTATGAGCAACAGACTTCTCCCTTATGAACACGAAGGTTCACTACAATGACTTCGGGCTATTTGCAAAGCAAGTAGTCGTCTTGGGATTAGTCGGCTCGCAAAGTCGATCAAGACACCCAAGTTAATCAAAAAATGGTGAAGTGGTCCTAAAGCATATTAAACATTAAAAATTTTGTTTTTTCATGTTAAATGTTTTTCTTTTTTTTTTGGGTTATATGAATAGGAATGAATCAAAAGATTTGTATGACACTTAACTATTAAGTTACCTAAATGCATCTTTAACATCAAAACATCATTTATAATAATAATACATTAATTATATTGTACTTAAGATCATGAAGAATATCCCATTAATTATATTGTACTTAAGCATATCATCATTCCTACAATTGGAATACTTTACATTTTTCAATTATGGTGTACGGAGAATTTCCCTTTTGAAAAGAAAGACTTTCGACTTTTAGTTTAACTTTAAGGATAGGGACAAGTAATTATTTGTCCCAAACATTATTGTTCCAAAAACTTTTCTTTCACAAACAATTTTCAAACACGCGTGTTTTCTCGAACTCAATATTTTCACTCTTTAAAAATAAAGTAACATTTGTATATATTTTAGTTCTAGATCCTACTTCCAAATAAGACATACTAAGGGTATGTCTGTTAGCAACTTAGGGCCTATTTAACAACAACTTAATGAGCTTAACGAGCTCTTCGCTTATTCGCTTTGACATATTATGCTGTTTGGAAGTAGCTTAATGATTTAATAGTGAGCTTATCGAATAAGTTTTTAGAGGAGATTCTTATGCATTCGAACACCATATTTTCCATTCTACCCCTTTGAAAATCACGGAACATGGAAAAACCTAACCTTCCAGGTTCTCAGGTCTCACATAGGTCTCAATCGGAAAACAAAACCTCCCTAGTTCACCTCGTCATCTCCTTGCTCCCTCCTCTCTGCTCCTCCCTTCTCCTTCAACAGATCTATGTCCTCTTCCTTGTTGTCCTGGCACTCGAATCGAAAGGTAAATAAAAAAGGATGTGTTTTATAATTGTTCATTTGAGGACGAACTTGGAAATCAATGATGGATCAAGGGGGTATTTTTAGAGGAATCATGTAGCAATTAAAGTGGAGGATGGATCGGGAAAGTGTGATGGATTGAGGGGTATTGTTCATTTGGGGAAAGTGGTAAGATTGAGAATTGAATTTTTTTGAAATTTGTTGGGTGCTTCCATAAAGGATGATGCATAGGGGACCTTGTGACTTGGGATCTCTTTTTGGTTCTTCATTTGAAGTAAATGCATAGAGGACACTATGACTCGATATGAAAATTGACTTATTCAATACGCTTCTAAGAAAAACTTTATGCAAAAACACAAGTTTCACTTGAAAACACCTCCGAGTTAAAAAACACACTTTTTTCATCTAAGAGAAATTCTAAACATTTCCAATTTATACAGCCATACAAACAACTTTATCGGTACAAGACTTTTTGTAAAATAAAAAAAAAACAATCAAACAGTCCCTAAATATGTTAGGTTCACATCATACTAACTAAACATACACTCACCTTTCTGTTTGTTAACTAAAAAAGACCAAAGTAGTTCACTTAAATGTATGCAGATTTACCATTTTTCACAAGAAGTAAAACATTTGTTGTATTCCCGTTAAGAGACTATTTGCTTACAAAAAGTATGTATGAAAAAAGAATGGTTCTCCAAAAAAGTTCTTACAATTTGATAAAATAAAGAGAATTCTGAAAAGTGAAAGAACATTAAGATTATATAAAAGCAAATGGGCACCATCTCTTCATTTCTCATTATATATGTATGTATACTCTTACAATCACTGTTTTATCTGAAATTAGTTAACATCACAAGAGAGTTGAGATAGGAAATTGATACAAATATTTACAAATTATCAAAATCATCTCAGGAAGAAGTGGGATGAAATGCATCGGCAGAACTGGAATCGGATTTCTTCGATTTTGTTTTAGTTCTCACATTCCATAGACATAGTAGGGAGTTCCATAATAGTAGTACTGGTAAGGATTAACTTCCACCACGGTTGCTTTCGATTCTTTGGCCTCGGCTTTCTTCTCCTCCACGGGACCAACACTCACTAGCTCCGTGTATCCAACACCTTTCCGTAGCAAAGTCGTCAATTCCACGGAGTCGATTCCTTCACCGGTCACCGCGATCTGGTCTTTATCTGATCCCACAAATGATGCCGATTCAACACCTGTTGATCCAATTTCAGACTGCGATTTAGTTAACTAATTCAATTGATTATAATTCAGTAATCCAGTTTGGATTAATTTCGAAAACAAATCCAGATCCAATCGGTTATTAGAAAAAAAAACAATACATGAATGTTCTATATCCCCAATTTAAACTCGAAAAAGAAGAAATGAAATAGAAAAAGCAATTCTTACCGAAGAGACTAACGGCGATCTTGAGAGCCTTGCGAGATTTCTTTTCGGTGTTCATGGTCACCTTCACCACAATCTTTTGCTGCAATTCATTAAATACAATCATACAAATTTAGATTATAAGAGATTGAAATATATATATAAATGGAAAACAGAGTGTATTTGAATTAGTGTAAATTGAGATGTATATATACCTTGGCCATTTTCTTCTGTGAAATTTATGATCTTAGTAAATTTGTAATTGGTGTGTGTGTGTAGAAAGGGAAGATTAAGACGATTTAGAAGTGGTGGTTGGTTTGGAGAGTGAGTGTGGAAATGGCGATGGTTTTATAGGCCCCAGAGAGAGAGAGATATATATCAGTTGATGAAGAGGAAGGCGTCAACGCCGTGGGAAGGAAGCTTGCCACCAGTAGTTATGTGATAATTATGACACGTTATTTACTTTTTTTTTTTTATGAGTAATTAAGTAGACTTAAGATCGTGTGAGACCAAATTGTTATCGTGAGATCGCGTGAGACCAATAATACTTAATGTATGAAACTTCACAAAAAAACATCATGAATGTACAAAAAACTCGAATACGCAGACCTAAAAATCACCTTCGACGCAAAAACATATCAGAAACAAGGCAAAAAACGAAACCTTCACAGCTCAAATTCTGTGAAGGTTGCATATATATAATGCAAACCTTCACAAAAAAAATGCTATGAAGATTTCGTTATTTACCTTTTTTTGGATTTTTTTAATATGTTTTAACAATGAATATTCAATTTTTTTTACCTTCACAGATGTTTTAATGTGAATTTATTTACTTTTTTTATGAGTAATTAAGTATACATATAAGTTAATTAGATGGTTTTTCTGTTCCAATAGTTATTTACATATATGTATTTTGTATATTTTTTATGTAAAATCAGAACTTCTTCACATAATATAAGAATTTATTGGAGAATATAATGGCCGATTGATTAAAAGAAATAGTAAATTACGTTTTTGTGCTTTTGTTAACTGGAAATTGCTTTTTTTTTAATTACAGTTTTATTTTTTACTTACTATTTATTTATATTGCCAACCCCAATCAATCAACAATTATCTGTCAATTTCGTAATGTGGAAGACATACCTAACTCACTTAGCAGTTGTGAAAAGAGGGAAGCCTAGCAAGCCGCTAGGATCCGAGTAGATTATAGCAACTAACCGGCGTGCAACAACATTTGGTAAATGTTTCCCATTTGGTGAGCAGGATTCAAGCTAACGCCTTTCATTGGCTTTGTAATAGGAGTAAGTTGGGTTCCTCTCTTACTTGGGTGAACTAAGTTATTAAATGAATTACGCACCAAAATAAATACAAAAATCAAAATTTTGAAACCATCGTAACGAAATCTCATTAGTTTTACTCAAAAAAGATAATTTATTCAAAAAAGAATATGGTGCAATACATATACAAAATAAAGTTGATTATTTGTTGGATTGATTGGTGTAATTCACGGGGTAGTTTTTTTTATATGTTTTTCCTTTCGCTTACAGGTGGTTTTTCCCTCTGGTGTTTTTTTTTTACTAGCTCCTTGCTAGTTGTTCTCTTAATAAAACATTGGGGTTCATCTGGTAGGATGATGACATAGCCAAAGCTTCGTTCGTCGTGTTCTTTTTCTTTTGCGGTTAAAAAAAGTTGATTATTTGTCTGTGACCTTAATGAAATTTATCCACCTTTGGTTGTGGAATTATGTTTTTTTTTTCTTTTTTGAAATAAAAGCTTAAAGGTAAAAAAGGATTTAAAAATTGTAACAGAAAGGTCTTCTAAACTTTTTGGATACATCCAAATACTATTAAATAAAAAAAAAATTCCGTAAATAACGTTTAATAAGATATATGTGAGTGGCATAGATCCCAACAGGTATTTCCAGTGTGAACTCGATTATTTTAATGCCAACAGCTTCATAAGGCTACATTAAAATATTGAGGTTTTGTCACAATTAATCATTTTAGCATCATTAAGTATAATTAAATTTGTGTTAAGCATGAATGCATCATGCATGATGCATCATCCACATGTACATACATATTTTGATATGTAATTATATAGATACATATAAAATCTATTGTTATCTTTATTTACATACTTTGTGTAACTAAATCAAATAATACCAATAATAAGAAAAAATAACCTTTATACGGTAAGGGTAGACCCAATTTTTTTTTCCAAACGATGACTTTATTTAACTATAAGAAACATATATATAAATATTTTTTACAAAGTCGACATTGGTTTAGTGGTTAGTTCTTTGTTTTTTAAATAAAAGGTTTTTTGTTCAAGTCTTATTATTACAATCTTTTTTAAAACATAGTAAATATGATTTTAAAAACTAAAAACTAGAAAAATGATTATACAAGATAAGAACCCAAAATCTCATATTTGAAAAACAAATAACTAACCAACTCAACCAAGTGAAATTTCAACATTTAGTAGAGTTTCAAAATATATATGGTAATACACAACAATTAAAACAATGACACTTTTTATAACCCTATATTTTTTTTACACTACGACAGATAACACGTGCTATCGTTGGCACTTAATTAGGTCTGCCCGTGACTTATAGCGTCAAGCATATATATGTTTGGTCTTTCTCATATCTTATTGTCCCTTAACTTTTTAATTACATCTATCAAAAATTTGGTGGTTAATTAAACTCTTAATTTGAAATATCAAAGAGGTATAGCTCAAGTGGCAAACGGCTTGGGCTAGTGGATGATATCCATTGGTCTCAGGTTTAAACCATGAGAGTAGCACTTCGGTGATACCCAGACTTTGGGCCGGCCTTCGGGTCGGTTCGGGTCCAAGTAACGGGCATGCTAGTCTATAGGCATGCAGGCTTGGCCATAGGTCGAGCTTAGTCTGTGTGGATTGGGCTGGGTCGCCGCAGATTAGTCGGTGTTGTCCAATTGGATGCTTGTGCACCGCGAGTGCGTATTTAAGTTTATTGCCCTAAAAAAACTCTTAATCTATATATAAATAAAAGGAGGATGTTGGGTGTATGATGTGGCATTCTATCTATTGAGTATTTGTCCAAAAGAATTTTCTCCTTTTTTTGAGTTTTTTAAATATCAATTAAGCTAAAGACTATTCTACCCTTAAATATAAATTCCATGTTTTATTATAAGAATGACAATTTGGTAATTTAACGTAACAATTAAATTGTCTTTAACTTTCATATTATTTAACTTTTAAAAACATTTACTCTATCCTTTTCACCTTCTCATACCCTTATACTATTTGATAATTTTACTTATAATTTAATTAGCCTTAACTTCCACATTATTTAAATTCTTAAAGACATTTATTTTAGCCTCTTCATATTCACATTTATTAATTGAAAGAAAACCTACAACATAATCATCTATAAATTACAACCTATACTCCACCAAAATGTAATTAACAACTTTTTGTTCTATGTTATACTATTGTGTTCCTATTTTGTTTGTTGTTTCTATTTTTTATAATTCATATCCCATCAACATTGTTGCTCAATCTCCGTATAACTTCAAGGTAGGTTAATATTTTTTATGATTATTTTATGATTTTCGTAAGTTATATATTGTTTATGTGTTCATATATGCATGTCAATCAATATTATTATATTTTTCTATAAAAAATTTCCATATAATTTTTATACGTTTTTGTGTATATTTTGTATTGTTTTTATAAAAGTTTTTTGTTTTTCTATTTTTAAAACTTATTCCAATTGTTATATTTGTTCTCCTTCATGCTTCCTAATTGATATTTATGTACTATAACATTTTTCCATCAAAATTCAAATAATGTTTTTGATTTGTGTATATTATAATCGATTGTTAATAAGTTTCTGAGTTTTATTTGGAATTTCTTAACAATTGTTATTTTTTTCTCTTTCATGTTTTCCACTTGATATTTTATGTTATACGAGTGTTTTATGTAGGGTTTTTTCTCAATTTGTTTTGCTTATATTGTCGTAGTTCCCTAGAAAAGAAATTGTTGACAACAATCGAACTCCAAATAATAACATTTGGTTTTTTTAGTCTTTCTTTAGTTGTGATTCTTTTCTAAATCTTTTATGTTTTCATAAGAGTGTTATGTAAATAATATGACTTAGGTCATAAGATAATATTGACGTAATTAATCATCATCTTAAATTTTTTATTTAACTTATAAATTTTTTATTGTAAAAAAGACACATATAATAATGTATTCAAGTACATCTAATGTGAAGAAGTATATATATATATATATATTATATGATGTAAAATAAAATAATAAAAAAATTTATGGTATATATTGATATGTATTATATATATTCCAATACCTTTAAATATTTAATTTTCAGTTAAATATTATTATTACTATTTAATATTTTATTAAAAATAATAAAAATATAAAATAACATTAAAACTAATATATAGAAATAAAATTAAAATTAATGTATAGTTAAATATTTATTGTTATCGAGCTCTCTAAGTGGAATATTTGATATATATATATATTATTGTTAAATAAATATTATATAATTAAGTATTTATTACTAACTCTCTCATTAATAACTTAATGGATACTTATTATATTTAATATCATTAATTAAACAAATACATACAATTAGAAACAATTAGTAGAATCAATAGATATAGTCAAAATTATAATTAAAACTAAAATATATCATAATCAACTAGTAATATGTTTTGTCAAAAAAAAAAAAACTAGCAATATGAAAAACGAAAGATAGAAACATATACAGAGGTGAGTTCAAATTTTAAATTAAAATAAACAAATATATAAAATTTGCAAAAATAACTTGCTACTATTATTAATATATAATTTTTTCAGTTTCATCTCGAAACAATAACTCACTACAATTAATGTATATAGTTATTCCAATTTTATCTGAAATGAAAGAATGTAAAAAAATGGAATTAGAATTGATATAAAACCTCTTATTTTTTCACGATTTTTAACCTAAAAACTAATTTATGAAAAAACAACCTTTAACATGAAAACATTAACAACTCAATTATATTCACATATAATTATTTGAGTCAATTACAACGCACAACGATATAGAATTTATTAGTTATTACTTTATTATATATATATATATATTAGAACTTAAAAGAAACAAATGAGGTAACTTCACATCAAGTCTAATATCGATTTTTTAATTAACTTAATATATGATATGTGATCATCGACTCATTTAACGATAATACTTTATAAAAAATTTATCAACACCGTGCAACGCACGGTGCCGAACACTAGTCTATATATATAAAAGGAGGATGTTGGGTGTATGATGTGGCATCCTATCTTTTAAGTATTTGTCCAAAGGAATTTTCTCCTTTTTTTGAGTTTTTTAAATATCAATTAAGCTAAAGACTATTTTACCCTTAAATGAAGATTGTATGTTTTATGATACAAGGACTATTTGGTAATTTGACTTAGGAATTTAATTAGCTTTAATTTTCATATTATTTAACTTTTAAAAACATTTATTTTACCCTCTTCACATTCTCATTTATTAATTATAAGAAAACCTACAACATAATCATCTATAAATTACAACTCAATGTTCCACCAAAAATGCAATCAACAACTTTTAGTTCTATGTTATGCTATTGAGTTCTTATGTTTGTTTGTTGTTTCTAATTTTTACAATTTATTTTCCATCAACATTGTTGCTTATCATTCGTAAAACTTCTAGGTAAGTTAACATTTTTTTATGATTTTTATGAGCTATATGTTGTTTGTGTGTGTCAATCAATATCATCGTTTTTCTGTTTTCATTTGTTTGTTGTTTCTAATTTTTACAATTCATTTTCCATCAACATTGTTGCTCATCATTCGTAAAACTTCTAGGTAACATAACATTTTTTATGATTTCCGTGAGTTATATGTTGTTTATGTGTGTCAATCAATATCATCGTTTTTCTGTTTTCATATAAAAATTCTATATTATTTTTATACGTTTTTGTGTATATTTCTTATTGTTATTATAAAAGTTTTTGTTTTTTTTCCAAAACTTATTCTAATTGTTATATTTGTTTTTTGGTCTTCATACTCCTTAATTGATATTTATGTTAATAACTTTATTCTTCTAATAAAATTCAAATAATGTTTTTCATTTGTGTGTATTATACATCATTGTTAATAAGTTTTAAAGTTTTTATTTGTAATTTCTTTACATATGTTTTTTATTGATGGTTTCTACTTGATATTTATGTTGTATGAGTGTTTTAGTGAGTCTTTTTCTCAAAAAAAAATTTGCTTATGTTGTTTTGTTTTATATAAAAGATTTTGTTAACAACAATCAAACTCCTATGTGGTTTTTTATGATTTGTTTTTTTTTAAATTCTTTCTCATTCTTTTATATTTTCATAGTCTCTCAATTTATTTATTTTATTTAAAAAAAAACCATCAACAATGAGACGACATTTAGTAAACATCTCAATCCTAATTTTTTTTCATTTTCATCAAAAATTTTCCCTTTTTGATGTAGTTATTAATAAAATGTTTAATTAATTAAATTATTCATCTTTGTTTATATGTAAACCTTTTTAATTATCTTATTTTACATCATTCTAATTTTTTGATTCAAATAACATTAAAGAACTCATTATCATATATAATTAAGTATGTGTTACTAAATTTTATAGGTTTTTTTTTAGTTTTTAAAATCTTAAATATACTAAAGACGTTAATGCCTCTTTATAAATGATGTATTTTTTCATTCTAAGAAGGTTACTATGGAAATTTAGTTACCACTTTAATTAAGTTTTAATATATAAAGTATTCAACTTCTTATAAGTCTTTTACTCTTTTTATCTTTTAATCATCTTAATTAAGAGAATTAATAATATGATTTATTGCATTTATGTTAATTAATTATTTATTTACAATTCTTAATGTTATTAACCTTTCATTTTCCTTCATTTATTTCAAGTTAATCATTCATTTATCTTTTTTAAGTACAATAGTTTTTTTGTGTTTGTTGGAAATGCTATTGATTTTTCGAATCTTTGTCATACAATAATCTATCTCTCATTCTTTCTTTCTAACACATTTTTTCTTACTAAAAGATCATGTGATGGTATAAACTTTTATTTATGGTCAGGTTCGTTAGAATTATGTTGACTTCATATGATTTTTATTTTATATTTTTTTGTAGTAAGTGATATTAGCGGAAACAAGTTCCAAAGATCATCAAATATGTGTAAGAGCATCATAAAGATCGCCACGATACACATATACATTACGACATGTAAGGTCATTTCATTCAACTACTCTTTAAATTTCAATCTATTCTTGATTTTCTAATGTTTATAGTTTCATGGTGTATTATTATTATTATCTTAATTCTTTTTTTATATTTCTTTTTCTCTCATGAGCATAACCATCATGTAAAAACGTACTTATGTATTATTTATTCAAATATATTACATTGTTACTCACAAAAAGATCATAAATCTATAACCCCAATGGGGCAGCCTACCGGTTAAGGCTTGGTGTTGGGGAAAAACCCACCCAAGTTCGAATCCGGGGGTGAGCAACCAGGGGCCACTGAGTATTAATCCCAGGGGAGCATGTTTTAGCTCTCGGTAAAAATTGCCAAGGATGTAGTCTGGCCAAAGTTCAGGTGAACCTTCTCAAAAAAAAAAAAAAAAAAAAAAAAGATCATAAATCTATATATTTTTTTATATTCAATTAGTGTTTAATGTATATGTTAATGTATTTTTAGTGTTAGCTTTGAGAAATAGTTGTTTTATAAGCATGTAAATCAACTAATATTATCAAAGTTCTATAAATGATAAGATATGACTTAAATATTCCATGTGATGACTAAATATTTCATTTTCACTTTATATAAAATAAATGAGTGTATAAAATACTTTTTAGAAACAATTTATTCTTTAGTATTATTATTTAAATATAACTTTTATCTGAATTTCCTTTACATAATCTAAAATTAAAGTAATGTAACTTCATTCAATTGATATATCATATGGGAAGATCAAAAATTGAAAGTGTATAAATGAAAGGATGAATACATTATTTAGTAGCAAATCATGTTGTTAACTCAAGTAAGCAAACACATTTTTTACAAAATGTTTTCTGTTAAACTTTGAGAAGTGGTTAATTTACTTATTTAACATCAATGAGATAAAAGAAAAAGATTGATAGTTGAAAGAGTGTATATGAAAAGAGGAAGTCACTTTTATTTTGTAGCAAATAATGTTGTTGGCTCAAATGAAAACGGAAGATGTTGAAAGTATAATGTGACACTCTTTAATAGTAGGATTTGGTTCTACAAATTAATTTTCTTATAATTTTGAATTTTTTTTAATGTATTAAATAAATTAAAGACTATTCTACCCCTAATAGAAGTTGTAAATTTTATTATAATAAGGTTTCTTTGGTAATTTAACTTACACATTAAGTAGCTTTAACTTCTAAATTATTTAAATTAATAGATACATTAATTTACCTCTTCATATTCCTATTTATTAGTTAAAAGGAAAAACCTACAACAAACTCACTTATAAATAGAACTTAGTCCATCAACCTTGATGTTCTATGTTATATTCTATTAGATTTGTATTCTTATTGTTTTTCTTTTGTAGAATACATTTTTGCCGGTATTATACTCAATCTTTGTAAAATTTTCAGGTAAAGTAACACATTTTATTACTTATTTTATGATTTATGTAAGTTATATATCATTTTAATTTGGGTGTGTATATGCGCTAATAAGTATCATTATATTTTTTTCCTATAAAAGTTCTCATATGTTTTGTTTACATTACATTTTGTTGTTAAACAAGTTTTTTGATTTTTTATTGAAATTTGTTCATGATTGTTACCTTCGTTTTCTATTTGTTTTTCTTTTGTAGAATAAATTTTGTCGGTACTATACTCAATCTTCGTAAAATATTCAGGTAAAGTAACATATTTTATTATTTATTTTATGATTTATGTAAGTTATACGCTATTTTTTGTTGTGTATATGCGCCAATAAGTATCATTATATTTTTTTCTATAAAAAATTCTCATAAGTTTTTTGTATGTTTTGTTTACATTACACATTGTTGTTAAATAAGTTTTTTGGTTTTTTATTGAAATTTATTCATAATTGTTACCTTCGTTTTCTATCAAAATTTCAAATAATAATTATGCTTTTGTGAATTATATGTGGCTATTAATAAGTTTTTTAGTTTTTATTTAGAATTTTTTTCACAATTCTTTTTTTTTTGTTTTTTCCTCCTTTATGCTTCCCATTTAATATATATGTTGTATGCATTGGTGTTTAACAAGTTTTTTCACATTGTTGGTTTTTTTGATATTCATGTTGTAAGCTGATTCTAGATGATGTTTTTTTTTCCCCAATTTTTACTTATATTTTCATAGTTTTTTAACAAAGTTAATTTTCAACAAAAATCAAACTCCAAATTCCAAAATATAATCTATGTGGTTTATTTACTTTTTGGCTTTGTTGTGGATAAAAATATAATTGAAGATAACGATCAATCACGTTAATATAATACCTTATGATTTTTGTCACTTATATTATATACATAAAACTCTTTATATATACATATTATTTGGAAAACAATATTTTTAAATGAACGACTATATAAGTTTTAATTAATTTTCTTACTACAATATATATATTGATATGTATTGTTTCAAAAGTTAAATATATGAAGTTTCAATTAACAAATAAAGTTTGAATGAACATAAAAAATAGAAAATATCATTATTATTTAAAATTTTATTAAAAATTAATATGCAAATATAAATGACGTTATAGGTAATGTATATAAGAAAATATTAGAATGAATATATAATCAAATATTTATTATCATTTAAAAAGAACATAATTGATAGGATGATTGATAGTAGAGTATCCATACTCCAAGATGTATATCATATAAACTAAGATGTATCTACATAGGACAAACGAATAAAACTTATTAAATATAACTAATAAACTATATTTTATGTTATTTTCTGAACATCGCGCAAACGCGCGGTGCGGATGACTAGTTTGAAATAAAATACAAATTAGGATTTGCCCCATGTCGTAATCCTCCTCGGAAGGTTCCAAACTTGCCAAACACGGCTACAAGCTACACAATTCGTCCTTCTACTATTTTCAGTTCTTCATGTTGGCCCGTCAAAAACTATAGGTTTAAAAATCAATGAATTTAGATTTCCATTTAATTGCTCTTCTAATTTAGATTGATATATATATATATATAGGTTTGTCACATAAATAAATTCATTATTATACCAGTATTTGCACCATAATCATACTTTGTCACATAAATGGATTCATGTAAATTGAAATAACAATTTAAGTTATCATAATTCAAAAACATCTTTTTTATAATTTTACAATTATATATAATTAGCTTGTAATAAAAAAAATAGATACGTGTATAATCTAGTACAAATATAACATGTGTACTATTATTTTGAGGCGGTCTCTTAATTAATTATTCGGGTTATCATAAATTGGTGGCTATATTGAAAGATAATAAACTTGCTGGCCAAAAGTAAAAGAAATAGAAGATGAAGGTGGACATATGACATAACTTTTAATATTATAGAAAGACTTTTGAAAATTGGGAAGTCTTTTGTTTGTCTTATTATGTGGGCCACAGACATAGTAGACCCCGGTGGAACTTGGAAGGAAAATATCACAGCGTCTTCAATGGTTCATGGATATGTATATATAGTTATATACATACATACATACATGGGCCATCAGGCCCATCACATTATCATTAACATTAAACAAAAGTGATCAATAGTCAAAAAAATTTATTACACTTCTCATGGTACCTTTTATTATCTTACGATCCATTAGTGTATTACTTATTATGACGATCACTGAATAAATATATTATGTTGTTATGTACATGGAGCGGTCTTAGTTGTGTTGCTCGTAAGGGAGGACCTATTATGGCCATCGAGTGGCACAAATCCCTATTTTAGTTCTCCATCATAGTATAAAGGAAAGACCCATGAGACGTGGATGTGTTAGAGTATTATTTTGTTGAGTGCAACTGCAGCTATTTTCAAATGAATAATGATAACAAAAGTAGTTTGTACAGTATTTTCTCTCACTCCAAGCATGGGCTTGAATACGAGTTAAATCATATATATTAGGTTTATTATGTTTCTTAAATATTTTGAAACGAAAATTCGAATACATGATCTCAGATACGAAAAATAATAAACTAAACAATAGATGATTGATGATTTTGGGGTAAACTACAAAATTGGTCCTGTAGTTGGTGTTTATAACACATTTAGTCCTTACAGTTTAAACAGGCGTATGTAAATCATATGAATTTGGTCCCTAGGTCTACCGATTGTTAAACAGTCTCGTTAAGTTAGGGGTGTTTTAGTCTTTTTACAATTTTCTTTTATTTAATAATAAAATAAATAAACAAGTAAGTTATAGAAATGTAACATATTAATACACACACACACACAATATGTATATATATAATATGACAACGGCAACCCAACTTTCGAGCTCCGACAACGAAACCCCCAATACTCCGATTATATCAATATTTTTTCTCTCCCATTAACCAATTGGTCACCTCTTCACATGAGAACAAATTGATGAACCGTTAAACAAAAATGCAAGCTATTAAACCAAAAATCAAACTCTTAACCTCAAATCCGAGATCAAAACCCAAAAATCACAAGAAATCGTTGAAACTTTCCCTATATGAAAACTAAAATAAAATATCAAAATCAAATATAAAATTCAAATCCAAAAAAAGAAGGCATACTAATTTTATTTCTAATTCTACAAAAGGCACTTTTTGTAAAAAAAAGCTAAGATAATAAAGAAATATAACTTGGGTTTTATAGTAAAACAAATATGATGAAAGTGGTTTTTGTTTTTTCTCTTTTCTAAAAAAGTTTGTTCTTATTAACTTTACAAAGTAACTAGAAATGAAGGTTTTTCTAGAGGCTTGTTCCTTATGGTTGTGTCACCAACAGAGGTCGTTGGGCAAGAGGGCTACGGTGGTTGGGAAGACGATATGGAGGGAGCAAAAAGTTAGGTGCAGTTTGGAATGCAAATCAAAGGGAAATGGATAGGTTGGGAGGGTTTTGTTCTAGGCTTGGAGATACATATAGAAGTGGACGAAGATGGGGGAGGGAACGAAGAAGGGAAATGATCAACATTGATCTTTGGCCGACGATGATGTATAACAGATGAGAAAGTGGTCTAAAGGTTTTGGTGTACTCAAGAAGTGTGGTCGACTGGTTTTGATCTTTTGGCCGACGATGATGTAATAACCGATGAGGAAGTGGGCGAAAGGTTTTGGTGTACTCAAGAAGTGGTCGACTGGTTTTGATCTTTCGGCCGACGACGATGTCATGGCCGACGAAGATGTGTGTGTTTGTGTGTGTATTAGAGTATGTTACATTTTTTGTCCCTATAACTTGCATGTTTATCTATCTTTTAAAAACAAGAAAAGGTGCAAAAAGACTAAACATTCCTGACTTAACAAAGTTGTTTAACAACATTTAGAAATAGGGACTAAATCTGGACGGATTTGCATACCTCAATGTTTTACTTTGTAATTTTTAAATTATAGGGATCAAATTAGTTATAAACGTAAAACCATAAGGACCAAGTTAGTAATTTACTCATAATTTTTTGAAACATGTTCATACTTTATTTCTTATATTCAAATAGTTTTATCATTTGAAAATAAAAAAATCTTAGCTAGAAAGGTTTTTAATATTTTGTAGAGAAGTAAAATGTTTTAATATTATAATTAATGTATAAGTTTTTAAAACTAAGAAGCTTTTGAAAATGAATATAATTTTTTTAGAGAATTTAACTTTTGCTTCTTCTGTATTTTAGAAATATTTTAAAAAAGCTTTTAAAGGTGTTTTAATCTTAACCCCTGAAATCTTAAATTATCTCACCCTTGCGTTGTAGCTATTGTGATTTTACTATATTTCCTTATTCTTTTATTTAATTATCGCAGCTTATATTTCCTTTTCCCTTACCTAATTGGTAATTTCTTTGTAATTTCTCGCAACATCAAAAGCCTTCGCCAATCTTTGGGTAGGTGTACATTGTTATCAATGAGAGAAAAAATAAATGAAACATGTATTGATCTAATAACATATCATTTAAAATAATGCATTTTTGATGTTTGTAGAGAGTCTTTCCAACTTTACAAGAAGTTATATGTTCAATTATATATTCAACTATAAGAAGTTTCCTATACCAAAGAGCTTCTAGCCCAGCGGTACCTAAAAGTTTGTAAGGTGTTCCCTCTGGCCTTTGGTCAAGGGTTTGAACCCCATAGTGGGTAAAAAGTTTAAGTTAGGAGTAGATTAGATTTGTTGTTAAAAAAAAAACTATAAGAAGTTTCCTAACCTATTTACTGTATTTTTCATTTTTTTTGGACAATAGATAGACACACACACACGCCTGACCGAAGTCGAAGAGGTATCCGGGATCCATTCAGGCACCCGACTAATCCTCTCGACCATGGAAACCGTTACCGGCCCATAGCTTCGCCTATGCCGACCCGAAGTCGACCCATGAACTGGGGTGTCGCCTTCTGTCCCCCCCCCCCCCCCCCCCCCCCCCCGAATGTTACCGAGCGTTGAGCTACAAAGGAATTGACAAATGTCCTTAGTTTGTGCATGAGGATTCGAACTTGGGTGGGCACTATGTACCCTCCAAACACTAAGCACTCCATCACAACACCTTGTTCATTTTGTCAAAAAACATAATGTACAATCATTTATTTACTCACCATTTGTAACCTTTTACGAGTTTGTAAAACGCCAAAACTATACATTAAGTTGAAAGAAATATAGGTTAATCGAACTTGAGATTATCGTAGTATATGATTTTCAAATCCCTAAAAATTAAACCTGATAATAAAATAAGTAAACTATGGATTTGGTTCATGTGGTTTTATGATTGTCTATGTTTATGTCCTCGGTATTTTCTTATTTAAAAAAAGACCCCATGGGATTCATTTTCATAACATTTCTATCCGTGGCACTAGCAATTGTGAATTCCCATTTATAAAATGTTATTCATCTTCATATGTTTTTGTTCATGCGGAGGTGTGGTATGTTCCTTTGGAATCCATCGTTCCCCCAACACCCACCCCCACCCCCCCCCCCCCCCCACCCCCCCCAAAAAAAAAAAAAAAAAAAAAAAAAACAAACACACAACTCTTTATCAATCCCATTGTGATTTTTTTTGTCAATCCAATGATCTACCTTGCGAGCTACCTGTCAAGGCGAGATCCCCAAACAAATGGGAGTCGACTGTCGTTACCGAAAAGAATCAAAATTGTAAGTTTGTGGGGTTCCAACTCAAAACTAATTGGCTATGAGTGGACTAGCCCAGGACCCTTATAAGCACATTACAAATTCACTTTGTGTCCAATGTGGGACATTGCTCAACACGCCCCCTCACGTGTGGCGTTCTTTCAGCCTAACACGTGGATACTTTGAGTTACGTGGAGTCCGTGCGGTTTTTTGACCAACCACGGGTGAACCTTGCTTTGATACCATGTAAGTTTGTGGGGTTCCAACTCAAAACCAATTGGCTATGAGTGGAGTAGCCTAGGACCCCTATAAGCACATTACAAGTTCACTTTGTGTCCAATGTGGGACATTGCTCAACAAAAATGTTACGAAAATGCAAACTACCTGGGCTTTTGGGAATAAAAAATATGGGGATTAAAACACGATAACTTTAAAACCAAGGTGACCAAATTTGTAACTTACTCTAATAAATTTTACCCATACGACTAAAATATCAAGAAACACTTATTAATACCGACTGACCTGCATATTTCGTTATGATGCATGAAGCCGTAAAAGGAGTATCTAACTTGTCAGATCTTGTAGTTGTTCCCAATTTGTCATCACTTCCTCTCCTTAAAGCAGACCACTTGAAGTTTTGTTGGTTGTTAACTTTACGGCCGGTGGTATTAGTCGAATTGTACATAACTTACCCCATATATGCAAAATTAACAAAATTAAAAAGAATACTTAAAATAAGTAGATTCTTTCTTATATATCTAAAGAATGAACTTTGATTACGAACGAAGTGCAAGATCAACTCTAACAAAAAGAATCTCATAATGATAAGAGACCAAAGTTGGGTTCTATATACAACAATTACCAAAAGGTTGCAATTGCAATGAAATTGTGTTGAAATGCTGACGATTATTGCTCTTAGATTAACAATAATTTAATTTGTATATATAGTTTTCGAATTATATTATTAACCAATTAACTAACATAACTAATGTATTTATGATGAAGGTTATTAAACTTATATTTGTATCCTTGATAATTTGTAATCAACTTTTAGTACTACTTTCAAAAGCTTTGCGTGGGGTTTTTTCGCCCGGTTTTGTTGTATTCGGATCTTTGGTTTTGTTTGGTAATAAATTCGTTTTGCTGTTAAAAACTTTCAAAAGCTTTGAGTTTAATATTATTTTATACAAGATTTTAGTTTACTATTTGGTTTTATAAACTTTCAATATTTTTTTCTAAAATAATCTGATTTACTTACAACCAAAACTGATTTAAATAAAATAAATGAACCAGAACAAACTGAACCAAGGCTGATGGGTTCATAAGATACAATTTATTATTATATTAATTTGAATTTTTATTATTTTGAGCCTCTATACAACAAACATTAGAAAAGCCAACAGGGAAAGCTTTTCAGCCTAACACGCTTTCAAGCTCTTGTCATGTTGATCTATTTGACTTGGAAAATTTCTAGGAAGTTGGATGGTAGTATAACTAATATTATGTATTTCATTTATTTTAATAATCACAATATAACAAAATTGAGTTTATAAGATAGCTTAAAATAAATAAGCGTCCTATTAAGATGTTTTATAAGACTAAAAGTTATAAGACCAAACTAAAAAAACATTTTATCTAAAAATGATACAAAAAAGTTTATTGAACGCATTTGGACGTCGTAACAAATTATTCAAAATATTTTCAAATAAAACATTTTGTTAACAACTTTATGGGATAATATTTGAGAATGTGTGAAAACCCGAACACTTAATAAACTGAACATAGGATAAATAATGCAAAAAACAGCCTTAGTTATTAAGTCAAATACGAAATAGCATCTCAAAAGTTTATTGTGAGTAAATATTTTCACATCTGAGAATTATAAGAATTAAACTAAGTACATGAAAATGGGAATGCAGATGAATGAGAATAAAATGAGAATTGCATTGATGTTTGGTTAATACAATATATCCAACTAGAAAAATACAAAAGATGTTTCACTTAACATTAAGAGATGAAACAATGTCTGGGAAAACAAAAGAAGTAGAAATACAATTTTCATGTCAGTAATGGAAATTAATGGATCTGCATAAATGATTTTGTTATATAATATTAAACCAAATAAAAGTTTTCACTCCAATTCCCCCAACCAAACGCCCCCTAACATCTATCCCTTAGGCTTCAAGCTCACATCTTCCTTTTACCTTTGCTCGAACCCTCACAACCTGGCTTACCTGAAAATGATTTTTAATTTTAAAATAAAGGATTAGACTGAAAGTCTAGTGAGTTCACTCATAAGCATTTTTATATCACTAGAAAATGATTGAGAGTCGTAAAAATAGTCTTAGTGATTCACACTTTTGACCCACACACACCACACTTAGACGGCTTACGGTTATAGTCCCATACACACTTGTGACAGTGTATCGGACGAATTTCATTAAACAAATTCATGCATTAAAATGGGTCACAATTCCCATATAAAGCACTACTAGAAAAACGGGCATCAGCGACGGAATATTCCGTCGCTGATCCGTCGCTGTTGCTCTTATCCGTCGCTGATCTGTCGTTGAAGGGTTGTCGGTGATCTCCCCGTAGCTGATACTATCAGCGACGGATCAGCGACGGAATTCAGCGACGGATCAGCGACGGACGGGCTTCAGCGACGGATCAGCGACGGACGGGTTTCAGCGACGGATCAGCGACGGACGGGTTTCAGCGACGGATCAGCGACGGACGGGTTTCAGCGACGGATCAGCGACGGACGGGTTTCAGCGACGGATCAGCGACGGACGGGTTTCAGCGACGGATCAACGACGGACGGGTTTCAGCGACGGATCAGCGACGGACGGGTTTCAGCGACGGATCAGCGACGGACGGTTTTTAGCGACGGATCAGCGACGGACACGTGTCACCGACGGATCAGCGACAGATCGGATTAGCGACGGATTTTCCGTCACTGATCCGTCGCTGATTTTTGGTAATGTTTTAAAAAAAAAATTTAATTGTATTTTTCTGTACAAATACACACAGGCAGACAACATTTTTTATTTACAACCTCAATTTTCTAAATTTCTAAAATACAATTACATCTAAAAGTAAAATCCATACACAATTAGTAGCTTCCCTTTCTTATCCAATACCGTAAAACCAAGCTCTAATACAATACACGTGTAGATTTTGAGATCAAAACACACAAGTCACATATAGGTGAGGCGCTTGATCTATAGTCTATAAAAAAGGCACAAACATAATTGAAATGAAGACAAACATAATACAAGCCTTGACTTTGTTGAGCGGTTCAAATCTTGCCTACTTGTCAACATTCTCCACCATCAACCTATTAGTTCATCCTGTAAAACCAATATTCCAACATTAACCAACATTCTAAAACCATATTGGGTTTTCAAAATATATAAGCCAATAACTAAGCACACGTGACAACAAGAAATCACTTGCAAAGTAGAAATAGGTTAGAAATTAATAAGCAAATGGCGATGTCTCCACCATATATTTGGTCCAATCTCGGTCACTGCAACTTCTAGACTCCTAGATAAAGAAAACCAAAAAACGAAATCAAATCAGTAGCAAACAAAGAAGATCGATGCAAACTGAAATCAGTAGCAAACAAAAGAGAAGATCAATGGAAACAACAGAGATGGATTCAATTACCTTGAAGAAGTTTGATGGCGACCAGATGAATCGACCAAAACTAGTGCGGCTACTGATGAATGGAGGCGCTAAAGTGACAAAGTGAAAAAAAAAAAAGCACCTAGGTTAGCACTTGTTGGGTAAGTTGATTTTAAGCGTTAAGTGCCACTTAATTAAAACAAAAAAACAAACAATCTTATTACTAAAGCAACTGACTGAACAAGTGGTAAGATAAAATTAAGATCTGAAATATAAAAACAAACAGCCCCTAAGTTATGCGCCGGTCACAAATTGAATGAAGCCCATGAAAAACATGGTTCTATTAACTTCAATATGATTCAGCTCAGGTTTAAATTGCTAGAGTTTCTTCTCCATTACCACAAACATATTAATGTATCAGTTAGGTTTAAAATAAAATATATTAATATACCATAATCAATTAAGTTTGACTATACCATGTTTGATCAAATCTAGATACGAAATAATTATGATCCAATTTACATTTAACTTGGTACTTAATAGACTCTGCAAGTAAATATGAGCCATTAATTTGTAGTAAGTGGTAGCCAAATATCAATAGGTGAAAGCTAGGCAATACATATTTAAATAAGTAAATAACCACAACGAAGAGGAACTGACTTTTTTTCATGCTTATGATCAATCTTCAATGTTTAAAACCGTCAAATTTACTTGAGATTAAGGCTATGTTTGGTAAACTAATTGATAAGCCAACTGGTAGATAATAAGCAAGTTATTGACTAATAAGCTAATTTGGGTTTACAAACAATGCCTAAGTTATGAAAGACAAAGAAATCCAATGGAATTAAAAGGAGTTACCAAATTATGAAGATTATTTTCTTTGATTGTGGAAGAGAAACAAAAAATAAAGATTATAAAACAAATAAACATTTACAGTGATTCATTTGGCAAGCATCTAAGTTGATAGGCACTCAAATTCATTCACACAGAAAAGGAATTCACATGTACAGAACAATCTTAAGAAACCCCTGAAACATTATATAAATACCCAAAGGAATATCCAATCAATGGCAGAAAAAGACATATGCACACATCGGTATTCCAACTTGAATTTCAAAATCAATAGATTTCAATTGCATCTTCACCAAATCGCAAAATACTAACACATAATCCAAATCCAAAACGAGAAATCGAACAGATGAAAACGACTAGAAAAATAACACTAATCCTCCAATTTCCAATGCATCTCCATAACCAAATGCACACATACGAAAAAGAAAAGAAGCATTACCTGGACTTGGAGATTATGAATCAGTACAGATTTGAACAGAAGAATCAATCAGTTAATTACAAAATCTACTCACCATCATCATTCATCAATGTAATCGGGATTTTGAAACTTAGATCAAATTTGAAATTCTCAAATCTGATATCTCACTGGAAGTCGAAGGTCGGTCGGCGCCGGTGGTGGAATTTTCGGAAGTGATGTGAAGCAACTCTGGTGTTAGGGTTTAAAGAGAGAGGCCAAGGCTGTGCTTGGAAGACGTTGGTGGTGTAGCGATGGAGGTGGTGGTGAACGGCGGGTGGTGGTGTGTAGAATGGAGTGAGCGGCGGTGGTGGTGTGTAGACTGAAAGCAGGGTTCAAAAGAGATGGAGAAATCTGTAATGGAGATGGAGGCGAAATTAGGGTTCAAAAGAGAGGGGGAGGGAGCGGCGGGAAAGTGAAAAAGAGAAGGAGGGAGTTTATCTGATTAAATTTTTTGATCAATTTTCAAATCTAAAGCAGTAAATATTGTATTATAACACTTTTATGTTAAATTTTGTTGAAATATTAATTACCATTAAAATTAAATCATAACTTGAGCTTCTTTATATATAGAGAGACGGATTTATATGAGAACGCTGATTTTTAAAGAAACGTGAAAAAAATATGTACAAAATCATATATGATTCACATAAAAAATTAACGTACAAAATAATCATATATGATTCACAACACTTATCTGCAACTTAGGTTGCGATAAGTTTAGTTCTTTCCCCATTAGTGGTGAATCAGATATAATTTTGTACATAAGCTTTGTTTCGTGTTTTCTTAAATATTATATATATACATATAATATATTATACACACATATGAATAGAAGATTGGTCGGTTAAGTTCAGATGAAAACTTTAATTAAATCCCCGGTTGAATCAATTAAAGTCCAACTAGATTGATTAAAGCCGAACAAGATCGATCCAAGCCTAAACATATCAATTAAAGCTCAACTAGATCGATACAAGCCCAGATATATCAATTAAAGTCCAACTAGATTGATTATAGCCGAACAAGATCGATCCAAGCCTAAACATATCAATTAAAGCCTAACTAGATCGATCCAAGCCTAAACATATCAATTAACGCTCAACTAGATCGATACAAGCCCATATATTAATTAAAGCTCAAGTAGATCGATACAAGCCCAGATATTCATTATAACTCAACTAGATCGATACAAGCCTAGATATTCATTAAAGCTCAAGTAGATCGATACAAGCCCAGATATTCATTATAGCTCAACTAGATCGATACAAGCCCAGATATATCAATTAAAGTCCAACTAGATTGATTAAAGCCGAACAAGATCGATCCAAGCCTAAACATATCAATTAAAGCTCAACTAGATCGGCTCACTTACACCCCTAGACATATGAGTAAAGTATATCCCTAAAAAACCGGGAAAAAACAAAAAACAAAAAATTCCGTCGCTGATCCGTCGCTGATCAGCGACGGATCAGCGACGGACAACCCTTATCCGTCGCTGATCCGTCGCTGATCAGTGACGGATCAGCGACGGAATTTTTCATTTTTTGTTTTTCCCGGTTTTTTAGGAATATACTTTACTCATACGTATGTATGTGTTTGTATGTGTTTGTGTGTGTTGTTTGTTAATGATAATTGATGTATATTAGTTGTTTGAACCATCGATGAAGCTTGTAAATGTCAAGTTCATTAAGAATGAAGCTTGTAAATGTCAAGTTCATTAAGAATGAAGCTTGTAAATGTCAAGTTCATTAAGAATGAAGCAACACTCGTTATGGGTTTGGATACGACCGACTATTGATCATTTCAGAATATCTCATGCATGTATATACATACACGATCCAAGGTCATTGCTAACATAGTTCATTAAGGGGCATTTCTATGTTAATGGACTTTATTGGCTTAATTCGATATTAATACGTTTTAACTGAGTTTATTGGGTTTATTTTAGTCCAAGTTTGTTTAATTGGCCTCTACCTGGTTTTTTGGTCCTACTTCATTCCAAATGAGTAGATATTAAAAAGATATTTAGTATTTAAATAGTAGGGTTAGGTGATCAAATGTGAATTCAATTTTGATCGTGAAAGTGAGGACAAATCTCAGATACACATCTTCTGTTACGATGGAAGTGATCACGGAGGATTGACGCGATTCCTAGGAGGTTTGAGGGTAGAGATTATTAGCGACAGATCAGCAACGGGATTAATTATTTATTTTTTAATTATTTTTCTTAAATAATCCGTCGCTGATCCGTCACTGATTAGCGACGGATCAGCGACGGAATTAATTATTTCTTTTTTAGTTATTTTTCGTAAATATTCCGTCGCTAATCCGTCGCTGATTAGCGACGGATCAGCGACGGAATTAATTATTTATTTTTTAATTATTTTTTATAAATAATCCGTCGCTAATCCGTCGCTGATTAGCGACGGATCAGCGACGGAATTAATTATTTCTTTTTTAATTATTTTCGTAAATATTCCGTCGCTAATCCGTCGCTGATTAGCGACGGATCAGCGACGGAATTAATTATTTCTTTTTTAATTATTTTTCGTAAATATTCCGTCGCTAATCCGTTGCTGATTAGCGACGGATCAGCGACGGAATTAATTATTTATTTTTTAATTATTTTTTATAAATAATCCGTCGCTAATCCGTCGCTGATTAGCGACGGATCAGCGACGGAATTAATTATTTATTTTTTAATTATTTTCGTAAATAATCCGTCGCTGATCCGTCGCTGATTAGCGACGGATCAGCGACGGAATTAATTATTTATTTTTTAATTATTTTTTATAAATAATCCGTCGCTAATCCGTCGCTATTTTCCGTCGCTAATGGTCGTGGTCATCCGTCGCAACTCCGTCGCTGATCCGTTGCTAATCAGCGACGGAATTTTGCCGTCGCTGATAATCGTCGCTGATGCCACTTTTTCTAGTAGTGAGCCATCATTTGTCCTATCTGGATAGATGCACACTCAGAATGCCATTACACGCTAAAACATATCATATGCCATTTATATAATAACTACAAATACATTTTTGCATAATCAATCGGTTTACTAGATAATCAGTCACCTCAATCTGATGTGGCAAAAAACCATATATGTGCATATATGTGTGTGTGTGTATATATATATATATCAATAGTTAACTAGAATTACAAAATCGTCTCTAAATCTGACCCTACGTTACAAAGTAAGATTCTCGATGATTCTCATACCCACTCATAAGATAAGTGACATTTCATAATCACTTGGCAAACAACCACTTATTTTTTTTAATATACTAGAAGTGTACATGCTTAATGCAAAACAATACATCTTGATTTTAATGTTTTGTTTTATTCTTTGTCTAGCTTTATTGATTTTAATACTATGGTTTTTGTGGTTAAGAGAAAGTGATAATATAAGTATGTTTTGAATAACATATAATTTGAAGACGCCATAAAAAAAGTATATTAAAAGTGGTACAAATTTACAACTTAAAAGTTATTAGTTCTTTGTACAATTTGTTTAATTCAAAATTTTTATCATAACTTAATGATTATCTAATTATATTTCAGACGAATTTAAACTTTAAATTTTTTTACACATAAACTATTTCATTATAATATTAAAGTTTAAAAAAAATATAAATCAATAAACAAAACTATGACTTTCAAGAAATTTTCTCAAATCTTAATAATATAGAGTAGATCACTAGATCATCGTTGATCAAACATTACACTTTTATTTATTTCGAAGAGTTGGGTGATCACCGGTTGTATTTTGATGTGTATTTTGATTGGGCTGAATACAAGGCCTGAATATAAAACTAATGTTGCCGTATTGGGCTGTAAATGATCCAATCTACTAAGAAGAATCATTTAAGTTTAAAGGCCCAAGTTTCCCAAATTCTTGTGTTTTGGAGTTTTCCTTTTCCAAATTCCCTTTATTAAAAAAGTCGGGGATTTTTTTTACGATAGAATACTCACACACCTAACTAACCTACTCTTAAAATCTATTTATAAATTTATACCACTGTTCACGACGGGACTCAAACCCACAACAACAAGGGAAGGGGACATCTTAACACCACTCCAAATAAAAACTAAAAAAAAGTAATGCATTATGAATAAAAAAAATAAAAACACAAGTCCATTGACACCAAAGCTACAAGCCCGTTAACACCGTAACACCTTGACACCAAAGCTACAAGCCCATTGGCGAAAAATAAAAAAAAAAGTCGGGATTCTATTAACGCCATTATGAATCCACATATCAGACGTAGCACCCCTTTTCTTTCACGTGGATGTCCTACCATATCAATTAACAAAAGAAAAACATTTTGAAAAGAGTAATTGTTTTATTTGAACCATTATCGACTCATGATACTGTTGAGAAGGGTACTAAAATGCTCTCGAGTTTAAGGGAAAGATGTTCTTCTACAAAAACTTTGAATAAACCAATGTGGAAGATTCATGATTCTTGGATTAAAAATTAATATCATGAGGGAACAGATAGTAAAAGTGGTTGTTGTAACTTTGGTGTAGTCGTCTGTCGGAGTGATGGGAACGTGATGTTCGCGAGTGAGGGATTCATATCTAAATATGCATACGCTAAATTCATGAGATTTACGCAAATAGAATTGCAATTTCAAAGCAATTCCATCGACATTGTAAATTGTGTCTCCACCTTTTTTCCGGAACCGTTGTCAAGTTATTTATGGTCTATTGAACCTCATACCCACCATCAATTAACTATGTTCAAGGTTTCCCATTCATAGGGCATATATCACCAATTCAATTTAGGAGGTATTTGGTTTGACATAAGGCTCTCGAGGGATTTGAACTTAATGGAAGGTTTTGAAATATTGGTTGTGTTTAGTTGTGGAAAACTATTTTTGTTTTCCAAGAAAATGAAAACAGAAAATGGAGTTGATTTTTCATTTTCAGTTTTCTAGAAAAATTTTGGAAAACTTGTTTACTTGAAATCATGGAGTTTTCATTTTCCATTTTTAAAAAACTAGAAAACTCGTTTAGTTGTGCATTTTTCATTACTTTTCATTTTCCATTTTTCATTTTTCCAAATATTGCAACGGCGGCGGCGACGATGGTGGCGGTGGACTTGGTGGCCTCGACGGTGGTGCTGGTGGCCTCGGTGGACTCGGCGGCGACAGCGGTGGCCTCGGCGGTGGTGGCGGTGGCCTTGGCGGCCTCGGCGGCGGTGGCGGTGGCCTCGGCGGCGACGGCGGTGGCCTCGGGGGCCTCGGCGGTGGTGGCGGTGGCCTTGGCGGCCTCGGCGGTGGCGGCGGTGGCTTCGGCGGCGACGGTGGGGCGGTGGTGAGAGGGTGGTCGCGGCGGTGGTTGAGGTGGCGATGGCGGCGACGGTGGTGGTGGCGCTGGCTTCGGCGGCGACGGTGGGGCGGTGGTGAGAGGGTGGTCGCGGCGGTGGTTGAGGTGGCGATGGCGGCGCGGTGGTCGCGACAACGAGAAGGGATGACGGTAGCGTGCGACGGCGCGGTGGCGGCAAGCGGGTGGCTGGTGGCGGCGAGCGGGGGCGGGCGGCGGTGGTGGATGTGGCGGCGAGCGGTAGTGGCGGCCGCCGGCGACGGCAGGCGCGCGACGGTGGCGGGTTGGCCGGAGCCGAGAAGGGGACGACAATTGAAAATGAAAATGGAAAATGAAAATGAGAATTGGAAAACTATAAAAAGTAGTTTTCTAAATCAAGTGTAAATTTGGAAAATGAAAATTTTGTTTTCTTGGAAAAAAATTTCTAAATTGAATCAACTGAAAATTTTTCTAGAAAACAGAAAATTTTTCTAGAAAACAGAAAATTTTTCCATAACTAAACACACCCAATACTTGGTTTGTAGAATTTGAATTTTACAGATAATTTTAAAAAGTAATTAAATTATCTTTTATTAATTGTTAATTGATTATTACAAAATAAATATTTTTAAACAGATTTTTTTAACATTATTACATACAATATAAATCCTATTAAATCTGTGAGATACCAGCTATCCAAATTAGATTTCTAAGTCCAATGTTGTGTGACAATTACAAATTTTCCTTTAAATCAAATGCGAAATTGGAATCAAAACCCAATTTCAAAATGGCGCGGACTTGAGTTTTTCATAACTCACTTCTTTTGCTTAATCCCACTCTCTTGATCCCTTCTTCTCTCCTGTATCTACAAAATTGATTGTTCTTTAGATGTTTTGACTATTGACTTCCTCAAGCGGTCGAAAAAGAAAAGTTTAATTTTCAAGGTCGACTTTGAAAAGGCGTACGATACGGTAGAATGGTCGTTCTTATTCGAAGCTATGGAAAGTATGGGTTTTGGTTCAAAGTGGATAAGTTGGGTGGAAGGGTGCCTTAAATCCGCAAGGATATCCGTCCTTGTAAATGGATCGCCCACTAACGAGTTCCCTATGGAGAGGGGTCTACGCCAAGGGGATCCAATTGCTCCTTTTCTTTTCTTAATAGTTGCGGAAGGGCTCCATATTATGGTAGAAGAAGCACTCGATAAAGGCCTCTTTAAAGGAGTGAAGGTGGGCTCGAAGGAAGTCCAAGTATCTCACCTTCAATTCGCGGACGACGCGGTCTTTCTCGGCGATTGGAATGCGGAAAATCTGGAAAATCTAATTAAAATTCTGCACTGTTTTCACAAAGTATCGGGGCTGAAAATGAATCTTTCAAAAAGTAAGCTTGTCGGTGTCGGAGTAAAAGAGGAAGAAGTTCAACTTTGGGCACACTATTTGGGCTGCGGGTATGGTGAGCTTCCTTTTATTTACCTTGGCCTTCCGGTCGGGGCAAACATGAGAAGTGAATCAAGTTGGAAGCGTGTGTTAGAGAAGACAAAAAACAAGTTATCGGCTTGGAGAGCAAAAATTCTTTCCTTTGGAGGAAGACGCACCTTAGTTAAATCGGTTCTTGGAAGCGTTTCGCTATACTTTTTTGCTTTGTTTCGTACCCCGGAAAAGGTCATAAAAAATCTTGAGAGAGTGAGGCGTTCTTTCTCCTGGGGGGTGGGGGTGGTGAGGACGAGATTGTTAAGCGTGGTCTTGCTTGGGTTAATTGGGAAAAAGCCTTGGGTTCATTTAGGAGAGGGGGTCTAAACATTGGGGGGCTAAAAGATCTTAATAGGGGTTTGCTTGCCAAGTGGTGGTGGAGATTCAAATCTGAAAGAGGAGGGTTGTGGAAAAAGGTAATTAGTAGTTTATATGGAGAAGATGGCGGGTTAGTTGGGGAGGATGGGAGGGCGTTAAGTAGGAAGGGGTCGGTATGGAGTAATATAATTAAGGTAGGGAGGGAGTTAGATGATGTAGGAGTTCCGTTCACAAATTCTTTCGGTCTAAAGTTAGGGAGTGGCGAAAATGTTAGTTTTTGGGACGATTTGTGGATTCCGTCGGGTAGACTTAGGGACAAATACCGGAGGCTCTATCTCCTAGAGTCGAATAAGGAGGTTTCGGTTGCGGAAAGAGGGCATTTTCAAGATGGAGTGTGGGTTTGGAATTGGGGTTGGAGAAGAAGTCCTAGAGGAAGGGAAACCGGTGAGCTAAATAACCTTATTAGGGAATTGGAGGGGGTTGGGCCGAGAGTAGGAGAGAGAGATATGGCGGTGTGGAGGCTAGTTGGCGTAGGAGACTTCTCGGTTAGGAAATTGAGAGAACTTTTGGAAGAGACTCGTTTGACGGAAGGGGACAACTCGCTAGAAACCGAATGGTTGAAGGCCGTTCCCAAAAAGGTGAACATCTTCTTGTGGAGATTTCGTCTAGGTAGACTTCCAACACGTGATGTTTTGGGCAAGATGGGGGTCGATTTGGATACTCATCTTTGTCCGAGATGCGGGGAAGAAGTCGAAACGATAAACCATGCTTTTTTACTTGTGAAAAGTTAAAACCTTTCTGGAATCTAGTCGGTAGGTGGTGGAACATCGAGATCGAGAACTTAAGTCTTTTTCAGGATTTCTTGGATGCGGGAGCGCAAAGAGGATCAAATGCGATCGGGATTGATCGATGGCGAGCGACACTTTGGAGCATTTTGTATTTTATCTGGGCCAACAGAAACAGGGCGGTGTTCGAGAAAGAAGATTCGGCATTCGAGACAAAATTCTTCGAGCTACAATTGAAAGTGTTCGAATGGGTGTCGTTAAGGGACAACAAGCTGAAATTGAATATGACGTCGTGGTTTTGCGACCCTTTTGCAGGGTGATGTGTTTCGGTTCTTTCCAAAAGTCGACCTTCGACTTCTGCTTCTGGTCTGGTCGGTTTGGTACTGCTTCACAGAAATCTGCCCGAAAGTATCAAGTAAGTCGGGTTCTTGGTCGTGTTTGTGGGCGCAAGGTGTGTCGGATAATTGCTTCTTAACCGTAGTGTTTCGTTCTTGTAGTTCTGTGTATTGGTTGGTATGTACTCACCTTAGTTGCTGGCTTAATCCTCTTAAGCCATAGTTTGTTTTTTGATTTTGTTCCTTCTGTTTGCTGGAGTGGATTCTGCCCTTTTTTAGGGCTGTTGTTTGTTTCTTTTTGGTTTCTTGAACCTTGTATTTACTTTGGCTTTGGCCTTTGGTTTGGTTTGGTAATGGTATTGCTGCTTCAAAAAAAACAAACATACTAAAAAAACCGAATGAATGTATATTGCTATAGTTTGGGTCTTCAAATTTTTGTAACATTATTCTTTGGCGGCCCCCGAGGCTATGATGTTCGTGTTCCGCCACTGACTATAACCGAAAATGTGTCGCTGAGAATCGTCCTTGCGTTTTCTTAAATTGACATCGTTCTCGTATGAAACAAAACCAACTCCAAGTTCCCAAAATTATGCATTGTCGTCCTCTCGTATAATTCATTTTCTGGTGATTTGCCACATCAATAATACTTCCAGGAGTGGTCCGCAATGAAGAAGACAGAATCAGATGCGAAGATTATAGAGATCTACTTTTTGTTGGGGAATTATTCATACTCAATGAAGTTAACTAACAAAGGTGTAAAGACGGAGTATGAGAAGATTATAGAGATCTTCATTGTAGTTGATCTCTCAAGTATTCATGGGTAAGATTCCAGAATCTATTACAAGCGTTAGTTCTCTTCGCTTACTCAACCTATCAAATAATGAGCTTTCTGGTGTCATCCCATCCTTCATGGGGAACCTAACACTTCTTAAGGCATTGGATCTTTCTAGTAACAAGCTCTCAGGAAAAATACCTCAAGAGTTGATACATCTGAATTTCCTTGCGTTCTTAAATGTTTCGTACAACACCTCACAGGACACATACCACAAGGTACACAATTCAATACCTTTCAGAACAATTCTTACATAGGGAATTTGGCATTGTGTGCAGACCCTTTATACAAGAAATGTGGAAAATCAGAAGCATCAAAGCCTTGAGCACTTTCACTGGACAAAGTTACCGAGTCTGACTTACCAAACAAAGTTGATTGGGTTGTTATTCTTTCAGGAGTCGTGATTGGCTTGCTTTTTGGGAACCATCTAACAAGAGGATTTTATGAGTGTTTTCACAAAAAGATTTATTTTGTGGAAAAGGTGGCAAGAAAAACAAAGTTGAGGGAATGGGAAGGAAGTCATCTAACTTCTTTTCCTGGATTGATAGGGGAAATGTAAAGTACCAAAAAAATCCAACAATGGTTCACTCTTGATTAAACTGCAAATACTTTTCATTGATTCCGTAAATGTAAAGTACCAAAACAAACCCAAATTGGCTATAGTCGTCAACAAGCTTTGATAACCTTGATTTTTCCTTAGATAAACAGCGATTAAAATAAGTCTTTTAATCAATTCTTGACCCCAAATGAGAATTCGAAAAAGCTCTCAAATTAGCAATAACCGGTTAGAAAAATCACCAATTTGAAGCAATAAGCACACAAGCTCGGCTTATCAGAGCTTCGATTGCAAGAATCCACGAAATCAACTTGAAAACCTTATTGGGACCAAATGAATTCACTCGCCACTTTTATCAAAATCTTTACACAATTATGAATGTTAGGGTTTCAAATAACAAACATTCATAAGAATATTAATTTATTGATCAAGTTAATTAATGACTCGAACCAAATTGACATTCAAACGGAATTCACGCTATTGAACTTGTTTCCACAAGATTACAATGAAATCTCAAAGTAAACACAGCATAATCTAAAGAAAAACCACCTTTGGAAGTAAAGAACTTAGCCACACATGGCTAAGTTGAGATTGCAACTAAAAATCGGAAAGAAATTACCAAAAACAAAATTGATGAAGAATGCTCCCAACCGGTGCTTTTTTCTCTGCTGCTTTTTTTCCAATTTAGAAATGGCGACAGCCCAGAACCGCAGTTACTCGCTCCTTTTATATTCAATCATGAAGAAACCGTCCAAGAAATCAAGAAACGCACTGGCACTTAATTTGATCCGCAGGTGGTGGCACGGGCTAACTCGCGCCGTAACTCGCGCCGTTGTCGCGCTGGTTGAATTCGGCCGCCCGGACTCCGCGGGTAGCTGAATTCGCCCGCTCGGACTCTGGAGGGCCAAGCGAAGGTATGATTGAATTTGAAGGCAACCGCTTCCAGCGCGGGTGGTGGCGCGGTTCTGGCTGGCAGCGTTGGTCGCGCCATTGCTCTTCCCGAACTCCTCACATGAGTAACCAAAGGAGTGTTAGCCTAGTGGTAAGGCTTGGGCACTACGTAGTGGTGAACCTGAGTTCGAGCCCTGTGGGACGCATTCTGGAGGTACGGGGGCTTCGACCCCGGGCTGCATGCTTTAGCAGTCGGGCTTCGGCCCAAAATTGTCGAGGATTAGCCTGGATCCAATGTGGTCCTATGATACCTCTTCCAACAAAATAAAAACTCCTCACGTGAGTCACGTCTGCCTGCGACAGAAAACAAAAGAGATGGATCCATTAACTGAGGTCCAACTCTTTGGGCCTTTTTTCTTATGGGCTGAAATCTGCCAATTAACATATAAAATTGTAAGGAAAATTGGGCCTTTTAACTCTGATTTTAAACAACAAAAATATATCTATCAGGGTGCGTTTGGTATGCAGACTGTGTGGGATGGGACGAGACAAAAAAATATAGTCCTATGTTTGGTGGACCATAGGACAGAATTGATATGGGACAACATGGGACTATTTTACTTTTTCATGAGACAAAAGTTGAAAAAATTGTTCCACCAAAAAGGGTGTTTTTCATATTACTCTTTTACCCTATTTTCCATATTACTCTTTTACCCTTGCTTTACCAGGCTAAACCAAAGAACATAGCCTCCATCATCTTTCTATCGATTGCAATATTTCCAATCAAAAGCTTCAATGTCCGATCAACCCTTATACAAAATCGATCTATCTCTGCAGAAATCGAATTCCAGTTTGAATTCTGATCTGAGTCCAGAAATCGAGTTTAATTTGAGTTCTTAATCAAGTTTCGATTTGAGTTCTAACTTGAATTCTAATTTGATTCCAGAGATCGAGTTCTTTATCAACGATTTGAGCTCTTAATGGAGTTCTAGTTTGAGTTTTGATTCAAGTCCAGATATTGAGTTCTTAATCGACAATTTCAGTTTTAATTCCAATCCAGAAATCGAGTTCTTAATCGACGATTTTGAGTTCTTAATCGAGTTCCTATCTGAGTTCTGATTTCTCGACATCGACCTTGATTTCAACTTCAATTTCTCGATTGGCCTTCGATTTCTCGACCTCGATTTATGATTATGTCTTAACTTAGACTTGGATTTCTAGTGAGGCCTTCAATTTCTAGATTTCTGACTTCAATTTTTGTTATGTCTGGTTAAAGTTTTATGTATGTAAAGAGTTGGATTTTTTATTGTTTTGATTTTAGAGAGCTGGAAATTAAAGTAATTGTGTAGAATGATTTTTGCTTCAAGCCAATGAGAACCTTTTTATGTACATATGAGTTTTTATAAAACATGATTCAGAAAAAGATTAAGCAGATGAGTGGCAATGGAAGTTTCGATCATCCTGCTTTTGCCTTTCACATTTTGGAGATTATTTGTGTTTTGTTCATAATATGCATCAATTGTTTCTGCCTTTCACATTTTGGAGATATGTGTTTCATGATTAGGTTCACATGTTATGTATTAAGCTCGTATACAAGTCAACCATAATGTTTTAAGATTTTACATTTTAGTTATATGGTTTTCGATTTGTGTAGAAGAGGCAACAACATTAAACAACATCTAACGGCAGTTTAGTCATTTTAACAGTTTGTCCTGTCCAGTCCAGTTTACCAAACGTGGGACATACAATTTAGTCCTGTCCAGTCTAGTCGTACCAAACGTAGGACATACAATCTAGTCTTGTCCTGTCCAGTCCTGTCCCATCCAGTCTGCGTACCAAACGCTACCTCAATGATCACAAGAGACTTATGTTCATGAGAAGCAGTTTTCGTGGGACCGTGACTTTATGCATGAAATTTCCCATCAAAACACCATGAAGGTAAATAAAATTCGAATATTCATACTAAAAAACATTAGCGAGGTAAAAAAAATCCAAAATAAGGTAAAAATTTAATACCTTCACAATGAAAAATGTTGTGAATGTAAAAAAATAAATAATACAAACCTTCACAGCGAAAATGCTATGAATGTAAACAAATATCGAACATTCACATCAAAAAACACCGTAAACGTAACATTTACAGCGTTTTTACTAGGAATGTTCGAATTTTTTTTACCTTCACAGTGTTTGTGTGTAGTTTAATGAAAAAAATATTGGTCTCATCGATCTCACGAAAACAGCTTGGTTTCACGTAAACCTGACCCGATAACCTAACAACTCATTTTGCAAACTTTGACTTTTGAAGGCAATCACAACAGGTGTTGAGATGGAAGCACAAATGATCTTTTACCTACCATTTGAGATGTCTAATAAATTTTACACCAAATAGTTTAAGTTGGTAAGATACAAAGATACCACATCTATCGGTGGTTATCCTAATATGTTAGAAAATCACACTTCAGTTATAAAGATCCCAACAAGTTTTCAAATTCCCTTAGGGGCTGTTTGGTTACTGGAATTTAAAGGAATTTCGACGAATTCCTTTGACCAAATTCCTTAATGATCAAAGTTTGCATAATGAACTTGATGGAATCCTTTGAATTCCACAATTTATTGAATTCATCATTTTTTGACTTAAGTGAAGGAATTGAATTCCTTCTAACCAAACACATGGTCAAATTTTATTTCAATTCCTTCAAAATCAAATTCCATCAAATTTCATTATGCGAACCATACGCTCCCAACCCTTGGCGTTAGGTTCACGTAATGGAATTCGATAGAATTGGAATCCATCAAAGAATTTGACTTTGAATGAATAGAAATTGAATTTGACCATGCATTTTGGTCATGTTTTGTTAGATGAAACTGGAATGGAATTGTAAAATGATTTTAAGTAGGATTTGGGTTTGGAGGAATCTAGATTTAGCAGGATTTCAAATCCTTTCGTGTATTTGGTTTGTAGGATTTGGAATGGATTTGAATTGCATCATTAATAGGAAAACATTAATAAGTTATAAAAATAATTAAATTACCTATTAGTCAACTGATAATTAATATTTTTAACATATTCTAGAACATTATTAAATGCAAATTTTGCAAAATCCCTTGAAACCCCTATCCATCCCCTTTGGATTTTAAAATATTATGTTTAAGGTATTTCAAAACTGGACAACCTTGCAAATCAAACACGAGATTAGAATTAACATGTAATCCAAACCCTCTCAAATCCATTCCATTCATGTAAACCAAACAGATCATTAACGCAATTGAAGTCAGAACCTCCAAACCATACACTAGGCAGTTAGACGCTATTTGACTTTTGTCTAAAAGAATCAAACATAGTGGCAATTAAGAGGTATTTCGAAATACCAAGCACCACGTTAATATTATATTGGAGCATAATGCTCTAATCTGCGAGTGCAACTACTAAACAAAGTTATTGTTTGTGTTAATTATACATAATTAGTTTTATCATGTAAAAATTTTCTAAACAAACCACTAAAAATAAGAATGTAGTAAGTTACTAAATACTCGAGCTCAGATGAGTTGGAGTTAGAGTTAAAAATTTTGCAATCAAGTTTGAGTTTAATTCTTCAACTGCTAGCTAGTTGTCGAGTTGAGTTTGAGCTTGAAAAATGGCCATCGAGTTAGAGTCAAGTATATACTCAAGCCTCAGTTGCATCATTTATATCTTTAGGTCCAACATGGTATTACTTAATTGATGACTTGAATCAAATGGTATCATTCAAACTTTTGAAGTTTGATTCTAAGACTTAAGAATTTTAATATATATTTGGATGACTTTGTTGGGTATATTTTAGTATTATTTATCATATTTCAATTGTCAATTTAATGTATATTACTAACCCGCGAGCCCAACCCAACCCGGCTAACCCGTAAGGGTTGGTTTGGGCTGTCGCTATGATTGGATTGGGTTGTAAATATGTCAAAAACTGTCCAACCCAACCTCCGTACATCCCTACTTAACTATAACCCACAAACCTAACCATAGCGTAACGAAGTAATCTAAAGAATAAGGGTTACAGATAGTAGTTGAAATATGCAAAGTTTACCATGGTTCGTCGATTAATTGGCGCTCCATAAACTCTCCTCAATGCTCCTTTAGCCATTCTTCTTTAGGGTTTATTTTGGTGTGTTTGGCTGTTATTTTGGAACACTCTCTAATTTATCAAGTTTTTGTTCTTGAGTTTGTGAAAATGATAACACAACTCCTCTAACTCTTTCTTTTTCAAGTTTATTCCCTACAACAAATAAACTAATTTGATTAATTACAATAATTATAATTTATATCATTGATTAATATATCATGCATAATACAAATCAGACGAATGGAATGGAGACTTATTTGTATTCATTTGTTAATCTTTTTCAAACAAACAAACAAATATTAATGGTACGAGAATGATTTTTTTTTTTGTTTGTATTCGTGCATTAAGAAAATGTGGTTGTTCGTGTTAGATTGTTTAATCAAGGAAATGAATGAATATAAATGAACAACAAGCAAAGCACCATTTACTCATCATTTTGTTCCTTATAGATAATATAACAAAATTATAATTTCTCATCATTAACTAGTGATGCAGATCAGTTTCGGCCCAAGTTGGAGTTCTTTAAGGAGTTTTGGAAACCACGGAAACGAGCTCGAAAAAAGATGGGTCACACGCATCTGAGCGTGCCTCGCGGCGCGAAGATCATTGCTCGCGGCGCGAGCATGACGCCGGGTCACCAAATCAGTCCGGATCTGATTGCCTTTATTAGTTTATTTAAATACTTTATTAGTTAATGGTAATTAGTGATTAGAATAGATTATTCAGTTTCCTTTTTATTTTATTTCTTGTCTATCAAGTTAGGATTAATATTAGGAAAGATTTAGGTTTATTTAGTTTCCGTATTTAACTCGTTTGTTTAGATTATAAATAGGATAACTAGGGTTCATTGTAATGCAGACTTTTGATTAATATAACTTCTCTTCGTGAGTTTTAGAGATATTCTCTTGTTTAGTTCTTTCTTTTGAAAGTTCTTTATCGGGATTTAGACGCTAGTCGATCCTACCACGCATCTCACATTCCGCCCGCATCAATTGGTATCAGAGCCAGATAGCTGTCTCTTTTCCTTCCGATGGCATCACCGCCACCACGACTACTCACCCAAAGTGATATTGAGGAGATCGCCGAGGTTGTTTCCGCAACCCTCAATACCATATTCAACCGTAAACGACCATTGATTCCGGAAATCCCATCCAAGAAGACAGATGACGTCTTACCGGAAAAATTCAAAGAAGAAGATGTTCCCGTCAACACCCCAACGACTCAACAAGGCAAATATTGAGGCAATTGTCGCGGCTGCTTCCACGACCCTCAATACCACCATCAACACTGCCATTGACCGCCTTGTCGATCGTATCAACACCATCCACGACCGCACTGACGATCATATCGCCGCTCTCATCAACGAGCGTCGGATGAGAGACAGTTATCCCGATTGCCGCCACCGTAGTTCCCATCGCAAATCGCATCACCGACACCGTTCAGATCCGATTAAAGTTCCCACCTACGAACCGATAAAAATCCCTGCCATCAAAATCGAGCCGATTCACATTCCCGCTATCGAAATTGTTAGGAATTATGTGCATAAGTTGACAAACCGTTTGATCGCACATCCAACGTTATAAGTCACTTGAGGGTCACACCTGTGAGGACCTATAATTCGGATAGTTTATTAACCCCAGTTTGGAGAGTTTAGTTTTATAATAGTGAATTATAAAACTGTTGGGTGTTTTTCTGTATAAACCCCAAAGTGAAAGGTTTTTGACAATTAATTACAGTTATATATTTATTAGTTAAATAAATATATAAAAGGGTTAATTAATTGGTTTATAATTATCTAGTAATTATTATATGGAAATATAATAAATAGTAAATTATTCTTTCTTGGAGAGAAAGAAAGAATAAGATAATTATGGAAATTATTCTTTCTTAGAGAAAAAGAAAGAATAAAGGCTATCTGATACATGGAAGGTTTTCCATATAAATAGATATGCCAGGTTATCAGATTCATTCAATCAATTAATTCTGAAAGAAACCTCTCTCCTCTCTCTCTCTCTCTCTCTCTTCGTCGATCTCACCAAGCAAGAAACCAGATCCGGTTTCGTTTTTGATTGATCGTGTTCTTCACGTACCGTTTGTTCGTGAAGCGTTCCGGGGTTAGATTTAGCTAGAGGGAATTCCGTTTGGTCGTTTACGGGTGGATCTATCTCAAGCAATTCAGGTAATAACCCTAAACCTACATATTAACTGTAATAAGATAAACAAATAAGATCTGTGATGTTTTCGGGATTTTAATCGTTATTGCTTCCGCTTAATCAAACCAGTTAGGTTTGATTGTTAAACCTTTTGAGACAGTTTGTTTCATATGGTTTTGTCGTGTATCTCAAACCAGTTAGGTTGAGATCACAGTTTTTCTCGTGTCAGTTTGATACGAAGATCCCACAAAAATCCCAACAGTGGTATCAGAGCCACGGTTTTACTTGTTTATTTTAGTTGTTATTAGATCCGTTAAAATTGTTTCTTGTGAATAAAGTTTGGATTTAATCTTTATCAGTTTGGTAAAGATTTAATCAGTTTGATAATTATCAGTTTTGAATAAAATACGATCTTTATCAGTTTGGTAAAGATTTGATTATCTTTATCAGTTTAGTAAAGATTTTGGGTAATTATCAGTTTTTCAAATAAAAACTAAAACTTTATCAGTTAGGTAAAGGTTTAATCTTTATCAGTTAGATAAAGGTTTAATCTTTATCAGTTGTGTAAAAGATTTTTTTTATCAGTTTCTCGTTTATCGTTTATCTCGTTAAAAACTGAAAAACACAAAATCACACACGGTAGCATAATCGGTGGCGGAACGGTGGAAAATCACAACCATTCCACCGATCGCCAGTTAGACCACCACGGCGGCGGCTCGGCGGCAGCAACCGACCGGACCGCCAGGCGGCGGCCGAACCGCACTCTAACGGTGGCCGGACCCGCACCACACCGAGCCGTGGCCGAACCACCAGCGTGGTGGTGGCCGAGAACGGCGGCGGTAAGAAACCGCGCACCGTGGTGGGTCGTGGCCTAATCGGCTGTGGCCGGATCACCGAAGCCGACCCATCGGCGTAACGGTGGCTGACGATTTACGTTGGTGGCGATTCGCGGTGGTGGCAAAACCGCAAATTAGCGGTGGTATTGCGATGGTAGTGGCGGCTGAAGCGTGGTGGTGGCGGTGGCTGTGGCCATCGTTGCCGGACGAACCACGAACCACCAAGCCGTCCGCCGGCTGCCTTGCGGCCTCGCCAGGCGGCGGTGGTGGCTGGTTTTGTTTCACAATCGCAAGCCGCATCACCATTCGGTGATGGCCGGCGTTTCCCGATCGCATAGGCGGCGATTGGCGTGGGTTGTTTTTGACCACCGATCGCACCAGCGGTGGTGGCGCACACCCGTTTAACATCGCCGCGCGGCTGTGACCGTACCGCGGCCAAGCCGAGGCCAAACCACCCGATTGGTGGTGGCCGAGCGAGTGTCGATCGACGACGGCGCTATGGCGTCGATTGCAAAGGCGGTGGTGGCCGGGCCGTGGTTGTTTGTTTCAATAACCACCGGTCGCCCTAGCGGCAATAATGGTGGTGCGGTGATCACGGGGTGTTAGCAACCGTTTGTTGTTATCATCACCAAAAGCAGTGATTACGTGATCGACGACGAGATGTCAATCGATCACGAGATCGTGTTTTTGGGTTTTTCGTTTTATTGGGCCTAACCTATCCAAGGCCCAAGACCCAGAAATTTTGACCCAGTTTGAGGCCCAAAAGGGTTTGATGGTTTTAGGCTTTTATCCGAATTAATTTTATAAGTTTATTATCTTATAAAATTGTTTTAATAGATTTTATTAATTAATAATTATCTCTATTGAACATGTGATTATCAAACCAGCATTTGACTCAGTCTTGGTCAAATGGGCCAGGTGTCATGTTTGACCAGTTGGTCAAACCACGATACAGTTTTTAGGCCAGTATCTATAATTTCGAACAGTTGGTTCGGAATGTCCGGTTTGATATGTTTTGGATAAACGTAAATATTTTAGAAAATTGGTTTTATTTTACATATTAGATTTATAGTTTATAAATCTTAGGTAATGTTATAAAACCGATTTCAGATTAAAATATTAGTTTCGATTTGTAAAACAGTTTGTTTTATAAATCAGTTAAAACCACATTTTGCGATAAACCGAACGAGATATTATTTAACGGATCTAGGATTTTTTTTTATGCTTTATATATGTTGCTTGTTTATTTGCTTTATATATGTGCACAAATTATATATTATACCTGTTTGTGTATATTTGTGCCTGTTGTAAAATTTGCCAACTTAGCTCATTATTTTATTCTTGAAAGGACCTGCATAGTTTTACAACTCCTTTATTATAATTTTTCTTTTTCGAAAATTCCACCGAGAGGTGATAAGGCCAGTGGGAGCTACTAGAATTTTTTGAAAATTAGTTAGGTCATTTTGGACCTTTAGGAATTAGTTGGCAAAATTATGATTAGACGTATCAACTGCGTAGTTGTTAATGTTTAACTGCGTGAATGTGTTTGCTCATGATTAGTTGATAATTATTGCATGCTTAGCTTTTATCAAACGTTTTAAAATTTAGAGAGAGTTTTAAAACTTTTCAATCATGAGATATGATAGGTTTTTAAAATTAAAATTACCAAGTTTTCAAACCTTTTCAAACGGTAGATTTTTATTTTAAATAACCTTATATTTATAAGATCGCTTTTCTTATAAAGGAATGTTGACAAAAACAGTTAGTTTTGGTCAACTGGTTGACTTTCAAAACAGTTGGTTTTAGTCGACAGTCATGCTATTAAAACAGTTAGTTTTAAATTAGCAAGTGTTTTAAAACAAGTTAGTTTTAAACAGAATGTATGTTTATTAACAATTGGTTTTAAACATCAGTTGCCTTTTAAACAGTCGGTTTAAATAGCAAAGTTTAAAAATACTGGAAATTTAAAGTTTTTCAAAAACTTAGCTAAAACCCATAAAATCATAGATCAGTAGTGCAACCCATTTGTGGACACCTTTGGCGTAAGGTACGTTGGAGCTCGAAGGAGTCGAACCTTTAGCACCCACGTTCAAACCCCAAGCTGAAGGGGGTGAAAAGACTCTGCGATATCGGGGGGTACCGACCAGAGTACATCCTGTCCTGGGTGGTGAGATCTATTTTGGTAGTTGTTACAACTCACCGGGTGGTACCGGGCCAAAGAGCACTAAGAGGGACTAAAACATGTACGGTTTTATCCGATGTCCCGAAAAGATCTAGGAGTCATGTCAGTTAGATATGATTGGTAAAAGTCCTTACCTACCGAAATAGTACGGGCCTGGTGGGGCGTGAGCAAACCGCGCATCAGGACGTATGAAATAAGGATCCTAGTCCGATAATTATCATTTTAGGGTTTATTGATATTTATTCGGAACCGTTTATTCAAAGGTACTAAAACCAAGTTTTAAATGTGTAGATGGCAAACACGGTTACCAACACCAATAACCTTTCTCTTCGCTCGATCCTAGAAAAGGACAAACTCACTGGTCCAAATTTTCTCGACTGGGAGCGCAATCTCCAGATTGTGCTAAGGCACGAGAGAAAGTGGTATGTCCTAGAAGAACCTCTAGGTGAGGCCCCACCAGCAAATGCCAGTACGGCAATTAGAAATGCTTATCAAAAGCGTTCGGATGATTTGCTGGATGTTGGCTGCTTGATGCTTGCGACTATGGGCCCAGAACTACAAACAGGGCTCATGAACACAAATGCTTACGACATGATCCGCCAGTTGAGGGACATGTTTCAAACGCAAGCTCGCACAGAGCGTTATGATGCCACGAGGGCTCTAAACGCGTGCAAAATGGCCAAGGGGACCTCTGTAAGTGCCCACTTTATGAAAATGAAGAGGCTACTTGACCACCTAGAGAGGTTAGGTCACCCAGTTCCGTTACAGTTGGCAACGGATACCATACTCAATTCATTGTCCGATGATTACAAGCAGTTTGTGATGCACTTTAACATGAACAACATGGAAAGGAGCATAGCTGAATTGCACTCCATGTTAAAAACTGCTGAGCAAAGTATGGGGACGGGGACCAAGACCAAAGATATTCTGATGGTCAGGGATGGTGGAGTGAAGAAGAAAAGAGGGCAAAGGAACACCAGCAAGGGCAAGGACCAGGTTCAGGTCAGCCAGAGTGTACCAAAGGCCGTTGACAATAGAAAAGGCAAGGGCAAGGGCAAAAAGGTCAAAGTCAACAAAGCGAAGGCCGAGAATCGATGCTTTACGTCTCATGAGGTCGGACATTGGAGACACAATTGCCCGAAGCGTCATGAAACAGGTATAAACACCTAGGACGTTTTATGACTGCTTCAGTTTATCATTACTACTTGTTAGTTTACAAGTTAACTGACACCTAGAGCAAATGTATGATTGCAGGTGATCAGGAGAAATGAAGTGCCCGGGTCCCGAGGATCAGACAAGATTTCTTTTAGATATTATCAAGACATTTTAAACTTATTTTAAGACATTTTATTTTGGATATTTTGAAATGTTGGTTGATTTAAATTTATGGATTTTGGTATTTTAAATTTAAAATTATTGTCTTGATTTATATATCTAATTTTATTTTGAATCTAAGTCAAGGTAGACTTGATTCAGTTTGTTGATCCTAGATATTGTCTACCACACTAACAAATATACTTCAAAATTTAGTAATTCGAAGTAATATATGAAAACTGTCAAAAACACACGAAGTACTATTTTATAGGAACGTGTTTTTGGAACAAAACATTTACGAGTAATATGATTATAACAGGTATATTGTAGTCAAGTTCAAATTACTCATATGTTTTAAAAGGGAATTTAGGATATTATCACAGATGACGTTGATAATATCAGTATTTATAAAACTAGTAAATTCCAAGTTTTGGAATTAGGGATCTAATAAGATCCAGTTAAGTTTTATGAATAGTAAAATTCAAGTTTATAGTTTCAAACTTATTACTTAAAATAAAATTGACTAAATAGTCAAGTCTTGACTGAGTCAATAAAGTGTCAAATTTAAGTAATAGTCAGTTTTCATATAGGTTAGTGGGAGCCCAATTTATTCTCTATCTATGCTTCCGATAAAGAATAAAAGCTATATTATTGATTAGTATTTCTAGGAATTCATAATCCAGAGAGGATAAGAATTCATGAGAAATGTGATCTATTTTTAAAGTCGTAAAAGTTAGATCAAGAGTTTCAAAGTTTTGAAACAATAAAGTCAAAGTTTTGACTTTAAGAAAATCAATAATTATATGTGTTGTAATAATAAAGATATTCAAGTATCTTTTTAGACCATCAAGTGTTGTAGAACACTAGAATAAATTTCCTGAAATTTACCAGCTTGGTAGATGGAAATTTTATCAGATTTCAGGTAGAAATCTTTATCTACACAGCAACTAAGGAAAGTTGCGGAGTTGACTTTACATATTCAAGAAACTTGGAGTTATTCCAGTATCTCCAAGATTTAGGCAATATGGTAAAGAAAAGTCTAGATTTTGTTTAAATGTGTTTGCAAAACAAAACTAGCAGAACCAAGTTAAAAATTATTATTTAATAACTTGCGTTGTTTTGGTTATTTCTTTGATTAGGATGGTAAACACCAATCGAAGGGTTTAAATTGAAGGAAGGTGATACTTCATTTAAACCAAGTATAAAGTACACATTGAATAGACACCGTAAAAATAACTTAGAAGTGCTATTAATTTTGTTATTATTACAGAGTGGAATATGGACTATACAAAATTAGCTTCTTGGTTTCTTTTATACTTAGCATGTTTTTGATCCGGGAATAAAACTAGTATAAGTTTTATTTGAAATTATCCGTGACAACTTATCAAGGTGGGAACCTGATAGGGTTTTAAAGCCATCGTGAGTTTTTGGGTAGTTATAAAACAGAGTGTTGAATAACAGCTACAAGCGATGTAGACCAAAAACTGCACGGATATTCGATAGAGCAGCGAATATCGGATGTGATCCGCTGGTTGAGATTACTTCATGGATTTTGTCATAAGTAAATCTCACAGTAGGTTGTCCTCAATACCTGAGGTATCTGGTTTGGAATCACGGGGACTACTGGATACTTAGTACGTTCTAACATCACACCGTAACAGGGTGGTCATACGGGGCGTAACTAGATTCAGCGGAAGTCGTGGTGACAAATGCAGATATGCAAGATGGGATTTGCACCTCTTCTATGAAGAGAGATATTTCCGGGCCCCTTGACTGACTGAAAAGACTGATGAAGTGCATGGCCATGCCCAAACGAACTGATTTGTTCTTTGTCGTTTACCAATCAGTAGAGGTCGGATAGTCGAGAAACATAATCTTTGAGTATTCAGAGTTGACTGTATCCATGCTCATACTCAAAATTGAAATATCGTGTTGCAAAAGGAAAAGCCTAGTTATACCCGATTTGTGGACAGTTTGTTCATAAATGTTGTTTCCTTTTAGGAACGTTTTATCACCTACCTGGGTATAAGGGTGCTTATAACCTGGTTAGCCTAAGTGCCTGTCTAGGGGCCTCCTTAGGTCCGTGTCATCAATCTGGTATTGCCAACTTGCACAAGTGGGAGTCTGTTAGGAATTATGTGCATAAGTTGACAAACCGTTTGATCGCACATCCAACGTTATAAGTCACTTGAGGGTCACACCTGTGAGGACCTATAATTCGGATAGTTTATTAACCCCAGTTTGGAGAGTTTAGTTTTATAATAGTGAATTATAAAACTGTTGGGTGTTTTCTGTATAAACCCCAAAGTGAAAGGTTTTTGACAATTAATTACAGTTATATATTTATTAGTTAAATAAATATATAAAAGGGTTAATTAATTGGTTTATAATTATCTAGTAATTATTATATGGAAATATAATAAATAGTAAATTATTCTTTCTTGGAGAGAAAGAAAGAATAAGATAATTATGGAAATTATTCTTTCTTAGAGAAAAAGAAAGAATAAAGGCTATCTGATACATGGAAGGTTTTCCATATAAATAGATATGCCAGGTTATCAGATTCATTCAATCAATTAATTCTGAAAGAAACCTCTCTCCTCTCTCTCTCTCTCTTCGTCGATCTCACCAAGCAAGAAACCAGATCCGGTTTCGTTTTTGATTGATCGTGTTCTTCACGTACCGTTTGTTCGTGAAGCGTTCCGGGGTTAGATCCAGCTAGAGGGAATTCCGTTTGGTCGTTTACGGGTGGATCTATCTCAAGCAATTCAGGTAATAACCCTAAACCTACATATTAACTGTAATAAGATAAACAAATAAGATCTGTGATGTTTTCGGGATTTTAATCGTTATTGCTTCCGCTTAATCAAACCAGTTAGGTTTGATTGTTAAACCTTTTGAGACAGTTTGTTTCATATGGTTTTGTCGTGTATCTCAAACCAGTTAGGTTGAGATCACAGTTTTTCTCGTGTCAGTTTGATACGAAGATCCCACAAAAATCCCAACAGTGGTCATCGAACAACCACCGGAGAAACCCGACGAGGAAATTGTCGCCGTGGTCATCGAACCTTCACCCGTCGTGATCAAACCGCCACCCATTGTGATCGAGCCTCCACCCGCCGTCATCGAACCGCCGCAAGAAGTTGTCGCAATCATTCCCGAGCCGCAACCGAAGCCTTTATCTGAAAAAGGCAAAGAAGTTTTCTATCCCTACGAATTAGATGAAGTCACGCTTATGTGGAGTCGAACACAACCTGCGGAAGTCGATCCTTTTTTGAGTTTCAAAGGCCAACCAAAGGGCATGCTCCATGATCTATTGTTATGTCAAGACCCCGAGAAATTAAACGATTTACACGAGAACTCGAGGTCGAGTTCTTTTCAAGTGGGGGTGACTGATGCAGATCAATTTCGGCCCAAGTTGGAGTTCTTTAAGGAGTTTTGGAAACCACGGAAACGAGCTCGAAAAAAGATGGGTCACAAGCATCTGAGCGTGCCTCGCGGCGCAAAGATCATTGCTCGCGGCGCGAGCATGACGCCGGGTCACCAAATCAGTCCGGATCTGATTGCCTTTATTAGTTTATTAAAATACTTTATTAGTTAATGGTAATTAGTGATTAGAATAGATTATTCAGTTTCCTTTTTATTTTATTTCTTGTCTATCAAGTTAGGATTAATATTAGGAAAGATTTAAGTTTATTTAGTTTCCTTATTTAACTCGTTTGTTTAGATTATAAATAGGATAACTAGGGTTCATTGTAATGCAGACTTTTGATTAATATAACTTCTCTTCGTGAGTTTTACAGATATTCTCTTGTTTAGTTCTTTCTTTTGAAAGTTCTTTATCGGGATTTAGACGCTAGTCGATCCTACCACGCATCTCACATTCCGCCCCGCGTCAACTAGTATGCACCAATTATCCACCCTTTATCATAATTATCATTGTTGTATGGAAATAAGAGAATCACGAATTCATGATCATCATCAGGCTTCATTTCTCGAGAAGGGGGGGGGGGTTATATTGAATCTGTTAGCGGCATGCATCTACTTTGTATATCTAGTTTTTGGGTCCATAATAGATTGCATCGAGTTAAACGACATCTCATTTCTAAATTTTGAATGCCTTTAATAGGACATACTAGCGTTTGGTTCGCCGAATGGAATTCGGTGGAATTGGAATTCGTCAAGGAATTTGACTTTGAATGAATTGGAATTGGAATTTGACCACACATTTTGGTCGTGTTTGGTTGGACGGAATTGGAATTGGAATTGGAATAAAAATGTAAAAAGTAAGGTGAGCAAAAACCAAAATTGAACCGAATCGAGAAAAAAAGAAACAAAAACCGCAACCGAAACAAAAAAACGAATCCAACATCGAAAACGGTTTGGTTTCGGTTTTGGTTTCCATCTCGATTGAAAAAACCGAACCGAGTCGAAACCGAAGTCGGTTCGATGTCGGTTTTGGTTTCCATCCCGACCGGAAAAACCGAATCGGGCCAAAAACCAAAATCGGTTCTATTTCAGTTTTGGTTTCCATCTCGGCGGAGAGAAACCGAGCCGAGCCGAAAACCGAAAATGGTTCGATTTCATTTTTGGTTTGCATCTTGACCGGGAAAAGCCGAGCCTAGCCGAAAACCGAAATCGGTTCGATTTCATTTTTGGTTTGCATCTCGAACGGGAAAAGCCGAGCCGAGTCGAGCCGAAAACCGTAATCGGTTCGATGTCGGTTTTGGTTTCCATCTTAGCCGGGAAAAAACCGATCCGAATCGAACCGAACCGAACCGGAAACGGTTCGATTTCGGTTTTAATTTCCATCTCGACCGGAAAATTCGAACCGAACATACTTGATTTTCCCAAATATCTAACCGCTTTATATATATATACTAGTTAATATGGCCCGTGTAATACACGAACAATTTAAATATATTGTTTTAGTTTCTAATAAGAATTAACATTTGCATTATAAAGTTCACAAATAATTCACACGTAATATCCAATTAACAATATAAATATGACTTAGTTAATTGATAAAAGAAACATTAATGATTTAGTTTAATCATAACCATTTAGGAAATTATATATATAACATTTAAATTACTTTTCTTTCATTTTTTCATTCAAAGCTTTCTTTGAAATTGAGTAAGTAGAGAATTATTATTTATTAAAATAATTCTAATTAATCAACGATTTAAATGAAAAAAATACTCTTACTTTATTATTAAATATTTTAGTCATCTAATAGTTGTTAAAATATCTGAAATTCTTTTGTTGAAAGATTTGGATTTCGTGAATGATTCTAAAACGGGAGGGATTCTGAAATAGTGTTTTTGATTTGTAGGGTTTTAAAAAAAATTATTATTTATAAATGATCTATAGAATTAGTAAGATTAAAATAATGAAATCTTTAAATTTAAAGAACATCAACAATAGCATTTTAAATAAAATAAACTTTTATTGTTTATAAATAATCTATAAAAAAATTTAGATTAAAAATAGGAATCTTTAAATTTCAAGAATATCAACGGTAGAATTGTAATAAAATGTAAACAACTTAATTTATATCTATTCTTAATATTTACTAATATAAATAAATTAAAAAAAATATTTAACATTATACTCATTTTGAAGGTATCGTCGAGACGATTATAAGGGTGTAATTTATAAAAAAGAAAAACAAAAAACTTAAATGGTTTTAATTCATATACATTATTTACCTTAATATGATAAGAATGTAAAATGAAAATTGAAAAACTAAGGGGTAATAAGTAATTTAATCAAATAATTATAAAGATACAAAATGTAAATTATAAAAGGAAAACTAATAAATTAATGAGAAATTTTAGGTATGTAAATTTTGGAAAAAAAATGGAAATAGATTATGACATCATCATTTGATAGGATTTGTTTAATTGACCAATGAAATCACTCAATTTCATTTTGATGACATCAGCAAAAACCTTCTTTTAATATATATATAGATATGTATATAATTTGATTATTTAATTATATATATAATTTAATTATTTAATAAATAAGTAAACCGAGACCGAACCTAACCGAGAAAAGATTTGGAATGAGAGAACGATGGATGGAGATGGGAAAACCATAGATAGAGAAAACGAGAGAGAGGATGGATGATTCCAATGAATTCCATGGGATTTGGCTTGGAATGGCAAATTCCTTGATTCAAGGAATTTGAAGGAATTCGAAGGATTCCTTAGCTTTCATTCCGCGAACCAAACATCAACATGGAATTTGGTCAATGGAATTCGTGATTCCAATTCCTTCGAATTCCATTCAATTCCGCGAACCAAACGGCCCCTTAGTGGCATGCATGAAACCCTTACCAGCATGCATCTACTTTGTATATGAGTGTTTAGATACTTAATGGATTACATTAATTAATAATAGGTCATACCATTCCTAAATTTGAAAGGTTTTAACGGGGCATAACATTATTGGCATGCATAAATCCCATATTAGCATGCATCTACTTTGTTTATGAAGGTTTAGATCAACCATAACAGATTTCATCTAATTAACGTGACATGCCCTCTAACCAACCTATGGCATTAGCAACTTCTTAAAGGATATAATCCATTAGTGGTATGCATGAATCTTGTATTAGCAATCATCTACTTTTTATGTGAGTATCTAGGTCGATAATGGATTTTCATAAGTTTATAATACCTTTACCATTTAATTAGTTAAAATTTGAAGGATATATACCTAGACTCGGATATAAAATGAAAAAAATTTGAATTCGTTAATGGCATGTATGAATCACCAAGACATACTATTAGTCTTATGCATGAATCTCTTATTGACATGCATTTACTTTGTATATGAGTATTTACGTCAATAATGCATTACATCCAATTAACACAACATACCATTCTTAAATTTTGAATGCCTTTAACAATACATATAGTGGCATAGTAGAATCCTTTTAAGTGCATTTTATGCATGCTTCGTTTGTGTTTAAAGTTTTTTATTTTTCATTTGTTTTGATTGTTCACATATAGTTTTTATTTTATTTCTCGTATAATCAATGTTGGGGACGTTGCTTTGGTGTTTGTGTGATTTTATCGTGTTTTGACATGTATTTTGGTTTGAAATGAGGACGTGACGTCAAAATTGAACCAAATTCGAAAGAGATTATTTAGGATAAACATTTTCAAAAGAAAAGAAAGCATGAGACGTATTTTAATATATTACCAATCTTGAGGTACTGCTCTAATTAAAGAAGCAAGGGACATATTTTGGAAAAACTATTTTATTATGTTTTATTGGTCTCACTCCTCTTTTATTCTACACGGCACAGTAGTTGTTACTCTTCTTCTCCTTTTCTATTTTTTAAAATGTTGGTCTAGATTCAGCAAGATTTAAAGTAAAAATTAGGATTTGTGTGAGAAATCAATATAGAGAATTATATATTTACTTGATTTATTAGAGAGCTCTCAAGGATTACAAGAACACAGATAGAAACTTTTGCTTTAGACGACTCTCATGCTTCTAAACCCTAGCCAAGACTCCTTAATTTGTGCCCATATACAATAAAACCCAATTTCAAGCCCAAGCCCTAATTACAAAACAAAAATAGAACACTTTGTTCCTAACATAAATTTCAGTCTTAAGGGACTATTCTAATTAATGGAAGAAAAGACATGATACGTTGAAATAACTATTTTATTATGTTTTTTTATTCTATCTTTCATTTCTTCTATATGGTGCAATAGCGGAGTATTAATCTTTTTTTTTATATTTTAAAATATCACAGTTTTGAAGAATTCTTCTAATTAAAGAAGACGGAGACATATATAAAACAACTACTTTATTATGTTTTCTTCATCTCTCTCTTTTCTTCTCCACGCCCACGGTGCAGAAATTATTATTATTTTTCTCATTCTTCTATTACTTTTTACCTTTTCCTCTTTATTTTTTCTATTTTTTTAACCTTCCATTAGTTTATATAATGTGTTAAAGATGAGGCTGGAATATTCATTTAATTGCTTTTATTGTATTTTAATTATTTTGTTTTATAGTCTAGCAAATTTGTTTATTGGGTTTTGTAGTATCAATTGATTTTACAATAAATAGTAGATCTTAGAGGATTGATTTTCAGCCAATGAACGTTACTCTTTGGTTAAGTGGTTTTATTCTAATGTTGGGTTAATTTGTTTAGTTGTAATTTGGATGAAAGTTTGATTCTACACTTATAGACCAATTTTTTTTTTTCACAAAATGATTACTTCATTAATTTGTTGGCATCTAATTGAAATGAAAATTTGTCCATGACTTAACATCGAATTCGTCAATGACTACCATCCTAACATGAAAATAGTATGAATGTAGATTGGGAAAAATATTTGTTTTGATCTTAATGTTTCTTTATGATGTGTGCATACCATATTCTCACCATTACTAAGGCTATGTTTGGCAAGCGTAGCTTATAAGCTAGCTGGTAGCTGATAAGCTAGCGGATAGCTGATAAGCTAGCTGGTGATTGATAAGCTTGCTAGTAGCTGATAAGCTAGCTGTTGAACAAATTATGTTTGGCAAAAACTAGCTTATGAGTATGTAAAATGACCAAAAAGGGTACATTTGAATTTAATAATTAATATTAATAAGGGTATAATTGGAAAATGCTACAATAAGCTTCTCATAAGCTACTCAAGTAGCGTTTCAAAAAGCTAGCTTATAAGCTGGCTGATAAGCTAGCTTCCTGGTACATGTTTGGATGGACTAGCTTATAAGCTAGCTTATCAGCTAGCTTATAAGCTAGCTTATAAGCTAGTCCATCCAAACATGTACCAGGAAGCTAGCTTATCAGCCAGCTTATAAGCTAGCTTTTTGAAACGCTACTTTGAGTAGCTTATGAGAAGCTTATTGTAGCATTTTCCAATTATACCCTTATTAATATTAATTATTAAATTAAAAGGTACCCTTTTTGGTCATTTTACATACTCATAAGCTAGTTTTTGCCAAACATAATTTGTTCAACAGCTAGCTTATCAGCTACTAGCAAGCTTATCAATCAACAGCTAGCTTATCAGCTATCCGCTAGCTTATCAGCTACCAGCTAGCTTATAAGCTACGCTTGCCAAACATAAGTTTTTCCACCTTGAAAGTATGTGGGTAAAAGTAATTCCGCATACCATATCCTCATCGTAACTAAAAATTTGAGATTGACATTACTTAGGCTATGTTTGGCAAGCGTAGCTTATAAGCTAGCTGGTAGCTGATAAGCTAGCGGATAGCTGATAAGCTAGCTGTTGATTGATAAGCTTGCTAGTAGCTGATAAGCTAGCTGTTGAACAAATTATGTTTGGCAAAAACTAGCTTATGAGTATGTAAAATGACCAAAAAGGGTACCTTTGAATTTAATAATTAATATTAATAAGGGTATAATTGGAAAAAGCTACAATAAGCTTCTCATAAGCTACTCAAAGTAGCGTTTCAAAAAGCTAGCTTATAAGCTAGCTGATAAGCTAGCTTCCTGGTACATGTTTGGATGGACTAGCTTATAAGCTAGCTTATCAGCTAGCTTATAAGCTAGCTTATGCTTGCCAAACCAAGCCTTAGTGCGCTCCTTAGTATATTGATTGTTTTGTTTTGTTCCATCTGTTTGTTTGTTTTTTTTATCTGTTTTCAATAAAGTGGCGTCTATATTTAATCAAATTAGTTCCAAAAATCAAAATAATTGAATGATTTCATGCTTAAAGTCTAGAACAAGTCCATGTTTAGGCTATTACCTCCTTGTGACCCACGTCTCATATGTTTGTGGTTGTATAAATTTTAAAACTCCTCTCATCAAATATTTTTAACTAGTCCTATACCCGTCCGTAGGCCGAGTATACAACATGAGTTAAAATGTATTTTTGGGTAAGTTTTAGGAGTCAACTAAACATAATATAAGCATGACCACGGGTTAATTGGTTTAGCATGTGCACTTTCCGTTCACGATCTTTTATAACAAATTAGATCCATTCCACAAATCACAACTCAATATCCTAGTTTTATACCCGTCAGTTGGTTGGGTATACACCATGACTTTAATCTAAATTGACGTGTAAATTCTGACGTGTCAGTCTATTTTCTAATCAAATTGTTGTAATCAAGTGAGAATACAATGGAAATTTGACCACTCAAAACAGCAAACCATAAATTTGTATCAATGTATGCTTAGCAAGTAGCAACCAAAACTAAAAGCGAATTTGGCGATTGACATAAGAAAATTCAAACGTTCACCCCACTTAATACCATAGCAAAACATCTCAAGATAATTATGACAACATCGTTTAACATAAGAAGGGCTAGCTTATAAACCATCGAGTATTTTGAAATATTGGTACTCCAATCATAAATCAATCGCAAGAAAATTCAAAAACGGTGGAAAAAAATGTTTCTAATCCCTCGCAAATGAGCCAAAACAACATTAAAATTGCCAAACAAAAAAGGATTGGAAAAGCAAAAAAAAACCCAAATTAAGCCTTGCTTGCAACAGTTAAAAGCCAAAAATGAGGATTCAACGTAAACTAATACACTTGAACCTGTCTTATATCAATAGCTACGTAGTTCACATAACACAAATGTGCTAAAAAACAATCAATTGGTTTCTTTATCAATTCAAGTAGCTATTACATTTGAATGGAATTTTGCAGGTTCACTCATGATTTGCTTCACTAACAGACAATTTCAAACCAAGTTAATGCATGGATCATCTAAATCAAACTAAGAGAATTTACTACCTAGTAATGCTTATCGGTGATGTCCCATCCACAATGATACCGTCTTAATCGCTTAAGAATATACGGCCTTCTTTTTTCTCGAACCGGCCAACAGAAGTGCACCAAATGGTTCATCGGCAGGACCAGGAGCTTCAGCTGATGAACTCAAATCCCATTTCTCCAATGGTCCAAGTTATCTTCCCCTACAAAAAATTAAAATAGAGTAAAATTAACTTGTAACCACTAACAAATTACAGAAAACACAACAGAAAGGTAATTAGTGCAATAACTTTGGTCTTTGAAGAAGAAATGAAGAGGTCGTTTACCTAATAAACGCTTACCAATGAGAGTCAACACCCTCGTTTACCTCGTAAGCACTAACCAAGTAATAGTCTTCACCCTACATTTTGAGTAAGGATATTGGTCCTTGTCGTTTGGATTCCCAGGTAACCTTTAGTAAACGGCCCATAAGGTTTTAGCATGTGGATGGAAGTGTAGCAAAACCATGATATTAAAACAAAATTGGATCAAACTTGGCAGGCATCCGTAAACAAGGACAGTCAAGCTAAAGTGTAGCAAATCATGATTATGCAACACCCCATAAATTAACAAAAAAACGCAAATGAAACCCATCTATAAATCTTGAAAACCATAGGAGCCAAGTTAAATGCATTTAAGAAAGTCTCCTGGATTGGCACGACCTTAAAACTCAGGGCTTAGAAAGAAATTGAAAACCCCAACTTCAGTTAAGAAACCCAAATTCTGTCATCTAAAAACAAAATAATAACTATGAAAAAAGATGTTATGAACGTAATAGGTTGAAAACATATATAATGTAACTACCGAAATACTGAAAAGGAACCGAAAAGTGAAAATGATTACCCATTGAAGTCGTGGTATCCATAAATCCATATCGATCCGGTGGTGACGTATCAAAGACACATTCCTGCAAAATTAAGAACCAAAAACAACATTAAGGTACCAACAGATCTTCATTTTAGCATGAACGACAAACCAACATCAACAATAAAAACAATGAAATCAAGAAACTTATTATAACAAATACCATCTTTGGAAAAACTATTTAAAAAGTGAACTTTTTTGCAGATACAAATGGGACAATATAGAAGAAACAAAGAGAATAAGAAAACTTATCTATTCAAGTAATACTAAAAGCCTGAAATATAGAAACCGAAGAAATCGAAAAGAAACATTAAAAAATAGTACCTCCTCAAAACAATGAGAATATGGATTTTCTTGGTGCCTAAAGCTTTTCATTTGAAAGAATCATAAGCAAATAGAGATGAAGAACAGATTAGGAGCAAATGATGAAGAAAGCAGAAATCGATAAAGATAAAAAAAACATTACCTTGGGAACAATCATACCCACCAAATTAGTCATATAAAGCCCTAAGCTTTCCATCATATGAAAATAAGATTAAAAGAGAAAGTCGATTAAAAATGGCGGAGAAGAAAATTAAGAAAAGACTAAGGATTAAACCTAAATATTCTATACCTTACCAAAAGTGTATAGAACTTGAAACTCAATCGATTTCAAGCGGATGGAAATTGATGCGACAAATAAGATGCCAAATAATCGACGTATTTGCTATCAAATCTGCAAGTAATGTTGTGTGTGTGTGTGTTTGAAAGAGAGACAGAAGATGTTTACAAACCTACAACTTGTTCAGGGGGACCATCGTTAAAGCGGTCACCACCAAAACGGCCGTATATGATTATGTGGTTGCAAGATTTTGACCCGGAAGAAGAAAAGATAGTCGGCTGATCGACTACCATATCAGCCAACAACAAACTTATCACTAATTTATCAATCAATAGCAAACTTATTAGCTAACTTATCAATCAATAGCTAACTTATCTGCTAATTTATCAATCAAAATAGCTAACTTATCTGCTAACTTATCTAAGCTTTAGCCTTGGCAATCACATTAATCATGAAAAGAAGGAACATACCTTAGCTTGCAGTCCTGGCAACGCAGCTGACAAAATTGCACCCTAAATCAACACTCACAAAACATCCAACTCAATTCACATTCATCAAATTAAATCCAAAATTATAATAAATAAAAATAGAGAATGAAATCATGAGAAACCTGTGAGAATCCAAGCAATCCTTCAATCGGTGCATGCTTAATCATACATTCTTCAATGTATTCAAGACATTTATCGAAATTCTCATACTCCAAAAAATCCTGCAATTAAAAACCCTAAAATTCCTTAGAAAACAAACCAAAAAAATGCATCGAAAACACGAAGAATTTGAAGAAATAATTTATTAATTAACCTAACCTTTCTGAATTGCAACCATTCGTAATAAGGCGGATCGAAGATCCCTTCGACCTCGGATTTGCCGGTACACGGAAACGGTGCATCCGGGAAGACGAAGTCAACTTTTTCGAGCACTGATTCCGGCCATTTCTTGGTGGTTTGAGTTCTGAAGATTTCGCCGCTGGTTCGGAATCAATGGAGGCGGAGGATCCTCGGTTTTCTCGCATCGGAACCTTCTTCGCTTCCCATGGCTGTTCGATTGCGATTGCGTTTGTGATTGAGAATGAGAGTGATTCCGGAAGGGTATAATTGGAAAAAACTACAATAAGTTCCTCATAAGCTACTCAAAGTAGCGTTTCAAAAAGCTAGCTTATAAGCTAGCTTACTGGTACATGTTTGGATGGACTAGCTTATAAGCTAGCTTATGTTTGCCAATCAAAGCCTTAAAGAGTTGAAGAGAGAGTTAGAGTTGGTGTGAAAAAATAAGTTGGGTAAAGGGGTATTTATATAGGAGTAAAAAATGAAAAAAAAAAGTAAAAAATAAAATAAAATTTTAACCGTTTGAAGAGAGCCGTTTGGCAATGGCTAGCTCAACCCGCCTCCATCCTATCCCGTCAGCATTCAAAATGGTGCAACAAACCCGCCGGAACCGGGCGAGCTCAACCCGCTGAAACATTTCAGCCGTTGTGTGTGGCCTTAGCATCCATCTACTTACCTACAAGGGTTTATTAGCATTCCATCTACTTTATCTTTATAATTTAAAACTAGTTAATCATGGATACTCCATCAAATTGATCCAAATCTTCACCAAAAAGGCTTTAAAAATTGGCCCATTGATCTTGTAGAAATAAACCCAACAAATCTTCCAAACTTGGTCCAAGCTTGCCATCAAAATTGCTTCAATAAGTCCAAGATCCGGTCCATTAAAATCGTCTTTATAAATTCAGCATCTCGACGATCTCCTATAATTTATTTATAAAAATAAACGTAAGTAAAACATAATAATATTGACTATAATTAAGCTAAAAACTAAAGTTTTATTATAAACTAGACGCAGTTATAAAAAGCTTATAGTTATATAATTAAAGACGTTAATTAACTAAAAATGGGCTAAATAAGAGATAAAAAGGATAAAAAGTGTTATAATAAGTGGTAATAAGTTAACACTTATCAAAATCAACAAATTAATTTAAGATTTTACTTTATCTATAGGATGTTAATTTTTACGAATCTTATTGTTAAGGCAGCAATGCAAAATGCAGCGACCCGTTTTTTTTTTATTATTTATTTTATTCCTTAATTTATTTAGATGAAATTTTCTTTTGGATTAACTAGAAACATACCCGCGCGCGTTGCAATGCGAAGTATGTATCAATTACCCGATTTCTATATACATCATTGTAAACATCAATTTAAGCATATGTGTTCAATCAGTTAACCTCATAATGGTTTATTGAATAGTCAATCTCGAAAATTGAAATAAAATTATTACCTTTATATAATGAAATATATAATATAATTGCATAAAAATATTCAATATTGGGCTCATTTCGAAGGTATTGACGAGACGATGATGATGGTATAATTTGTAAAAAAAAAAAAGAAACGTAATTTTAATATATGTTACATCAAAATATATGATTATTTAGATTATGGCATCGTTTGGTAAAAATAAGGTAGCTTATAAGTCACCTTATAAGTCAGTTATATGTTTGGATGGACCACAAGATGACTTATAAGTTAGCTTATAAGCTAGCTTTTTGAAAAGATACTTTGAGTAGCGTTTTGGTGACTTATTGTAATTATGACACTTATTATCTTTTTTTATTCCAAATATACCCTTCTGCTTTCTACTTTACTAATTTTTAAGTATGTCTTTTTTTGTCCTTTTACAGTCATAAGCTACCTTATCAGCTAGTTCTTGCCAAACGTAACTTATTCATCAACTACCTTATCAGTCATCAGCTACCTTATCAGTCATAACTTACCTTCTCAGTCATAAGCTACCTTATCAGCTAGTTTGCCAAACATAGCCTATATGATAAGGTTTAAAATAGAAAATGAAAAAGTAAAGGACTAAAATAGATTTAATAACTAACTATGGGGGTACAAAGTGTAAATGTGTAAAATCAGTTGTTGAAAAAAAAACCGTCAAATTGAGTTATTCTCTTTTATATATAGTATAGATATAGAGAGGGAGGTTCAAACAAGAACCAAACAAATTTGCAAGAATGGAGGAACCAAAGGAAATCACATGTGATTTCCTACTAAAGCTCGCCCACTCGCACGACCCACTCGCCTTGTCGGGAGAGTGTACTACACTCGCCAAAGGGGAATCACATGTGATTTAGTACAAAATCACATGTGATTTCCTTGGTTCCTTCATTCTTGCAAATGTGTGTCTTCTTTCTTGTATGATCCTCCCTCTAGATATAGATAACTATTTTATTATGTTTTTATGGTCACCCTCCTCTTTTATTCTACACGGTGTAGGAGCTGTTACTCTTCTTCTTCATTTCTATTTTAAAATATCAACTGTCTTGAGGGACTGCTTTATTTAAAGATGTAGACATATCTTGAAATTACTACTTTATTATGTTTTCTTTGGTCTCTCTCATCATTTCTTCTACACGGTGGGAGTAGTTGTCATTCATCTTTCTCTCTGTTTTAGTATATCAACAATCTTGAGGGACTCTTCAAATTAAAAGAAGGTGGAGACATATTTTGAAATAACTATCTTTTTTTTTAACGGTATGTTGGTGCAACGTAGTATAATCGTGCCACCATAACACCAAGTCACGATTACCTGAGTTCGAAACCTCTCCAAGGAGAATAACCACCCCAACCTAGCCATCCAGTTTATCTTATTATGTTTTCTTTGTCTCTCTCAACATTTCTTCTATGCGGTGCAGTTTTTCTTCTTCTTTTCCTGTTTTACTTTATCCTTTATCTTTTTTTTCTCATTTTTTTTTATCTTTGATATGTTTATATAACGTATTAAAGATGAAGATGAAATATTCGCTTAAGTGCGCTTATTTTATTTATGTTTTGTTTCATACTCTAGCAAATTTTATGATTGATTTTTTTTTTTGTCTTTGAATTAGTTAATTTGATTTATTATAAATTGTGGAATTTAATTAGTCGATTGATTTTCATCCAATCCAATGAAAGTTGCTTTTTAATTCACTGGGTTGATTCTAATGTTTAGTTAATTTGTTTAGTTGGAATATGGACTAAAGTTTGATTCTTGATTTTAATGGTATCCATTCAAACGAAAATGTGTCCCTGACTTGAGATGAAATTAGTCAATCACTAACATGATGATGTTTTAAGCTATGTTTGGAAAAAATAAGCTAGTTTATATAAGTTAGCTTTTTGAAACTGCTACTTTGAGTAGTTTTTTTAAAACTTTTCCTAATTATACTGTTATTAATACTAATTATTAAATTCTAAGATACCCTTCTTAGTCATTTTACATACTCATAAGTTAATTTTTGCCAAATATAATTTGTTCATAAGCTAGCTTATCAATCAACAACTAGCTTATCAGCTATCAGCTAACTTATCAGTTAGTTTGTCAAACATAGTCTTAATCTTAATGTTTATTTCTAATGTATACACTAAAGCAGTAGAGCTAAAGTAAGTATGTGTCTTGATTTAGAAAGTTTTCCACCTTTAAAAGTACGTGGGTTAAAAGTAAATTTGCATAACAAATCTGTTGGTCCCAAAACAATCAAACAATAGAAGATTTGATAGAGAAGTCAAGAAGATGAAATGAAAAGTTTTTGCCCTAACAAGAACTTTTTAGAATTTTAGTCCCAACAAATTTCATTACCAATCAATTCTGTCATGGTTTTGTACCGGATAAGCCTCGATCTTATCCCAAAATCCATCCCCAACCCTTAACATACCATACCCCCTTGTGATATTACACACTAAGGTTCCGTTTGGTTTGTGACATTAGACGTGATTTCTAATAGAATTCTATTGCAATCGAATAATTTATTTGTAGGATTCTTTGGATATAAAATCCCATAAGTATAGGACTTTTAGAATGCTATAAGGTTGATTGGTATTTCACAAGAATTCATAAGATTTATATATAATAACGAATTAAATTACATTAAAAATATTTATTAATTTTATAGTAAATAATCAATAAAAAAGGTAAAACGTAATTTTTTAATAATAATAATTTATAGAGGAAGGTTAAAATACACCCCATCAAAAGGTTATCCCCCTTACATCGCATCTTAGCCCTCCATCTATCTAGATCTCTATTTAATTAATTTTGTTTTGATTTTTCTTTAACATCGAATCCAAGGGCTTATTAGTCTTTTTGTAAATTGGTTGTTTTTTGAAAATAAAAAAGCTAATTTTGGTATGGACGTGATTCATGGGGTAGTCTCCTTTTTTGTGGGATTTTATTTTTGTAGCTTATCAAAATTCAATTTTCACACATTACTACATCTTCATCAAAAATCAATGATAGATCCAAAATCATGTCTAGAGATTCATCTGGTATCAATGGTAAAAGCACCATCGCAACATCTTCATCTTCTCCGGCAAGATCTTCGACCAATCACCGCCACTGCATCTTCATCATCTCCGGCAAGATCTTCGACCAATCAGCTCCACTGCATCTTCATCATCTCCGACAAGATCTTCGACCAATCACCGCCACTGCATCTTCATCATCTCTGGCTAAACACGGCCATTGCATCTTCTTTATCTCCGTCTAGAACTCAATCTTTACCATCTTCTGTTATGATTACGAGTTTCATTTTTTTTGGATTTGTGAGTTGATGTTTCATCTTCGGGCAATCCCTTCGGCCAACCACCTCTGATGCATATTCGTCATCTCTAGCCATAACTCCCAAACTCCATGTCTGTTGGGTTTTAGTTTTTTTTTCATGTGTTGAAATAGTATTTATGAATCTGATGAACGTATTAGTTTTTGTATACAGTTTCGATGAATGTATTAGTCATCCGATGAATGCATATAAGTTTTACCATGAATGTATTAATTCTTCGATGAACGTAAAAAACCTTTGATGAATGTATTTGGTTTTATATACATTCCCGATGAATGTCTAAGTTTTCCTACGAGTGTTTACGTTTTTCGTTGAATGTTTAAGTTTCTTGAAAGTTTCGATGAATGTATACATTTCCGACGAATGTTTATCTTTTTCGATGAATGTGTTCATTCTTCGATGAAGTTGATAAAAATAAGACGAGGATACGTTGAATACGACGAAGACGAATATATGTTGAAGACGATGAAGATACAATGTAGATGATGAAGGCTGGCCCGGAGAATATATGGATTTTCCGATGAATGCATTGATATTTCATATGCATGTCCGTTGAATGTTTTAGATCATTTCAGATGCATGTCTAACGAATGCATCGATACATTTTCAAGTAACATATATAAATTTTTTGATGAATGTATTAGTTTCTGAAGCAGTGTTTATGAATGGAGAGAAAGAGTAATTGAGTTTGATTCTTTCGAAGTACTCCGATGAACATTTGATACATGTAAGGATTTATCGATGAACATCTGATGAATGAAAGATGAAACTGATGAGTTTATTCATGTGATGATTCGTAAAAGATGAAACACGAATCATAAGATGATAGAGTTGATTAATGTAGAAAATAAATCATGGATTAAGAAGTTAGAGAAATTGTAGGAGGTTAATTAATTTGATAACAATTTCTATAGTTATCTAGAATTTCAAAAAATTTAAATTCATTTTCAATGGACAAATTTGTCCCTGAAGTTAATATGGACACCTATTTTTTGAGCATTAAAAATATGGAAATTAAATTATATATTTTGAATCATCTTAAGCGTTGATCATAAGATGAAGGGGCTAAGATCTGGGGTGTGAGGGATAACCTTTTGATAGGGTGAATATTAAAAGCCCCCATAATTTATAATCTTTTATTGATCTTTTATAAATAATGAAATTTAATTCCAATCAAAATCTACAAAGCAAACCCATCAAATGCTGAAGAAATTATTAAAAGCCCCCATAATTTATTATCTTTTATTGATCTTTTATAAATAATGAAATTTAATTCCAATCAAAATCTACAAAGCAAACCCATCAAATGCTGAAGAAATTTTCAAATTCCTTCGATTTTAAATTCTTCCAAGTTCCACCAATCCAAATCCCTCGAAATCATAAATTAAATAAAGCCTCGCAGTTTTTGTCGGGCGGTAAGAGAAAATTAATATTTTTCAATAATTATATTTGTAATTTTTAAATACGTCCTTCCATATAAAAGGTTCAATATTTTATAAAAAAATTCCTGTAACTTGGAACCAAAAGAAAACTATCTTTAATAAAAACCCTAACAAATAAATGTACGAATTTTATACAACAACCTAATTCCTCACGGAAGCAACCTTATAATTCATAGAGTTACTATGAACAAGTGCTCTATATAAACAACATTATACATTTACAAACAATCAAAACCTCTTTTCTCCATGGCTTTATCTTTTCAACATTTCAGCTTTGTACAAAAGGTATTTCTATTCATGTTACTTGTTACTTGTACTGAATCGTTATTAGACCATGACGAGGAATGCTCGGCTTTGTACTTATTTAAGCAAAGTATTTCTCATTCATTTTTCCAACCACCTAGGTTTCGAAAGTTTAACTCGTGGAAGATTGCAGATAATGAATCAAATACTAACTCAAATTGTTGTTTATGGGATGGAGTGGTGTGCAATATCGAGCATGGGGATGGCCACGTGATCGGCCTTGACTTGAGTGCAAGTTTTCTCCGTGGGCGAATCAACTCTAGCAGCACCTTATTCAACCTTGTTTATCTTCAGACGCTGAACCTCGCGATGAATAACTTTCTAGAATCTCAAATCCCGCCCAAGTTATCTCAGCTAAAGCAACTAAGAGATCTTAATCTCTCTAGTTCTGGCTTTAGTGGCCAAATCCCAAATGAGATCTCACACTTGGTTCATTTGTCTTCGTTAGATCTATCTGGGAATCTCTTAAAGCTTCAAAGTCCTAGCCTCGAAAAACTAGTCCAAAACTTAACTAGGCTTGAAGAACTTGACCTCTCTGAGGTTGACATTAGTTCTTCGGTACCTCATTTTTTTGCCAACTTTTCTTCGTTGAGGTCGATCAAGCTTGAAAATTGTTTGCTCCAAGAAGTATTCCCCACAGCCATACTTCAATTACCAAAGCTCAAATTTCTTAGTGTGGCATTCAATAACAAACTTACTGGGTCATTTCCCGAGTTTCGTAATGATAGCATACTCGAGCATTTGGATCTAGCGTTAACTAGTTTCTTTGGGATCGTACCGGAATCCATAAGCAACCTAAACCGATTGACATTTTTGTGGCTTGACAAAAGTTATTTCTCTGGGAACATTCCGCGTTCACTCTCTAACATGACGCAACTCGTTGGCTTAAATCTCGCTCAAAATAACTTCACGGGCGTAACTCCTTCATTGGTAAGTCTTTTGGAACTTAATAGATTGGAACTTAGTGGTAATAGATTTGAGAATGGGCATCTTCCTGATTGGCTCGGGGGGCTGACAAAGCTTAACGAATTGTTTCTAATGCAAATGAATCTATACGGTGAAATTCCGCCATTTCTTTCCAACCTAACCAAACTTCGTGTTATCGTCTTGGAAACCAATTCCTTATTTGGTCATATCCCTTCCTCATTCATGAATATGACCCATTTGAGATCGATAGACCTTGGGGCAAATCTATTTCAAGGACCAATTCCGAGCTCATTTTCCAACTTCAAGTCTCTTCAAAACCTTTTCCTATATTGGAACAATTTCAGTGGTTGGGTGGATTTAGACATGTTTGTAGGACTTGATGAGCTCGATCACCTTCTTCTCGATGGTAATATGATATCATTCGTGGCCAACAACAACTACACCAATGGCACGTTACCAAACTTGAAAATCCTTGGACTAGCAAAGTGCAACTTAAAGGAATTCCCACCCTTTCTGCGGAACCAACATAAATTGTCGCAGTTATTCTTCCACCACAACGAAATTCAGGGTCTTGTACCCGTGTGGTTGTGGAATAATAGCCAGAAAACACTACAAGTGATCGATCTTTCATATAATTCGATCGTTGGCTTCGATCAACATCCCTCTTTTCTTCCATGGGTTGGTTTGAAATTGTTCGTTTTCACGAACAATCAGTTACGAGGACGATTGCCAATTCCGCCACATACCACGGTTGTTTATGACGTCTCGGATAATAAGTTGACGGGAGAAATACCCATGTTGATGTGTGAAGTGAAATCGCTTCGATTGTTAGATTTGTCTTCTAACAGCATGAGCGGAACCCTTCCTCCGTGTTTAGGTAGCTTAAGTAATTCCTTATCGGTTTTAACTCTCAAACGAAATAACTTTCATGGCACCATGATGGATGCATTTAAGCAAGGAAGCCGGTTGAAGAGGATTGATTTAAGCGAAAATCGATTTCATGGTCAGGTATCGAAATCATTGGCAAATTGTACTAATTTAGAGGTTCTTTGTCTTGGAGATAATTCCTCTGACGATTTCTTTCCCATTTGGCTCGGAGAACTTATGGAGCTACAAGTTCTTATCTTGCGATCGAACAAATTTCATGGTGCAATAAAAGTTTCAACGAATATTCGCTCAACATTTCCCATGTTACGTATCATAGACCTCTCTAACAATCGTTTTACTGGTCCATTGCCGGATAAGTACTTCCAAAATTGGAATGCAATGAAGTCGACTTACGTTGGCAAATTATCTTATTTGCAATTGGAGGTATCATTAGGAGCATTCATTAAGGAATTTCCATACTCGATGACCATCTCGAACAAAGGTTTCAAAAGAGAGTATGATCAAATTATCAGCATATTCACAGCCATCGATCTCTCTTCTAACAATTTCAAAGGAGAAATTCCACGGTCACTCGAAGATCTTTGCGGGCTTGAATCATTTAATCTTTCCAATAACCATCTTACTGGTTTTGTTAGGTCATCCTTCGGGAACCTAAAGAAGCTTGAGTCTTTGGATCTCTCCGGAAACAAGTTATCTGGAAAAATTCCTCAAGAGCTGTTGCAACTGAACTCCCTTGCCGTTTTTAATGTGTCATTCAACCAACTTGACGGACGTATACCTCAAGGAAAGCAGTTCAATACATTTGAAAACAACTCGTACATAGGGAATCTTGGATTGTGTGGAAAACCTTTATCAAAAGAGTGTCGAAATTCAAAGGCTTCAACACGTCCACAAATAAGTAACAAATCATCGGAGTCTTTCCTCCCAAGTGAACAAGTTGATTGGATCATCATATTTTGTGGAGTTGGAAGTGGAAGTGGGTTGGTAATTGGGATCGTTATCGGAAATTTTCTATATGCAAGGTACAATGATTGGTTCATTGAGCGGTTCGGGATGAGGAAGGACAAATGGGTAAGACCACTTAGGAATAAGAAACCAAATCAAGTTGTTTAGTTTTTAGTTATGTTTACAAGATGAATTGCTTTCATTTTCTTTTTCATTAAGTAGTATGTTATTAGGACTTGAAGTTTTTTTTTTTTTTGAAAGGAAAATCCTCGCAATTTTATAAAAAATAAAAAGTACAAATACAAAAAGCAAGCTAAGTATCCCACAAACAAGGGACACAAAGCCGCACGCCAAAAGCATCAAAAGATACTAACAACAGAGAAACCCAATCCCAAGAACCTGAAGAAAGACAACACTAAGATCTCTCTCTAACGAAACATCACTGCGTGTCCTGCTCCATCTTCGTAATCACCTGCCTGTCAGACCATGAAACTTTCTTTGGTCTAGTGTCCGTGACAAAATCATGGTCAGATAAAACATCATCATCAGACGTATCGTCATCATCATCATCCCCCACATCAATCCTATCCGGGAGTGTAAAGCCACGAAGTTTGCCATCAAGCTCCTTCCCGAAAACTCTTTCCCACCTATCAATGAAGTATTCCAGTTTCTGCCGTGACCAAGAATTAATGATTACCGGCTCAAGTCCCACCCCACGTTTTTCAACATAGCAGTCTACTTCCTTTTTATCCGCGGTCCACTTAGGATGCTCTTCCAAAACAGTAAACTGATTGGAAACCTTAATAGGACTCCTTTCAGTATTCAAGTTCTGAACTTTGGAATTAGTGTTATCCTCCATCCTTGTTGTCATCTTTTCAGTTTTTACCACCTTAGGAGGGGGTTTATCATCACCAATAATAGCCTTACCCTTATCAATCGTATCAATAGAAGGAATAGCTGTTTTAGGAACAAACCTTTGGTTGATCTTAACACCAGTATTAAAAACAACCTTCGGGTTTTGACCTCCAACTTTCAGAGGGGCAATTTTCGGCTTAATTTTATTTTTCCGTTTGGGAAATATAAACCCATCATCAATAACCTTAGCCTTAGAAGGTTCACCAACATTAGAAGGCACAGGTTTATCTATATTTAACTCCTCAACCGTACGTGGCCGTAAAGAACAAGAGGTTAAGTCATGACCAAACACCTTGCAAAAGCTACATCTCTTGGGTTTCCAAAGAAATTCAGTTCTAAATTTCCTTAGTTTACCCAAGATAATAGCATCAATTTCCGTAGGCAACTCATAATCAGCAGAGGCATTCACCAACACTCTGGCAAAATTAGCTCTGCCAGCTTTGGTTTCACACATCTCTTCTGTATATCTATCCACAGAAATTGGTTCTCCTACCACACTAGCAATGTAGCTAATTATTTCAAAATCCCACACATCCAATGGCAGACCAAAAATATTAACCCACAAAGGAACCTTTTTAGGTTCAGGCTTGTCAAAACAAAGCCCAGGCTGCCATTGTTGGATGAAAATAGGCATACCATTAAATAGCCAAGGACCATTTTCCAAAACAAAGTTCAATCCTTGTTCAGAATTAAACTTGAAGAAGAAATAGGCTTGGTCATTTAAGATAACCTCAGACAGACCAAATTGCTTCCACATTCGTCTAGCATGATACTGAACGAAAGGAAAAGCAGGCCTTTTACCAATAAAATAGCCATCAAGAGTAAGAGCCCATTCACTGGCTTGTTTTTGAATCAATTCATCAGGTATAAACGCACGTCTAGTGCCAAGCTCAGTTACGACCGGAGGATAGTACTTAAGTTTACCTTTACCACTCGCGAGGTTTGCGCTTTTCTTCAAAAGATCAGCAAAAGACAATGGCTTATGAGCAACACTCAACTCCTCAGCGTGCAAGTGTACGTTACCCTCAGAATCCACAAAGCTACCAGCAATTGGTCCTTTATCAACCGACAACGTACTTGGCTTTAGAGACCCTTCCGGGGACGAAAGGGTGGCTGCCTCCGAATTTGACACCGGAGAAGCCAAGAATGAAGACGGTGACAGCATCGGTGACTGCTGTTGATGACCAAGAGGACCCGAAACATCCCTCAGCAACTGCTGAAAAGGACCCACATCACCAAACACTCCCGTAGTCCCCTTTGGTGTCTCCACAAAAGGTTCCACACTAGCAGATACAACCGCCGGCGAAACCAAACACGAAGGAGGCTGTTGGGTGATCGACCCACCACCAAAAGATGTCGAGAATGGTGGTGGGGTTGCAGGCGGTTCAGCGGCGGGAGGAGCAGCATGCGGCGGCGAGACGGAGGTCGGCGGCGAGGCCAACGGCGGCGACTGGAGGTCCGACGCAAAGACGGCGTCGGTGGTGTTTATTTGACACCCGGCGACCTCCATTGGGGAGCCCTCGAGTGGGTGATCACGATCCACGCCACCACACGCCGGAACGGTGGCTGTGGTGGCCGGCGGCGGCGGAATGAGGGTCGGCGGTGAGGCCGAACCCTTTTTTTGGTTTATCTTTTTCGCACGATTCCGTGTAAGGGGGGGATCCGGCGGTCGATCCGACTCCATACGATGATGGAGGAGGGGGAGGCGAGGCTCCCGGCGGTGGCCGGCGGCCAAGAAGCGGCGGCGGAGGCCGGAAAAAAGAAACGGCGATGGAACCCTAAAAACCCTATGCGTAACCTGCCTAAATTGATATTTGTAAGTAACTCACCATGGTTGTGACTTGAAGTTTGTATCAAGTAGTTAAGTGTTTGAATGTTCAATAAGTTTTTACTACTTATTTATGAAAGCTCCTTTGACCAAAGTTTCCAACGTTGACCATAACTCCAAACTTTGACCATGGATTTCCTATCACGATTACATCGATCCTTCATTCCATTATTATCTTTTATTTATTTATTATTATTTCTAGTTAAATCAGGTTTATGATTGGTTTACGTTTATAATTCGTATTTATGTTTTCTAGTTTAGGCTTATAAATAGGGTTATTGTTTTTATTGCATCTTCAAGTTATTATTCAATAAAAGTTTATCTTTTTAGAGAGTGTTCTTTTGTTTTGAGTTTTACATATCGTAATTCTCGCCTATCAAAAGGATTTAAACGTTTATCGATCGTTCCGCAAACCCCGCTGCGTCACATTACCTCCATCGGTATTTAGATATCTAACATTTTTTCAGTTTTCTACAAACCAAAGGTAACAAACACAAAAGTGGATACAATTAAATTATGGCAAAACGATTAAATGGTATAGTGTTTGTTTATTTACAGCATTACCTTTCTTTATAACTTTTGACTTTTACAAGTGTTGGACTCTAATGATCTGTAAATTATTAGAAGCCCAAAAGCCCAAGTAAGTATCCATGTAGAGCCCATGCTCAAATGGCCCATTTATCTTGTATTTCGAAAATGATTATGATTGCTTCCACTCCTTATGTCCAAAATTCCAAAACAGGTTCCTCTCATACACAATAAAGTTATGATCTAATTTGCTAGTTAAGGTAAATTAAAATTTCACATATGGTGGTTTGATGGTCAGAGTTAGATAATTAAACCATGGTCCGAACTCTGAATGAGTTATCAAGAGATTCTCGCAAAAACTAATATATATATATATATATATATAGAGGAAAAATCAAATACAAACCACTTTTTTTGTAAAAACTATAGGACCAATCTCATCCATTAAAAGATTTTAATCAAAGGTTATTAATACTAGAGGACCATGATAACAATTCCTTAATCTTTTATGATGCCACACTAGATTATAACCCATAAGGGTAATTTAGACATTTTGGTATTTTAATTTATAATTAAACAATTAAAAGAAAAGGCAACTTTCTTTCACTTCATTGTCTTCCTCGTTTCCCCCCCACCAATCACACACCTCCTTCCCTCTATACACCACAACCTCCATTGATGCCTCCAAGCTCATCATCTTGTTTCTCCAAAACCCAAAAAGAAAAAAGAAAAAAAAACCCACCAAAATCGCATCAATATTCTCCAAATCTACAATCGTTTTTCATCTCTACCACCGGACCTCACCACCAACCACCAGATCTGTACATCCACCACCGTCGCCGGTGTTCCACCGCCGCCGCCGCTACCGTCTACCACTACCACCGCTGCTGCCGTCTTTCAGATCTGGTTACCAAACAAAATCCGATGATCTGGTAAGTTTTTTCTATTTCTATCGAAAACCCCCAATTTCTAGGGTTATTGAGTTTTTTTTCAAAATTAGGTTTGTTTGATTCAATTTTAGAGATTGTTGTTTCATAAATGTTGTTTGTAATCTTGATTTGTGCAACATATCTAAATAATAACATTTTTTATGAAGATTTTAGGAAATCATTACTGGAAAATAAGAGTTTTTTAAGTTTTGTTCTTGAAAGTTCATAATGTGTTCTTGAAGGTTCATCATATGATCTATGAAGGTTCATCATATTCTTGAAGGCTGAAGTGGATGATGATGTGAAGATTCATTAGATGAATTTAAATGTAAAAATACATTTGTTTGTATTCATTTGGTGAATCTAGTTGTAAACAGATATTTAGTTTTGTATTCATTAGGTGAATACAAATGTAAATAGACATTTTGTTTTGTATTTATAAGATGAATGAATTTATATGATTTTCATTTGGTGAATATGAATATTCATATGGTGAATATGAATATTCATATGATGAATATGATATGGTGAATTTGAATATTCATCTGGTGAATATGATATGGTGAATTTGAATATTCATCTGGTGAATATGAATATGAATATGGTGAATATATGATGAATATGATATGGGAAATATGAATATTCATATGGTGAATATATGATGAATATTCATATGGTGAATATTCATATAATGAATAAACTGCGATTTTCAAATCAAGGGCTTAGATTATTCCTCAAGTTTTTACAAAAAAGTGAATATATATATATATATATATTTTGTAAAAACCACATATTTTGTAAAAACTTTAGGAATAATCTAAAATGACGATCATGCCCTTTTTAGATCAAAGGCTTAGATTGGTCCTATAGTTTTTACAAAAAAAATGGTTTTTAATTGAAGGCCCCTCTATATATATATATATATATATATAGAGGAAAAATCAAATACAAACCATTTTTTTTGTAAAAACTATAGGACCAATCTCATCCATTAAAAGATTTTAATCAAGTGTGTTAATAGAAGGAGACCATGGTAGCATTTTTTATAATATACACCTAACCACACTAGATTTTAAGCCCAAAAGAGTATTATCGTCCTTTTAACAACCACCTGCATTTACATTCTCTTTGAAAAATCCCCAATCTCATCTAACCCTAAATCTTCCAATTGATCGAATAATACACAGACCACAAACATTGCATTGACCCCCAAATTCCTCCATTCATATCTTCTTCTTCTTAATTCTTCTTCTCTCTATTAACAAACATAAGCTTAATTATACTGAAGAATTCTGAATTCTCTCTCTATTGGACAATAATTCTTCCATTGATTGCCAAAAAAAAGCTTCAATTGACGATGAAGACTACCCTCTTCCATTGATAATTCTTTAAAAATTGATATCATCAGATAAGTGTTGAAACCCTAAGCATCTACCCTCTTCATCGTCCAGTAATCAAGAACCAGAACCACCCTAACCAACCCTACGCAACCATCTTCCTCTCATCTCCTCCGCCACCGCCCTTCCTCCGCCGTGAACCAGAACCACCACCGCCATCGTTGCTGCTTCTAAAGCTCGAGCTCTTCAACCGATCGCCGGCGATCGATCGTGGCGGCGCTCCCCTCCGACGTGCTCCGGAACAGCAACAGGTTCCACTTGTTGTACCACCACCGGCCACCGTGCCACCGTCACCTCCGCCGCACCGCCGACGACGAGATCTGTGTATGGATCTGTGTACGACGACCGCCACCACCGCTGACGAGATCGACGGATCTGAAATCCATTTGCATCAGTGATCGATCGGGATTTGTGTGATTGGGGATTCTAGCTAGGTTTTGTTGGAAACGGCTTCCATTTGAGTGCATTTCTGCATCGGTTTAAGCCATGATTATGAGAAATCATGGCTGATCTTCTTTTTGGGATGAGTTAGTGATCAGCTGGATTTTCCATTGATGGTGGAATTTCTCAATTTCATGGGAGGTCTGCAGATTGATTACCATAAGAAAGTGGGAGTGATGATGTTTGGTGTTCTACAGAGGTTTCATGGAAGGAAATCAAGCATTTGGATCAGAGCATAGTTAGTTCTAGGCAAATTCTGTGTATAATTTTTGTGGCTTTCATGTTTGGCTTTACAAGTTTTAAGTGTTTGGATTTTTTAGGTGTGGTAGAGAGCTATTGATTTGGATTTGGATTACAGTCACTGTTGAAAGGTATAACTTAAGTATGGTTGTGTGGGTGGTTTTTGCAGTTTGGATCTCCGGTGGCCATGGTGGTGGAGGACGACTGGTGGTGGTGGTGAGGTCACCGGATTTAATGGTAGTGGTGGCCGGAAAGAGAGAGATGAGAGTTATGGTTGTATGTATTTAGGTTTGTGGGTTCCAAATCAACCACAATGAACACTTAGATTTTATATTGTAAACTTTAAGTACAAGATCTAGAGTGATGCAGTAATGATCATGATGAAAAATATACTAAGTGTAAAAGACATCAAATGATTCATAGCTCTCAAATGATTACAAGGGAAGTGGAAAGTACAAATGAAGAATTAAGCTCCTATTTATACTAAACTAAAAGGGGCCAAAAGGCCATAGAAAGCATGGGCCTAAACACTTGGGCCAAAATAACAAAATTACATTTAAGGAACATAGTTTGAATTAATTACAAATTGACACAACTAACAAATAAATCTAACAATTTCCCCCTTTGTGTCAATTTCTTCGCTTCCAACGATGATTGCTCGATGACTTTCTCTTTGAAGCTTTGGTCTTCTTGTTCTTCTTAGATGGTCCTTTATTTCTCCGAGGCGGTGGGGGTGGCGATCTCTCTTCTCGCTTCTTGGCCGGTCGTCCCTCAATCTTCCTTAAGCCATAGTAAGACTTGAGTTGACAAGGAACATTGCTCAGATAAACAATACCCAAGGCAAGTTTGTCTAACACCTTGTACATCGGACAGTGGTCAATGTCGGGGAAATGTTTGGAACTGGAGAAGGTGATCGAGTCAACACACTTGGAGATTCCTAAGGTGTAGGAGACGGCGTGCGTAGGAGAGGTGATTTGTGAGGTGATGGCGGAGGAGACTGATACAGAGACATAAGAAGTGGCAACTGCGAGTACTCATCGTCGTCGTCTGAAGAAACATCCTCCGATTTAACACAAGTCAGCTCGGAGACTGGCAACTGCGAGTACTCATCGTCGTCGTCTGAGGAGATATCATCAAGGTTGATAATCTTCTTGAGCTCATCATCAGTAACGGGAACGCATGCGATAGGAATCAAAGAAATGTAATCCGGTTTTGAGCTAACATAAATCACAATCTCTCGACCCATCCCAATGTCAGTCATCGAGTTCCAACCAGGCTATGAATGGTGGTCATCGGCACCGATATGAGTGTCGGACGCGGCGTCGGAAGATGTGCTTGTCGGAACTGAGAATTCGAGCCGAGCCCTCTTCGTGATTTCCCCCTCACGGCGATCGGGTTTACCTCGGTCCTCGTGTCTACGCTTTGGTGGCTCGGCTGATGCACAACAAGTAGTCTCAAGGGCTCGAAGCTGTGAACGCATAGCCGATATGGAACCCTTGACCACTTTCAAGTCACCTCGTACCTCCGTCGTCAAAAGGCAAGCTTCCCTTCGAGCCGCTGGATAGATGAAACTACCTCTTGAGAAGAGGAGGTAGCCGGCTCGGGATGGTTCACGGGAAGTGATGTGTAAGCCGACTGCCATAGATAACCCAGAAGATTGGTTTTATCCTCGTGGAGATTCCCACGGGAGATCAATTTCGCCATAAGAAGATCCCTCAACTCATCAATCGAGAAGTCGGGTGCAGTCGGTCGCGGAGGTGGTGATGTACAAACTCGTCACGGACAACCTTTAGGGCGTTGTTCAAAATTTCCCTGACAACGGATGTCGGGTAAGTAACTCTGGTGTCACATAGACGTTCCGTTTGCACAACCGCTGAATCAACGGTGTGGCCTACGTTCATGGCTGGCGTGATAGTGACCATGGTAGGACTTCCCGCCGGTCCTCGTGAAATGCCCGTCGTGGACACCACTCTCGGGGTTCCGATCACGTCACTAAGAATCGTGATTGGTGGAGCAGAGACTGCGTCACATAGACTGGCAGTATGTGTACCTAAGAGTGTATCAAGCTCTAGACTCTGGTGCACATGAAGGAAGTGTGGGGATCGGGGCAGGGATCCTCCAATTTCAATATCATTACCCTCCAAGTGAGGGCTTGATAGCCGTTGTGCTTTATCCCCGTGGAATGAAACATCCACCTTTTGAGAGATGTATGAGTGGTTAGGTAGGGCGTGCAGTTGCACCTCTGGGTGGGAGGTGTCTACTTCAATACCCGTACTCAACACATGTATACGGGTAGCAGATGTGGCTGCCCGGCTTCTACCTATGGATAAGGAAGGACCGGTTAAAACCTTTGGTCCTGTCTCCCACTCATCATTTCTTTTACTTCCCTCGCTCTGCTCACTTTCTTCGACTGTTAGGTCTCCCTCAAACCTTATGTCGTCCTCACCCTCAGATGGGTGGTCATCACCGAAGTCATCAAAATCATAGTCCACCAAAAGGTAAAGTGAAGGGCTTTGGCGAATGTCATAAGCATGTAAGGTATTAGCTCTGAAGCGATCATCATCACCGCCTAAGCTACCCCCGTCATATCCCACCGACTCCTCATCCTCACACCCTTGGTCATCACCCCCAGGTGAATGACCACGCTCGAGACCCTCACTCACTCTCCTAGAGGATACCTCCGGGGTGCCAGTCTCCGGCTCTGGAGATGCTGGTAGAGGTGATAAACCTAAGTATGCTCTCACAATGGTGAATGATGATCGATAACATCAAGTAATGCAAGTGGCATCGCCATCGGTATATCATGAATCTTTGGGGATTGCTATAAGGAGTTTGGGATAAGGCATATGGAGTTTGGGGAATGGCATATGGAATGATGGGTAAGGCATAGGGATGATTTGGGTATGGCATATAAAGTGCTGGTATCCAAAAGAGGTGTGGTGATGGTATCCATGATAAGTGTCGGTATCAAAGAAAAGTGTTGGATGCCAAAGAAAGGTGTTGGATGCCTTCAGACAGAGCCTGGATGCCATTAAGAAAGGCTTGGATACCATTCCAAATCTTATTCGAAACCCAAATACTGAATTTTTATTTTTTTTATGATTTTATTTATTTATTTATTTTTTGATTTTTTTTTACGTCTGCTATGTCCGCCGGTTGTGATCGGGAGGAAGTGGTGGTGAGATCATCATCAGAATGATGAGGGTTTGCCATTGTACCTGAAAAATAAAAAGTTAGTAATGAGGTAAAGGCAAAAGTGAGTGATGCGAGAATAAGACACACGACATTGATATGTGCTATTGTTTACTAAGTCATGAGGTTTGGTAAAGAATAGCACAACACATTGAGTGTGTATTTTTCTCAAGTAGTGAAAATCCAAAAACCATCAACAATCTTACCAACCCGAGACAAGATGATGCTAGATCAATTCCAATGCATGCACACAAATCAATTCCAATGCATGCACATGCACACGCACACAAGTCTAAGTTCATCCACCACTCATGCAATTCAGATAAAACACAATGCTGAAGCACACTTAAAAAAATTAAACACTTAGTCAAGCAACCACGACACATTCAAGTTTGAGATCTGCGGTCCGGGATTTGCAGCTTAAACAACAAAAAGCAATCCCAAAACCATTATGGTGCAATAGTTCGGGATTTAAAAAACTAAGTATAAAAAAAAACTAAGGTTTGGGATAAAAAACTAAGTATAGAAAACTAAGGTTTGGAGAAAAAAAAACTAAGTATAAAAAAAAACTAAGGTTTGGGAAAAAAAAAACTAAGTATAGAAAACTAAGGTTTGGGAAAAAAAACTAAGTAGAGAAAACTAAGGTTTGAGGAAAAAAAAAACTAAGTATAGAAAAAACTAAGGTTTGGAGATAAAGAACTAAGTAAAAAAAAAACTAAGGGAAAGACTCCGGCACTTATTGAAGTTCCGGAGTTCTTAAAAAACACACAAAAAAAAAAAACTAAGGGAGAGACTCCGGCACTTAAAAAAGTTCCGGAGTTCTTAAAAAACACACAAAAAAAAACTAAGGGAGAGACTCCGGCACTTAATGGAGTTCCGGAGTTCTTAAAAAGCACAAAAAAAACTAAGGGAGAGACTCCGGCACTTAATGAAGTTCCGGAGTTCTTAAAAAAAACACACACACAAAAAAAAACTAAGTAAAAGAAACTCCGAAGGATAAGTTCTTTGGAACTTGGTTTGGGGTTACAAAAAAAACTAAGTATAAAACTCCGAGACCTAACCCCAAATTCCAATACTTGTTTTCTTAAGAACCCAGAAATCATTTCAACCCGAAAAACACAAGCAAATTTGACAAAATGCCACTAAGTTAAAATCCCAACTCCAAACGATACGAGGTTTTCAACGAATGACCATCGAAAACACGAATCTTAGGATTTTTTTTTAAACTGTTTTTTTTAATTAACAAAAAGATTTTTTTTTCGTTTTTTTTTAATTTTTTTTTGTTTTTTTTTAATTCAAAACAAAATAAAGTAGAAGACTTACCTGGTCCTCCGAAGATCAGTAATGAAACGACAAGACCGATGGTCGGAGGTCCGGAAGGGCAATTTTTTTTTTTGAGATAGATATGTATGTATAACATAGAATATAAAAGACTTACCTTGGTAACTAAGTGTCGGGTATACCTGTCAGTGTTCCCCCTCGGAACATGCAAAGGCAGACAACGTTCCCCCTTGGAACATGAATACAAAGAGAATGTTCCCCCTTGACAGATGCACACTTATACCAAATGGTTAGTAACAAAGGCACGTGAACAAAGACACATGTATGAAGGGGATAGAATACTTATTTGTTCCCCCTCGGGACAGTAACGATTATGTCTCCGTTCCCCCTCAAATCAAAAAGTTAGTAAAAAAACAAGATATACAAGAATGATCCCACAATATTAGTTAGAAGTTCCCTTCGCTCGGTCATGTGTTTGGAATGATCTGAGTCTATGAATCACACATGACCGGCCTGCAAAATCAAGTGCAAACATTTTTAGGTACCCATTTGGGAATGGGTCCTTTTGGATTAGTAACAACAGGTTTGGGTTCTTCTTTGCTCTTTTTAGGAGTCTTTTTCTTGGGCTTGGATTTTCTTTTCTTAGCATGAGGAAAATGGTTATGGTGATTATAGAATCCAAAGTAATTAGGAGCATAACACTCATTCACAAAGGCATTTGCACAATAACCAAAGTGAAAACAATTTTGACAACAAAAGTCACTACGATACCCATAAGTAACATGTTCACAAACATGAAAGTTAAATGGAGTATATGGTATATGACTATGAGCTCTATGAAATTCATCTTTGGAAAATCTGTTTTTCGCAAATCTAGGCTTATGTGCAAATGGCTTTGGACGACCGCCTTCTTTTGATCCATTCTCCTTTTCTCTATGCCTACCCTGTCTCATATGGTTATTTGTCATGTTTGGAGAAGCATGATTAGAGCCTTTGACATTATGAGTATGAGTATGAGTATGAGAAACATTTTTCCTCGGATGGAAGTTGTGTGATTGTTCCTTTGGATTGAAAGTATTCTTTGGTTTTCGAAAACGTTTGCTTTTCTTAGGAACATTCACATTTGAACGAGATGAACTCGCAACTTCAGACTCAAGGGTAATCACTTTGTCTTTCCCTTTGTCTTTCCGGGTTAGTTTAGGAGGATCCACGTTTCCTGGTTTGGACAAGCCTGATGATCTACCATTCTCACCAACCCTATTGCTACAATCATCCGATACAATTTCAGAAATTTGTACCGTTGATTTAGGTGCCGTATATGTTAAGTCTTCCATGTATGAAATGGTGGTGCAGATTGGATACCTAAGTACCATAGATTGTGAGTTTTGAGAAAAAGTACTTGAAGGTCTAAAATCCGGTGCATCAACATTCAATGTATGGTGATGATGACGTGAGTTATCACGAGTTCCAAATGTGGATTGCTTATCTTTTGATGGACTCTTGGATTTGAGGGCAGTTTCAAGTTCATTGATTTTACTCAAGAACAAGTCCTTTTCCCTAAGGCTCATGCGCCTCTCATCCTCAAGTTCAGCCTCAAGTGTAGCTATCCTCTTTTCAAAGAAAGTTCTGTTATCATTGAAAATTTTAGAAAGGATTGGAACTTCCTGATTCATCTCAGTCTCAGTATAGCTAGGCATGTAATCCTTAGACAAATGAATCTCACGCGTTGCATAGCTGGCATTGAGAGATGTATAGTTGAAGGGAAATGATTGTTTGTTTTTTCTAGCTTTTTCCTTTTTCTCAATTTCCTTCAACTGTTCAGGATCATCAGACTCTTTCATGAAAACAATTTTGTATCCAAGACTCATGTACCGAAGGTCATACATGGTAGGAGTCTTGGATATGGCACGCTTAAGATAGCATGGACTTTTATATCCAATGCCTTCCTTTGGATTGTAATAATTGAACTCTTTGGGTTGGTTCATATGAATGGTTTGATCGGTTTGGCCTCTCTTTAGGAACTTGTCCTCCATATCTTTTATTTTTGCAAAGAGATTTGTCCGTTGGGCAAAAATGGCTTCATACTTTTGAACACTTACTCTACTTAGAATCTCATCCTCATGAAGTTTCTTTTGCAAGTCTGAGATGTTATCATTCAGACTAGCAACTTTATCTTCTAAGGTTTTGTTGGCAAGAGTAAGAGTGGTTACCTTTTCTTTGGAATGAGCTAGTTCAATGGAGAATTTCACAACTAAGGCATGCTCACTAGCTAATTTGGATTCTGCTATAGCAGTTAAATTATTTGCCTTTTTGATTTTCTTGTCATATTCATACACTTTAAGAGCAAGATCTTTCAGTTGATTTTCAAGTTCAATGTATGGGTCTGGAAGTACCTCAGAAGGTGACTCTGAATGATTTAAGTCAAGGTCGTCGTAATCACGTCCTCCTTCTTCTGAGTACAACTCCTCCTCATCATGGTTAGCCATCAGACATAGTTGATCTTCTCTTCCTTCATCATTTGTCAAGTCTCATGCCTCATCTTGGATAAGCATACATACGGGACCTCCTTCCTGATCATCACTTGACATTCTGAGCCAAGCATTATCTTTCTTTACTTCCTTTCCCTTGTCTTCAGACTTAGCTTTCTCCTCAAGTTTCTGGTAGTTAACTCTACCACCCTGTTCACCTCTTCTTAGATGGTTGTTAGAAGACATAGGTTTTCTTGCGTTTCTCTTAGACATAGACTTGGTGATCAATGCCAAGGCCTTCTTTATGTCATTCATCTCTTCATCAGATTCATCTTTATGGACATGGAGAACCGGTGGTCGGGTATCGGACTCGATCGCTAAAGCATCACGTGTGTTCATGGTTGATTACGGATCTTAAACCACTTAGTTTGATCCGGTAGTTGGATTGGTGAAAATATTCAAGTATGAGTTCCGATGTGGGCTTTGGTATTAGCCTTTTGTGCTAAAAAGACTTAGAAAAATTTCAGAAGTGCTGGAGCTCAGGAGTGCTGGAGCTGAAAACACTTAGAAAATTTTCAAAAGTGCCGGAGCAGAAAACCCAAATCTAAGTGCTGGAGCTGAAAATACTTAGAAAAATTCGGGAATGCCGAAGTTGAAAATCCAAAACCTCAATGACGAAACTAAATTTTTTTTTCACCGGAACCAACACTCAAAGGATCAAGAGCAAGTGGTAGGCTCTGATACCAATTGTGGGTTCCAAATCAACCACAATGAACACTTAGATTTTATATTGTAAACTTTAAGTACAAGATCTAGAGTGATGCACACTAGTACAAAAAGTTACATTTGCCACGGTTAAAAACCGTGGCCATAGGCCTTTGGCCACTGTTTTTTATTTCATACAAAACGTAGCCTATTCTTGCGTGACCATTGATATCCTTTTTGCCACGTTTAAAAAGTGTCACCATATCAAATAAAAAACCGTAGCCATATCATATAAAACGTGGCTATAAACATATCCTATATTCATGGAATTAGAGCACTTTTACTATAACCGTGGCAATAGGTAACTTTTGGTCACATATAATAAAAAAACCATGGCAATAAACTACTTAGGGCCACATAATTTGTTTTTTTAGGTGACCAATGATTACCCTATAATGATGTATATTTGTTTTAACGTGGCCATAAGTTACTTATCGTCACAGAAAATTTTTATTAATCGTGACCAATTCATGACATGGTTTCATAGATGTTGGAACCGTGGCTATTGGTTACCTTCTGGCCATACGAAATAACTAAATGTGTAGCCATAAACAACTTATAATCATGCACTTCTTGACATACGGTCATACTAAATTATTTGAACCGTGGCTGTTGAATATAATTTGGTGACATGAACTAATTAAAACTGTAGCGATAAACTTGTTATCGCCACACAAATTTCATGTTTACCATTGCCAATTCATAACATTTGGTCATACTAAATTGTTAGAAATGTGGCTATTGATTAACTTATAGTCACATGAGTTAACTAAAACCATGACCATAAATTTTTTATAGTCATGAAAATTTTACATAATCGTGGCCATTTCATGACATATGGTTACATTGATTTGTTAAAAACCATGGTTATTGGTAGCCTTTTGGTTACACAAAATAGCTAAAAATGTAACCATACACTAGTTATGGTCACACAAACATTATATTAATTGCAGCCAAATCATATGATACACCTACGTAAAATCGTTAAAATTGTGACTATTGATAATTTTTTAGTCACACTAATAACTAAAACAGTGGTCATATACTACTTATAGCCACATAAATTTTATATTAACTGTAGCTAATTCATAATATACAATTACGTTAAATTGTTAAAACCATGACCATTAAGCCACTTTGTAGTCACAAAAAACAACTAAATCATGACCATAAATTGTTTAGTCATTTTATTTTACATTCACTATAACCGATCCAAACATATGATTACATTGAAGTATTAAATCATGACTAATGTAACAATCGATCATTTATAAAATTCACTTTCAACAATTATTGTAATATCTGACAAAATGATTTAAGAAAATCAAATGATGATATAATTAGAAAAATAAATATTGAACTAATATTGATGATCATATGAAATTATGAATCATGTACAAGAAAACCAATAGTAAACCTACAACTGCTAACTCTACTATAGATTAGACTTTTCTTTTATAAAAGCTAATTTTTGTATGCTCCTCTGGCCTGGGTAACTAGTTGATGGTTGTTGTCTGGTTCTTTCTTTTCTACCTCTTGCTTGGTGTTATGTTTAGATAAGAAGTTGGTTGTGATACCTGCAGAAAAATAACTAATTTACATATTTAACATGAAGAATCATACCTTCTATGTTCAATTCTTCATTTGGCAAAGATGAAAACAAGGGTTTCTGCCTCCAAGTCATATACCTCTGCATATATATCTCTCAATTATCCAACAACTGAAGAAAATAAGGTTCGATCCCAAACACACATCCACCATGCACAATATCGACATTGAATCTCCTCTTCATCTCCTCTCCATTTGCATACAAAAACACAAACTAAAAATAAGATGGACATTTAAGTTTTAACAACACCATTATAATAAGTTACGATGGCAACTTAGGTAACCACATCATTTATTCAAAACAAGAAAAGCAGATACTTAAAATGAATGATGGAAATTGAAATAACACATACATGTGTATATATATAATAATTAACCTTTACAACCTTAGTAATTGGGTTTTGTTGCATGTAAACAGCATTCTAATTTCCAGAAAGGTGCACTCTTTTTGTATTTTAGCAAAGCACTTACAATGATGTTTGCACCTAAAAGCAAACTTACCATGGATAAAAAAAGTAATGAATTAGACATTAAAAAATAATCGCTATCAGAAAATACACCAACATCAATATGATGATATCTACAGTCGCAACAATAATTCCTCCAATTATAAAACCCAATATATGCATCTTCTGAACATTGATACAAACTAACGATTAACAACCCACATATAAATTTATTCATGTAGATCCAAAGGTACCAAGAAAATCCAAGAACCAAAGTGCATAAATAACATTATTACATCATGCAAAATACAAAGAAGTATATGCTAAAATAATATATGATAAAAGAGATACCTTCTATTACGTCTTAGAAATCTCTAGGAGTTGGATTCCATAAACCATAACATTTGTTGCACCATATACTTGATAAAAGTTCCTTCAAATTATAATTTTTTTTCCATCAAGGTTTTTCCTTCATTAATGAACTTACTTCTCCATAAATATAAATAAAAGTCTTAATGCGTTTAAAACATGACTAATATAAGCAACATTTAAACATTTTGGCAACAAATTAGAGAATGTTGCACCTCGTGTAATGTTGGGGTATGCCTCTTACCCAGTAATAAGCATAGTAAGAATCGAGAATCTTACACAATAAGTGATGGAAAAGACTCTAATTCGCTAAATAGTTACCGTGTAAAAGACAATTACCAGCAATCCATATTTGTGGCCAAAAATGTTACCCATTTAGTTAAGTGAAAGTGGTGACTGCCTGACTGGTGACTTTGGCCGGTAAGCACTTACCCAGTAGGTAATCCACGTAAATCTGGTATAGTTTACACAAAGCGTCTAAAGCTAATGAAGATTACAACTAACTAGTAGCGAAAAATGATGTCAGCAACCAAAAATTCTTGCAATATAATGACTTCCAAAAGAATCAAAGGACTCCTTAGGCAAAAGCAAATTGTTTCCATGTACTAGTTGTGTACCCACACAAAGTAGAAGAATGTGATAAATTAGGGAATACAAAATTAGCAAAACTTGTTAAAAAAAATATTATGTTTAAAGAAAATAAAATTACAGTGTTTTCAATCTCAATTAGAAGATACTCATGCAAATGAAATGAGAACAATCCAAAATTCTTCTCTGTTTTTAATGATTAAAACATCTTCAGCGAGCTACACTATACATCATATAAGAATATTACATTTATTTTAAACCATAACAAACAAATTTTGGCATCATACTTGGTCATACAATAATTTAAAATTATAATTAAAGGCTATAGTGAATACTAACGGCTTCAAAACACTGACAAAGATTTCACAAGATTGATCATTTTCCTCTCTTCATCATCATTTTAGGGTGCGTTCTTAAAGAAGAATGATGTTAACAATACATGAAATGCCCACGTAAGAATTAGGAAGGGATCAGGAACACTAACCTTCCATCTGTTTTAAGAAACCTTTGTAAGATCGTAAAATTTCCCACAAACATCCCTACAAATTGTCATAAGGCTTTAGTCAGAAACTTGTTGAGCTTAATCTACTAAATTTCATCCTTGTTTAAGAGAAATGACATTTTATGCATCAAATTAATATTGGCAAGACTTTCGTTCTGTCTCGTGGAAACTAGCATTAACAAAACATAAAAAACTTCTAACATACCAAAATTACATTCATCTTTGTCTTTAATCATGAAAAATAAAATATCTATCTATAAAGACTCATGGATTAGACATACACTTAAATGAAAAAGGCACAAGAACAACCATCAAATATAAAACAAATAATGAATAAAAACAACCATACCAAACTCTGCATACCTGTTGGTCGAGTAGAAGGCCGTCGATGTTGAGAAACCAGCAGCAAAAACAGTAGAGAATCGCTCCCAACAATGGTGAATGATGAATTGGAAGTTGGAAGGGACAAATTCTATAGGGGAGGCGATTAATCTAGGGCATACTTCAATATTTGCTTTTTAATTTGGAAAAGCCTGGATAATAAGATCAGGATTAAAATTTGGTTGTCAAAATTTGAAATTTAGGCGGGATTTTGAAAAACTTTAGCGCCTGAACTAAAAACACTAAACTAAAATTAAAAAGGTTTTTTTAAAACATCAAATTTTGGTTCGTAATGTTAGCAAAATTTTACTTTAATATTAATTTTTATTGAACTTTTATTTAAACTAAATGAAAACTTTCTTGACATCGTATAATTAGTTTTGCTTTTCATTTATTAAAATTCTAACTTTGACATTTATTTTTGTTACATATGTATTCGTCAAATATGTAAGTATCTAGATATGTATGAAGGGTTGGGTTTCGGTAACACGTATTAAATTTGGTAAGAAGCGTGAAAATGTGTTATCAACCGTTGGATGAGAATTGGATGACATTAGAATGAGGTGCACCAAAATTCATCAGAAAGTATTTGATAAAAGTGATCAACGGTTTAAAAGTACTTTTCACAATTGTCACAAAAAATAACACTTCTACGTGATCTCATGCCCCACATATAATTTTGTATGTATATATATTGCATATGTGTATAGGTGGAATTACTTAGGCTATGCGTACCGTGAGCCGGGGCTCAACGGGCTCGAGCCCGCTAGGCTGGCGGGGCTGAGCGAGCTGCGGTACACGACCGTTGATGCCGGCGGGCTAGGTGGTGGGAGGGTTGGCCAACCCGCTGCTCTTGTGTGTGTCTCGTGTGTGTAGTGTGTGTTTTATTTGAGGGGGTTAGGAGGGTTGGGATACGGGTTGTAGAGGGTTGCAGATGGTTATGAGAGGGTTGAAAAAAAACTGTTGTGTCAGCTGATGTGGCAGTTGGGTTGGGAGGGTTGGGGTACTGATAGCCTTGTAATGGATTATTATTGATTAAAAATAGGTCATGTTGGATTATAGATGGGTCATATTGGATATATTGCATCATTTTAAGTTATATTTGGTTATGTTGAGTTATAATAAGTCATGTTGGGTCCCATGGGTTACAAATACTCATATAATTGAAATGGATCATGTTGAGTTATAATGCTTGGCTACAATAAATCATTGTTGGGTTAACTTGGTAATGTTATGTTAGAATGGGACATAGTGGGTTATGTTGAGTCATATAGGTTACAAAGAGTCATATTGTCAAAGTGGGTCAAGTTGTGTAATAATGGAGCATGTTTGGTTACAATGAGTCGTATTGGGTTAACTTAGTCTTAGTTGTAATAATGTAGTATGTTTGATTATAGCGAATCGTATTGGGTTAACTTGGTCTTAGTTGTCATAATGGAGTATGTTTGGTTACAATGAATCGTATTGGGACAACTTGGTCTTAGTTGTAATAATGGAGTATGTTTGGTTACAGTAAATCGTATTGGGTCAACTTGGTCTTAGTTGTAGTAATGGAGTATGGTTGGTTACAGTGAATCGTACTGGGTCAACTTGGTCTTATTATGTTATAGTGGGACATGATAAGTTTTGTTAGGTCGTATTAGTTTACCTAGAGCCATACGAGTCATTTGAATCACTCTACTTTATATTGTGTTACAATAGACCACAATATGTCACATTTGTTCCTATGGTTTACATCTGCGAAAATTGACTCGTAATAGCGTCATCTTGGGTTACATCTGGTCATATTGAATTACAATAGGTCATATGGATTGGGTTCTAACAGGGAATGTGATTAAAAATGAAAAATATGCATACCCATTTATCTTGATTCGCACTATTAGCTCAACTTCCTACACGATCCTACACCTAGGTCATGTTGGGGTCATCTTGATCACAATCGTCAAGTTTTGCTACATTAGATCACCTAGGGGTATACCTAGAATTTCTGTTAGACGATAGTACCATTTAACTATAACAAACAAACATATAGATATTTTTTTACAAAATCAATATTAGTTTAGTGGTTGGTTTCCTGCTTTTCAAATGAAACATCTTGTGTTCGAGTCTTGTTATTACAATTTATTTTGAATATGCAATAAATTTGATATTAAAAGTTAAAAACTAGGAAAATGAGTCCAACAAGATTTGAATCAAAGACCTCACATTTGAAAAGTAAGGAACTAACCAACTACACGAAGAGAAATTTATGTTTTTATTGTAGTTTCAAATTATATATGGTGACACACAATAATTTGATATGGTGACACTTTTTATGATCCTGTATTTTTTACACTACGATAATGGATAATTATATTAAATTTGAGATATTATATTAAAATACAATTTATAAAATAATAATTGGATGATGATTTGATAAATAATTGAATCATCTAAATTTTATCTAATTACCATTGGGTATTTTAATCATTATGTATTTATTCTAATTATATTAACCAACCAATTTTAATTTGATCCATTGAATTTCTAATATACATATATTTGAAACAATAACAAAATAAAACATTATATAGCCGCCATTGTCATTGAGAAAATCCCCCAAATTCTTTAATGCAAAACTGGCGCCATTATTTGCCCTCATTTTTTCCCCAATTAATTTACTTCCCAAATCTATTCTTCTTCTCTTGGATAGTTCGATCGTGTCAAAGAGATATGAAATAAACCGATTCAGAGTCAATGTTTTTTGTATTACCCTCGCTTCTAGCAGCAGTCTATGGGCTCTCATTGTCGTTACTGTTTTACTGGTTCGTCTTTTCATTCACTTCGATTTGTATGCTACAATTTCTTCTGTTATTTCTCTTGCGTTTTGATTTTTGCTATGCATTTTTTCAATATTGGGTTTAGGGTTTTATATTGTTACTACAGTTGATTTTTGGATTGATGACTGATTTCGTTATCGGTTTTCATAAACCCATCCTTTGCCTATTAACTGTAATGCTATGTCCCAAGCACCGTGACATTAGGCTAAGTCAAGTTAAAGATGAAAATTGTGATAAATGGGTGATGAAATTCATAACAAGAATCAGTTATGAAAATGGTGATAAAAAGCACTACAAGTTGATGATAAAACTGCAACTTGGTGATGATATTTATGATAGATTGGTGATAAAGTCGGTGATGAAGAGCTAAATCTTAACATAACCCTAAAGAATAAGCACTAGGAATAAACATCTACCACAATACCTCCATCATTATGCCTTGGTTAAAAGAGGCAAAAGTTAGCCTTCATTTTCATGGTAATATGCAAAAGGTTATTGTTTTGTTTACTCTGCACGAGCAGGTGTGCTACAAACTATTTTGTTCTGTTTTCTTAAAGCATACTTTACATTTACGTGGATTATCATTTCTAATAAGCTCACAGGAAACTATTATCAGTTACGGTGGACGTGATCACGGAAGATTGACGCGATTCGTGGGAGGGTAAAGATTATTAGGGGGGGGGGGGACCGGTCAAAACTGCCTTTATTGACCGGATGAGTGGCTGAGATTACTTCTCACGTTCTCTTAAATTGATATGTTTCTCATTTGAACCTTTCTCTCTCTATATGTGTGTGTGTTTATGTTTATGTTTATGAAAATTGTGTAATTTTCTTATAAATTATATAGTTTAGTTTATTTGTGTTAATTATACCTATTATGTGATATATAAAATCATCAAATAATTTTTCTGTGGAACTTGTCTAGTTTTGTCCAGTCCAGTCCTAAGCGTACCAAACACAAAACAAATATTTGTTATGTCCAGTCCTATCCCGTCTTGTCTTGTGTAGTTCGTCATGTCATGTCTAATCATGTCTGCGTACCAAACGCTAACTTAATATGTAGTAATAATTCTTTTCCAGGATCAAATATGGAGATTATTGAATTAAGAATATTATTAGTTTCACTGTTTGAATTAAGCATATTAGTTTTCCTGAAGCTCTATGTTTGACAACGACAAGATGTTTACCCGTTAATTCCTTTACTTGGGTAAGAGTCGTCAACCTCACTTACCAGGTAAGGCTCTCCATCCTTATCATCGTTCTTAGCGGTAAGATTCCAAGCTCTTACCATGTCCATATGTCAATGTAAATAAATGTCTTGGTAAGCGTCTATCGACTAAACATTTAGTTTAAATAGCACCACTAGTTTTCTTGTACTTTTAAGTTAACTTTAGAAATAACAATTATAAAAACATACAAAAACGTAAATAGTAGTAACAAATATAAAATTGACTTTTTCCATCATAGATTTGTGATGATAAAAGTCTCACACAAATTTCACAGTCACCATTACCAAGTCATGAGCCATAGTTAAAATAATATACAACACTAAACATTTTAAAAGGTATATAAATGAAAAGTTTGACTTGAAATTTTGTACAAGTCATGTTGATGCAAAGTTTTCTATCTGAAAAGTGGTCACTTTGACCATATCTATGAACGTCTTTTGGTTTAGAACAGAGCAAAGTCCTACTGTTGGTAAGATTGATGAAAAGATTTTCATTTCGTTGGTCTTAACATGTGGTTTAAATTGTTTTAGGTTTCATCTATATGTCGTTGTAGGTTTAGTTCATGACTTCTTGGAGACATGTAAAGAGCTAAATGGTCTTATGTTTGACCTTCACTCATTTTAGACACGTACTGTCATAGTTCCCTTGAGTGTTTGTTGTTATGGATTTAATCTAAATCTGTTTATAAATTTGATCTGAAAGGATACTTTGGGACTGCTCTCGAGTCTTATATATGTTTAGTTGCTCATTTTGAGATTGTTGTTGATATAGATATCTGTTTACTTTGGTTATCTGCCCAAACTCATATATGCAATCAGGTTTGGATAATATTCTTGTTTATGGGTGCTTCTAAGTTGCTCTTTTTGCGTGATGCCATATTCAGACCTGCTATGTATGCCCAATTTACTTTTGTCTCCATTGGTTTGAACTCCATTGTTGGTGGTTTCTTTGTTTTGGGAAATAGCTGGTCCAATTTCTGTTTTTTTAAACCTTGGATTAGTGTTTGTACCTGGATTAGATTTCCATTACATTGTTGTTTATGGTTTTGCTTGCTGCTGACTGCCTCACTGATGTTTGGAATGTTGATTTTGCATTAGCCTTTGGCCATATTACAAAATACTCAAGTAATTCTTCGTACTCTCAATTTAGTTGCATTTTTTGATTTGACAGGTTCTGTGAGACGGGTTTAAGTTACAAGTCTGTATAGCAATTTTAGTTTGGCTATTTCTTATTGTAAAGCTTCTCTTTGGCTCAAATTGAATTTTAGTTCGATCAAGTTGTTGTATTGTTTTCTATCTTAGCATAGTTGCTATTTTTCTTTTCTTTTTTGGATTTGGTCCGAGTTTCTATTTTGTAAGTTTCAATTGATTAATGCCCATATGTTGTTTCTGTTATATAGCTCTACTGTTTCTATGTGTTAGCTACTGATTTCTGGTTCTACAATTTTCCTAAGTTAAGCTTCAATTACATTTAGAATGCCCATTCAATCTGGATTTTTTTTCATTTTCAGACTTATGCTATCTTGGTGTTGTTTCAAGTCTAGATTTAGACATGTTATAGATTTTAGAATTTTGTTGTTTCAGCCTTGGTCTGGTTATGCTATATAGGCCTCCTGGATGCAGGATCCTATCTAATGCTTTGGATCTCAGTGTTCAACCTATTCAGTTATCCTAATGGTTGCTCTTATTGGTTTAGATTGATGCTTTTGAAAGTATGGAGCATTGATTTTGCAATGGCCTTTGGCTATATTGCAAAATCCTTTGGTTTGTTATGGTACTTTGTTTAAATTATAAGCTGTTGGTGCTGTGTTATCAATTACTTGGCCAAGTCCATTTTTGTTTGTTTTTTTAGGCTGTTTGTTCTAATTAGTTTTGGATTTCCTATCCATCAACCCATTTTTACTAATATCAAGTTACTTTTTGTAAATTACTTCTGTTCTTATTCTGTTAAGATTTATTGCCTGGCATCAATTTGCAACACTTACCCAGTCAATTTGCCTTACGAGATGAATATGACAAAGACTAGAATCTTACTTGTTGGCATTAACCAAGAGTCATACCCAGTAAATGAGATTGACAACTCTTACTCGGCGCTTACTTACAATCATGCAACCTTACCATGATGGCTAGTCGTGATATATACTTACAACCATGCAACTTTTATCGCAACCATGAGAAATTCATGATACATTGTCAAACTTAATTTTTGTAACCATAACTATTGGTTACCTTTTGGTCATATAAAATAATTAAAAAGTCATGGCAAATTCACGACATAGAATTACGCTTAATATGTAGAATTATGGGTACCTGTTACGACCTTTTGGTCACACAAAATATTAAGAACCATAGTTAAATTCATGGCATGTAGTTACGTTTACCTTTTAGAAACGTGGCTATAAGTTACCTTTTGGTCACAAAAAATATTAAAAACCACAGTTAAATTAATGACATGTAGCTACGTTTAAATTTTAGAAACGTGACTTTAAGTTACCTTTTGGTCACACAAAATATTAAGAACCATAGTTAAATTCATGACATGTAGTTACGTTTAAATTTTAGAAACGTGGCTAAAAGTTATCTTTTGGTCACTCAAAATATTAAGAACCATATTTAAATTTATGACATGTAGTTACGTTTAAATTTTAGAAATGTGGCTATAAGTTACCTTTTGGTCACACAAAATATTAAAAACCATGGTTAAATTCATGACATATAGTTACGTTTTTATTCTAGAAACGTGAATATAAGTTACCTATTGGTCACACAAGATAATAAAACAATGGCCAATCAATAACATATAATTACACTTAAATTTTAGAAGCACGATAGTAATTACCTTTTGGTTAATTGAACTTTAAAGATAAACCATTTATTAGTCATACAATTGATTCGCTAGAAATCATGACCATTTATTAGTCACACACGTTTCATACTAATTGTGGCGAAATCATCACATATAGTTATGTTTCATATTTATAACTGTGACCACTGGTTACCTTTTAGTCACAGAGAATGATAAAACCGTGACTGTTGACACCTGTGACTTTCTGTCATGTTTAACAAATTTTCGTGGCTATAGATATACTTCTTTTGGTCATGGAAAATTGACTTCGTGTGACCATATGTTAGTCTGATGGCCACATATAATAACCATCATGATATAAGACAATGGTTTAGACAAAAACCATGGCTATATGTCAGTCTATGGCCACAATTTTTAGACCTCACTTGCCACATAATAAAATCGTGGCCGTATGAACCATTTAGTCACCGTTTTATCTAAACCGTGACATTATGTTTAAACATTTATTTATTATGGTCACGGTTATTGAATTAAAATGTAGCTAACCCAATACTCAAGATTTTCTTATGACTTTTAGCCACTGTTCTAAACCCAACCGTGACTAACTTCAATTTCAAAACCGTGGCAAAAAACCATTTTTGTACTAGTGGCAGTAATGATCATGATGAAAAATATACTAAGTGTAAAAGACATCAAATGATTCATAGCTCTCAAATGATTACAAGGGAAGTGGAAAGTACAAATGAAGAATTAAGCTCCTATTTATACTAAACTAAAAGGGGCCAAAAGGCCATAGAAAGCATGGGCCTAAACACTTGGGCCAAAATAACAAAATTACATTTAAGGAACATAGTTTGAATTAATTACAAATTGACACAACTAACAAATAAATCTAACAAGGTTGTTATTTTACTTATGAATATGTAAATGTAATGGATGTTGTGTTTTGTATTCATAAGGTGAATATGAATATTCACGTGCGGAATGAATTTATATAATTTTTATCTGGTGAATATGAATATTCATAAGGTGAATATGAATATTCATATGGTGAATATATAGTGAATATGATGGTGAATTTATATAATTTTTTATCTGGTGAATATGAATATTCATAAGATGAATATGAATATTCATATGTTGAATATACGATGAATATGATATGGTGAATATGAATATGCATAAGATGAATATGAATATTCATATGGTGAATATATGATAAATATGATATGGTGAATATGAATATTCATATGGTGAATATGATAGTGAATATTCATATAATGAATAAATTGCGATTTTTAGATCAAGGGTTTAGATTATTCCTCAAGTTTTTACAAAAAAGTGAATATATATATATATATATATATTGTAAAAACCACATATTTTGTAAAAACCTCTTCTTTTGTAAAAACTTGAGGAATAATTTAAAATGACGATCATGCCCTTTTTAGATCAAAGGCTTAGATTAGTCCTAAAGTTTTTACAAAAAAAATGGTTTTTCCTTGAAGACCCCTCTATATATATATACATACATATGTATATAGAGGAGAGTTCAAATGTGAACCACTTTTTGGTTGTGAACATGAGGACAATCGAGAGGGCGACACGTGGCGGCTTTGAGTCTGGTCCCCCTCTTAATTCAATGCCCTCAGCCCTCCCATGAATCGCGCCTAGTCATCCGCCGTGGACTTGACGTGGCGCCTAGTCATCCGCCACGTGTCGCGCTCTCGGTTATCCTCACGTTCACAACCAAAAAGTGGTTCACATTTGAACCCACCCCTATATATATGTATATATATGGGTCAAGTTTACGTGAGACCAAGCTGTTTCCGTGAGATCAAGACTCTACACATGAAACTTCATAGCAAAACACTATGAGGTAAAAAAATCGAAATTGTGAATCTTCAATTGTTTTTACCTTCACAACACTTTCACTGTGAAGGTTCGGATATATATATTATTACCTTCACAGTATTTTTCCTGTGAAGGTTTGAATTTTTTTACATATTTTTTTACTTTGCAAATCTTTTTCAATATGATTGTTTGAATGTTTTTTTAGTTTCACGGTGTTTTGCTTTAAAGTTTCATGTGCTTTGTCTTGGTTTGACCGGTCCCATGGAAACAGCTTGGTCTCACGTAAACTTAAGTCATATTATAAATTATTATATTGTTAGGGTTCGGTTCGTTTGAGAAGTTGAGGTTTAACTTGAGAAGAGTGAGAATTAGTTTGTACATTAGGATGGGGCGCATTGATAAGATGCACCGAGAATTCATTTCTAAAGTGCAATTCATGAAAGCACAATGAGATTAAAACTCATCAACGGTTCAAATTCATTTCCCATGCTTCTCACTTGCCTATATTTGTTAATGCTACATCATACTTGGAATGGTGTATGCATACATTCAGGAAATCACTTTGAGGATCACCTGATGCATCCAAATATTTCAAACAGTGGCATGGTTAATTTTGTAATTTGTCCATAGGCATCAAGATGTCATTGTTTTCACACTTATATCTACATCTTTCAAGAATCTTAAAGCTTCTGATTTTTTTATAATATTAAAAGACTTTAGTAATTTGTTAACAACCTTTTTGTCTGCTTACAATTGTTTTTGCATCTTTCAACTACCAAGTTCTGTCACAAAGCATTCTATCAGTCAAGCATTTGTTGCGAAAAGTCATATTTTCTACTAATTTTATTCGCTAAGGAGTGTCATTGTTTGTTATTAAACTGCTATCTTCTAACAAGTACCTTTCTATAAAATTAGGATTTTGTGTATTTTAATCATAGTGTTGGCGATATCTTCTTGTCTTAGTTTGGCTCTCCGTGAAAAACACCTGAGAACGAGAATCTTTTATCATGATAGAAGACTTCATACAGCTGAAGAAAACGCGTGCTCCATAGATAAATATTATTTAGAAGACTCACCAACTTGAAACCAAATAATCAAAGAAGTTGGTTATATAAATTGACATTACTCATCCAGATTAAGATACACTTAACTTTGCTTTTGTCCTTCTTTAGTATCATGTCAAAGCCAGCATCTGTTAAGCTGATGCGCTCCCTCTTCCTCTTTCTGATGCTATATTTCCAACAATCTACCCGGGCCACTAAGTTTTCTTCTTTAAGCCAGTCATTAAGCCATGTGGTCGATGAGTGCTCTCTATTACTCGACTTCAAGAACAACATCTCTACTAACGACTCTGCATCCTCTGATCCTCGTTCTTACCCGAAGCTTGCTTCATGGAACCACAATTCGTCCGAGGGTAAGAGCTACTGTTGTTCTTGGGACGGGGTTGAGTGTAGTGACAAAACCTCTGGTCACGTGATTATGCTCGATTTGAGCAGCAGCTTTCTTTATGGCCCCATCAACTCCAACAGTAGTCTCTTCAGCTTCATTCACCTCCGTACACTAAACCTTGCAGATAATGATTTTCGTTTCTCTCAAATTCCATCTGGAATTGGCTGTCTCTCTCAGTTATCAAATCTGAATCTCTCTTATTCTCTTTTCAGTGGCCACATCCCAAAAGAAATCTCAGCGCTTAGCCAATTGGTTTCCTTGGATCTAACAAGAAACACAGTAAAACTGCAAGGTTCTGGCTTCAAAAATCTTGTCCAAAACACAGCGCGTAATCTGAAAAAAACTCTTTATCTCGGAAGCCAAAATAGATTCTGAAATACCTGACATCTTGGCCAATTCCTCTTTCTTAACATCACTCGTTCTCAGAGATTGTGGGCTTCACGGTGAATTCCCAACAGGTATATTTCACCTACCAAAGCTGCAAGTTCTTGACGTTCAAGGTAACACTCATCTTACTGGTAACTTACCTAAGTTTGATGATAACAGTCAACTTAAGCGTCTGATCCTGGCCGGAACGAACTTCGGTGGCAAGGTACCGCCTTCGATCGGGAACCTCATACGCTTAGAGTGGTTGGATATGAATAGTTGCTCTTTCTTGGGGCCTCTTCCAGGATCAGTAGGCAACCTAACACAGCTTACGTTTCTGGATGTCAGTAACAATAGCTTCTACGGGAGTATTCCCTCTTTCATAGGTCTATCAAAACTCAGTTATTTGATACTTTCCTTCAATCAACTTGATGGAAGGAATTTATCCAACTGGCTTGGTAAGCTTCCTAACCTATATCTTTTGGACCTTAGGAAAAACAATCTAAGTTGTGAAATCCCATCATCAATTGGGAATCAAACGCAACTTAGAAAGCTTTACCTTAACTATAATAACATGGTTGGTCAAATACCGTCATCGATTATGAACCTGACATGCCTTACACACCTGATCCTCGGGTATAATGACTTCACAGGTCCCCTTCCCTCTTTAGAAAGCCTTTCCAACCTCACAGATTTGTTCCTTACCGGCAATAGTTTTGATAGATGGAAGCTGCCTGATTGGCTTGGTAAGCTAAATAAGCTTACTTTTTTGCAACTTATTGCTGTCAACCTGTCTGGTGAGATCCCCTCATCAATTTTTAACTTGACCGAAATGGAAGACCTAAATTTGTCATCAAATCAAATTGAAGGTCCAATCCCACCCTTTCCAAGCACCATGATGAAGCTAACAACATTAAGCCTTGGACAAAATCAATTGAAAGGCCCAATTCCAAGCTCATTGTCGAGTCTAAAAAATCTTGAAACGATTTTGTTGAATTATAACAACATCAATGGCACAGTGGAGGCTGATATTTTTCTTTCTCTCAAGAAACTTAGAGTTCTCTATCTAGGTGGAAACAAAATCACACTTTCAGTCAACAGTAACCTTACTGCTGACACTCTACCAAAGTTTGAAATCTTAGGGTTGGAGTCCTGTAACTTGAGTGTCTTTCCCGACTTTCTACGATTTCAAGATCAATTGCAGGAATTGAACTTCGATGGCAATCAAATTGATGGTCTAATACCTGAATGGATGGGAAACACAGGCAAGGAGTCATTGCGATCACTTTCACTTTCTCACAATTCCCTAATAGGTTTTGAGCAGCATTCATCAGTTCTTCCTTGGGTCGGTTTACGATTACTGGACCTTAGACACAATATGCTGCATGGACCTATCCCAGTGCCACCTCCAACCACCATGAACTATCTTGTCTCAAACAATAAGTTGACAGGAGAAATTCCACCATCCATATGTGACTTGTCATCTCTCCAATTACTTGATTTGTCGTTCAACAACATTACTGGCTCCATTACTCCATGCTTGGAGAAACTAACCAGTTCTTTGTTAGTTTTGAATCTTAGAGGTAATATGTTTCAAGGAACCATTCCCAACATATTCCCCAATGGAAGCAAGCTTCTGATGATCGATTTAAGCGATAATCAATTGGAGGGCCAACTACCTACATCATTGGAAAACTGTGCCTCACTCCAGATTCTAGACCATGGAAATAACCATATGAAGGGCAAGTTTCCCTTCTGGTTGGGAGCACTTTCAGAGCTACAAGTTCTCATTCTCAGGTCCAACAAATTTCACGGTGCTCTGCAGATCCCAAGTAAAACCAACTCCACGTTCCCAAAATTACGCATTGTCGACCTCTCATACAATTCATTTTCTGGTGATTTGCCACACCAATACTTCCAGGAGTGGTCCGCAATGAAGAAGACAGAATCAGATGCAACATATATGCAAGCAGCAGTTGATATTTGGGTGGCAAACTACTTTTGGATAGGGAATTATTCGTACTCAATGAAGTTAACTAACAAAGGTGTAAAGACGGAGTATGAGAAGATTATACAGATCTTCATTGCAGTTGATCTCTCAAGTAACAAGTTCTTGGGTAAGATTCCAAAATCTATTACAAGCCTTAGTTCTCTTCGGTTACTCAACCTATCAAATAATGAGCTTTCTGGTGTCATCCCATCCTTCATGGGGAACCTAACACTTCTTGAGGCATTGGATCTTTCTAGTAACAAGCTCTCAGGAAAAATACCTCAAGAGTTGACACAGCTGAATTTCCTTGCGTTCTTAAATGTATCGTACAACAACCTCACTGGACACATACCACAAGGTACACAATTCAATACCTTTCAGAACATTTCTTACATGGGAAATTTGGCATTGTGTGGAGACCCCTTATCCAAGAAATGCGGGAATTCAGAAGCATCAAAGCCTCAAACACTATCATTGGACGAAGATGTTGATTCTGACTTACCAAACGGAGTTGATTGGGTTGTTATATTTTTAGGATTTGGGAGTGGGCTTGTGATTGGGCTGCTTTTTGGGAACCATCTAACAAGAAGATTTTACGAGTGGTTTCACAAAAGATTTATATAGTGAAAAAGGTGAGAAGGAATCCAAAGTGGAGGGAATGGGAAGTCTTCCAATTTCTTTGTCTGGACGGATAGGGAAGACGTGTTGTTGTTATTGTCATGTTTATGTAACATAATATTTATTATCTAAATAAGTTTGTCATATAAATATTCACACCATTGTAGGGTGTATTGGAATTACCAAACATAATAAACCTCGATCCTAACATACTACTTGGATCACTAAAAATTACACGAGGTAAACACATATTTTGTATTTGGCCTCCCAAAATATATGAGCGGAGATGTTCCACAATTAACTTGATGTGGGAATTCTCTTGGAGCCGAGTAGTTGCATGATCACAACATGTGCCTATTGGGCAACCTAAACAACTCATTTTGCAAACTTTTAATGTTGAAGGCAATGACAACAAATATTGATATGGTAGCATAAACGATTTTTTACATGTAATTTAAGATGATTAATAGACTTCACACCAAATAGTTTAGCTCTATAAGATACTAACAAAACCACATCTATTGGGAGGGAAATTAAGGTTGCCTTATCAGGAATTGGATACCTCCTCTATTAGATGAGTTCTAAAACCTTCAGGTGTGTACAAAGCGAACAACAATTGCTACGGTTGTCCTAAGATGTTAGAAACCACACTTCAATTCTAAAGTTTCCATCTTCTCAAATTCCCTTAATGGAATTGGAGTTAAAACCTTCAAGGCATACAATAGGCACTATTCAATTGATAAAGTTTGAGTACTAACAAAATTAACGGTTGTTTCTTCTAATATTTACTGTATTGAAGCGTAATGCTCTAATATGCAAGTTCAACTACTAACTAAAGTGATTGCTTTGTGTTAATTATGCAACTACTAATATCTTTATTGTGTAAGTTTTCCTTTCGTTTTGAAAACCATATAATTACCAGGAACATACCTGATTCATTTCATCCATTACCTCTCAACCTTGTGAAACCATAATTAAAGATTTTTCTCATTCTATTCTAGAATGGATGTATTTAATACGCACCAATACACAATTTGTCAAGAGTCAATTAGCGCGAGAAGCTCGGTGACTAATTTCTAACCAATTAATCTAATCTAGTCACGAACATAGAAATCGATTATCGGCTGCCTTAAGAATAGACAAACACCATTCCTAGTCGATGATTGACGCCGACCATTTAGACTAGATTAAGCAATCCTACACTACAATCAATTAACACAGTTATCAATTAAAGTAATGTTTACTACAAAGGAAAAGCTAAGAACAATTACGTATTCAAAGCTAAATGTAGCGATACTAATTAGGTTAAACAATTAAAGGGTACCGACTTAAATTGATAACCCAACTATGATAAACAAGTAAATCAAGTCTTGCATAAATAGAAATTAAAAGATATGGAAAGCTCCAACAAGTCTCAACACAATCGGAGTCAAATGATTATGAACTCATTGCTCGATTCTAAAACATTAAAAACGAAATTAATTTTAAACCTACACTAAAATACCTAATGGAATTGAAGATCGTTTCCCTCAAGTTATCTCTTCCTCTTCCCTTCAAATTCTGATCTGTCTCCCCCAATCGACGGTTTTCCAAACGCTTTTATACTTCAATTTCGACAAAACCTTGCCGGCAAAGTGGGATTCAAAACAGCCGTGGCTTGTAGCCGCTGATAACTCGCGCGAAAAGTGAAGAAATCGAACCTGGATAGCAAAGACAGCGGGTTGTACGCGGTTTTTGGCCGCTGAAACAGGGGCGGACCTAGAAATTTTTTCCAACGGTGGCACAATTTGACTTTAAGAAATTTATGTAGAAATTTTTTTCAAAACTTATTTATTGCTCTAGTGGTTGCTTCATTGTTTTTCAAGTTTAAACTATCAAGTTCAAGCAATTTTTTATAAACACAATAAATATGAAATTAAAGCCAAAAATCTACTAGAAATGACACTAACAAGGCTTGAACCCAAGACCTCCATCATGAAAAGCAAGGAACTTACCAACTCTACCAAGGAAACCTTATGGTTTGATTGCAATTTCAAAATATATATGGTGGCATACAACAAATTAATACGGTGGCACCTCTCACAACCCTTAATTTTTTACACTACGACGAAGGAATAGAGAAGTCCATCATTCCCCTCAACAAATAAATTGATTTGATTAATTACATTAGTCATGTCAATGATTAGTACATCATAATACAAAGACTTTTGTATTCGTTGGTTTAATATAGGAAATTATATTGGGTCCCACCATCACACTCACGTAATCTTACCCATGCAAGCGTGAATGGATTCTCCAAACACACAATTAGAGGATTCTCTAACAGCTTCTCTAAAATGGAGAAAATGAAGATTTTAGACAAAAATGTTGCTCCAATAGATTCCCCAAATCTATATCCCAAATGGAGAAAGTAGGAAAGAGAAATGATTTTTCTTCGAATATGAAGATAACCCAAAAAATGATTACCTAATGTGATAACCAATCGGAAGCTTTGAAAATTAAATTTTAGTAAGACAAATAATTTTTTAGTCTCCATTTTCAAAGAAATAATTTTTTAGTCTCCATTTTCAAAAAAATTATGTAGAAGCTCAACAAGAAAAGGCTGGAAAGGTTGCTGCTAAGAAACTTCAAGATAAGTTCAACAAGGAAGCTGAGAAACAAAAGAAGATTGTTAAGCCATTGCCTAGAAAAGAAGAAAGAAGAAGAATGGTGAGAAGTCTATCTGGGATTCTTGGAAGACCTGTTCAATACTTTTCAGGTTGGAGCTTTGAGAAGATCAAAATGCATTATGAAGAAGCCAGAGTTGTAAAAGAGACTGATGATGAGACTGATGAAAAGAAACCTGAAGAGGAGGAGAAAGATAAGAAAGAAGTGCAAGTACAGAGAAGAAGTAAAAGAAAGCATGATGTAGTTACCACTGCTGAAGGTACTACCACTGCTGAAGAAACTGTTACCACTGCTGCTGTAACAGAGAAGAAGAAGGATGAAAAGGTGTCAACTCAGGAGGAAATGGAGACTCCTAAACAGACCAGTCAAGAAAAGAGGAAGAAGTCCATAGCTCATAAGAGGCCAACCAAGAAGAGGAAGATTTTCACTGAAGTATCTAAAGTGATGGATTGGTACTGCTTTGAAGACAACAAGGTTATATTCTTCAGGATTGTGAGAGAGGATCAGACAAATGAGGTGTTCTCTAATGTCAACAGAATGTTTACAAAACTCTCAGCTTCAGATCTGAAGAAGTTATATGAGATTGGATGTACTAAAGAGATGACTGAGTTTGCAGATGCCATTTTCTTTCAAGAAAAACTTCAAACCATGTTTGCATATGAGAATGCCAAGGAGGAAAAACAGAAGAAAAACATGAGGTTGGAGAAAGGTGAAGTGAAAGATGGAAAGGTGGTTGCCTGGAATTGTTTTAAGGCAAATAGAGCGTTTTCTGTCTCTTATGATGATGGTGTTAAAGACTATTTTTTGGTGGATAAGAGATATGACTTTGAAAGAAGGATGATGGAAGGAGTTTTAAAGTGTAAGAAGTCTGTTATGTCTGAACTTGAGAAGGAAGTGATTGAGAATCTGACAAATCAGTTATCAGACTTGAGAGAAGATGAAACTGCAGAGGAAGAAAAGGTAGTGCTTTGGGGAGTGAGAGGTATTTTCAAGAAATATTATTTTGAGCAGTGGAACAATGGAAAACATAGAAGTAATGCAGAGTTTGATGGAATTCTGAATTTGGTTACTGCTGAAGATAGAGTAACTATGGATGAGTATGGGTTGGCAAAACTTCAAGAATTCTTGAAAGACTCAAATAATTCAGAGCATGCAAAGATGATCAAAGAAGCTATGCAACGGTTGAAGAACTTAATTTCTGATTAAAATAAGAAGTTAAGTTAGGGGGAGATTGTTAGGACTAATTCTGATGCATTGTCACTGCTGAAGGTATTTTTGTTAACACTGCTGGTTTTGGAGTTGTTACCACTGCTAGTTCAACTGAAGGTTACCACTGCCAGTATGTGTGTTTCCACTGAAGATCAAATTACCACTGCTCTTGGAAAGTTACCACTGCCTGTAGAAGGTTACCACTGCTGGTTGAAGAATAACACTGCTTTTGTCTTACCACTGTTGACAAGTTCATGATAAGGAAAGGATTGCGATGATTGAAGATATAGACAAGATTTGATTCGGTTGGAGATATTTTAGAGATTATCTTGTAAATCTAGTTTTCTTATTGTTATCTTGTAATTCGTATATATAGCTAATAGGTTTTCATTGTTAGATACGAGTTTTTCATTAGCTTTTGTTTTAGAATTCTAAGCCTCAAGATTGTTCTTGAAATCCCTGCAATTGAGAAGATTTGCACGTCTGTTTGAGCCTATTCAAACAGATTGGCGTTTGTGTTTGTAATCATTAAGCTATTGGAATCAATACACATTCAGTTTATTACAAATCCATTGTTTTCTTCATATAATCAAAGTGTTATTCCGCAAACTTCTTTGATTAAGTTTTCTGACCTTGATATTTAGATCCTGTCACTTGTTTTTCTCTCTATTGTTCTCTTCGTAAAGACGCAACTTTTCTTTTTCTAACTGCTCGATAGCAACTCGATGTCGTCTTTATTCTTCCAAGTCTATGACAGATTTTTGTATAAAATCTTTAAAATCGTCCAACAAAGCGGATAATCGCCCATAATCTATTTTTCTAGGACAAAAGGAAGACTTTGAAGTCTCTCCATATTTCACACAATAGTAAAACTAAATATATTGTATTTTTTAATAATTGCTATCATTTATATTGTATTTGGAAGTGTGTTTGTGTTTTAGTTTTCCTTTGTAGGGGGGTTGTTGTTGGCTTGAGTTTTGGTGGCTGCTCTCTTTGGTTTCGGTGGTACTGGTTTGTTTGTTTTTGTGTTGCATGTTGTTTGTTGCCTTTTAGCTCCTTGGTAATAAAAGTTTTTTTTTTCTTGCTAAAAAAAAATAGAAAAAAGAAAATGTAAAACCATTAAAGACGTTTGCGTGATTGTGTGGTTCCACGGCTCCACCCACACGTACATTATGAGTGTAAAAAAATTCCGAAAGTGAGTGATGAATTCGAACACAAATTAAATAGTTTTAGGTAATTTGGTTTTCGTTTTATATAGTTTGCTTAATCAAATAAAATATTTTATTTAGTTAAACCGTATAATATATACTATTACTCTATATAGTTTATTTCTATACAAATAAATTGAGTATTATGTTATTGGAGGGAGGTTTAAAAGAAAATCTTAAAGAAAAGGAAAAATTATGGAACAAAATCGTAACCCTCCATCTAGACCGTATGCACTTTTGATAGCAGTAAATCAAGTTGTTTTGTGGTTTTATGTACAAGTGCATTGTGCAATTGTGTTTAAGCACATGTGCGTATTACAAATTATGTCTATATATGCACACAGGAGCGGAGCCAATATTTTTTATTAGGGTGGTCCTTTTGGTTCAACCATTTTTATGCAAAATAAGCAATCACTTTTAATGTGTGTCGTAGTCCCTAAATATGATAGATTTTGCTTTAATATAATGTGAGAACATATGAGACACCTTTAAAGAGTTCTTATGTCTGTATGGTGGTACATGTCTTTCCGATTGAAGACTAATAATTTAAATAGAAATGAACAAGGTGATTCAATTTGGTTTAATCAAAAGCTTAAAAAGAATTAGCTAGAGCTAAAATATATAATTAATTTATATAAGTAAGGGGTCATTTACTAAACGTTTATCGGGTTTAAAATGCTTACTAAAAATCTGTTTTCAAGAGCAAGGATGTTGCGCGATAAGGTTGTTGAATGTAAATATTTTGCCAATAAACGCTTACCAGGTAAGAATTTGGTAAACAATCTCTAAGTAAGTGTTAATCTCGATAAAATGTTTTTCCGTATGTCCATAAGACATACATATGGGTGAATCCTAATTTTTAACAAACTACAACATAAAATTTTGGAAGACAACCAAGAGCGTGTCCTATTCAGCTCATATTCAGTCTGAATAACATATTATCAAACTATAGTAACTTGTGCGATAATCAGTTATATATTTAATAAAAGATTAGAGAATTAGGGGGAAAAGTAAAAAAAATCATATTACCCCTTAACTTGGCATACTTTTCCAACTTAGTTAGCCTCTGAAACAAAAAGAGAATTAATGGAGACCACAATAAACAAAAATGCAATTTTGAAAGACTACAGGAAAAAATAGTAATAAACAACAAACAACGGGGACAATCGATCGTAGTGTCCTCTACGATACTTTTAAAAGTCTGTTGACTTTAGGTCAATAAACAATAACATAGAATGTGAAATTGTCGTATTTGTGGAATCAAGTATGTGAAATTGTCGTATTTGTGGAATCATGTATGTGAAATTGTGGTATTTGTGGAATCAAGTATGTTGTTGTAGTGACATATACAGATGTGATTTGCGAATTGCGAAGACCATATTAAACGACTTCATAAGGATGTAATTCGTGAAGACCATATTAAACAACGAATATTTCATGAACAAATTTATCAATCATCATTGACGTGGTTTGCATGGATCCTCTATTCCAAAATTGTTATCTATATTCAAAAGGTTTAGATAACATTCACAAACCAAAGGCGTGTTAGTCTAGTGGTAAGGCTTGGGCACTACATAGTGGTGAACCCGAGTTCGAGTCCTGGGGGACGCATTCTGGAGGTACGGGGACTCCGACCCCGGGCTGCATGCTTTAGCAGTCGGGCTTCGGCCCAAAATTGCCGAGGATTAGTCTGGACCCAATGTGGTCTTGGATACCTCTTCCAAAAAAAAAAACATCCACAACATTTTAAAAACCATTTATGTTAAAAAAAATCGTATATTTATTTATTATAATCAGTACAAATAAAATACATTGTATTTATTTCATTTGAATATATATAAAACTTGTATGAAAACTATTTCAATAATATTAACACCTATGCTGTCAAAAATCATAATAATAGTTTATACTTTATAGAAATAGTTATTGCTAAGATACAAATTAAAAATTAGAAATAGATATTGGTAAATATTGATTTTTAAACAAGGCGTTTAAGATAGAGGGCCCAATTTTACTTGCGTTTCAAGCTATGTATAGGCATGGGACATGGGACGGGACCCCAATCCCGAATTGCCCATCCGCGATTCCTCATCTTCATTCCCGTCCCTGTCCCCATCTCTACCGGGGAATTTAATTATATCCTCATCTCCCCCCCCCCCCCCCCAACCCCAACCAATAAATGGAAATTACTTTACAAACTCATTTTTTTCTTTCTTGCAACAACCGATTGAGCAGATGTTTTGGATCCTTTTCAACAGTAAATGGATCCATACCTAGTAACAGAGCATTTATAAAGATTAAGCGGGTAATGCTAAAATCTGTTAGAGGTTTTTAAATATGATGTTTAGTAATATGCAATTTTATTTTAAGACAACATCTTTAAAAAGATCTTCTTAACATTTCATACAAAAAATTATGGACATCTCGAAATAAGTTAATTGATATCTCAGAAATAAGTAAATGTGGTGGCTGTCATTCATCGATGTTTCCTTATAAGACAAAAGGAAGACTTTGAAGTCTCCCCATATTTCACAAAAGAATAAAATTGAATATATTGTATTTTTAAATAATTGCTATCATTAAAAATATTAGAAAAAAGAAAATGTAAAACACTAAAACCATTAAACACGTTCGCGTGGTTGTGCCTCCACGGCTCCACCACACGAACACTATGAGTGTCAACAAAAATCAGAAAATGAATAATTTATTCGAAAACTTGAATTAAATGGTTTAGGTTATTTGGGTTTTGTGTTATATCGTTTAATTATTCAAATAAAATACTTAATTTGGTTAAAATGTATAATATATTATTTTATATATTTTATTTCTATACAAATAAATTGACTGTTATGTCATTGAAGGGAGGTTTAAAAGAAAATCTAAAAAAAAATGAATCAAGAAACAAAATCGTAGCCCTTATTTGGATCGTATACAATTTTGCATAACAGTAAATTAAGTTGTTTTTTGGTTTTATGTAAAAGTGCATCACGCAATTGTACATGTTATAGATTACGTCTATATACAAGTGCATAAAATGGAGGGCTACGAGGGTGTTCCTCGTTTTTTTTTTAGAAGTTTGTCTTTGAACCTAATCCTATATATTGTTATATATATGATCTTCATTTAATACTATATAATATTTTTGTTTGTTGCTACATCATGTTTCTTTCTTGATAACTAATGTTTTTTTATTTGATTTACAATATAGCGTTTGTTATGAAATGGGTTGCGAAGGTGATGAAGGATTGAAGGGATTGAATAATCTCTAGAATCATGTGTGGAAATACTTTTCGAATACAATATTTTGACCTATTAGACTATTAGCTTTGGCTTCATGAATTTTGTGTTGATATATATAATTCTTGAGTTTTTCCTTTAATCTTAAAGGTTGTGAAATTGAGATCTTATGCCTGGATTCTCGTTTTACATATTTAAATGAGAGATCGGTTTAACAATAATAAACGTTAATAGATAAGATTGAGGGGTAACTACATAGAATCAATGTTCTGAATATCTAGATCCAGATCTCTGGACTTACATGTCTAGAGTTAGGACTTTGCAGATTTTCCAATATGGAAAATACAAGTCTAAACTAGGGATGAGCATATGGCACCGAAATCCCGAACCGAACCGGGACCGTACCGGTACTGGGACCGAATCGGGATCGGTATATGTTATACGGTACGGTAAACGGTTCTCGAATTTAGCCCTAATCGGTTTCGGTCCAACCGGTTTCGGTACGGGAAAAAAACCGGAAAAAACGGTCCAAACCGGTTTAGGAAAACTTATGGTCATTTTTAGTTTTTTGGTAACAATTCTTTTTCCAACCATTCCTTTTCCTAAGCATATGATTCTCATTCCTTTTCCAACCATTCGTTTTCCAAACCATGATTAACATAACATAATTCAATTAAACCAAATCAACGTAAACAATCCATACCAAAAAATCGGTTCCATTTATCACACCCAAAAACCGATTTTTGATTTAAAAATTTGGTTTGTATTTGTTGCCATCAACTCTACAAAGAGAATACGCTTTCTTTAGGTCTTTTTTATTTACTTTTTTGAAGTTTTAGTTTTGTTATAACGTTGAAATTCGCACATTCTGTAACTCTTTCCAAAAATCGGTCCTTACCGGTACTAGAACCGAATTTCCTGGAACCGGTACCAAGCCGGTGTATACGGTTTGGTATTCGGTCTTATGAAAAACATTTCAAAAATTTCGGTCCATACCGGTTTCGGTTTGGTCCGGGTCCGGTCCGGGGTTCGGACCGAGCTCATCCCTAGTCTAAACAGTTAGAAATGATGTTATTTACTAGGTAATATTTTTTCAATTCTTTGATGTTAGTTCAGTTGTCAAATATGAATATATAATACAAATATATATATTAGATGCAAAAACATTGTTTTTGAGAGGATAGCCAAGACTGTTTCACGGGGCATATTTACTTTGAATAATCATGTATTATTCAGATTGAATAACACATTATTCAGTGTTATTCAGAGTGAATAACACTTAATAATACATAATATTGTATCACTTTCAGTAACACCGAATGTTGTGTTATTTACACTGAATAATACATGATTATTTAGAGTGAATATGCCACGTCACGTGCTCTCGGCTATCCCTACGTTCGTAATGAAAAATGAATTTTCATTTGAACATACAACCCTATATATAAGTGGTTTAATTTGCAAAAATCACCCTAATTTTATAAAGTGTACAACCATCTATTTCATTGATTAAGTTAATTTTCGTTAATAATTACCGATTTCATGCAATGGTATTTTTATTAAATGCATACACTAACATAGTATGCATATAGATGTGCATGCAATTATCTCTCTCTCTCTCTAGATCTCTCTCTCTCTCTATCTTCATATATATATATATATATATATATATATAATATATAGAGAGAGAGAGAGAGAGAGAGGGAGAGAGAAAGAGGTTGTTCAATACACACTATTATATATAGACGAAAGTTCGACTGAAAACTCAAATTTAATTGTGAACGTGAGGAGAACCGAGAGCGCCACGTATTTAGTCCGAATAATTTAGAATTATTCAAACTGAATATTATACATTACTCAAGGTGAATAATATGACATTTAGACTGAATAATACTGAATGATGTATTATTTCATTTGAATACTGTATTATTCACATTGAATGATGCATAATAATATTTAGTTTGAATAATCCTATATTATTCAGACTTAATAGAAGCTGAATAGGACACATTTTACGCTCTCAGTTTTTCTCACGTTCACAATTATATTTGAGTTTTCATTTGAACCTGTCCCTATAAATTATGCATGCAGTTAAATGATGAAAACTGAATATTTGTGATATTTGTGATTTTGGAGTTATTATTTTAATCGGTAAGTTTCTTAATAACATATTTTGTTATAAAAAGTATTTAATTTCATTTTTAATATTTAATCGGAATATATGATGATTCATAAATGAAAATTACGTTGAAGAAAAGTATTAGATACGAGTGTGTTTGTTTATCGTCATCTTGTGACGACTAGTGGGAGCATCCCATAAAAAGATACCAGTGCCTTTTAACCATTAAATTAAGGATTACATGACAAACATAGAACTTTTTGTGCATAGATGAAAAAAAAAAATCTATATAAGGAGGACCAATTCACTGACAATCAAATAAGCCATACATATATGCTCACTTGATTTTCTCCTTCCCTTGTTTCATTGTCAATCATGGCAAAATCTTTGCATCTGTTTATCTCTCTCTTTTTGCTGCTGCTATGTGTCTCACTTCAATCTCATTCATTAAGCCATGAGGTTGACGATTGCTCTCTGTTGCTCGACTTCAAGAACAACATCTCTACTAACGAATTTGCATCCTATGATCCCGGTTCTTACCCAAAGCTTGCTTCATGGACCTACAATACGTCCGAGGGTAAGAGCTACTGTTGTTCCTGGGACGGGGTTGTATGCAGTGACAAAACCTCTGCTCACGTGATTGTGCTCGATTTGAGCAGCAGCTTTCTTTATGGTCCTGTCAATTCTACCACCAGTCTCTTCAGCCTCACACACCTTCGTACACTAAACCTTGCAGATAATTATTTCTGTGACTCTCAAATTCCATCTGCAATTGGCCGTCTCTCTCAGTTGGAAAATCTAAATCTTTCTTATTCGGGTTTCAACAACCATGTCCCAAAAGAAATCTCACAGCTTACCCAATTGGTTTCCTTGGATCTACAACGAAACTCATTGAAGCTGCAAGGTTCTGTCTTCAGAAATCTAGTTCAAAATTCAACACAGAATCTGAGAGAACTCTTCCTTTCAGAGGTCAACATAGATTCTCAAGTACCAGACATCTTGGCTAATTCCTCTTCCTTAAGATCACTCGCTCTTGGTGATTGTGGGCTTCATGGTGAGTTCCCAACAAGTATATTTCACTTGCCAAATCTGCAACTTCTTCACTTGCAGAATAACAGTGATCTTACTGGTTATTTACCCATGTTTCAAGGGAACAGTCAACTTAAGAGTCTGGTCCTTACCGGAACCAACTTTCATGGCAAGGTACCACCTTCAATCGGGAACCTTATACGCTTAGAGAGATTAGATTTGCATAGTTGCTCTTTCGTGGGTTTTCTTCCAGGATCAGTAGGCAACCTGACACGACTTAGAGAACTTGACCTTAGCGATAATAGAATGGTTGGTCAAATACCATCCTCAGTTACGAACCTAACACACCTTACATACTTGATCCTCGAGGAAAATGATTTCACAGGCAGCTTTCCCTCTATAGAAAGCCTTTCAAAACTCACATATTTGTGCCTTCACGACAATAATTTTGACAAATGGAAGCTTCCTGATTGGTTGGGTAAGCTAAATAAGCTTATTGTTTTAAGACTTATTGGTGTCAACCTATACGGTGAGATCCCATCATCAATTTTTAACCTGACCAAGTTAGAAATTTTAAATTTGTTGTCGAATCAAATTGAAGGTCCGATCCCACCCTTTCCAAGCACCATGATAAAACTAGCAACATTAGATCTTGCACATAATCAATTGAGAGGCCAAATTCCAAGCTCACTATCTGATCTCAAAAATCTTGAAATAGTCTTCTTGAACGATAACAACCTCAGTGGCACCGTGGAGGCTGGTATTTTTTTATCTATCAAGAAATTGGTTACTCTCACTCTTGGTGGAAACGCAATCACACTTTCAGCCATTAGTAACCACACCGCCAACACTCTACCAAAGTTTGATTTCTTGGGGTTGGTGGGTTGTAAGTTGAGAGTCTTCCCTGACTTTCTGCGATCTCAAGATCAACTGGAGATTTTGCACCTCGACGACAATAGAATTCATGGGCTGATACCCGAATGGATGGGGAACGTTGGCAAGGAAACGTTGCAGGTACTTTCACTTTCTCAAAATTACCTAACGGGTTTTGAGCATCAATCGCAAATTGTTCCTTGGACCGATTTAATGGTATTTGACCTGAGTCATAATATGCTCCAAGGATCCATCCCAATGCCACCACCAACCACCATCTACTATCTGGTCTCAAACAATACGTTGACCGGAGAAATTCCACCATCCATATGCGAGTTGCAATCCCTCCAGGTTCTTGATTTGTCGTTCAACCACATTACAGGCTCCATCACTCCATGCTTGGAGAAGTTAAGCAATTTCTTGTTGGGGTTGAATCTTAGAGGTAACGCTTTTAAAGGAACCATTCCTGACATATTCACCAATGGAAGCAAGCTTCGGATGATTGATTTAAGCGAAAATCAATTGGAGGGTCGAATACCTAGATCATTGGAAAATTGTGCATCGCTCCAGATCCTAAATCTTGGATATAACAATATGGTCGACACGTTTCCCTTTTTGTTAGGAGCGCTTTTAGAGCTACAAGTTCTCATCCTCAAATCTAACAAATTTCATGGTACTATAAGGATCCCAAGTAAAATCAACTCCACGTTCCAACAACTGCATGTCATCGACCTCTCATATAATTCATTTTCGGGTGATTTGCCGCATCAATACTTCCAGGAGTGGTCGGAAATGAAGGATACAAAATCAAATGCATCATATATGCACTCAAACTTCAATTTTTCCGATCCGCACAACTCCTACTGGAAAAATTATTCGTACTCAATGAAGTTAATTAATAAAGGGGTAACTATGGAGTATGGGAAGATTATAAACATCTTCAAAGCGGTTGATCTTTCAAGTAACAAATTCAGGGGGAAGATTCCAGAATCAATTACCGACCTTAGAGCTCTTCGGTTACTCAACCTTTCAAATAATGAGCTTTCTGGTGGCATCCCATCCTCCATGGGGAACCTGACACTTCTTGAGTCATTGGATCTTTCTAGTAACAAGCTCTCAGGAAAAATGCCTCGAGAGTTGATACGATTGAATTTCCTCGGGTTCTTAAACCTCTCATACAACAACCTCACTGGACCCATACCACGAGGTGGTCAGTTCAATACGTTTTCAACCACTTCCTACACAGGAAATTTGGGATTGTGCGGATACCCTTTATCCAAGAAATGTGGGAATTCAGAAGCGTCGACACCTCGAGTAGTTTCACTCGAAGAAGATAATGAGTTTGAGTTCCCAAGTGGAGTTGATTGGGTTGTTATACTTTCAGGAGTCGGGAGTGGGCTGGTAATCGGGCTGCTGTTTGGGAACCATCTAACTAGAAGATTTTACGAGTGGCTTCTCCGAAGATTTATGCTATGAAAAAGGTGAGAAGATGTGTGCTATTGTCAGGTTTATGTAGTATAATATTTATAATATAAAGTTATAAACCAATAAATTTCTATCTATATAATAAAGTTGGTGCTATAAAAATCACACAGGTTGTGGTCGGATCACCAAGAAAATCCACAACTACTCACATATTTCGTATTTGGCCTCCCAAAATAGATGGGATGGAGATGTTTCTCAATTTGATTATTTGTTCTTGAGTTTATGAGAATGACAACACAACCCCTCTAACATGATTATTTGTGTTCATTTACGCTCCTTCATAGAATTTTATCGTTCGTGTTTGTTCGTATTCATTCATTAAAAAGCTAACAAATATAAAAGAGCGAACGTAAATAAATGAATGCATGACAAAATTATAATTTGTCATCATTAACTAGTATGCACCAACTATCCACTATTTATCATCGTTGATTCGTTGTCATTGTTGTAAAGAAATAAGAACACCACAAATTTCACGTGTAACAAAAAATTTAAAAATTTCTAGTGTTTTTAAGAAGTTACATAGAAAAGTGATCATAAAAAAAGTTAAAATAACTAAATTGATCTATGAAACAATATGTTTGATCGAATAGAGAAATTTTAGTGATTCCTTGAAACAATTTACAGTTCTGAAAGTGATATACTACTCTATTGAGTTAAAAAGAACTCTTACCATAAAGTTGCATACCAAATTTCAATTTATCCATGAGTTTTACTAAATGAGAGAAACTTAGGGGTCGTTTACGAAACGCTTACCTAAGTGAACATTTACCAAGCCAAATTATCTTATCAGATTAATATAACAATGACCGAGAATCTTAACAGGTAAAAGCTAAAGCAGGGACCAACCTGAAACATGAAAACTAGTTGTTGGCTTTTCAACCCTGTGGGAACTGAAAACTGACGAAATACGCCTAGAGATGGATGTTGACGGGAAAACTAGCTGAATGCTCTTGACCCACGGGAATTAACATGAGCATCTAGTTGACTTAACTCCAAGCCAATCATATGACGTGCAATAAAATATTCAAATTCATACGGATTCATTAGTGAAATGCGACAACATAAAACAGAACTATCACAAGGACGATTGTTATCCTTGTTGTAAAGACTCATTAGATTTCATGAATAATTGTTAGCATAAATCAGTTTCTTTGCTATTTCAGTAAAAGATTGTACAAAAAGTTAATACAAATACAAGAATCCAATTTGAAAATGTAGTAAGTAAACCTTATTCGAAATAAATATAACATTAAATATGCTAGCGTGAATGGAAACACAAGACCATCCGCAGCGGGTGGCGTCAAGGGAGTGGTACCGACCGGTACCCCGTGGGAACACCACCGAGGATGAATGGTACCAATTGCCAAGCAAGAAAATCGGTATAGCCATGCCGGTTGTGTAGACCACCCCACCCTACCCTACCCTCTCTCTCAAGACTACTATGAATGAATTGGTAAGGATTAATAACGTGTTGATAAGATAGTGGAAAGCCATGTGGTGTTGAGATAACGTGTGTGGATGGTCTAATAGAAGCTAAAACGCTTACGATGATTGTGCTAAGTCAAAAACTGATTAGAAACAGGGCAAGTTTTTTGGCAAATTATAGAAAATTGAGTGTCAACCAACTAGCAAAAGTTTTCTACGAACTATTATAATATGCCACTTCATTTTATTTTCTATAAAACCATAAAAAAAGCCCATCCACAATAAAAAGCCTCCCAATATGGAGTTCCATAGTGGGCCCAGTTCTCCATTTCTTTATACGCTTAATAACAACCTTTTTTCTTTCATTATCTTTTTCCTGACTTTCCTCCTACGACAATTTTAAAAGAAAACAAAACGAAGAACAACCGATCAAGCCTTCTTTTTTTCTCGCATCCTGCATTCGGTAACTCATAAGAGACAAAATCCAGTCTAGGTTTAATTTCCAATTGGTACATACTATATTTCCATTGGACTCCGACCCTTTTTCTATAGGGTTAATTACATGTGTGTGTATCGAACTTGTCACGTTTTTTCATTGTATGTATCCAACTTTTAAAATTGTCATTGTATGTATCGAACTTGCTAAACTTTGCCATTGTATGTATGTTACCTGCTTAGAAGGTAAACCGATACATACAATGGCAAAGTTTAGCAAGTTCGATACATACAATGGCAAAGTTTAGCAAGTTCGATACATACAATGGTTACGAAAGCTAAACTTTGCCATTGTATGTACGTTGCCATTGACCGATTACCTACTTAGAAGGTAAACCGATACATACAATGACAAAGTTTAGCAAGTTCGATACATATAATGACAATTTTAAAAGTTGAGTACATATAATGAAAAAACGTGACAAGTTCGATACACACCCATGTAATTAACCCTTTTCTATAACCTCAAATTTGATAATTCTAGGGTTTATTTTGATTTGAATTGTTAGTTAAAAATATGATATTGATATTTATTGGTGGTAAAATAATTTGATGGTCTCAATTTCTATTCTTGTAATAATAATAGTTGTTGGTTTATTTTTTGTTCTTTCCTACTCCCCTAGATTACATTGCATATCAATAAAAATATGAAATGTATTTTTTAACAGGACTCTTATAAGTTATAATTAAGTGGGCTATTTTACAAACAATAGTTGTTTTAAAAAAACTATTGTTAATAATTTAATTTAATTCAAAGTAATTAAAAATTGATAAAAATAATTATTTAGATAAATATGCTATTTTAATAAATATATATGATATTTAAGGGGTGTTTGGTTTAACTGCGCTTTCAAATAAGTAGATCCTAGTTAGGAAAAAGTTGTCCTAGTTAGAGAAGTTGTCCTAATTAGAGAAAGTTTTATAAAGAAAACCTTGAGAAAGTTTAATTTGTAATTAGCTATTAATTATAGTTAATGGCTTGGGTTTGGGCTTGATGTAAATGGGCTCTATATATAAAGGGTTTAGGGTTTGGGAAGAGTGTGAAAGAACCATTATTTAGATGAGAGTCGATTAGGTGAGTTTGTGTGTGTTTTTCTTGTAGCCTGAGAGCTCTCCAATAATACAAGAACTTCAACTTTTTGTCTATCGATTTATCTCCTAAATCCTCTTATTGTTTGATTATTTGTGACCAACAAGTGGTATCAGAGCCAAACAAATCATGAGATTTGTTTGTTCCTATGAAATCATTCAATTAAAGGTATTCTTTTTGGTTTTTGAAGCTGTTCGTATTTTTGAAAATTTTTGGATCTGGGTTTTGCATTTTATGGAGGTTCTTCATTTTGGATCTGGATGATGATGACGATGAAGATGGGTGTTTGGGTTGGAATTTGAAGCAACTTTAGGCCTAATTTCGTGTATTTTACCAGTTGTTTATCGATTTCCTTGGATCTGAAAAAGATTTTGGGTTTGAAAGTCGTCTCCCGACTTTTCAGATCTGAAAAAGTTCGATTCGGACAATTTTCAAAGTCCGAATCAAACTTTGGAAAAAATACGAATGAGACTTTGGAAATGAACTTTGGGACATTTAAGCTTCAAAGTTCAGTTTTGGAAAGGGAATCTTGGAATCGAAATTTCTTTTCCGTCGGAATTTAAGTTGGAAATTCAATCCCATGTCATGTGAATTTTTTTTTTGGAATCTAATTTTCTGGAATCGGACTTTCGTTTGGAATCAGATTTGCGCATAAACAAGAAAGTAAAAATCTGAAGAAGTCCGAATCTCGTGCTGCCGTGAAAAAGTGGTCCAACTTTGATGACATTTTACGCTTTTGGTCCTCTGCAATTATAATGGTATGATAACTTAAAGAATCAAGTTTGTCATTTTGTCACTGCCGTCCCCTATACTTTCAATCTTTTTTTATTATTTGTCAACTTTGGACAAATTATTCAAATCCAGTCCCTGCACTTCTTGTTTCAAGTTTTGTCAAATTTGGTCCATGTACCTCAAGTTTCAAAGATATTCAGATTTGGTCCCTTAAGTATGAGGTTTCGAAGTGTTCATTTTTGGTCTCTCTAGTTCAAGTTCTGAATGTTGACAAGATTAACCCCTAGAGTTCAAAGTAATGGATTTTTACAAATTCAACCTCTAGAGTTTGAGATTTTCACATCTTTTCAGAAAATTTATTTTTTCTGATTTGCGACTTCCAAGTTTCGGGGTTTGGGACTATTTGACAATTCTTCTCGAAGATGCTAAATTCCTCAAATTCAGTTCGGGAATTTACTTCAGATGCACTTTCAGTTTTTCAAGATTATACGATCAATCGAGCTTTCAAGTTTTATTCGTTTTGGGCCTTGCATTCTTATTGGGCTTTGAAGATTAATTTGACCCAAATGATTTATCACTTTCAGTTGCGCTCCAGATCCACGCAGATTCAGATACAGATATGCTTCAAAATCCCTGCGCTTAATTAGCCATGTCTCTTTTCCAAAATGGTTTGTAAAGATCACATCAGCCAGGTTTTTAGCCCAATTCAGTTTTCAACCATCAAATTGAATTTCTCTCGTTTCCCCAGGTGCTCCAGATTCTTTGAAGACATGTCAGATTTGTAACGATTTCAGAACGATAGTGATCGGATTCTGTATTTGCTTAGATTACTAAAAAGGTTGACTCTTTGCAACCATTATTCTAGAGTTTTTCCTTGATGGAGTTATTTCTCTTGATAGGTGGAGTTGAATTTTTCCTTTGGATGCCAGCTTCAGTGAATGGTACTATTCTATGTGCTCAATTCCTAACCATTTCACTATCGTGGAGATTCGGTTGTGATCTAGAATTTTGAGTGACGGTCGTCATCCATTTGACTAAGAAAACTAGATCTGGATCTGATTGTTTGACATTTTTGAAGATTTCAGGAAATCGAATATTTTCTAAGCAGTAGAGAGATCAAAGTAGAGTATCTCATTCAGCATTTACTCCCAGTTTTTCATGCCATATGGTGTTTCGGTGATCCAAACTTCAGTGTTTCCCTGTTGTGAGCTTATTAGATTTAGAGCTCTTTTGCTGAATTCCTACTCAACATGCGGCCAAAGACAGATCCTTTATTTCTCTAGCTGATTTGCACTGTAACTCACACATGCATCTATCTGGTTGTTTTTCTTTGTGATCTGCACAGTTGGATGACTCAAAATGCTATGCTGCAAGCTGTTGCATTATGCGGTTATCAGACGTGTCGAGTTATTTACAGATTGGGCTGTATTTTGTGCAATCAGTTGCGGTTATTGAACTCGTATTGCACATAAAAAACACTACTAGAAAAAGGGTATTACCGACGGTCAAAACAGTCGGAAAACAGTCAGAAATCAGCTTTACTGACTATTTTCCGACGAAACAACCGTCGCTAAAAACCTGGTCGGAAAAATTACCGACGATTTTTACCGACTGCTTTCCGATTGTTTCATTTACAGACTGCTTTCTGACGAATTTTACCGACTGTTTCCGACTGTTTCATTTAGCGATTTCTTTCCGACGGGTTACCGACGATTTTCTAACTGTTTTTTCGACAGTTTTCTAACGAATTATTAAAAATAAATTATAAATAAAAGTCGGTAAAACGTCGACAAACAGTCGGTAATGGCAGTCGATAATATCAAATTTTTTAGTAGTGAATTCGGTTTCGGGTGTTCGGTTATTAGGGTTATCAGGTTCGGTTTTTTGGTCAAAACTCGGGGCGGATTCCTCGGGTCGGGCAGCTATACACACCACTACTAAATGTATTGTATTCGAAAAAAGAAAAGTGGTTGGGGATGTAAATAGAAAGTTTCAGAAAATTTTGGATTTTCATCATCTCTTTTTTGAATTTTTTTATGAAATACTTGATCTTGAATGCACCCAAATCAAAGAATTAACGACTTTATTCCCTCATTACAAGTTACAACCCGATATTTAAACCTAAACCCCCTCTCTCTCACATTCACACCCACGCACACGTCATTTTCGAAAAGGTCAATTTTCAATAAAAAGGGAAGAGAGAGAATGTAGTAGCCATTAATGGCGAAAGAATACAAATGTGCGATTTGCCTTTCAATCCTGGTTGAAATAGGTGAGATAGTTATGGATTACGGCCATGCGTACCACAGGAGCTGCATTTCAACGTGGTTTTCTTCCTGAAGAACCGGGACTAGTACTAGTGGATCGTGCCCTATGTGTCGATTAGCTGTTACGGTCGACACCATGGCGATCGATATTCCAGATTGGGCCCAGGTTTTAGGGGTCGAATGGTTCGAACCACCTCCGTTGCCAAGTGAGAATAACCAGCTAGTGGATCAACTTGCGGCCATGACAATCCATGGTCCACACCACCACCAACACCAGCAAGAAGTCCTCCCAGTTCCAGCGGAACCGGTAGACCAGACTGTTGCAATACCTGTAGACGATGCTAGTCCCATCGTGTCTTTTTCCTGCTAACAGGAAACGATAACACACATGAAGGTAGTAAGGTGTTTGATTAGATTATACATCGATAATCATTGATTTATAATTGTTTTCTTTCCATGCTAATAATCATTGTTGGCTTAGTAAAATAAGGTTAGCATGTCTCTTATAGCTAACATATACCTTTGTACTTGTTTATCAATTTCCAATGATATCATCCATTTGTGGAGTTAACTTCATCTTCTGACTTTTCCGAGTTTCTATGTAATTTGTCTAAACCATAGTTTTCAGTAGCAGCAAATAGCGCAAAATAGCAATGGCTTACTGATATGCTACATTGCGAATAAAGATAAATAGCGACAACTATTTATAAAATAGTGATAGCTTTCTAAAAGATAAATTATATATTAATATATTACCTTAAAAGTCTTAAAACTATCATATGTATTATAGAACAAAACATACTACTAAGAGGATAACAAAAATACCAAATATAATAGTAAGTCTTAAACTATTATAAGTAGGTTCAAAGATCATCTAAATCTTCATATTCGGGTTGTCGAAGAAAAAAGAGAGCTCTTACCTGTCGTCGGAGGCAGAGCGAGATCGCTGGAGTAGAGAGCAGTAGTCGTAGGGAGATGGAGAGGGAGAGACCGACAGAGAGTTTGAACGAGGGGTATGGTGGCGACTAGAATTTTTTTTTACCGTTTAAAAGGTAATAAAGTAAAACCCTAATATTTACTAAAGTAAAAAAAATAGAAATTAAATCGCTATCACTACAAACACAATATGGGATCTTTTCAAAGAATGGGGTATACATGCTCTCCAACTTCTTTAAAATATCTTAAGGGTAAATTTTGCCCTCAGTGGAGGTTCTTTGTGCATACCCTATTGCATTGTTTTTCAAAGAAAACTACCAGTTTTGGTGAGTTTAGTAGTACCATTGCTTTTGCTTTGGTCTGCTTGGCCACTGACCAGGTGTTTAATTTTTCACAAATGATTTTTGATGATCTTGTCTACAATCTTGAAAACATGAATAATTCCAAAGTAAAATCTTTTTACATGTTTCCAAGATTTGTACAAGAAGTGATCACCCACGAATTGACAGATGTACCCATGGATGGAGACACTTATCAGAGCTCTGCTCTTGGTAATAAAGTGTTTTCTAACATGAAGAGACCTGCACCAGGCTCGAATGACACATTCACCCCATTGTTCTCTACAATGATGAGGGTGAACCACCCACAAGGTGAGGCATCAAGCTTGCAGCCCTCACAATCAAACATACCCACTGATGACCTACCCCCACCTATCACTGATACAATTCCTCAGTCCGTTGATTCAACCCCCACCCCTACACTCAAAAAGTATAACAGAAAGAACAGGGGAGCTCCTTCCTCCTCTGGTTCTAAACCCCAACAGCCTAAAAGCCTTCAGTTGGAGCACTCTCCTTCTGATATTTTCAAAAGGGATACCCCTGGAGTGATGCCCCACTCAAGTGTAAAGAAGGTGCCCTCTCAGGAGAAGGATGGGCATGTGGTTGGTGAGGCTCAGACTACTGATGTTGCACAAAGTGTGCATCAGGACAGTCTGAACATAGCTAAGACCCCCACCACGGCAACTCCTCTTGAGAAATCAAAAGGAGGTCCCAGGTGCCAAGAAACCAAGGGGGCATCTAATGCTTCAGCAAGGCTGAAGGCTAATGTCAAAAAGTCCAAAGATCCAGCAAGGGAAGTAAAAATTCCTAAATCTGGTGAGGACAGCTTTAACTATCAAGAATTGATGGACAATTTCCAAACCATTGCCAAAGATTTGAAGGCTCATGATGAGAACTTTCAAATTCATGAGGCTAAGCACAAATCCCATGAAGAGAGGCTGGATCTGCTGGAGGAGCTGGTTGATGTTCAGAATCAGCTTATAAAGGATAAGGATGCCATGCTGGAGGAATTGATCAAAAAGCTCAAGTCTCAAGGTGCTCTGGTGGCCTCAATGCGCTTGAAGATTTCAGCTCTTCACAAGAGATACTCCACTTTGGTATCATTCACAAAGGGGGAGAGGAGATCTAAAGTTAAGGGGGAGCCTAAGAAGACAACAAAGCCTGTTGAAGAAACTGAAGTTGTGAATGAACCTGCAGTTGAGATGGAAACTGAAGCTAAGGGGGAGGAACAGAAATAAGTTGTTACAGGGGCTGAAACAGAATTAGAGGTGAATGAGGATGAAGTTACAATTGCTGAGCTACTCTTGAAACTGCCTAAGGTTACTCCACCAACCAAGGGTGTAGTTTTCAAGGAACCTGAGGTAGTAAAGAAGAAGACTGAAGTCCTTGATTCAAAAGACAAAGGCAAGAAGAAGATAGTTGAAGAGACTGTGGATGAGTCTGATGATGATGAGGAGATGGGATTCAAGCCAGTAGTGAATCCAGTAACTGAAGGCATTCTTTCTGATGAACTGATTCAACAGATTGAAGAGGAAGAAGAGAAGAAAAGAAAAGAAGAGTTGGCAAAGATTGCTGAGAAAGATAGAATTGAGGCTGAAAGAATGCAAGTAGAGTGGAATAAAGAAGAACAGGTGGTTGAAAAGAAAAAGCCTGTCAAAAAGACTACAAAGAAAGCAACTCCAAAAGATGTCAAAGAGAGGAGAAGGAGTATGGTGGGATATCTAGCTAGTGCACTTGGAAAACCTGTTCAATATTTTGCCAAGTGGGAGCTAGAAAAGGTTGAGAACAAGTACAATGTCACAAGAGAGGCTATGCATCTGGAAGCTATGGAGGAACAGCATGTAGAAACTGAAGATGTGGCATTGGTTCAAAGAAAAAGAAAGAAGGATCAGATTGAAGAACAGGTTACTACTGAAGGTAATCCTGAACAGGATGTGGAAAAGAAGACTGAAAAGGAAAAGGAAAAAAGAGGAAGTGCAAGAAGCTCAGGCTGCTACTCAAGAACTTGAAGCACTACCATCAAAACCCAAAAGAAAGAATTCAATAGCAAAGAGATAAAAGAAGTCAATGGAGGTTGAAGAAGTTTCTGATATTACAATGTGGATCTACTTTGAAAATATAGATGCCTCTGCTTTTAAAGTTTTCAGAAGTTCAGGCAAGACTGAAATCTATGCTAGCATTCATGGGATTTTTAGAAAAATGTCCAGGTCTGATCTGAAAAAGATGTATGAGATTGGATGTACCAAGGAGATGGAAGATTTTGAGGAAACTAGACAGCTAGTTGAAGATTTGAAGATCATGTTTGCTTTTTCAAAGACTAAAGCAGAGCTGAATGACAATGTTGAAGGACCAGTTGTGTCTTGGAACACTTTCAACAACAGAGTGTTCACAGTCACATATGAACAAGGAAGAGTATGCTACTTTTTGCTTGATAAGAGGTATGACTTTGAGCCAATCATGATCAATAGCATTCTACAAACAAAGGAGAAGAAGGGCCAGCTATCTGATCTTGATTTGGAATTGGTGAAAAAACTGAAGGAGCAGATGGTGGATATGAATGAAAACTACCTAGAGAGTCAAATGATTGAACAGAAAGCCAAAAAGGTAACTTAATGGGGTATTGATCAAGATTTGAAGCATTTGGTCAAGTTTGATGATGGATCTGAGCTCTGTGCATCTGAGTGGATAAAAGTGTTGGAAGAATGTACAAGAACTAATCTGAAGGAGATGTATGACTCAAGGTTCAGAGTGATTGATATAGCCATGGAAGAAAGTGCAAATACTGTGAAGGTTGAGAAGATGAAGGTTGCACTAGAATGCTTTTATTGGCTGTTTGAACCATTCAGACTCTTAGAAGTGTGTAGCAAAAATTATGAAGTAGTAAAAGAGTGGAGATGGTTTGAGAAGAGCAGAGTCTACAGTCTTGTGGTGAATGAAGGTGACAAAGAGTATTACATGGAAGAGTGTGATACTGATCTGATTGATGTTGGAAGACTACAAGGGATGATGAATGCAAAGTTGACAACAAAAGGTGAACCAACAAAATCTACAAGGCTGCTGGTGGAAAAGATAAAGACCTACTTGAAAATCAGACTCACAAACTTAGCTCCTCATGTTTGAGAAGTTAAGTTAGGGGGAGATTGTTGAGTCTGAAAGATACCACTGCTGATACAACTGCTGGAAGGTTACCACTGCTAGCTTTGGAATTACTACTGCTGAATAGTTAAACTGAAGATACCATTGCTAGTATGTGTGTTAACACTGAAGAACAAGTTACCACTGCCAGTACAAGAGTTATCACTGATACTACAAGTTACCTCTGCTAGAACAGAATTACCACTGCTGGTTGAAGATTACCACTGATTATGTTTTATCACTGCTGAGAAGATCGAGATAAGGAAAGAATTCTGTTGGAGAAGATATGGGATAGATACGATTATTTTGGAGATTATCTAGAGTAGATTTACTTTCCTTATTGTAATCTGTAACTTGTATAAATAGCTGGTAGGTTTTTCATTGTAAGGTATGAGTTTCATAAGTTTTTGTTTAGAATTAGAAGCCTCAAGATCATTCTTGAATCCCTGCATAAGAGAAGTTGTGCACGTCTGTTTGAGCTTGTTCAAGCAGATTGGGGCTTTGGTTGTAATCATTAATCTTATGATTCAATACACATTCTGCTGTTTTACAATTCATTGTTTTAATTCAATCAAAGTGTTATTCCGCAAACTTCTTTGATTAAGTTTTCTGTTCTTGATATATATATATATATATATATATATATATATATATTGATATATTCGATCCTGTCATTATATTATGTTATTTAGTGTTTCGTTTATGCCATCTTTTAGTTATATTATTTTATTATATTTAATAAAAATCAACATGAAAATGAGTTGACTAGCTTGACGATGTTTCAAACAGCATGAAGATAGTATGTTGTGTTTGATAATGAAATGATGTTTCAACAACATGAAGACTAGCTTAACGCAAATCACAAACTCTAGAAATTGCAAACCCTAGAAATCGATTATAGTGAGAAATCGATGTGCAATCAATACTTGAATTGAAACTCTACAAGAAATCGAGGTGTTACAGTGAGATCGGAGCCAATCGATGACACGACAATATGTTTTCATTTATCATTTTGAGGTGGAGGTTTCAGGGAAGAAGCCGTTTAGATCCATGAGGGAGGAAACGCGATAAGCAACTCCAATCTGTCTTCTCAAAAACATTTTTTCTGCTTCTTCCCAATGCGATAAGAAGGTTCTTGAGACGCAATCCCCTAAACACCTCAAAACTCCATTTTTGCATCTCTCCAACGTGATAAATCGGTAAGTGCTTCTGAAACGCACTTCCAAACACTCCCTGAGTTTTATGCATTTATAATTTCATTGACGGTGTAAATAAATTAAATACTTCACCTTTTAAATTATAAAATCGTACATCAATGAGATCTTAATCAAATTATTTTGGTCATCAACTTTAAAACATTAACAATATAAGTCATGTGTAATGAGTTTTGATGTTTGTTTTGGAATATAAATGGATGTTTGATTCTTAAAATGTTTTTAGATGGAATATAATTTATCAAAAGAGTTTAACTTTAATTGAAAATTAGAATAAAATGTTATTAGATTTGATTCATAATCCTTTGTAAGTTAATTGGTATACAAAAAGTGACTTGAATAACCATAATTTACCTCAAAATTAATATGTTGCAATGATTGCACTGAGATCTAAGGCCATGCGCAGCCCATCGGTAGGCATGCCGGTACCGCTGCCTTGCAGGCGGTAACAACGCCGAGGCCAAGTGGTACGGGACCTGTACCCAGGCCCGGCCCTGGCCCATGGCTATCATGGCTTGGGCCATGGGCAGCAGGGTTCATGGGGCATCAAAAAAATTTCAGGGTTTTAGTAGTATTAGGTTCAGTTTACAAGGGATGTTGCCGTTTCCAGTTTACAATAGTCGATTCACAAGTATCAGATTATGTAATTACCTCTCTAGCGATAGCCTCTCCCACGATTCTGATTTCTTAATCTATTTATTGGATTCAATTCTTGCCTCTCCATCTCGTTGCTGAATGTCTGCCCTAAATCTCACCTTTGTCTATTGTTGATTTTACTTGATGAGTTGCTGCCCTACCCTAAATCAACTACAATTAATCGATTATTAAAACTAATTGCTTCCATTAAATGTTGAATATTGGTTAGTGGTGAACTACTCACTTGATGGAGACATGGAATTGATCTATTGATGCCTTTCAAGCTTCAAATAAACTTCCAGTCTAGAGAGTTACAGGGACCAGGTTCCAATTTCATGAATGATTTGTTTTCTCACTTTTATGTTTTGTCTAATAGTCTTCTAGATACTTCTGTTTTTATATTAGTTAAGTTGATTTCATGATTCATAGATTTGTTTGTTCTTTGCACAAGCTCATAGCAGTAAATTTAATTCAACAAACTCTTTTATGTTAAATCACACACACACACACAATATATATATAGAGAGAGAGGTGGGTTCATAGGAGAATGATATCAATTTAAGAAAACGCGAGGACGATTTTTAGTCACACATTTTTTGTTATAGTGGACGCGATTCATGGAGGGTGGAGATGATTAAAGAAGGGTGACCCGGTCAAAACCACCTTTATTGACCGGTTCAGTGGAAGAATCGTTCTCACGTTTTCTTAAATAGTTATGTTTCTTGCATGAACCTTTCTCTCTCTCTCTCTATATATATATATATATATATATATATATTTCATGAATGATTGTTCTATGTTTAGTCTAATAGTCTTTAAACATTTTTTTTATATTAGCGCTAATTTGATTGGATGATTCATTGATTTGTTTGTACGCACACACAACAGTAATTGTAACTCAACAAGCTTTTTATGTTAACTCACATGTTAGGTTTAGCCTTGTTGTTTGCTATTTCCACACACCCACACAACTCACCTTGAATGGCTTGTTTGCTGCAAACTCATATATCAGGTTTATTGTTCTTTTGTTTGTTGTTTGCACACCTTGTTGACTTGTTGTTTGTTCAATAAAGATGCCTCAATGTATTAGTTTTGTTCTATTAAATAAAGATTGGGGACCGCCTAGCTTGCCTAGATTTCAAACCCTTTTAAATTCTTTTTCTGTTTTTCATTTTTGTAATAAAGGGGCATTTGGTTGGCTTTTCGCCACGGGCATTTGGTTCTTACCTAATACATGTGTTATACCCAACCTAATATTACACATACTTTGAATTTTATTTAATTAATATCCAATTAAGAGAGAGAGAAAGAAAAGAAGAGAGATAGAGAGAGAAAGGGGGTGAGGGGGGCGGGGTGGATTGTAACACCCCGCTAAAGCGGAAACGCAAGGTGCAACAGCACAGATTTCATAGCGATAGGAGATAAATAACACCAATCATTCATAATTAAAATTTAATAGCGTTTACAAAGTTTACATCCAACCATAATTCAAGTGTTTTACAAACATAACAAAATAATAATAATAAAGTCTTGATTGGTGATTCCATAACAATAAAACTAGGCTTTATCGGTCACCTTCTGATTTCCTGAAAAGCATGTTAAAAAGAGACGTCAACTACGAGAGTTGGTGAGTTCACAGGTTTTGATATGCACAAAAATTTTCACATGCAGACTTATTATCGAAAAAAAAATTATTGAATCTTTTCAACCATTCACAACCACGTGTATACTTGGACGTTCGCTCACGCCAAAATACACAATTATGCATAAGATATGTAAAACTTCGAGCCACTACCAAACCGTTAACCCCAACGAATACCTCAGAGGTGGTCGCTAACCACATGGGCGGAACGTTCGTGCGAACTACCTCAGCGGTGGAACTCACGTCCACATGTGTAGGTCGTCTTTCAACGAGTACCTCAGCGGTGGGGATCCTTTGCCCCACATGTGTAGTCGTTACTTCAGAAATAGTGCACCCTTCACTCGTCAGTCCTTCGGGTGGGTATTGGTACCAAATAGCGCTATCCACTAAGTCCATAGGCTCCTACATGAGTTAATGGTAGTGTATATTCTAAGGGGCAAACTTTACTCGCACATATCGTCACAATGCATACTCACATAATCATGCTAAAAAGCATACGTGTACACAATTCATATAACCATGCTAAAAAGCATACGTGTACATAATTCATTTAACCATGCTAAAAAGCATACATGTACACAATTCACCAAACGTTGCTAGAAAGCAATTTTCATAACTTTTATCAACAACATGCTTTTCACCCCAAATACGTAAAAACGTTAAAAACGGGGCTGTGAATACTCACTTGGAGTAGCGTTCGCGTATCTAAACAATCGTTAGTGCGTGTTTAAGTCCCGGCCCCGAGTCTACAGATGCCCTAATACAAACGTGGTTGTCGTAAGTTCTAAATTCAACGGTCCATGATTACCAAGTCAATACCGATATCCATATAATGCCCTTACTATATTTTATTCAGTCCATTTTAATATAAAAATAAGTTTTGTTCCTTTAATTAATGTCCAAGGATGTGGGGGGGGGATTTCTTGATAAGAACAAAATATCACTTTTTAAGAAATCTGATTTTGGTCAGATTTGTAGAGCCCCAAAAATACCATCATTTTGCCTAGTTCCAAAAGGAATTAAACCACCAAATTTTTATCCAATAATTTTAGGGGTATTAACCATAATTCCACCAAATTTCATGATTTTAGGAGATAATTAACATATTTTAAAAATTATGGAGAAATCAGTGTGCATGTAATCATTCTGAAATGACATGTCTGTGGTGTTTGAGTCATGGAGGAATCATTTCAACACCAAAATTTGAATTTCAAAAGGGGTTTGAAACTTAACTCAACTATCTAACATATGAAACTTGTTTCACACGATTTGGATACTTTTTGAATGAGATATGACCTCAAGAACTCAAGTAAATGAATCTGCCATGGTTGGACACATTGCATACCGATTTCTTTTTCATTGGTTGAACATCTAAAACTTCCCCAAATCATGTGTTTTCGGAGTCTTTGGAAAGCTAACTCATTAAGCTTGATTCTAGACTCAAGAATCATGTATTTTGAACAATCCATCAAAGAGTTATGTATGCATGAAGCTAACACAAATTTCTGACCAAGAACTGATGCACACTAAAATGTTTAATCATGGTTAAGGGTTCAGATCTTGGAGTTTTTACACGATTCCAGTGGGGTATGAACCCTAACACATAAAATATTGTTCCATAAAAATTTCAAGGAGAAATGAGTTCGAGAAAACCCTTTTTGGGTCGTATAAACTACATGCAAAAATCGGACATATTCTGTCCAGAATCAAAACCCCTTTTTCATTCACCAAAACACATAAAATCACAAGATTTTTGGGGGTTTCTTGCTATTAAGCCAAAAACTCATATCATACAACAAATAAATAGATGAATTATGTATTATCATCATCAATATACATGCATGAACTATCAATAAAGTCCAGCCCCAAAATGATGATCAAAAACATCAAACAACAAGATTTTGCTTCCAAACTTGTGTTCTTATGGGGGATTCACGGATTTTCACCTTCATAGAATGTTTAAACACATTTCTAAGGTTCTATCTCATCCCCAAACATCAAGATGAATATCAAGACATAAAAGAGGGATTAAACCTCAAAGAAAATGGAAGAAAACTCAAGAATGAGTCAAAAATCGAAGCTAGACATACATATAATACTCTTACCTTTGATAAACAACAATAATACTCTTAAAACTTGCTTGAATCTTCAAGAAAAACTCAGATTTTAGAATGAATGTTGGCTGGATTTTTGATGGTTTTAGAGAGAGAAAAGAGAGAAAAAGAGAGTAGAGAGAGAGTGGGTCTTGGAAAAATGAAAAGGGAAATGGAGGGGGTGATGATTTTATTTTGAAAATAAACAAAGAGAGGGAGAAGATTGGGGGAGGTGGCCGGCCAAGGGGCCCACCCAACCCTTTTCACTTTTTTTTTTGTTTAATAAAGGAGTTAAAAAAAATACTGATAATTCGATCGCAGTACCAGTTTTTGACGCGTTTTCGGTAGAAACCGATTTTTCGAGGGAAATTTTGGGTCATTTAAATTAGTTTACTTATTTTTTTAAATAAAATAACTTAATTTTTCTAAAAGTCAACTTTAATTTGGCATTATAGGAATATCGGGTGACTTCGGGCCGGTTCGGGCTTTTTCGGGCAGTTTTCGGGACTTTTAGGTTTTAACCTATATTTCTCACGCAAACTAACCTAGTATCATTTAAAAACTTAAATGACAAATTTTTAACCTCACGGAAATGCTACTGAGTAAATTTACGAGTAGCTAACCTGAAGGTCAAAACTGACAGTTGTCACATTTACCCCCGGTTGAAAGAAATTTCGTCCCGAAATTTAATTCTGGCTGCTACCGCAGGGGTTTTTTGTGAAGAGATGCGGGTATTTGTCTTTCATGAACGTCTCCCGCTCCCAGGTGAATTCAGGTCCGTGCCTGGAGTTCCATCGCACCTTGACGATCGGTATTTTACTGCGCCGGAGTTGTTTGATTTCTCGATCAAGGATCTCAATTGGTTCCTCCGCGGCGCGCAGTTGTTCATCGATTTGTATTTCCCTTAAAGGCAAGATCACTGTCTCTTCCGACAGGCATTTCTTTAGATTGGACACATGAAACGTGTCGTGAATAAAGCTGAGCTCTGGGGGTAGGTCCAATCTGTAAGCGACTGGTCCGAATCTTTCCAAGATTTCAAACGGTCCGACAAATCGGGGGCTCAACTTTCCCTTCTTTCCAAATCTTATTAGCCCTATCCAAGGCGATACCTTTAGTAGTACCCTATCACCAATCTGGAATTCCAACGGTTTCCGTCGATTATCAGCGTAACTTTTCTGGCGATCTCTAGCCGCTTTAAGCTTTTCTTGAACCATCTTGATCTTATCAGTGGTTTCTTGAACGATGTCAGGCCTGATTAGTCGACTTTCTCCCACTTCCAACCAGTTAAGTGGGGATCTGCACTTACGTCCGTACAAAGCTTCATATGGAGCGCACTGGATGCTGGCATGATAGCTGTTATTGTAGGAGAACTCAACTAAAGGTAGGTGATCATCCCAGCTGCCTCCAAATTCTAACACACATGCACGCAGCATATCCTCCAGTGTTTGTATGGTCCTTTCTGTTTGACCGTCGGTTTGCGGATGATAGGCGGTGCTTAAATCCACGCTGGTACCTAATGCTGCCTGTAGTAACTGCCAAAATCGTGAGGTGAATCTGCTGTCTCTATCGGAGATTATCGAGATCGGCATTCCATGTCGCATAGCTATCTCATCGACATATAATTGCGCGAGCCTATCGATGCTATAAGTTTCCCTTATTGGTAAGAAATGCGCAGATTTCGTGAGTCGGTCAACGATTACCCAAATCGAATCATGGCCCTTTTTAGTCCTGGGCAACTTGGTCACGAAATCCATTGATATTCGCTCCCATTTCCATTCTGGGATTTCTGGTTGCTGCAACAGTCCGGATGGTTTCTGGTGTTCTACCTTTATTCTCGCGCAGGTTAGACATTTGCTCATATAGGTGGCGATATCCTTCTTCATTCCAGGCCACCAATAGTGTTCCTTCAGTCCCTTATACATCTTGTCAGAACCTGGGTGTATCGAGTACCTCGATTGATGAGCCTCATCCATGATCATTTTCCTTAACTGATCGACTTTTGGGATCCAAATTCTATCCTTGAAGTAACGCACTCCATCCGTTTTCTCCTCAAACTCTTTCTCCATCTTGTGTAGAGTCTCCTTCTTTAGATTGTCAGCCTTCAGAGCTTCTCTCTGAGCTTCCAATATTTGACTTTTCAGGCTGGTCTGCACTATCACTCCCATTGCTCTCGTCCTTGTAGGCTTCACCCTTTCCTTCCTGCTTAGCGCATCAGCTACGACATTCGCCTTCCCTGGATGATACTTAATCTTGCAGTCGTAATCGCTGAGCAACTCAACCCATCTTCTCTGCCTCATGTTCAACATTTTCTAATCGAGAATGTGCTGGAGGCTCTTATGATCCGTAAAAATGGTGCATTTGGTGCCGTAAAGATAATGTCTCCAAATCTTAAGGGCAAACACCACAGCTCCGAGCTCCAAATCATGAGTGGTGTAGTTTTTCTCGTGGACCTTCAGTTGCCTGGATGCATAGGCGATGAATTTCTCGTTCTGCATCAAGACACATCCCAAGCCTTGATGTGAAGCATCGCAATATACCACAAAGTTATCCGTTCCTTCGGGTAACGCTAGAATGGGTGCATTGCACAACTTATGCTTGAGCAACTGGAATGCTTCTTCCTGTTTCTCTCCCCAAATAAACTTCTTGTCTTTTTGCGTTAAGGTTGTCAATGGCTGCGCAATCTTGGAGAAATTTGCAATGAATCGCCGGTAGTAGCCGGCTAATCCGAGAAATTGTCGAATTTCTGTCGGTGTCTTCGGGGCTTCCCACTTCTTTATAGCCTCGATCTTGGCTGGATCGACATGTATTCCTTCTTTATTCACCACATGACCCAAAGACTGCACTTCACGAACCCAAAATTCATACTTAGAGAATTTTGCGTAAAGCTCTTCGGTTTTGAGCATCTCCTGAATCAATCTCAATTGTTGCTCAGGCTCCCCCTTGCTTCGCGAGTAAATCAGGATGTCATCTATGAACTTTATTACGAACTTATCTAGATATGGCCGACATACCCTGTTCATCAGATCCACGAAAACCGCTGGCGCATTTGTTAAACCGAAAGGCTTGATCAGAAACTCGTAATGTCCATATTGAGTCCTGAATGCCGTCTTGGCGGTATCATCTTCACAAACTCACATTTGGTGATAGCCGACGGAAGGTCGATCTTGGAAAGTAGGCAGCTCCTTGTAATTGATCGAATAAATCATCATTGCGAGGGAGGGATAACGATTCTTGATGATTAGCTTGTTCAATTCCCTGCAGTCTATGCACATCCGAAAAGATCCGTCCTTCTTCTTGACGTACAACACGGGGGCTCCCCAAGGCGAAGAGCTGGGTCGGATGAATCCCTTATCTAGCAGCTCTTGAAGTTGGTTTGACAGCTCCTGCATCTCGGACGGTGTTAGACGATATGGCGATTTTGCTGTGGGGCCTGCTCCGGGGACTAAGTCAATGTGGAACCCTACTTGTCGTTGTGGAGGTAACCCAGGTAGCTCTTCCGGGAATACCTCAGGAAATTCTCGCACAACTGGAAAGTCCTGAATTTGCTTCTCCTTTACCTCTCTATCTACAACATGCGCCGTAAATGCCATGCGATCCTTTCACAAATGGCTTCACATTTTCATGTAGAATACTATACTGGATCTTGATGAGCCTCTTCAGTTCCAATTGCGAATACCCTTCCTTGGGTCTTGCGTCCTTAATTTACTTAATTGTCTTAAGTGGCTTTGTTCGTCCTCTTGGTGCTGCTCAAGCCTCTATTCAGCTTGGAATACCTATCTTTAGAGTGGTTTATGGTTCCGTACTCTTAGCACCCCTTTCCGATCCTTCTGACCTTCCTTTCCTTTCTATAGTAACAAGTAGTGTAACCGGCTAGATTGTCCTTGGTACCCAAAATATCAGCTCCTGGGTGATTGCAGTTGTAGCTAGTACATTTTGGATGAGAGTCCACATACTGTCTCGACTCATGGGTCTTGCTCCAAAATTTCTGACTTCTTTTCGACTTTTATCTGAATGACCTCGAGTTGTCTCTTCTGACTGGTGCTCTACTTTATTTTATTACACTCTTTCCATTCGATGGATACTATAACTTCCTTATTTCTTCTATTTGCGACAAGGTCGGTAGTAACTTGAGTGACTATGGTAGGTACGACTTCCCGGACTTGTTGGGCTATCAGTTGAGCAATGTTGATTGATTAATTCTCACGATTCACTTTCTAGCAACGTGTGTTTCTTCTGGAAATGCGGTTCTAAATCATTTGTAAAATGTATGTTTGATTATAAAGTTGTCTTTAATATATGTTCGAAAAGATTTGTATTTTATTTATGAGAATTTCTTTACAATAAACTCGATAAGGACTTCTTTGTGATTAATTTAAAATTTGGTGTCGTAAAAACTTAATACTTATCTGAAAGGGTCAAAGTTTGATGCTAACGCATCCTTAAAATATTTTACTTGCCCAAGCTAAGGTTTAAATCGGACAACCCAAAAGTACATTTTAAAATTCTTTCAAACTCACGAGAGTTACAATCGAAAGGATCAACTTTGCTAACAGTATCACCACAACTTGCCAGCACAAGTCAACTCTCCTAGTCGTCCTTCTTGTCGTCATAGCATTCTCTACAACATTGGTGGTACCTTCTTCCAAGAGATGCACCAATTTCGTCAACTTAATTATGTCCCAGTTCTATTTTGATACCCTACTTCAACTATTTTGCAGTCCGTCGGCGAGTGTTCGCATTGTTCGAGCCTCTCCTAGTGTCATACTGGTAATATAACCGATCAATATCCCCGAAAGGATATGAAATGACCTTGCATTAACTAGATGTGTTATCGCCCGTCCACTCCGAATGGTTTCCGCAGCTCTCTTCTGAGTTGTCGCATATGAGGCGTTGGGAGGTTCAGGTTAGGCGTAGGAATAACTGATGTACTTTGACATAAGACAGTTGTTGGGGGTAATCGGAGGTGGATCGATTGAAATGTCTTCGCTTGTTAGTCCAATGTCGGAATCGTAATGCCTGGACGGGCCTTTTTCCGAAGTCTAAGTAATAGTGTTCGACATAGTGATTGTAGTATCCGCATAACTTATTAACGCGCCTTCAAACTACTAGTGACATCCTAAGTGCTAACGCAAGAGTGTTCAACAAAGACGTTACTTTTCTTAAACGCGTAGGTGCTATAGTAAATATCAACATCATGATATGCTTATGTGAACTCACACGGTTTATGTTTTTCAGGAAATTTTTCGAAGGTTCCAACTTTTATTCTCTAGCCGTATGATTGGTTCATAGGTCTTATCCTACTTATATCATGGCTATGCGTAGGTGATCAGGCTCCGCATTTCTATGATATACCAGGACAGCACATTATCACACAAGTTTTTAAATTCTCCTATACATCGAAATCTTTTAATTAAAAGTTTTAACTTCTTTTCGAAAAAGGTTGGTTATAGTACTTGGTTTTATGAAAAACCGATGTTTTCTATAACCTATGGCTCTAATACCAAGTCTGTAACACCCCGCTAAAGCGGAAACGCAAGGTGCAACAGCACAGATTTCATAGCGATAGGAGATAAATAACACCAATCATTCATAATTAAAATTTAATAGCATTTACAAAGTTTACATCCAACCATAATTCAAGTGTTTTACAAACATAACAAAATAATAATAATAAACTCTTGATTGGTGATTCCATAACAATAAAACTAGGCTTTATCGGTCACCTTCTGATTTCCTGAAAAGCATGTTAAAAAGAGACGTCAACTACGAGAGTTGGTGAGTTCACAGGTTTTGATATGCACAAAAATTTTCACATGCAGACTTATTATCGAAAAAAAAATTATTGAATCTTTTTAACCGTTCACAACCACGTGTATACTTGGACGTTCGCTCACGCCAAAATACACAATTATGCATAAGATATGTAAAACTTCGAGCCACTACCAAACCGTTAACCCCAACGAATACCTCAGAGGTGGTCGCTAACCACATGGGCGGAACGTTCGTGCAAACTACCTCAGCGGTGGAACTCACGTCCACATGTGTAGGTCGTCTTTCAACGAGTACCTCAGCGGTGGGGATCCTTTGCCCCACATGTGTAGTCGTTACTTCAGAAATAGTGCACCCTTCACTCGTCAGTCCTTCAGGTGGGTATTGGTACCAAATAGCGCTATCCACTAAGTCCATAGGCTCCTAAATGAGTTAATGGTAGTGTATATTCTAAGGGGCAAACTTTACTCGCACATATCGTCACAATGCATACTCACATAATCATGCTAAAAAGCATACGTGTACACAATTCATATAACCATGCTAAAAAGCATACGTGTACATAATTCATTTAACCATGCTAAAAAGCATACATGTACACAATTCACCAAACGTTGCTAGAAAGCAATTTTCATAACTTTTATCAACAACATGCTTTTCACCCCAAATACGTAAAAACGTTAAAAACGGGGCTGTGAATACTCACCTGGAGTAGCGTTCGCGTATCTAAACAATCGTTAGTGCGTGTTCAAGTCCCGGCCCCGAGTCTACAGATGCCCTAATACAAACGTGGTTGTCGTAAGTTCTAAATTCAACGGTCCATGATTACCAAGTCAATACCGATATCCATATAATGCCCTTACTATATTTTATTCAGTCCATTTTAATATAAAAATAAGTTTTGTTCCTTTAATTAATGTCCAAGGATGTGGGGGGGGATTTCTTGATAAGAACAAAATATCACTTTTTAAGAAATCTGATTTTGGTCAGATTTGTAGAGCCCCAAAAATACCATCATTTTGCCTAGTTCCAAAAGGAATTAAACCACCAAATTTTTATCCAATAATTTTAGGGGTATTAACCATAATTCCACCAAATTTCATGATTTTAGGAGATAATTAACATATTTTAAAAATTATGGAGAAATCAGTGTGCATGTAATCATTCTGAAATGACATGTCTGTGGTGTTTGAGTCATGGAGGAATCATTTCAACACCAAAATTTGAATTTCAAAAGGGGTTTGAAAGTTAACTCAACTATCTAACATATGAAACTCGTTTCACACGATTTGGATACTTTTTGAATGAGATATGACCTCAAGAACTCAAGTAAATGAATCTGCCATGGTTGGACAGATTGCATACCGATTTCTTTTTCATTGGTTGAACATCTAAAACTTCCCCAAATCATGTGTTTTCGGAGTCTTTGGAAAGCTAACTCATTAAGCTTGATTCTAGACTCAAGAATCATGTATTTTGAGCAATCCATCAAAGAGTTATGCATGCATGAAGCTAACACAAATTTCTGACCAAGAATTGATGCACACTAAAATGTTTAATCATGGTTAAGGGTTCAGATCTTGGAGTTTTTACACGATTCCAGTGGGGTATGAACCCTAACACATAAAATATTGTTCCATAAAAATTTCAAGGAGAAATGAGTTCGAGAAAACCCTTTTTGGGTCGTATAAACGACATGCAAAAATCGGACAGATTCTGTCCAGAATCAAAACCCCTTTTTCATTCACCAAAACACATAAAATCACAAGATTTTTGGGGGTTTCTTGCTATTAAGCCAAAAACTCATATCATACAACAAATAAATAGATGAATTATGTATTATCATCATCAATATACATGCATGAACTATCAATAAAGTCCAGCCCCAAAATGATGATCAAAAACATCAAACAACAAGATTTTGCTTCCAAACTTGTGTTCTTATGGGGGATTCACGGATTTTCACCTTCATAGAATGTTTAAACACATTTCTAAGGTTCTATCTCATCCCCAAACATCAAGATGAATATCAAGACATAAAAGAGGGATTAAACCTCAAAGAAAATGGAAGAAAACTCAAGAATGAGTCAAAAATCGAAGCTAGACATACATATAATACTCTTACCTTTGATAAACAACAATAATACTCTTAAAAATTGCTTGAACCTTCAAGAAAAACTCAGATTTTAGAATGAATGTTGGCTGGATTTTTGATGGTTTTAGAGAGAGAAAAGAGAGAAAAAGAGAGTAGAGAGAGAGTGGGTCTTGGAAAAATGAAAAGGGAAATGGAGGGTGTGATGATTTTATTTTGAAAATAAACAAAGAGAGGGAGAAGATTGGGGGAGGTGGCCGGCCAAGGGGCCCACCCAACCCTTTTCACTTTTTTTTTTGTTTAATAAAGGAGTTAAAAAAAATACTGATAATTCGATCGCAGTACCGGTTTTTGACGCGTTTTCGGTAGAAACCGATTTTTCGAGGGAAATTTTGGGTCATTTAAATTAGTTTACTTATTTTTTTAAATAAAATAACTTAATTTTTCTAAAAGTCAACTTTAATTTGGCATTATAAGAATATCGGGTGACTTCGGGCCGGTTCGGGCTTTTTCGGGCAGTTTTCGGGACTTTTAGGTTTTAACCTATATTTCTCACGCAAACTAACCTAGTATCATTTAAAAACTTAAATGACAAATTTTTAACCTCACGGAAATGCTACTGAGTAAATTTACGAGTAGCTAACCTGAAGGTCAAAACTGACAGTTGTCACATGGATGGCGTGAAATCGTCGGGTTTGAGAAGCCGATGCCCGATTGACTTGTTTTGGTGTTCCTCAACTTACCCAATGAAACCCTATCCCTATCTAGTCCCATCAGGTAAGGGTATAACTCATGCCCTGAATGATTAATTTTTAAACAAGAATAAACCATAAAACTTTTAGAAGTTGGTTATTACTTATATCGTTTTTAATAATAAAATAAAATACTTTTTTTTGGAAGAGGTATCCCAGACCACATTGGGCCCAGACTAATCCTCGGCAATTTTGGGCCGAAGCCCGACTGCTAAAGCATGCAGCCCGGGGTCGAAGCCCCCGTACCTCCAGAATGCGTCCCCCATGGATCGAACTCGGGTGCACCACTATGTAGTGCCCAAGCCTTACCACTAGGCTAACACTCGTTTGGTATAAAATAAAATACTTGTAATCAACTAAGAAGGTTTTAAATCAAAATATAATCATATTTTTTGAAGCAAACCAAAATATTACCCCAACCACAAAACACAAACCACCTGTGGGCCAACAAGAGGCTCAAAAGAGGTCTCGAAAATACAATCCCTTTTACCGTACCAAACCAAAATCAACGAACTAAAATCAAAACAGCCCCTTTTACCATAGATCAAAACATCCCCTTTCTAGCATATAAATTATAATTAACAACCTTTTAACCAACATCGTGTCAAGGTTTTTGTATTTGTTTTAGAGCCAAGAGAGACAATAATTGACAAAATCAAAGTTATGTGGATTTGAGGTCATTGCAAGTCAAACAATTGTTTAGGCATTTTTTCACAGGTAACAACGGTTTGTTTAAGAGAAAAGTGTTTCTGAATGACTAAGATAGAAAAGTTTCATCAAAATGTTAAAATAACTAAACAAATATATGAAATAATATGTTCAATCGAAGAGAGAAAAGATGGTGATTGATGAGTACGATAAGTGATTTGAGATAAGACAAACTAAACTACGTGATTAATCTAATTAAGAGAAAAGATAACATTAGGAAAACATTAGTATAATATGATGGCAATTGCTAATATATGCTTTTTATAAAAAAAAAAATATTATGTTAGATAAATACTACCTTAAAATGTCCCGTAAGCAACAAATAGAAAGTGTTCTTTAAGATGGGTTTATGTGTTGCCTAAGGCTTAGCAACAACCTCATGTTGCCTAAATGACATTGTCTTCTCAATATTCCATAAAAACTTAGGCAACAAAGGCAAACATCATATGTTGCTTATGGAAAAAAAAAACATAATTTATGGATGTATTGTCTAAAGTGTCGACTTAAACAACTAGCATACCATAATGAACTTGTATACTTCACAACTGATCAAAGTTGTAATCACAAAATAACAAAGGATTCAACTTTTTGCTACCTTTGAGTACATTGCAAAGCATTTTCTTTATAATCTAGAGCTTCTTCGGGTTTGTAGTTTATGGAGGAGTGGGTGTGGTGTTCTAATTGAACTGCTAATGTAAATTGTGCCTAGATACGTGTTATGAACCATCATAGCCCAATAAGACTCTTTATGATATATTAAGGCCTAAAATTGCCGAGGATTAGTCTGAGCCCAATGTGGTCTGTGATACCTCTTCCAAAAAAAAAAGGCCTAAAAATACTAGTTGTGGCTTATTATGTGTTTATATGCATGTATGTATTGCATTTCTGCATGTGATGTGTATTAGAGTCTATAAAATCACTAATACCCGATTACAATAATGATGTTTTACGTATTTATATGCACATCTTTACTAAATGAATCCATGTGGTGTGTTTTGAGTTTAGAGGTGTCAAAAATAATTGAAACCGACTAACCCACCCAAACCGAATGATATTCAAGTTAAATGGTTTTGGGTTATTCGGTTTTCGGGTTAAACGGTTAAGTTAACCGAATAAGGATCCTTATTCAGTTAAATCAAATAAGTGACTGGCTCTTTCACTTTGGCTGGAAATATCTTTGAGGCAGGTGGAAGAGGAGGATTATTCGCTCCAAACAATTCTTCACTTAGGTAACATGAATTCAGTAATTTCCAACAAAAAGCAACTATCCTAGAGGATAACATATTCAGACCAGTGACAATGTTGTCTAAAGAGGTGAATTCAGATCCATATTTCTTTGCTGAAAATATTTTTTTTAAATCCCTGCTACAAACTTGGCAACAATGAATCATGCAGTCTTGCAAGTTTTTTAAGCAAATCATCGCCTCCATCTCTGCAAAAACAGTATCCTAAATCATTGGAAGCCTTGTTTATTCTATGCCATTGTTTATTCTATGTATAAAGCCTAGTTGCTTCCAATGATTTAAGATATTGTTGTTGCAGTGATGGACACAAGGAGGTGCTTTAAAAACTAGCAAGACTGTATGATTCATTATTGTCAAGTTTGCAGCAGCAGGGATTTAAGAAAATATTTTCAGCAAAGAAAGCATATGGATCGTCTAAAATAGTTGCTTTTTCTTGGAAATTACTGAATTTATGTTACATAAGTGCAGACTTGTGTGAAGAGAATAATCACAATTTTGAATTATATCTTTTTATTTAATTTTAGCTTACTTTCGGTGTTTTAGTTATAATATGAGACTTGTGTGAATTTACGCTTTAAATCGATAAAAATCCAGACTTTTTAACAAAATAATTCACAATTTTTTAGGAAGCGGTTTTGGATCGCAGTTAGTTGAAAGTTGGGCCGATTTTTGCTTAACAAAGTGATGGGCCAAAGTTGATTTCTATTGTTTTGGGCCGGCCAAATTTGATGCAAGAAGGATGGGCCGAAGACACCCATTTCGGGTCGGCCGTAGTTATGTTCATTGGACCATCAAGCACCTAATTTTGAAGATTTTATTTTGGGCTCGTTATTTATCGTTAATGGGTTGAAGACAATATTACATAGTTTTGGTTTAATGGGCTGTTAGTGAGGTTGTTTAGCTATCTAATGGTATGATTGGTTACCATTTCAAGACATTTATAGGCCATTAGTTGTTTTCACCTAACTAGGTGTGATTTACACGGGAGAGTAGTTAGTCTCGTTTTCATTAGTTTATGAGTTCATGAGTTCGTTGCTACTTTAATTTGATAGTTGTAAGTTCGTTCTTCGTTCACTTTCTCGTCTTCTAAAAAGATTGTTTCACGGTCGTAGAAGGTTATGAAAGTAAAGATATTTTGTTTTCTAGGATCCACATTTAAATGGTAAGTTTAAGTTTTCGGCTTTTAACCATCTCTTTAATCGCTTTCTTTCAAATATCGTCACTCTATTTCATTGGTTCTACCTTTTAAGAATTTATCATCCATGTTTCATGTTGACGGGTCTTGATTATCCGTAATATGATTTAAGTTATTTAAACAACCAAAGAATGAATTATGCCATAATCTTCAAGTTTACTATAATTAAGTCATTTCTTATTGCGCAAGTTACCATTTAAGCAACAAACTAAATTACAGTTTTAACTACTTATTAATATAGAGAAAGGTTCAAACAAGAACAAAGTCAATTTGCAAGAACAAAGGAACAATTCTAGATCACATATGATGTGGGACCATGTGGGTCCCACTTATTAAAAAATCATATATGATTCAGATGGGTCCCACCACTAAATCATATATGACTTTTTAATATGTGGGACCCACATGGGCCCACATCAATGTGTGGCTCAAAATGGTTCCTTTATTCTTGCAAATGAAGTTGTTCTTGTATGATCCTCCCTCTATTAATATATATATATATATATATATATATATATGATATCAGTTTACTTCATGAAAGTGTATTCAATTTATCACGAAAAGTTATAGTATGTACTGGATGTCCATCTTTACCATTTGGCGTATCAAAACCTACCATTTAATGTATTTCGTGACAAATGAGATTCACTTTCGTTACAAGTTGGATACATTAAATAGTAAGTTTTGATAAAGATGGATACATACCATTTCTTAAACTTCTGATACGTCAAATGGTAAAAATGAAATACAATACATATAGTAACTTTTCATGATAAGTTCGATATACTTTTGTGCTATGTTGCACGGAAACGGATACGGCAACGGGAAACGGATACGGCACAGATACGGGAAACGGCAAAACTCAAAATTCAAGATACGGATACGGCAGAGATACGGCAAATATAAAATATAAAAAAAATATATATTAAAGAAATTCCAAAATAGATATATATATATATATATATATATATATATTGTTGTTAGATTTACACAATCCCCTGTTCTTTTATGATTTTAATTAATTATTATAGTGAACTGACGGATGGTGCGAAAAACAGGTGTGCAAAAGAAATAAAACAAGTAACCTTTGGTCCAAGTATAAACCTCTGATTACTGTCGTTTTTCTAAAAACAAGTAATAAAATGGTACAAGTACCAGATATCGTTCCCACAAGGAAGCGGTGAAAACAATCTTTCGAGATTCAGTTTTGGTGAAAGTTAACTTCAAATGGGGTTTTGGATGAAAAAGTATTTGATTGGTTGGTTGATTATGAGCTATGGTAAGAGAACAATTATAAAAAGGAGCAAGGGGTGTAAAGTCTTTTAGTTGGAATAAAAATAGGTAAATTGGATAGGAAGTAATTTAATAATCTCAATTATGCAGAAATGATATCCAAGTAACTTCTGAAAAGTTATCACATTTTCATATAGCCCAATTATTTATCGATGAGTTTAGATGCAATCTTTAATGAAATGTTAAAATATATCAAAAATTAACACTTACGTAACCTCTTAAAAGATTAACACATTTTCATGTCTCTGACTCATCGTTAAATAAGTAGTTATACTCTTTAATGGGATACTAGATCTGATACCAACTTCAGGAATAGTGCCAATTGTAGTCCCTTAAGAGACTAACGCATTTTCATGTCCTTGGATTATTACTAGTTAACTTATAGACATATTCTTTAATGAAATGCTAAAGACGTGAGATAATAGCAACGAGTGTTGTCACCCACTCATATATCCCCAAAATAACATTTTAGTAACTTCTGAAAAGATACCGCATTTTCGTACATCTGATTAACCGGTAAAAATCCAAGGACAATCTTTAATGAGGCATTTAAACTTGAATATGGCAAAAACTGAGTTTATATAAAAGATTTTTTTCTTTACCAAATTAATATTCCATCTTAAACCTTACACCCCAAGCTATGAAATTAGTCTATCATGCTTGGTGTTATTCTACGACTATTTTTAGATGAATAATTTACTGGACAAGAAAGCGTTAGTACCACAGGAATAGTTATACGATGCGGTAATTTAAACAGTTGATAAAATACGGTTACTGGTCTTGACCAGTGAAAATAAAAGCAGTTAGTACGGTGAACTGGAAAGATGACCAGTTGATGATATGAAAATGAAATTTAAAGCATAACTTAGCTTGTAGCAAACTAATAAATACGCAAGTAAGCAAAGAACTTATATATTTATACTTTCATGAAATAAAGATATCTATATATATATATGCTTACGGAATTATATATGATTACGAGAATTAAACAAAAGACATGGATATAACTGAAAGATTACGTAGATTAAACTTCCAAATGTCACCAAAACACTTGATGATACTTTCGGGTAAACTAACGAGTTTCAAAAGAACCCGAAAGCAAATTCACCAAGTGTTCCAAAAAGAGAGAATATATTCGGCCTCGTCGAGAGGAAACCCGAGAGATTTTTCACACTACATGAACCGAATGAGTGGTTATCTAGAGAGTTTGATGTAGCACTTTTACTAACTAGGCATGCAAGTAAGGAGATGGTGTTTTTTTCAAGCATGCCTTACATACATATATATACTAGTTTTCATGGATCATGGGCCAAGAGTTCCAACAAAACAAAAATTATTGCATTGGGCTTCATAATTCCAGCCTTCATTCGGCCCAACAGCAGCCGGCCCATCATCAGCAGTCCAGCGACAGCAGCAGCCCAAGAGAAGGAAGAGTGTAGCCCAACATCAAAAGAAATCCCAGTGATCCATGAGTGGTACGCTGAAAATGTGGGGGTTAAACGTAAGTTTTGTGGCCTTAATGTGCATGAAATCGTATACATTTATAACTACCCGAAATATACACAAAAGATAGGATTTATATGAGAAACAATAAAAATTTTGATGCGTTTATTACAATATGAATGATAAAGTAGATCTAAAAAGAGTTAAAATGTTAACTCTATCATATATATATATATATATATATATTGATGTAAAGTGTAAACTCCAAAAATCTTAAATCTTTCAAAGGTAATCATTTATCAATAATTAAATCATTTTCAAAATCCGTTTCATCTAGTGAGAGATCGGCAACCTCCAAAAACCCTACATCTTTGGAGTTAAAAAGCTCATCACAACCCTAAAAAAAGCCGAAACTTCCCGAAACTTTGCCGAAACTTCACCAGAAACGTTTCTGGTTTGTTGGAAACGTTTCTAGCCGTTTCCTATAAGTATCAGTTTCCTAGAAGTATCGGAAACGGGAACGGCATGTTGTTAGAAGTATCGGTGCATCATAGCTTTTGTGAAGTAAAACCCATATTATATTTGATACCTTGTGTTGTTGTTCTCCGAGTACAAAAGTAACAAAACCATTCCGGCTTGTCGGCAAGAAAATTATATAATAAATTTTATTCTTTAAATTTGTTGATAAATCAAATAAAATACTTATTGGATTTCAAGTATTATTATAATAACCTCATTAACCACTATTGAATTCTTAATTTGATTCTTTATAAATTCATACGTTGAAAATGTCATAGGTTACCGATATAAACTATAAAAGCCTAACAAATAAATTATTTACATATACTATATATATTATAAAGGAAACACTTCATACTATTATAAAAAGATTAGGAAAATCCCAATCATATAAAATTGTATTCGAGATTTAAATGAATCCAATGACCACATCTTTAGTTTTTAAAATATGTAATAGTTATATACGATTTTTATTTTTTTATTTTTACATATTGTCGTTAGGCCAAGGGCCTTTTAATTTGATAAAGTGTTTAAGTAATTTGCCATCTTGCTCAAATAAATCTCCAATTTTATCGTTACATGCATCTCAAAGCATGTAAATTTTCCATGTTCCCCAAGATGAAACATTTTTACCAAGATGGTACACTTATTTGATAAATTTTCTTATATATGATATTCAACTTGATTCACAATATATGCACATCAAATGAATTGTTAATCATAAAAATAATTTGTTTGTTAGAACTTGAAGTAACTATAACTTATAAGATGAATAAATAACATACATGAACTAATAATTTACACTTAAATATTGTCAATGCAACGGTTTGTGGGATAATTGGCCCCGACCTAAGTTACACCTAATCAAATATGATTTTACACATAAACTTATTGTAAAATCACATATGATTTGGTTGTTCTCGTGTTTTTTTTATTTGGTCATTATTCTCATTTGAACCCCTATACGAGGATTAGACGAGAACGTAGTTAACTTTTTAAAAATATATATATTAATATTTTATATTTACTAGTAAAATAAGAGTGAACTATTTTTTCAAAAACCAAATGGATACGATGAACTTCAAGGTGGTTGTTTGATTATCGACGTATAGTCAAACATAACCTTGACGATGAATCATCTTGAAATGTATGCCTTTGTTCGAAGTTCCAATAAAATCCTACATTGTCTTTATTGGCGGCCTTACGTATTCTCGTCCTAAGGATTTGACGTCATACAAGGATTGTTTATCTATCGTTTTTTAGCGACCTCTGACAAATTTCTTGTGTTTTGTCGTTTTTCAAGTGAATTACATTATTTTTCACATTATCACTCGAAAAAAATATATAGTTATTTTTAAAATGAATTACATGAGTTAGGATCATGTGAGACCAAGCTATTTCCGTGAGACCGCGTGAGACCAATACCTAATGTATGAAACTTTATAAAAAAAAACACCGTGAAGGTAAATAAAACTCGAATACGTAAACCTAAAAATCACATTCGATGCAAAAGAATATCCAAAACAAGGTAAAAAATGAAACCTTCACAGCTCAAATGCTGTGAAGGCTACAAATAAATAATGCGAACCTTCACAGCAAAAATGTTGTGAACGTTTCGTTTTTTTAAATTTTTTTGGAATTTTTTTCTTCGATAGTGTTTTTTAGTATGTTTTTATGATGAATATTCAATTTTTTTCACCTTCACAAATATTTTGATGTGAAGTTTCATGTAAAGATAGTTAGTCTCACCGGTCTCATGGAAATAGCTTGGTCTCACCAAAACTAACCCAAATTACATTTTTGGTTCTAATTTTTTGTTGGTTTTTAGTTTTCGTCCCTACAACTTGTAAAGTGCACTAGATGGTCCAAATTTCATATTTTGGAATCCAAACTGGTCCCTCCACTAAACATCATTAAAAGAGGCTACGTTAAGTCAGTCAAGTGTTCCTTAAGTGAGTGGCACTTTTTCTTTGTATACACAAATTTAGAGTGAAATAGTGTTTTAGTCCCTACAATTTTTGAAGTACATTGTTAGTTCATTTTTTGTGTTCTAAAGTTGAAAATGCCTCCCCCCCCCCCTTTCACACACACACACACACACATTGTTTCTCCGACAAACCCTACCCTTCCATGGAAACCCCTGTTCTTAGACATGGGTTTTCATGAACTTTCACCCTTCTATATTTGACAGTGTTGAGATGCCTAGGGATGCTTGTGGTGGTATGGTTCGGGTCTTCGAAATGGAAGAATATAAAGTTTTAAGCACATGGTTTTTTCACGCCAAGGGAGGCGGTTATGACAATGGATGCCAGAAGAGTTCCAAGAACACGATTTTTTCACGAAGGGTTGGATTTGTTGGAGAACCAATGTCGGGGCAGGGGACCGTTTTGGCCTATAAAACACGAAAATGTACTACTCATTATTATTTTTGAGTTGTAGGGACGAAAACCAAAAAGTAGCCATAAACGAGGGACCAAAAATGTAATTCACTTTTGAATAATTATATTCTTTTTCATTAATAATGAAGTATTGTGATAACTTTTTTAAGTAGTTTTCATAGGATCTTCTGGTTCATTGAACTTATAGGATTTCTAAGAGAGTTGGAATAGGCAGTTTGCTTTGACCACATTATAATTCCTTTATTTGGTTCACATTGATATTTGATAATGTAGGAATCTTTTAAATCCCATTAAATTTCCTAGACTAAAGATTTCACCCTTCTATCTATTGGAATGGATATCCACAAAGTTTTAAGTTCTTTAATAAAAAAATTAATTTATCCAACCGTTAAATTCTATTAAATTTCATTTCAATTAACTTATTCAACATCAAATTTATACGATAGATTTCATTCTACTGAATTTCATTCTAAAACCAAACACTCCTTTAATATTACATTTAAGAATAAGGACCAGATACTTTGTAACTCATTGTTAAATACTATTACATTTAGAAACAAGGACAAGATACTATAACTCATAACATATGTGTTTTCTTAGCTTCTAGTCACATATAAAATAAAGCTAGTTGGTTATAATTAAAGATAATAATTGTGATGATTAAAAATTAGTCGGTGAGTATTTATATCATTAAGAGCTAAATCATTCGAAAATAATACTCTATCAACATCAACATCCATATTAATTTGATTTCAGTTGTTTTATAGAATAATTAGTCCAACAAAAATAACATCTTAACCACTTTTCTCTTAATTTGTTCTAAAATTATAAGAATTGCCAGTACTCGGTTTTAAATAGCATGTAAAGTTTTATATAAATTATGCTGTGAAAATTAATACAGATAAACATAACCCAGTTTGTTTATTTATAAAATTATTTGAGTCGAATAAAAATTGTTTTTATAGAGAAAATCCACTCACAAGGAAGTTTACTATTTAAATCTTTTAAAAATTTACATTTTACAACATATTAAAATAAATCCTGGCTTTTTAGACCATTTGAAGTCAAAGGGAGAAATCAACATATTCCTTCTTCCATTAAACAAAATCAGTATTTAATAAAAATGTTCGAATATCTTGGAACCTAAAAAACTATGTTTGATAAAAACCCAACAAAGATACGATCTTATTTAATATAAGTTATGATCTTCTATATAAACAACATTACACATTAACAAACAATCAAATTAACTCTCTTTTCTTCATGGCTCTGTGTTTTCATTATTTTGGCCTCCTACAAAGATTCTTTCTATCCATGTTACTCATTATTACTTATACCGAATCATTATTAAGCCATGATGAGCAATGCTCGGCTTTATACTTATTTAAGCAAAGTATTTCTTATTCATCTTTCAAACCTCCCGAGTTTCGAAAATTTGAATCTTGGAAGATCGCAGATCCAAATTGTTGTTTGTGGGATGGAGTTGTGTGCGACAACGAGGAAAGTGATGGACACGTGATCGGCCTTGACTTGAGCGAAAGCTTTCTTCGTGGTCGTATCAACTCTAGTAGCACCCTGTTCAACCTTGTTCATCTTCACACACTCAACCTCGCGATGAACGATTTTCTAGAATCTCAAATCCCGTCTCAGATTTCTCGACTAAAGCAATTAAGAAGTCTTAATCTCTCTGATTCTGGCTTTAGTGGCCAAATCCCGAATGAAATCTCGCATTTGATGCAATTGTCTTCGTTAGATCTATCTGGGAATTCGTTAAAGCTTCGAAGTCCAAGCCTCGAAAAACTAGTGCAAAACTTAACTAGACTCGAAGAACTCGACCTTTCAGGGGTTGACATTAGTTCTTTGGTGCCTCGTTCCTTTGCCAACATTTCTTCGTTGAAGTCGATCAAGCTGACAAATTGTTTGCTTCAAGATGAATTCCCCATGGCCATATTTCAATTACCGAAGCTCGAATTTCTTAGTGTGGCATCCAATTACAAACTTAGGGGGTCGTTTCCCGAGTTTCGTAACGACAGCTTACTCGAGCATCTGGATCTAGCATTAACCGGTTTCTCTGGGATCGTACCGGAGTCCATAAGCAACTTAAACCGTTTGACATTCTTGCGCCTCGACGAATGCTATTTCTCCGGGAGCATTCCACGTTCACTCTCTAACATGACGCAACTCGTTGGCTTAAGTCTCGCACTAAATGAGTTCACGGGCGTAGTTCCTTCATTAGTAAGTCTTTCGGAACTGAATAAGTTGGAGCTCAGCGGTAACAGGTTCGAGAACGGACGTCTCCCCGATTGGCTCGGCAAGCTGACGAAGCTTAACGAACTGTATCTATGTCAAATGAATCTATATGGTGAACTCCCGCCATTTCTTTCAAACCTAACCAAACTTCGTATTATCGGCTTGGAAAACAATTCCTTTTTCGGTCATATCCCATCCTTCTTCATGAATATGACCCATTTGAGATCGATAGACCTCGGAACAAATCAATTGAGCGGGCCAATTCCAAGAGCATTTTCCAACTTCAAGTTTCTTCGAGACCTCTTCCTATATTGGAACAATTTTAGTGGTCAGGTGGATTTAGGCATGTTTGTAGGATCCTACGAGCTCGAAAGCCTCCTTCTCGATGGTAATACGATATCATTCATGGCCAACAACAACTACACCAACGGCACGTTTCCGAAGTTGAAAATCCTTGGACTATCGGAATGCAACCTAAAGGAATTCCCACCCTTTTTGCGCCACCAACATCAAATGTCGTCGTTATTCTTGCAACGCAACGAAATTGAGGGTCTCATCCCCGTGTGGATGTGGAATAATAACCAACAAACGCTACAAGTGATCGATCTTTCGTATAATTCCATCATTGGCTTCGATCGACATCCCGCTTTTCTTCCGTGGGTGGATTTGAAAATGTTCATTTTCACGAATAATCAACTCCAAGGACGATTGCCGATTCCGTCAAATACCACGATTGTTTATGACGTCTCAAATAACAACTTGAGGGGAGAAATACCACGGTTGATATGTGAAGTGAAATCGCTTCAACTGCTAGATTTGTCTTCTAACAACATGAGTGGCGCCCTTCCTTCGTGTTTAGGCAACTTAACCAATTCCTTATTGGTTTTAAGTCTCAAACGAAATAACTTCCATGGCAAGATGATGGATGCATTTATGCATGGAAGCCGGTTAAAAAAGATTGATTTGAGCGAAAATCGATTCCATGGTCAGATATCGAAATCATTGGCAAATTGTACCGATTTGGAGGTTCTCTCTCTTGGAGATAACTCTTTCGATGACGTCTTTCCAAATTGGCTCGAAGATCTTCCAGAGCTACAGGTTCTTATCTTGCGATCAAACAAATTTCATGGTGCAATCGAAGTTCCACCGAATGCTCGCTCAACATTTCCTATGTTACGGATCATAGACCTCTCCAACAATCATTTTACTGGTCGATTGCCCGATAAGTATTTCCAAAATTGGACTGCAATGAAGTCGGGTTACATTGGAAAATCATATTTCATGCAGTTGGAGATATCATTAGAAGCATTTGTGGAGAGATTTCCATACTCGATGACCATTATAAACAAAGGCTTCAAAACAGATTACCATCGTATTTTCGGTTTATTCACATCCATCGATCTCTCTTCTAACAATTTCGAAGGAGAAATCCCAGAATCACTATATTTTTTTTGCGGGCTTGAATCACTTAATCTTTCCAACAACCATCTTACGGGTATTGTTCATCCATCCATCGACAACTTAAACAAGCTTGAATCTTTGGATCTTTCCAGAAACAAGTTATCTGGAAAAATTCCTCAAGAGTTGTTGAAACTCGGATTCCTAGCCATTTTAAATGTGTCATTCAACCAACTCGACGGGCGTATACCTCAAGGAAAACAGTTCAATACATTTGAGAATAACTCGTACATCGGGAATCTTGGATTGTGTGGAAAACCTTTATCAAAAGGATGCCAAAATTCAAAGGCGCCAACTCCTCCACAAACAAGCCACAAATCATCGGAGTCTTTCCTCCCGAGTGAACGAGCTGATTGGATTGTCATATTTTGTGGAGTCGGAAGTGGGTTGGTCGTTGGGATTGTTTTCGGGAACTTTTTATATGATTGGTTCAGTGATTGGTTCATTGAGCGATTTGGGATGCGGAAGAACAAATGGATAAGGCCACTTAGTAATAAGAAACGAAATCAAGTTCTTTAGTTATGTTTACAAGATGAATAGCATTCATTTGTTTTTCTTTGTAGTGATTAGAATTGATTAGACGGTGTAAATGTTTGTTTAAAGGATATTTGGATGTAACAAAATACAAGTTAAATAATACATTATTAATATTGGAATTACAAACAAATAGTTAATTGTTTGAATGTTTGATGAACTCTTATTATTTATGAATTAATAGATAATATAAGCTAAGAATGATGTTATTATAAATATAGAAAGGTTCAAACAAGAACAACGTCAATTTGCAAGAACAAAGGGACAATTATGGATCACATCTGATGTGGGTCCCACATAATAAAAAATCATATATGATTCAGGTGAGTCCCACCACTAAATCATATATGATTTATTTAATGATGGGTCCCACATAACATGTGGCTAAAAATGCATTCTTTTGTTCATACAAATGAGGTTGTTCTTGTATGAACCTCCCTTATTATAAATAATCTTATTTATTTATTTTTTTTGGTGTTTCATTTACTGTACACAAGATAGCTTAACTGGAGGGTTTTTTTTTCCTCTGTGTGTGATTGTGTCAAAACATAAAACATAGTCAATGAGTCATAGCCTCATAGGTTTGTGGTACATACAATCGAAGAGTCGGACTCCGGTGAGACCAAACTGTTTTCAAGAGACCGGTAAGATCAACATCTTTTACATGAAACTTCACATTGAAACGCTGTGAAGGTAAAAAAAATTAAACATTCATAGTAAAAACAATGTAAATGTCACGTTCACGGTGTTTTTTGATATGAAAATTCGATCTTTTTTATACTTTTGCAGCATTTCCGCTGTGAAGGTTCGCATTATTTTTTTGTTATCTTCAAAGCACTTGCACTGTGAAGATTTTGTTTTTTTTTTTTTGTATTTTTATTACTTCGAAAGTGTTTTTGAGATTGAGTGTTCCAGTTTTATTTACTTTTACGGTGTTTTTTTGGTGAATTTATATACGTTAGGACTTGGTCTCACGCGACTTTACTGAAACAACTTAGGGGCCGTTTGGTTCGCGGAATTGAATGGAATTCGAAGGAATTGGAATCACGAATTACATTGACCAAATTCCATGTTGATGTTTGGTTCGCGGAATGAAAGCTAAGGAATCCTTCGAATTCCTTCAAATTCCTTGAATCAAGGAATTTGCCATTCCAAGCCAAATCCCATGGAATTCATTGGAATCATCCATCCTCTCTCTCGTTTTCTCTATCTATGGTTTTCCCATCTCCATCCATCGTTCTCTCATTCCAAATCTTTTCTCGGTTAGGTTCGGTCTCGGTTTACTTATTTATTAAATAATTAAATTATATATATAATTAAATAATCAAATTATATACATATATATATATATATATATATTAAAAGAAGGTTTTTGCTGATGTCATCAAAATGAAATTGAGTGATTTCATTGGTAAATTAAACAAATCCTATCAAATGATGATGTCATAATCTATTTCCATTTTTTTTTCCAAAATTTACATACCTAAAATTTCTCATTAATTTATTAGTTTTCCTTTTATAATTTACATTTTGTATCTTTATAATTATTTGATTAAATTACTTATTACCCCTTAGTTTTTCAATTTTCATTTTACATTCTTATCATATTAAGGTAAATAATGTATATGAATTAAAACCATTTAAGTTTTTTGTTTTTCTTTTTTATAAATTACACCCTTATAATCGTCTCGACGATACCTTCAAAATGAGTATAATGTTAAATATTTTTTTAATTTATTTATATTAGTAAATATTAAGAATAGATATAAATTAAGTTGTTTACATTTTATTACAATTCTATCGTTGATATTCTTGAAATTTAAAGATTCCTATTTTTAATCTAAATTTTTTTATAGATTATTTATAAACAATAAAAGTTTATTTTATTTAAAATGCTATTGTTGATGTTCTTTAAATTTAAAGATTTCATTATTTTAATCTTACTAATTCTATAGATCATTTATAAATAATAATTTTTTTAAAACCCTACAAATCAAAAACACTATTTCAGAATCCCTCCCGTTTTAGAATCATTCACGAAATCCAAATCTTTCAACAAAAGAATTTTAGATATTTTAACAACTATTAGATGACTAAAATATTTAATAATAAAGTAAGAGTATTTTTTTCATTTAAATCGTTGATTAATTAGAATTATTTTAATAAATAATAATTCTCTACTTACTCAATTTCAAAGAAAGCTTTGAATGAAAAAATGAAAGAAAAGTAATTTAAATGTTATATATATAATTTCCTAAATGGTTATGATTAAACTAAATCATTAATGTTTCTTTTATCAATTAACTAAGTCATATTTATATTGTTAATTGGATATTACGTGTGAATTATTTGTGAACTTTATAATGCAAATGTTAATTCTTATTAGAAACTAAAACAATATATTTAAATTGTTCGTGTATTACACGGGCCATATTAACTAGTATATATATATATATAAAGCGGTTAGATATTTGGGAAAATCAAGTATGTTCGGTTCGAATTTTCCGGTCGAGATGGAAATTAAAACCGAAATCGAACCGTTTCCGGTTCGGTTCGGTTCGATTCGGATCGGTTTTTTCCCGGCTAAGATGGAAACCAAAACCGACATCGAACCGATTACGGTTTTCGGCTCGACTCGGCTCGGCTTTTCCCGTTCGAGATGCAAACCAAAAATGAAATCGAACCGATTTCGGTTTTCGGCTAGGCTCGGCTTTTCCCGGTCAAGATGCAAACCAAAAATGAAATCGAACCATTTTCGGTTTTCGGCTCGGCTCGGTTTCTCTCCACCGAGATGGAAACCAAAACTGAAATAGAACCGATTTTGGTTTTTGGCCCGATTCGGTTTTTCCGGTCGGGATGGAAACCAAAACCGACATCGAACCGACTTCGGTTTTCGACTCGGTTCGGTTTTTTCAATCGAGATGGAAACCAAAACCGAAACCAAACCGTTTTCGATGTTGGATTCGTTTTTTTGTTTCGGTTGCGGTTTTTGTTTCTTTTTTTCTCGATTCGGTTTAATTTTGGTTTTTGCTCACCTTACTTTTTACATTTTTATTCCAATTCCAATTCCAATTCCGTCCAACCAAACACGACCAAAATGTGTGGTCAAATTCCAATTCCAATTCATTCAAAGTCAAATTCCTTGACGAATTCCAATTCCACCGAATTCCATTCGGCGAACCAAACGCTAGTATGTCCTATTAAAGGCATTCAAAATTTAGAAATGAGATGTCATTTAACTCGATGCAATCTATTATGGACCCAAAAACTAGATATACAAAGTAGATGCATGCCGCTAACAGATTCAATATAACCCCCCACCCCCCCCCCCCTCTCGAGAAATGAAGCCTGATGATGATCATGAATTCGTGATTCTCTTATTTCCATACAACAATGATAATGATGATAAAGGGTGGATAATTGGTGCATACTAGTTGACGCGGGGCGGAATGTGAGATGCGTGGTAGGATCGACTAGCGTCTAAATCCCGATAAAGAACTTTCAAAAGAAAGAACTAAACAAGAGAATATCTCTAAAACTCACGAAGAGAAGTTATATTAATCAAAAGTCTGCATTACAATGAACCCTAGTTATCCTATTTATAATCTAAACAAACGAGTTAAATACGGAAACTAAATAAACCTAAATCTTTCCTAATATTAATCCTAACTTGATAGACAAGAAATAAAATAAAAAGGAAACTGAATAATCTATTCTAATCACTAATTACCATTAACTAATAAAGTATTTTAATAAACTAATAAAGGCAATCAGATCCGGACTGATTTGGTGACCCGGCGTCATGCTCGCGCCGCGAGCAATGATCTTTGCGCCGCGAGGCACGCTCAGATGCTTGTGACCCATCTTTTTTCGAGCTCGTTTCCGTGGTTTCCAAAACTCCTTAAAGAACTCCAACTTGGGCCGAAATTGATCTGCATCAGTCACCCCCACTTGAAAAGAACTCGACCTCGAGTTCTCGTGTAAATCGTTTAATTTCTCGGGGTCTTGACATAACAATAGATCATGGAGCATGCCCTTTGGTTGGCCTTTGAAACTCAAAAAAGGATCGACTTCCGCAGGTTGTGTTCGACTCCACATAAGCGTGACTTCATCTAATTCGTAGGGATAGAAAACTTCTTTGCCTTTTTCAGATAAAGGCTTCGGTTGCGGCTCGGGAATGATTGCGACAACTTCTTGCGGCGGTTCGATGACGGCGGGTGGAGGCTCGATCACAATGGGTGGCGGTTTGATCACGACGGGTGAAGGTTCGATGACCACGGCGACAATTTCCTCGTCGGGTTTCTCCGGTGGTTGTTCTTCTTCCTTCGGCATGATCTCGATCTTTTCGGTAGTAATTCTTTTTTGTTTAATTTGGAGAAAAACCTCATCAACAATAGATTTGATTTCTGTTGGGATTTTTGTGGGATCTTCGTATCAAACTGACACGAGAAAAACTGTGATCTCAACCTAACTGGTTTGAGATACACGACAAAACCATATGAAACAAACTGTCTCAAAAGGTTTAACAATCAAACCTAACTGGTTTGATTAAGCGGAAGCAATAACGATTAAAATCCCGAAAACATCACAGATCTTATTTGTTTATCTTATTACAGTTAATATGTAGGTTTAGGGTTATTACCTGAATTGCTTGAGATAGATCCACCCGTAAACGACCAAACGGAATTCCCTCTAGCTGGATCTAACCCCGGAACGCTTCACGAACAAACGGTACGTGAAGAACACGATCAATCAAAAACGAAACCGGATCTGGTTTCTTGCTTGGTGAGATCGACGAAGAGAGAGAGAGAGAGAGGAGAGAGGTTTCTTTCAGAATTAATTGATTGAATGAATCTGATAACCTGGCATATCTATTTATATGGAAAACCTTCCATATATCAGATAGCCTTTATTCTTTCTTTTTCTCTAAGAAAGAATAATTTCCATAATTATCTTATTCTTTCTTTCTCTCCAAGAAAGAATAATTTACTATTTATTATATTTCCATATAATAATTACTAGATAATTATAAACCAATTAATTAACCCTTTTATATATTTATTTAACTAATAAATATATAACTGTAATTAATTGTCAAAAACCTTTCACTTTGGGGTTTATACAGAAAACACCCAACAGTTTTATAATTCACTATTATAAAACTAAACTCTCCAAACTGGGGTTAATAAACTATCCGAATTATAGGTCCTCACAGGTGTGACCCTCAAGTGACTTATAACGTTGGATGTGCGATCAAACGGTTTGTCAACTTATGCACATAATTCCTAACAGACTCCCACTTGTGCAAGTTGGCAATACCAGATTGATGACACGGACCTAAGGAGGCCCCTAGACAGGCACTTAGGCTAACCAGGTTATAAGCACCCTTATACCCAGGTAGGTGATAAAACGTTCCTAAAAGGAAACAACATTTATGAACAAACTGTCCACAAATCGGGTATAACTAGGCTTTTCCTTTTGCAACACGATATTTCAATTTTGAGTATGAGCATGGATACAGTCAACTCTGAATACTCAAAGATTATGTTTCTCGACTATCCGACCTCTACTGATTGGTAAACGACAAAGAACAAATCAGTTCGTTTGGGCATGGCCATGCACTTCATCAGTCTTTTCAGTCAGTCAAGGGGCCCGGAAATATCTCTCTTCATAGAAGAGGTGCAAATCCCTCAAGTGACTTAATGATGCAATTCAAATCCATTCCAAATCCTACAAACCAAATACACGAAAGGATTTGAAATCCTGCTAAATCTAGATTCCTCCAAACCCAAATCCTACTTAAAATCATTTTACAATTCCATTCCAGTTTCATCTAACAAAACATGACCAAAATGCATGGTCAAATTCAATTTCTATTCATTCAAAGTCAAATTCTTTGATGGATTCCAATTCTATCGAATTCCATTACGTGAACCTAACGCCAAGGGTTGGGAGCGTATGGTTCGCATAATGAAATTTGATGGAATTTGATTTTGAAGGAATTGAAATAAAATTTGACCATGTGTTTGGTTAGAAGGAATTCAATTCCTTCACTTAAGTCAAAAAATGATGAATTCAATAAATTGTGGAATTCAAAGGATTCCATCAAGTTCATTATGCAAACTTTGATCATTAAGGAATTTGGTCAAAGGAATTCGTCGAAATTCCTTTAAATTCCAGTAACCAAACAGCCCTAAGGGAATTTGAGAACTTGTTGGGATCTTTATAACTGAAGTGTGATTTTCTAACATATTAGGATAACCACCGATAGATGTGGTATCTTTGTATCTTACCAACTTAAACTATTTGGTGTAAAATTTATTAGACATCTCAAATGGTAGGTAAAAGATCATTTGTGCTTCCATCTCAACACCTGTTGTGATTGCCTTCAAAAGTCAAAGTTTGCAAAATGAGTTGTTAGGTTATCGGGTCAGGTTTACGTGAAACCAAGCTGTTTTCGTGAGATCGATGAGACCAATATTTTTTTCATTAAACTACACACAAACACTGTGAAGGTAAAAAAAATTCGAACATTCCTAGTAAAAACGCTGTAAATGTTACGTTTACGGTGTTTTTTGATGTGAATGTTCGATATTTGTTTACATTCATAGCATTTTCGCTGTGAAGGTTTGTATTATTTATTTTTTTACATTCACAACATTTTTCATTGTGAAGGTATTAAATTTTTACCTTATTTTGGATTTTTTTTACCTCGCTAATGTTTTTTAGTATGAATATTCGAATTTTATTTACCTTCATGGTGTTTTGATGGGAAATTTCATGCATAAAGTCACGGTCCCACGAAAACTGCTTCTCATGAACATAAGTCTCTTGTGATCATTGAGGTAGCGTTTGGTACGCAGACTGGATGGGACAGGACTGGACAGGACAAGACTAGATTGTATGTCCTACGTTTGGTACGACTAGACTGGACAGGACTAAATTGTATGTCCCACGTTTGGTAAACTGGACTGGACAGGACAAACTGTTAAAATGACTAAACTGCCGTTAGATGTTGTTTAATGTTGTTGCCTCTTCTACACAAATCGAAAACCATATAACTAAAATGTAAAATCTTAAAACATTATGGTTGACTTGTATACGAGCTTAATACATAACATGTGAACCTAATCATGAAACACATATCTCCAAAATGTGAAAGGCAGAAACAATTGATGCATATTATGAACAAAACACAAATAATCTCCAAAATGTGAAAGGCAAAAGCAGGATGATCGAAACTTCCATTGCCACTCATCTGCTTAATCTTTTTCTGAATCATGTTTTATAAAAACTCATATGTACATAAAAAGGTTCTCATTGGCTTGAAGCAAAAATCATTCTACACAATTACTTTAATTTCCAGCTCTCTAAAATCAAAACAATAAAAAATCCAACTCTTTACATACATAAAACTTTAACCAGACATAACAAAAATTGAAGTCAGAAATCTAGAAATTGAAGGCCTCACTAGAAATCCAAGTCTAAGTTAAGACATAATCATAAATCGAGGTCGAGAAATCGAAGGCCAATCGAGAAATTGAAGTTGAAATCAAGGTCGATGTCGAGAAATCAGAACTCAGATAGGAACTCGATTAAGAACTCAAAATCGTCGATTAAGAACTCGATTTCTGGATTGGAATTAAAACTGAAATTGTCGATTAAGAACTCAATATCTGGACTTGAATCAAAACTCAAACTAGAACTCCATTAAGAGCTCAAATCGTTGATAAAGAACTCGATCTCTGGAATCAAATTAGAATTCAAGTTAGAACTCAAATCGAAACTTGATTAAGAACTCAAATTAAACTCGATTTCTGGACTCAGATCAGAATTCAAACTGGAATTCGATTTCTGCAGAGATAGATCGATTTTGTATAAGGGTTGATCGGACATTGAAGCTTTTGATTGGAAATATTGCAATCGATAGAAAGATGATGGAGGCTATGTTCTTTGGTTTAGCCTGGTAAAGCAAGGGTAAAAGAGTAATATGGAAAATAGGGTAAAAGAGTAATATGAAAAACACCCTTTTTGGTGGAACAATTTTTTCAACTTTTGTCTCATGAAAAAGTAAAATAGTCCCATGTTGTCCCATATCAATTCTGTCCTATGGTCCACCAAACATAGGACTATATTTTTTTGTCTCGTCCCATCCCACACAGTCTGCATACCAAACGCACCCTGATAGATATATTTTTGTTGTTTAAAATCAGAGTTAAAAGGCCCAATTTTCCTTACAATTTTATATGTTAATTGGCAGATTTCAGCCCATAAGAAAAAAGGCCCAAAGAGTTGGACCTCAGTTAATGGATCCATCTCTTTTGTTTTCTGTCGCAGGCAGACGTGACTCACGTGAGGAGTTTTTATTTTGTTGGAAGAGGTATCATAGGACCACATTGGATCCAGGCTAATCCTCGACAATTTTGGGCCGAAGCCCGACTGCTAAAGCATGCAGCCCGGGGTCGAAGCCCCCGTACCTCCAGAATGCGTCCCACAGGGCTCGAACTCAGGTTCACCACTACGTAGTGCCCAAGCCTTACCACTAGGCTAACACTCCTTTGGTTACTCATGTGAGGAGTTCGGGAAGAGCAATGGCGCGACCAACGCTGCCAGCCAGAACCGCGCCACCACCCGCGCTGGAAGCGGTTGCCTTCAAATTCAATCATACCTTCGCTTGGCCCTCCAGAGTCCGAGCGGGCGAATTCAGCTACCCGCGGAGTCCGGGCGGCCGAATTCAACCAGCGCGACAACGGCGCGAGTTACGGCGCGAGTTAGCCCGTGCCACCACCTGCGGATCAAATTAAGTGCCAGTGCGTTTCTTGATTTCTTGGACGGTTTCTTCATGATTGAATATAAAAGGAGCGAGTAACTGCGGTTCTGGGCTGTCGCCATTTCTAAATTGGAAAAAAAGCAGCAGAGAAAAAAGCACCGGTTGGGAGCATTCTTCATCAATTTTGTTTTTGGTAATTTCTTTCCGATTTTTAGTTGCAATCTCAACTTAGCCATGTGTGGCTAAGTTCTTTACTTCCAAAGGTGGTTTTTCTTTAGATTATGCAGTGTTTACTTTGAGATTTCATTGTAATCTTGTGGAAACAAGTTCAATAGCGTGAATTCCGTTCGAATGTCAATTTGGTTCGAGTCATTAATTAACTTGATCAATAAATTAATATTCTTATGAATGTTTGTTATTTGAAACCCTAACATTCATAATTGTGTAAAGATTTTGATAAAAGTGGCGAGTGAATTCATTTGGTCCCAATAAGGTTTTCAAGTTGATTTCGTGGATTCTTGCAATCGAAGCTCTGATAAGCCGAGCTTGTGTGCTTATTGCTTCAAATTGGTGATTTTTCTAACCGGTTATTGCTAATTTGAGAGCTTTTTCGAATTCTCATTTGGGGTCAAGAATTGATTAAAAGACTTATTTTAATCGCTGTTTATCTAAGGAAAAATCAAGGTTATCAAAGCTTGTTGACGACTATAGCCAATTTGGGTTTGTTTTGGTACTTTACATTTACGGAATCAATGAAAAGTATTTGCAGTTTAATCAAGAGTGAACCATTGTTGGATTTTTTTGGTACTTTACATTTCCCCTATCAATCCAGGAAACGAAGTTAGATGACTTCGTTCCCATTCCCTCAACTTTGTTTTTCTTGCCACCTTTTCCACAAAATAAATCTTTTTGTGAAAACACTCATAAAATCCTCTTGTTAGATGGTTCCCAAAAAGCAAGCCAATCACTATCCCACTCCCGACTCCTGAAAGAATAACAACCCAATCAACTTTGTTTGGTAAGTCAGACTCGGTAACTTTGTCCAGTGAAAGTGCTCAAGGCTTTGATGCTTCTGATTTTCCACATTTCTTGTATAAAGGGTCTGCACACAATGCCAAATTCCCTATGTAAGAATTGTTCTGAAAGGTATTGAATTGTGTACCTTGTGGTATGTGTCCTGTGAGGTTGTTGTACGAAACATTTAAGAACGCAAGGAAATTCAGATGTATCAACTCTTGAGGTATTTTTCCTGAGAGCTTGTTACTAGAAAGATCCAATGCCTTAAGAAGTGTTAGGTTCCCCATGAAGGATGGGATGGCACCAGAAAGCTCATTATTTGGTAGGTTGAGTAAGCGAAGAGAACTAACGCTTGTAATAGATTCTGGAATCTTACCCATGAATACTTGAGAGATCAACTACAATGAAGATCTCTATAATCTTCTCATACTCTGTCTTTACACCTTTGTTAGTTAACTTCATTGAGTATGAATAATTCCCCAACAAAAAGTAGATCTCTATAATCTTCGCATCTGATTCTGTCTTCTTCATTGCGGACCACTCCTGGAAGTATTATTGATGTGGCAAATCACCAGAAAATGAATTATACGAGAGGACGACAATGCATAATTTTGGGAACTTGGAGTTGGTTTTGTTTCATACGAGAACGATGTCAATTTAAGAAAACGCAAGGACGATTCTCAGCGACACATTTTCGGTTACAGTCAGTGGCGGAACACGAACATCATAGCCTCGGGGGCCACCAAAGAATAATGTTACAAAAATTTGAAGACCCAAACTATAGCAATATACATTCATTCGGTTTTTTTAGTATGTTTGTTTTTTTTGAAGCAGCAATACCATTACCAAACCAAACCAAAGGCCAAAGCCAAAGTAAATACAAGGTTCAAGAAACCAAAAAGAAACAAACAACAGCCCTAAAAAAGGGCAGAATCCACTCCAGCAAACAGAAGGAACAAAATCAAAAAACAAACTATGGCTTAAGAGGATTAAGCCAGCAACTAAGGTGAGTACATACCAACCAATACACAGAACTACAAGAACGAAACACTACGGTTAAGAAGCAATTATCCGACACACCTTGCGCCCACAAACACGACCAAGAACCCGACTTACTTGATACTTTCGGGCAGATTTCTGTGAAGCAGTACCAAACCGACCAGACCAGAAGCAGAAGTCGAAGGTCGACTTTTGGAAAGAACCGAAACAGATCACCCTGCAAAAGGGTCGCAAAACCACGACGTCATATTCAATTTCAGCTTGTTGTCCCTTAACGACACCCATTCGAACACTTTCAATTGTAGCTCGAAGAATTTTGTCTCGAATGCCGAATCTTCTTTCTCGAACACCGCCCTGTTTCTGTTGGCCCAGATAAAATACAAAATGCTCCAAAGTGTCGCTCGCCATCGATCAATCCCGATCGCATTTGATCCTCTTTGCGCTCCCGCATCCAAGAAATCCTGAAAAAGACTTAAGTTCTCGATCTCGATGTTCCACCACCTACCGACTAGATTCCAGAAAGGTTTTAACTTTTCACAAGTAAAAAAAGCATGGTTTATCGTTTCGACTTCTTCCCCGCATCTCGGACAAAGATGAGTATCCAAATCGACCCCCATCTTGCCCAAAACATCACGTGTTGGAAGTCTACCTAGACGGAATCTCCACAAGAAGATGTTCACCTTTTTGGGAACCGCCTTCAACCATTCGGTTTCTAGCGAGTTGTCCCCTTCCGTCAAACGAGTCTCTTCCAAAAGTTCTCTCAATTTCCTAACCGAGAAGTCTCCTACGCCAACTAGCCTCCACACCGCCATATCTCTCTCTCCTACTCTCGGCCCAACCCCCTCCAATTCCCTAAGAAGGTTATTTAGCTCACCGGTTTCCCTTCCTCTAAGACTTCTTCTCCAACCCCAATTCCAAACCCACACTCCATCTTGAAAATGCCCTCTTTCCGCAACCGAAACCTCCTTATTCGACTCTAGGAGATAGAGCCTCCGGTATTTGTCCCTAAGTCTACCCGACGGAATCCACAAATCGTCCCAAAAACTAACATTTTCGCCACTCCCTAACTTTAGACCGAAAGAATTTGTGAACGGAACTCCTACATCATCTAACTCCCTCCCTACCTTAATTATATTACTCCATACCGACCCCTTCCTACTTAACGCCCTCCCATCCTCCCCAACTAACCTGCCATCTTCTCCATATAAACTACTAATTACCTTTTTCCACAACCCTCCTCTTTCAGATTTGAATCTCCACCACCACTTGGCAAGCAAACCCCTATTAAGATCTTTTAGCCCCCCAATGTTTAGACCCCCTCTCCTAAATGAACCCAAGGCTTTTCCCCAATTAACCCAAGCAAGACCACGCTTAACAATCTCGTCCTCACCACCCCCACCCCCCCAAGAGAAAGAACGCCTCACTCTCTCAAGATTTTTTATGACCTTTTCCGGGGTACGAAACAAAGCAAAAAAGTATAGCGAAACGCTTCCAAGAACCGATTTAACTAAGGTGCGTCTTCCTCCAAAGGAAAGAATTTTTGCTCTCCAAGCCGATAACTTGTTTTTTGTCTTCTCTAACACACGCTTCCAACTTGATTCACTTCTCATGTTTGCCCCGACCGGAAGGCCAAGGTAAATAAAAGGAAGCTCACCATACCCGCAGCCCAAATAGTGTGCCCAAAGTTGAACTTCTTCCTCTTTTACTCCGACACCGACAAGCTTACTTTTTGAAAGATTCATTTTCAGCCCCGATACTTTGTGAAAACAGTGCAAAATTTTAATTAGATTTTCCAGATTTTCCGCATTCCAATCGCCGAGAAAGACCGCGTCGTCCGCGAATTGAAGGTGAGATACTTGGACTTCCTTCGAGCCCACCTTCACTCCTTTAAAGAGGCCTTTATCGAGTGCTTCTTCTACCATAATATGGAGCCCTTCCGCAACTATTAAGAAAAGAAAAGGAGCAATTGGATCCCCTTGGCGTAGACCCCTCTCCATAGGGAACTCGTTAGTGGGCGATCCATTTACAAGGACGGATATCCTTGCGGATTTAAGGCACCCTTCCACCCAACTTATCCACTTTGAACCAAAACCCATACTTTCCATAGCTTGGAATAAGAACGACCATTCTACCGTATCGTACGCCTTTTCAAAGTCGACCTTGAAAATTAAACTTTTCTTTTTCGACCGCTTGAGGAAGTCAATAGTTTCATTTACTATTAGCACCCCATCCAAGATCGATCTTCCTTTTAGAAACGCACTTTGTTCACCGCTAATGAGCTTTCCCAATACCCTTTTCAACCTTTCCGCCAAAATCTTTGAAAGGATCTTGTAGAATATACCGATGAGGCTAATTGGTCTATACTCGTTGAGACCCATCGGGTTAGGAACTTTTGGAATGAGTGTCAAGAACGAGGCATTACATCCTCCGCTAAACTCCCCTTTATCTAGCACCCAATGTAACGCCGACAAGAGATCGTTTTTTAAGACATCCAAAATTTCTTGATAAATTCAATCGTGAAACCATCCGGTCCCGGGGATTTATTTGTCCCGCACTCTTTAATTGCCTCCCACACTTCTTCCTCCGAGATTCTTCTTTCAAGAAAAGATGCCTCATCCGCCGATAGCTTCTTCATCCGGTCCATCTTCAATCTTGGCAAATGTGCTCTTTCCTTTGCGAACTTAGATTTGAAGTACTCATAAACAAAAGACTTAATTTCGTTTGGATCTTCCTTCCACATTGAATCGATGAGTAAACCTTGAAGGGAGTTTTTTCTTTGCCGACTTTTGCAAGCCGTGTGAAAGAACTTAGAGTTCTCATCTCCGTCTTTTATCCACTTTATCTTTTCCTTCTGACTTGCCATTAAGAGGCTTCTTTCTTCCAACTCAAGCCATTTCGTTCTTGCTTCAATCCACTTTTGTCTATCACGATCCGAAAGGGTAGCGGTTTCACTTTTTGCTTCCCTTTTTTTTACCTCTAGTTTTGCCTCGAGAACATCTTTCTCCAAACTTCCTTTAAACAATTTTCTCCAATCTTTTAGCTCTGCTTTAACCGCCTTGAGCTTGTCTTTGAAGATTGCGTCCGGTGTCGTCGATCTCGCCTCACATGACCAACCTCTCTTAATTCTTTCATCGATGCCATCATCCAAGAGCCAAGCGTTGAAAAACTTGAACGGTATGGGTCCAAAATCTGATTTTTTATCCAATAGGATAATTGGAAAGTGGTCTGACCATTTCCGCTCGAGTGTATTTACCATCAAAGTTTTCCATTCAGCTTCGAAAGTCATTGAAGTCAGGAACCTGTCCAATTTACTGAGCTTGAGTCCGTCATCACTAACCCTTGTAAACTTCGTGTCTCCCATACGGATGTCAATGAGGTTGTTTCTTCTGATGAAATCGTTAAAATCTTCCACCCCTTTGTAATTTGTTACAGAGTTGAATCTTTCATGTTCGCCGCGGACCTCATTGAAATCACCAAAAATTACCCACTTTACTTCTTCGTTAGTCAACAAACGGTCCAAATCCTCCCATAGCTTAGTCCTGTCGATGTGCTCCCGTGGTCCATACACATTAATACAACCCACCAAACCTTCAACTCTATACCATCTTCCTGTTAGGAATAATGTGCAGAGTTGACAAACCAAGTGGTTACACATCCAATGTTACAAGACACTTGAGGGTCACACCTGTGATGACCTATAAGTCGAACAAGTTAGATGAAACCACGAAATGGAGAGTTAGGATTTATAATAGTGTATTATAAATCAATTGGGTAATTACAGTCAGAATTACCAAAGTTGGAGGGTTATTAATTAATTAGGATATTATATATTTATTAGATAAATAAATATATAATAGTTAATTAATAAAGTAATTTATATATATTAGATAAATATATATATTTATAATTATCATAAGCAAATTCTTTTCCAGCAAGAAAAGAATAAGATAATTATAATAAGGAAACTGAATCTCATACAAACTGTATAATTTCTCCATATAAATAAGCCTTATGGGCTTAAGGCAAATTAGAAGTTTTTCAGCTAAGAAAACAGTTTCAGTCTCCTTCCTCCTCCCTCTCTCCAAACCGGCGCCGACCCCCCCCCCCCAGGTCGGATTTCAGTTTTGTTGTTCGGGTTTCGTTCAGTTCAACTAGAAGAACGTTCGTAGGTCAATCACCGGTGGATTATATCTCAAGCAGTCCAGGTAAATTGATCTAATCCAAACCATTAGGATTAAAACTAGAAACGATTAAAGATCATTAGGCTAATAATGGGTTTTTAGCTTTTATCGCTTCCGCACGATTAGATCGGAAACAGCGTGTTTCTGATCACGTAGGTTTTATCAGTTTGATTAACCTATGTGATTTATCAAGCCAACGAGGTTTGTTAAATCCGAGATAATCCTTGAGTCAGTTTGATCCAAGGATACCCACAAAAACCCAACAGTGGTATCAGAGCCATTGTTAAAATCGTTTTAGTTTTTCCGTTCATATCAGTTTATCTGTTTATACGTGATCCGTTAAAAATCTGTTTTATTCAATTCATAAGATCCGTTGTGATTCATACAAAAAATTCGATCTTTATCGTTTGTTTCATTATCAATCTTTGTCGCATAAACCCTAATCAACACCGGAGGTGGCACCGGGCCGCACCACAGTTGGTGGTAACGGCACCGGCCGTTGTCCGTAAAACCACCAAGCACCGCTGCCGCACCACCCAAACGGTGGTAACCGCGGCAGACATACACACACAATCGCAACCACCAGTGCGGTGGTGGCGGGTTGTTTTGTTTTCCGATCGAACGCCAGCAGAGGGTGTTTAGGTCCCATCGTTGTCGAGGAACACATTCGCCGCCGGGAGACCACCACGGCCGCACCACCAGGTTGGTGGTGGCCGCGGCGTTCGAACAACCACAAACCGCTACCACCGGCGTGGTGGTGGGGGATTTTTCTCTCGGGTCTAGCGAACCGACAAACCACCAGATCGGTGGTAGTCTACGGTGGTGATGGTGGTGTTTACGGTGGCGGTAGCTGGATCACGGTGGTCACACCACCAGAAACCGCTAGAGCGGTGGTGGAAGGCGGCGTTCTTGATTAAACACGTTCGCCGGCCAAACCGCAGCTAGCGGTGGCGGCACACGCCCGGCCAAACCACCAAATTGATGGTGGCAGGCGGCAATTGGTGGTGGCCACAACCGCGCTTAGCGGCGACGGCGGTGGCGACTGATTGTCGTTGCCGCTACGGACCGCAGCTAGAAGGCGGTAGCGGCGTTTGATGTTCGCAATGGAAACGTGGCCAAGACGAGGCCACACCGCAACCACCAGACACCGCGACAGCGGTGGTAGATGGCGGTGTTCTTAACCATCGACGCCGGTTCTCGCAATTGCCGGCCAAGCCGTGCAAAATGGTGGCGACGGTTACCGATTAAACTATGGCTGACCAAAACCACCGTGTTGGTGGCGGCGGCAGCTGATGGTGGTTGTAATCACCCAACAGCGACCACCAGAAACCACCTTGGTGGTGGTGGTGTGCGAACCGACCACCGCTGGCTGCCTCGAGGCCGCGCCAAGCAGTGGCGGTAGTCAATCAACCGGCAGATACGACCGCCAGAAGCCACCATGGTGGTAGTAGTGTGCGGTGTTGCACTCGAGGAAATCACGACGCAAGCCGCGTTTTCACGACACGAACCAGACTTCTGATCGACCAGGCCCAAAAGCCCAGTTCTTTGGACCAAGTTATGGCCCAAAAGGAGATCTTTTGATTTTAGGCTTTCTTATCCAAAATTATTTTTTTCTGTTTATTTTTATCCAATAAAATTTATTCAAACCAGTTGAGTTTCGGAATTAATTTTTTCACCGGTTTTTCAAAAGGGCCTAATTTTATGTTTTTGCCTTTTAATTAAAACATTGAAACCCGTTTGATGTATTTTTTTGGTAAATGGATTGTTTTTGGATAAAATGGTTTTAGCTTTGTAAAATAGAATTTATTGTTTATAAACCTCAGTTTTACGTAAAAACCATTTTTCAGTCCAAAGGTTTCTGATTCATAAGACAGTTTGTTTTTCGAATCAGTTATAAAACCAAGTTTTGCGATAATTGAGACAAGATAGTTTTAACGGATCCAGGTTTATTTCTCGTGATTATAATATTGCTTTTATTATATTGCATATTTATATAATTGCGTGATTGCTTGAGTTATATATATACATCTCAGTTTGAGTTTGTATCTATATCTATTATAGTATTTGCCAACCTAGACCCTTGACATATTCACGGGGAGGCCTGCGTGCCATTTGCAACCCCTTATGTAATAATGACCTTAGGATAGATATTTATTTTATTCTTTCGGGATGACGAGGCCAGTGGGAGCTGCTAAAATTCCTCAACTTACCGGAGTACTAACAAAACATGGCGAGGCCAGTGGGAGCTACGCGAGTTTTGAAGCTTTTAGTAAAATAGGTCATTATTGGTCCCTAGGAAACGTTGGCAAAAACTATAATTAGCTACTGTGTGATTAATTGTTGTTTAATTGCATGGTTGATTAATTATTTGTGATATCTTGCATGTTGTATCACAAAAGGTATATAGGTTTTATTATTATAAGTTTCTTCAAACTCTTCAAAACAATAGTTTTTGTTTTAAAACCTATAGATGATTGTTTTATATAAAAGGCAAAGTTGATAAAAACAGTTAGTTTTAATCAACTAGATGTGCTATTAAAACAGTTAGTTTTAATTAGCAAGTAATTTTAGAACAGTTGGTATTAGAATTACATGTATGTTTGAAACAGTTAGTTTAAAACATAAGTAGCCTTTATAACAATCAGTTTTTCAAAAGCCTGGAAGTAAAGTTTTTCAAAACCCCAAAAATCATAGATCAGTAGTGCAACCCATCTAGGGGCACCTTCGGCGTAAAGTACATAGGAGTTGTAAGTGATCACACATTCAACGTCCGTGTTCAAACTGAAGCTGGAGGGGTTACATAACTCTGCGAATTATCTCCGGGTGGTACCGGCAAGAGTATAGTGATCAGGTCCCCAAAATGGTGAGATCTGTTTTGGTACTATAATGTTCACCGGGTGGTACCGGGCCAAAAAGCACTTAGAGGGACTAAAACATGCACAGGTAGTTGCCATGGTCCCGAAAAGATCTAGGAGTCATGTCAGCTAGACATGATTGGTAAAAGTCCTTACCTACCGAAATAAATACGGGTCTGGTGGAGCAAGAACATTACGCACATCAGGACGTATGAAATAAGGATCCTAGTCCAATAAATTGATCATTTAAGGGTTTATTGATATTTTATTGGAAATTAATCTATTTACAGTTGCTAAGACCAAAAGTTTTATTTTGTGTAGATGGCAAGCACTGTTACCAGCACTAACAATCTTTCCCTCCGCTCTATCCTAGAGAAGGATAAGCTGACCGGCTCTAACTTTCTCGACTGGGAGCGCAATCTGATGATTGTGCTCAGACATGAGAGAAAGTGGTATGTGCTTGAAGAGCCACTTGGGGAGGCACCTCCGGCAAACGCTCCGGCTGCTGCCAGAAATGCCCACAAGAAGCACTCGGATGATCTCCTTGATGTCGCCTGTTTGATGCTTGCAACTATGAGCTCAGATCTGCAAGCAGGGCTCATAAATACAAATGCTTATGACATGATCCGCCAGCTGAGGGACATGTTCTAGACCCAGGCTCGTACAGCACGCTACGATGCCACCAAAGCATTTAATGAGTGCAAGATGGTAAAAGGGACATCAGTAAGTGACCATGTCATGAAAATGAAACGGCACTTAGATCATCTGGAGAGGCTTGGTCATCCTGTTCCGTTGCAGCTAGCAACAGACACCATACTCAATTCACTGTCAGAAGACTACAGGCCCTTCGTAGTCAATTACAATATGAATAACATGGAGAAAACAATAGCAGAGTTGCACTCCATGCTTAAGACAGCTGAACTGAATATGGGGAACAAGAACAAGACCAAGGATGTCTTGATGGTAAAAGACGGAGGGGTGAAAAAGAAGAATGGGCAAGCTAGCACCAGTAAAGGAAAAGGACCAGTCCAGGCCATCCAGAGTGCACCCAAGAAAGGCAAAGGCAAGGGCAAGGGCAAGAAGGTTAAGCCGAATAAAGCTAGGACCGAGAACCGCTGCTTCATATGCAATGAGATCGGTCACTGGAGGCAAAACTGCCCTAAGCGTCATAAAGCAGGTATATAAACCTCAGAAATTTATGATTGCTTTATTTTGTCACTTCTTACTTGTTAGTTTACAAGTATACTGACACCTAGAACAAATGATTATTGCAGGAGGTCAGAAATGAAGTGAAGTGCCCAGAAGTTGCTGAGGATCTGAAGTACAAGTTTTTCGATATAAGTCAAGACATTTTGAGATTATGGTTTTAAAACAGTTATTTTGGATTTATGTTTTAAACAGTTTTTGGGGGTAATTATATTTTGGATTTATAATTTTATGATTTTATTTTCAAAATTGCTGTCTTGACATATCTGATTGTGCTTAGTATTCTTAAATCCGTATGATCCTAGTTGTTGCCTGTTATAGTTACTTCAATAAAATTTATTAAGTTGAAGTAATTTGTATAAAAACTATCAAAACACACGAGATTCTATAGGAATGTGTTTTGAGAATAAAACATTTATGAATGATAGTTTTGTGATCAAAAGGGAGAATTTAAGATATTAACTCAGATAGCGTTAATAACAGCATTTATAAAACTAGAAAGATTCCAAGTTCTGGAATTAGGATTTGACCAAATCCAGTTAAGTTTTATAAAAGAAATTCTCAGAATTAACTAATCAAGTTTGATCAAGTTTTATTATTCAAATGTTCTGAAAAGAGAATTCAGGATGTTAGCTCAGATAGCGTTAATAACAGTATTTATGAAACTAGAGAGATTCCAAGATCTGGAATTAGCATTTGACCAAATCTAGTTAAGTTTCATAAAAGGGAAATTCTCAAAGTTCGTTACTTGAAATTAGGATTGACTAATCAAAGTTTTGACTAAGTCAATAGTAAATTTTGAGTAATAGTTAGTTTTTATACAAGTAAGTGGGAGCTCAATTTATTCTCTATCAAGTCTAAGATAAAAGAATAAAAGATATAATTATTGATATATCTCGGAATTCATAAATCCAGGTAAGGTAAGAATTCATAAGATATAATTTACCCTTTTAGTCAAAAGGATAAAAGTTTCAAGACCCATGAAGCAAAGGTCGTGACTGACTTTAAGAATCAATAATTAAAGTGTTGGATTAAAATATAGGATTCCAGTAGATTTGCCAGCATTGCAAATGGAATCTGATTTCAGGTAGAAATCGTTCATCTACACAGCAACTAAGGAAAGTTGCAGTCTTACATATTCAGGAACTGGAAGTTAGTCCAGGTCTCCGAGTTCATGGAATATGATAAAAGTCTAGTCATTGTTTTTTTATAAGGTGTTTGCAGAACAATAATTAGCAGATACAAGTAGATCGTATAAACAGACTTGTATTTTGGGTTATCACTTTGATTAAATGGTAAACTTTAATCAAAGGGTTTAAAACTGAAGGTAGGTGATACTTCATTTTAGACCAGTATTTAACAAATGTTAAATAGATAAAATGAAAGTTATTAAAGAAAAGACATTTAATTTTGTTATTATTACAGCGTGTAGTATGGACTATACATAATTAATTTCTTTATTACTTTCACTATTTTGCATGTTTTAAATCAATCCAGGAATGAAACTAGTTTTCCAGTTTTCATTCAAAACTTGTCCGTGACGACTTATCATTGTGGGAACATGATAAGGTGTTAAAGTCATTGTGAACTTTTAGGTAGTTATGATCAGTTGCTGAGTAACAGCTACAAGTGTTGTAGACTAAAAGTTGCACAGATATTTGATAGAGTAGCAAATATCGGACGTGATCCGCGGTTGAGATTACTTCTTGGAAGCAGTCATAAGTAAATCTCACAGTGGTTGTCCCTATCACCTGAGGTATCTGATTTGATATCATGAGGACTACTGAATTCTTAGTGCACTTAACCGCTACGCCGTAACAGGGTAGCTATAAAAGGTGTAACTAGATTCAGCGGAAGCCGTGGTGTTAAAGGCAGATATGCAAGATGGGATTTGCACCTCTTCTCAGAAGAGAGATATTTCTGGGCCCATCTTGACTGACTAAGTATACTGATGAAGTGCATGGCCATGCCCAAACGAACTGATTAGTTCTTTGTCGTTTACCTATCAGTGAAAGTCAGATAATCAAGAAAACAGAATCTTGAGTATTTAGAGTTGACATTCTCCAAGCTCATACTCACAGATGAAATATCGCGATGCAAAGGGAAAAGCCAAGATATACCCAATCAATGAACAGTAGTTTCATAGATACCAATTCCTCACGGAATGTTTATATCACCAGTCTGGGTATAAGAGTTCTTGTAACCTGGTCAGCCTAAGTGCCTGTCTAGGGGCCTCCTTAGGTCAGTATAATCAAAGGTGGTATTGCCAACTTGCACAAGTGGGAGTCTGTTAGGAATAATGTGCAGAGTTGACAAACCAAGTGGTTACACATCCAATGTTACAAGACACTTGAGGGTCACACCTGTGATGACCTATAAGTCGAACAAGTTAGATGAAACCACGAAATGGAGAGTTAGGATTTATAATAGTGTATTATAAATCAATTGGGTAATTACAGTCAGAATTACCAAAGTTGGAGGGTTATTAATTAATTAGGATATTATATATTTATTAGATAAATAAATATATAATAGTTAATTAATAAAGTAATTTATATATATTAGATAAATATATATATTTATAATTATCATAAGCAAATTCTTTTCCAGCAAGAAAAGAATAAGATAATTATAATAAGGAAACTGAATCTCATACAAACTGTATAATTTCTCCTTATAAATAAGCCTTATGGGCTTAAGGCAAATTAGAAGTTTTTCAGCTAAGAAAACAGTTTCAGTCTCCTTCCTCCTCCCTCTCTCCAAACCGGCGCCGACCCCCCCCCCCAGGTCGGATTTCAGTTTTGTTGTTCGGGTTTCGTTCAGTTCAACTAGAAGAACGTTCGTAGGTCAATCACCGGTGGATTATATCTCAAGCAGTCCAGGTAAATTGATCTAATCCAAACCATTAGGATTAAAACTAGAAATGATTAAAGATCATTAGGCTAATAATGGGTTTTTAGCTTTTATCGCTTCCGCACGATTAGATCGGAAACAGCGTGTTTCTGATCACGTAGGTTTTATCAGTTTGATTAACCTATGTGATTTATCAAGCCAGCGAGGTTTGTTAAATCCGAGATAATCCTTGAGTCAGTTTGATCCAAGGATACCCACAAAAACCCAACACTTCCTATGACTGCAACGAAATTACCTTCCTTTATCACGGTCTCACAGGTAAAGCTAAGGGTGTTCCATAAAATTAATAGACCTCCCGATCTTCCTACTGCTTGTTCATGCACATAGTCCAACTCGTTGTTGCCCCAAATATTAGCTGCTAACTGGTAAGAGAACTTTTTCAATTTCGATTCCTGAATACCGACCATGTAAGGTTTCTCTTTTCTGCACAGCTCCTTTAGCCAAGATATTTTTTCTTTTTTTCCCAGACCTCTAATATTTAGAGAGATAATTTTCATTTGTACAGTACTTTTACGAGGCTTACCTTCTGACCTTTCAAGATGAAGCTTCTGGCTGGGCGTCGCCGGTTTTTTCCTTGTTCCAGATTACTCCTATTGCTTCCCCAAACCTCTCTAGCTCTTCATTGGGGACTCCATGTTCGACCTCAACCTCGTTGGCCAGCGGAGGATTAATCGACTCAGATGAAGAGTTGTTCCCACCTGAGTTTGATTTTGGTCTCGTCAAACTATTCCCTGGCTTCTTCCTTTTCTTCTGAGCAATCCTTGCCTTCTGCTTCAAGAGATGGAAGCTCATCCTTCCACGGCCAAAAATATTAAATTCGCTTCTACAGCTTCTTAATTTCGCTCCATTAACATCTTGATTTGCTAATTCCTCACTCGACATTCCTTTTCTCTCCACCATTGAGAACTGCTTCAATTGCCCTTTCTCTGGTCGCGTGGTTTTGATTTGGGGTCTGTCCTGCAATTGATTTGATAGGCCTTGCAGTTGCAACTTTATTTGACTCACATTCTCTAAGTTAGGCCCATCTTTGTTAACTGATGGCAGTCCAGTCTCATACGAATCTACAAGCCCAATAACTGACTTGTCTAACGGCCCAACAAAGTTACTGGGCTTGTTTGCTTGCCTCACAGGCCCCACACCTTCATCCAAGACCTGATTAGCCGTTGGTTTACGCATTTTCCCCATGTGATCCAGCGCCTCGGTGTGGTTGCCGCCCTCGTTAGACGCGCCGACATACTCACCAGACTTTAACTCTTCACCTTCCTTTTGATCTTCGACCGGTAATGATTGTTTTCCGATCGCCGCCGGTGATTTTACCCCGGATTCCACTGCCGATTCGCCTTCCTTTCGATCATCGACTGGAAAGTCTCCAATCGCCGTCGTTGGTTTGTCCCCGGATTCCTCCGCTGCTGCATCAGCCAACTTCGCCTCCGCATCATTACCGCTACTTTCTTTCGAGTTACTCTTCATCGATGGCTTCTCCTTGTTACCCTCGAAGATGCTCTCTTCCACTAACCAATCGTCCTCGCTTCCGCTCTCCTCCGCAGACCAGTCTGACGAACTGTTTAGACCTTCATCGGAAGCATCATCCTCTTCCATACTTTGAGAAAAACTTTCCTCCTCCATGCTGTGGGTGTCTTGCAGTGCACCATCATCTTCCTCAATTCTTATAACATAGTATAGGTTTCCAACTTTAACACTTGAGATTACACTGATTCTCTCTTTTAGACAAGTTCCAATCAAGATTTTACCCCACATAGCACTGTCGCTATCTTCCAACTCGCAATTATGGAGTTCTAAAACCTTGCCCCATCGACTCGCGATAACTTTGAACGTCTCTTGCTTCCAAATCTGGAGTGGTAAGCCTTCCACCTTCAGCCAAGCTAGTCTTTCCGAATTTCTGAAACCAGGAGTCAACTTTGATAGATCTTTTATCCAATAATGTAACCCATTTGTTTTTTCTGCTACTATCTTATCCAACGTCTCTCGGTTGTCCTCACGTTCACAACCAAAAAGTGGTTCACATTTGAACTTTCCTCTATATATATATATATATATATATTAGTTTTTGTCTGAAGTCTGAATGAGTCATCAAGAGATTGGAGGTTTTTGTGAAATTTGAATTTACCTTAACTAGCAAATTAGATCATAACCTTATTGTGTATGACAGAGAACCTGTTTTGGAATTTTGGGCATAATCATTTCCGAAATACTAGATAAATGGGCCATTTGAGCATGGGCTCTACAGGGTCAATTACTTGGGCTTTTGAGCTCCTAATAATTTACAGATTATTAGAGTCCAACACTTATAAAAGTCAAAAATTATAAAGAAATGTAATACTGTAAAACAAAAACTATACCATTTAATCGTGTTGCAATTATTGTATTAAAACTCATAATTCTAAATTACAAAGGAGTGTATTAATGCTATTATTTATATTCAAAATGATACTAAAGAGCTTGATTTCTCTTCATTTGTTACGAAGTGACCTTACCCATTTCTATTCCTCATCCCGAATCTCTAAATAAACCAATTATTGTATCTTGTATATAGAAAGTTCTCAATAACAATCTCAATCACCAACCTACTTCCAACTCCGGAGAATATCATGCTTCGATCAACTCTTTCACTTGGGAAGAAGGACTCCGACTTGTTGCTTGCTTGTGGAGTTGTTGACACCTTTAAATTTTCGCATTCCTTGGATAAAGGCTTTCCACACAATCTAAGAATCCCCGTGTAGGATTTCCCTCTTGAATGTATTGATATACTCCTTCCTAGGGTATGCACCTTTCATTATGGTTGAATGACACATGCAAAATAGCAAGGAATCCTGTTGCAATAATGATTGTTGAGAAATTTCTCCTGATAAACTGTTTTGGGAGAGATCCAACGATTCAAGATTCTTTAGATTCCCCAATGATTTTGGAGATTTTAACGTCACCAACCATTTAAGCAAGTGTAATTGAAATTAACACATGCATGAATGGGGGGTTTCAATCTATGATCTAATATTAGGCAGTGCAAAGTGCACAATTGTATATAAGACGAGTTTGATACCAAATGAAGAAATGGCAGGGTCAAGGGGGCCCCACCTCTTATAGATTTGTTCATTTGACAAACGTATTTAATAAAACAATTGTCCGGAAGTAGACTTGTTCATACAAAGTTTATTAAAGTTATCCGTTACAAAAGTAGTAAAGCATTTTATACCGAAAAAGAAACTTGTTTGACCCCTAAATACATCAAAACATATGTTGTAACACATTAATAGTAGACGCAACCATTGTTATAAACGAACAAACTCCCTTCTATTGAGTGTGTTATATTTATATATAATACGGACAAGGTTTGTTAGAAACCTCATTTTTCCTAGGAACCGAAGTCCATAACGCGACACATGACATATTCATTAGGAATATGGATGTATTATTTTATTTATTTTCAAGGCATGACTTTGACGGCAAATCTCTATAGTGAAGGTTCAAATGAGAAGCATGTCAATTTAAGAAAAAGTGAGGAGCAATCTCAGCCACTCATCTTGCTGTTACAGTGGACGTGATCACGGAGGATTGACGCGATTCATGGGAGGGTAGATATTATTAAAGGGGGGACCAGTTAAAGTCTTCTTTGTTGACAGAGATGAGTGGTTGAGATTGCTCCTCGCGTTTTCTTAAAAACTTATATTTTTCGCATGAACCTCCCTCTCTCTCTCTCTATATATATATATATATATATATATAATATTATGTACATAAACATATCTTTTCCTACTATTACACAGTGAATCAATGATAATAAACAATAAATTAAATTATATATTAAAAACTAACAAATAAAACATTAAAAAAATAAGTTAAATCACATATCGTGTTAGAAAAATTTGTGCATTATGCCATGGCTTGCCTCAGACTTAACGTGGCTTGCATGAGACATAAGCCGTGAGCTACGGCACGTCATGACCGCTGTTGTAGCCAACCTTTTTGAATAGTAATTCACTCTAAACTCAATTTTCACTATTCTAAATAATTTGTTGAAATACTCTCGTCGTGGTACCCTCATTGATTTGCTTTTATCCTTCAATTGAATTAAAAGATCTTTTTATGCTTTAACAACAAAATTCTTTTTTTACACTGAAATTTGATATATATTTATTTTAAATTATATAAACGTTTAATGTTGAAATGTATACAAATAGATAAATGAAAACATTGTTGCTTTATAGATAAATATGTTAAATACTCGTCAATTTTAAAATCAACAAATATTAGTATGAAATATAATTCTTTTAGGAAATTGAGTGTTAAATGAGTAAACAGAATATTCCGTTGTGTACCTCAACAAGATTCACTTTAAAACTAATAATTACAAATAAACGTATAAAATCAATATATTTATTTCTCTGGAATACATTATACATACATTACACAATAACTTAGGTTCTAATTCTATTATTACCAAGTGGCCTTATCCATTTGCCCTTCCTCATCCTTAATCGCTCAAAGAACCACTCAATATACCTTGTGTATAGAAAGTTTCCAAAAACAATACCTATTGCCAACCCACCTCCGACTCCAGAAAATATGACGACCCAATCAACTCTATCACTTGGGAGAAAAGACTCGGACAAGTTGTTTGTTTGTGGTGGTGTTGAGACCTTCGGATTTTGGCATTCCTTGGATAAAGGTTTTCCACACAATCCAAGATTCCCCATGTACGAGTTATTCTCAAATGTATCGAATTGTTTACCTTGAGGTATACGCCCTTCAAGTTGGTTGAATGACACATCTAGAATGGCAAGGAAGCCAAGTTGCAACAACTGTTGAGGAATTTCTCCTGATAACTTGTTTCGAGAAAGATCCAAAGATTCAAGGTTCTTTAGGTTTCCAAGTGATGACAAGACACGTCCAGAAAAATGGTTGTTGGAAAGGTTAAGTGATTCGAGCCCACGAAGATCTTCTAAAGACTGTGGGATTTCTCCTTCAAACTTGTTACCAGAGAGATCGATAGCCGTGAAAATGTTCAAGATACGAGTGTATTCCGTTTTGACTCCTTTGTTTGTAATGGTCATAGAGTATGGAAACACCGTGTCAAATCTTTCTATGGATACCTCTAACTGCAAGTAAGAAGAGTCGCCACTATAAGCCGATTTCATTGCTCTCCAACCTTCGAAATACTTCTGGTGCAATTGACCACTAAAACCATTGTTAGAGAGGTCTATGATTCGTAAATTGGAAAATTGTGAGCTGATAGTTGTCACGCTTTGAATTGCACCATGAAACTTGTTGGACCGCAAAATGAGAACTTGCAATTTGTCAAGAGTTCCCAGCCAAAACGGAAAGGTGTCCTCGAAAGAGTTATCACCAAGAGAGAGAACCTCTAAGTTGGTACAGTTTGTCAACGATTTTGATATTTGACCGACAAACTGATTTTCGCTCAAATCGATCCTCTTCAACGGGCTTCCGTGAGTAAATGCATTCATCATTGGACCTTGGAAGTTGTTTCTTTTAAGATCCAACACCAATAAGGAATTGCTCAAATTGCCAAAACAAAGAGGAAGATTTCCACTTATGTTGTTAGAAGACAAATCTAAGAGTTGGAGAGACTTTACTTCACATATTAACGGTGGTATTTCTCCTTCTAGAGCATTATACGAGACATCATAATAAACCATGGTTTTTGGCGGAAGTGGTAGTCGTCCTTGTAGCTGATTAGCCGCGATGCTGAAATATTTCATACGAGCCCACGGCAGAAAATGCTGATGTTGTTGAAAACCAGTGATGAAGTTGAATGAAAGGTCAATCATTTCTAATGTATCTAGGTTCTTGTTCCAACTCCACTCTGGTATGAGGCCATCAATTTTGTTGTTATAGAGGAATAAGATTCTTAGTTTATGTTGGAAGTGCAAAAAGGCGGGGAATTCTCTCAAATTGCATGATGAAAGGTCAAGGTTTTTCAATTCCGGTAAGGTGCCATTGGTGTAATTTTTCGTGGCCATGATTGATATCCTGTTACCACCAAGAAGGAGACTTTCGAGTTTGTTAAATCCTAGAAACATGTCTATGTCCACCCTACCACTAAAGTTGTTTCGTTGTAATCGAAGATCTTGAAGACCCTTGAAGTTTGAAAATGATCTTGAAATTGGTCCTTCCAAATGATTTTGACTAAGGTTTATCTCACTTAGTTCAGTGAGATTCATAAACCAAGATGGGATGTGACCAAAAAGGTAATTTTTTCTCATCCCTAAAACACTAAGACTGGTTAGGTTTGCAATAAAGGATGGGATCTCACAATATAGGTTCATTCGATATACATTAAGCTTATTAAGCCTGGTTAGTTTAGCAAGCCAATCTGGTAAGCATCTCTTATCAAAGTTGCTATCACTAAGATCCAAAGTAGTGAGTTCAGTAAGACTTACCAATGAAGGAACTGTGCCCGTGAACTCATTTTGACTGAGATCTAAGATGGTAAGCTGTGTCATGTTAGCAAGCGAGCCGGGAATAGGCCCTGAGAAAGAGCAGCCGCCTAGACTCAAATGGATCAAATGATTCAGGTTCTCGATGGATTTTGGAATTATCCCAGAAAAGCCTGTTGAGAATAGATTTAGATCCTCGAGTAAGCTATTGTTATGAAATTCAGGCAAAACACCGGTGATTTTGGAATTGGATGCCACATCAAGAAACTTCAACTTTGGTAGTTGAAGTATAGCTGTAGGGAATTCATTTCGAAGCAAGCAATTTCTAAGGAAGATTGACCTCAAGGAAGAAAAGTTGGCTAGGAAATGAGGTACTGAAGAACTAATCTCGACCCCCGAGAGATGCAGTTCTTTGAGTTGAGTTAAGTTTTTCACTAGTTTCTCTAAGCTAGGATTTTGAAGCTTTAGTGGGTTCCCGGACAAATCTAACGAATACAATTGTGTTAATTGTGAGATTTCTTTGGGGATTTGGCCACTAAATCTAGAGTAAGAGAGATTGAGGCTTCTTAAATGCTTAAGGCGATCAATCTTTGACGAAATTGGAGATTCTAGAAAGTTGTTCATTGCGAGGTTAAGCGTCTGAAGATGAACAAGGTTGAAGAGATTGCTGCTAGAGTTGAGAGGGCCATAGAGAAAGCTATCGCTCAAGTCAAGGCCGATCACGTGGACATCCCCTTCTTGATTGCTACACACCACTCCATCCCACGAACAACAACCAGAACCATGCAACGATGCATTACTTGTGATCTTCCAAGAATCAAACTTTCGAAACCCGAGAGCTTTAACAGACGCATGAGGAAAACTTTGCTTAAAGTGGTACAAAGCCAAACATTCCTCGTCGTGGCTTGATAATGATTTAGGGCATGTGACAACGAGTAACATGAATAGAATTATTTTCTGCAGGAAGCCGAAATGATGAAACCATGGAGCCATGAAGACCAGATGACCCCAAAGGTTGTTTACGTAGATTAGATGAAAGCTGAAATGAATGTGTAATTAATATGGATAGGTTTGTTTGTGTGGATGTTATATACACAATAATGTATGTTTGATATGATATGAAAATATAAGATGGAAAATGAGCCACGAATGATAGTTGAAAACGACTTCAAATAAATAGACCATGTTTTTCGTCCCTATAGCCTATAGGTTGGTTCAAACATTCTATTTTCATCCTTATGATTTTCTAGTTATGGTTTTTGTTACTATGGTTTCTAATTCATTGTTGTTTTTATTCTTAATATTATCTCTGTTAAAAGACTATTAAGTTAAGGGGCATTTTTGTGTTATTTATCTCTAAATCCTATTTTCTATTAAATATTTTAAAATTTTATGTGTGAATATATACTTTGTGTGGTCTGTCATTTATTTGGTGGTTAGATTGAAATTTTTGAAACTTAAAGAGGGAAAAGTGAGAGAAAAAAAAGATGAAGGATGAAAATATACAAGTAAACTATGAGAAGACTTCAAAGTTCAAAGTCTTTAACATCGATTGTGATAGTGTGGAGGGACGCAATCAGATAAACCTCTTAAATGGTTAACATTTTCTATTTTTCTTCTTTTTAAATATAATTAAAGTCATATACCAACTATTATTGACTAAATATACCAAACTTATATTTCATTCCAATTTTAAAAATACAATAAATGTAATTGGATTTATGATCAATAATAAATTATGGGGATTGGAAACATTTCAAAGCTTTCATTTTATCTTATTATGTGTAGTGATAAATAATAATATTGACAGGTTACATAACATGTTGAACGTATCAAAGAGGTGTAGTTCAAGTGGCAAAAGGCTTGGGGCTAGTGGATGGTATCCATTGGTCTCAGGTTCAAACCATGGAAGTAACACTTCGGCGATACCCCGACTTTGGGCCGGCCTTCGGGTCGGTTCGGGTCCAGGTAACGGGCATGCCAGTCTATGGGTATGCGGGCTCGGCCATATGTCGGGCTTATTCGTGCCTGGGCGGGTCCAGTCTATGTGGAATGGACCGGGTCGCCGCGGATTAGTCGGTGTTGCCAAATTGGATGCCCGGATACCGCGGGTGCGTGTGTGAGTTTATTGCCGTACAAAAAAAAAACATAACATGTTGAGCGTAGCTGCAAGGTTAATATCAACTTCTTGTATTTAGCGAATAGTATTTGCTGAAACTTTTGGAAGTCTGTGAAATTGGAAATTTGGGATAGGAATTTGAAATTATTATTTTATTTTTTTACGGTTACATACTTACACATATACATTTGTGACCACTTTTTTCACTTAAGTTATTTATTCTCTTATTTCGATATTCTTTATATCATATTAATCATTTCAATTTATGTTTTTTGTTTTCTTTTCATTTCAAAAAATGTTCGCAATTATTTATATAATTATTAGCTTTTAGTTTATTAAATAAATTTTCATGTTTGTAGTATTTGTTTTGTTACGTTACGTCTATATAATAAATAATAATTGCTTTTTATAGCATAAAACAATTAAAAAATATTTAAAAAAGTAATTAGACACCGGGTCGGTTTCGGAACCGGCGGTTCCAGGATCGGTTCCCAAATATAAAGAATCGGTGCAACTGGTTCCTGTTCCAGTTCCTTAATCCTAGGAATTGCCGGTTTCGGTTCCATAAATTTTGGCCGGATACCCTCTTTGCTCACCCCTAGATTGTCACGTTGCCTAATCCTAGAAGAGTCCCTAGGAAAGAGCAACTGCTCATTTCCAACCCATCCCAAAAATCCAGTTGCTCTTACCATATTTTATGATTCCACGAAACAAGCTTTGGGTATGAACGAGGATCATCGGATGCAAAATCGTTTGTAGAAACGTTGTTGAAGAAAACCTAGTAGCCAAGGTAGAATGATGGACATATAGCACCAGGAAGAGAGAGCACATCAACATTAACATATCCAAAAAATTTGCCATGATTGATATCGAAGAAAAAACGGGAAAAGCAAAAAGTTCAGTGTATGTTAATCTGGATCTAATGACCGATGTCGTTTATATGATTAACTTGTATGTTATTAGCTTTAGAGTTTAGAGTTGGTCAATCATCTAAAGAATAATTATTATTTACGGAAATTAAGAAAAGAAGATATTGCCAAGACAACGTCTAAAATATATAGAAAACTATATTATCGGTTAAAGGATATCTCTAATACCCCAAACAAAGCAATAGGTTGTTGCCCAATAACTTCGAGTCCAACTTACAATCATGGTGAAAGTTATTGGTAGCACATGACTTAAGGCTTACAAGGTGCTCACAAGTTCTACACACTATCCATTGGAACGAGTTGTTACAATATCAAACTACCGAGTTCTTCGAGGTCCTGCCTACTTGGTCATACTTGACTTAAGATGAACGAAAGAACCCGCCATGTCCCACTCAGAAGTACGGATAAATTGTTTAAGATCATTTACGCAAATTACGATCTATGCAATTAATATTAATTGAAGCAATCATAATAGTTTATGTAATACAAAATAAATGGACCATTTAATCATTGGCCAAACACAACGGGCTCTTAGGCTAGCTCCTAATAATTTACAGAATATAACATTTGCAGATTATCAAACTTCAACACTTGAAAGAAAAACTAACAAAAAAAGTTATACTTATAATACCACTTAATCATGTGGCCAAGTTTGTAACCACTTTCTGTTTGTTGCCTTTGGTTTGGTAAGAACTGAAAAAAGGTTAGATATCTACATAATGCAGGAAGTATAACTTGATTATGCAATCATACACATTATCACATTACTTAAAAGCAAGGCTTCTTGATGAGTTACAAGTAATAATAATAAATTACAAAGAAGCATATATGAATGCTATTATTAAAATTAGAAACATTACTAAAGAGCTTGATTCCTTCGTCTGTTACTAAGCGCCCTTACCCATTTGTCCTTCCTTATCCCAAATCGCTCAATGAACCAATCGTTGTACCTTGCATATAGAAAGTTCCCAAAAATAATCCCAACTACCAACCCACTTCCAACTCCACAGAATATCACGATCCAATCAACCCCTTCACATGGAAGCAAAGACTCAGACATGCTCCTTGTTTGTGGAGGTGCTGTGTAACGCCCCGAAACCCAGGCAATAAAAACCAACATAACAATAATAAATCCCAGTGATCTAATTCGCAATAACATAAAAATCTTTTTCTCAAAAGGTACAATAGTTAAGAGTGCATGCGGAACAAACCCTCCACAGCTGAGATTTCTAAAAGGATAAGAATCATAACTCCTGACTGACCACGCTACTCTAAGCGCTCAACATCTCTTTGCCTCTAGCAACTCGATCTTTCCCTGAAAAGGTTTTAGATTTTGAAAACGAGGGTTAGACCGAAAGGTCTAGTGAATTCCCTCAAAACAGTTTAAACAACAGTTCCGGCCCGCTGGCCGTAAAATCAGTTCAAAAACCACTGAATGTGTGCGGACAAAGAAAAACACCGTCCAGGCCCAGTCCAGGTCACCTGACAATAACTCCCAAGGGACGTAGTCCCAAGGTACCCCCAAGTGGCGTATCAGACCAAATGGTAAACTCCCAAGGAACGCGAGGTTCCAAGGTACCCAGTGTCCATAGTGCAACACATCAGTCAAGTCATCAAGTCATTACCATTTTAAGCATGCATAAATGTAATTATCAGTTCATCTCATTCATCACGTAAATCAATGTATAATCATCGTCAAAGCATTTCACAAACCGAATGGATATATTTAAAAATAGTAAAACCAATCCATTCATTTCAGACAAGGGAACTCACCTGATCCTGCCCCAACTGAGCTACGCTCTGCCTTATCCGCACCTACAACACAAATCTCAATCATATCATACTAACCCACTAGGAAGATTCTTTCCTAGTTACCAAATCTTAGCTCTCATCATCATCCGACCCGAATCAACATGGAATAACAGACTAGGATTTCTCGGATAACCAACTAGGGTTTTCAAGAAATGAATACGATTAGGCTTTTCCCATGAACCGATATCTCAAGAAATGACGACAAGGTACCACGGCCTCAAGAGATGATACACGGCATGATAGATCAACATCATCTAAAATGATACACAAACTCACTCGTGATGAGGAATAGATTCACAAGAAATGACAGCCTGAAACGATAACCAAGCCTACTCAAGACGATAGCCGACCTCACATAAAATGATAACGCTAGGGTTACATGAAATGACACCCGAAATGCCCATTGCTCCCACATGAAATGATAACAAGGTAGCAAGGGTTGCATGGAATGATAGCAACAATGAGGGAAACCCAATGAGGGAAACTCAACAAGTAAACCCAATGAGGGAAACTCAATGAGGGAAACTCCATAAGTAAACTCAATGAGGGAAACTCAATAAATAATCCCAATGAGGGAAACTCAACAAATAAACCCAATGAGGGAAACTCAATGAGGGAAACTCAATAAATAATCTCAATGAGGGAAACTCAACAAATAAACCCAATGAGGGAAACTCAATGAGGGAAACTCAATAAATAATCCCAATGAGGGAAACTCAACAAATAAACCCAATGAGGGAAACTCAATGAGGGAAACTCAATAAATAATCCCAATGAGGGAAACTCAACAAATAAACCCAATGAGGTAAACTCAATGAGGGAAACTCAATGAGGGAAACTCAATGAGGGAAACTCCACTTCCAAAACGAAAAGCATCTCATCTAAGGAAGGCCAAATTCCGAATTCGGAAATCATGATTTCCAATTCGGAAAGGCATTTGAACATCACAAGATCTCCCGGTTCGGGAATCCGGAATACCCGACTCGGGTAACATGAATACCCGATTCGGGAAACATGAATACCCGATTCGGGAAACATGAATACCCGATTCGGGAAACATGAATACCCGAAAACTTTGCCAAAAAGTGACCAAAATCGATCCTTACAGCCCTCAATTCGATCCAACAAGCCCCGAAATGGTTTTATCTTATATCACAATCATAACTCAATTAATTTAGAGCTTAAAACCATAGACCTTACCTTGATTTGTGAAGAACACCCTTGATGATGGTGATGATGAGAGAAATTGATGAAGATGATGATGGAGCCTCTCTCCCAAAAACACACACTTCACACACTTGCTTCATTCCCCAAAATGACAAAACCCTAGTTTTTCCTCCTTTAAATACCCTGGGCTTGCAAGGCCAAACCCATTAACAAGCTTAAAACCCAACAAACACACAACTTTCCAAGAACTTACACAATTAGCCCCTCCACTCAAAAAGCCTTACACTCGAAGTCACAGTTAAAGTTAACCGATAGTCTAACCTAGAATTCAGGTTATTACATGCTGACACCGTTGAATTTTGGCATTCCTTGAGGTATTCTTCCATCTAGATGGTTGAATGACAAATTCAAAATGGCAAGAAAGTCTAGTTGCAACAACTGTTGGGGAGTTTCTTCTGATAGCTTGTTTCGTGAGAGATCCAAAGCTTCAAGATTCTTTAACTTCCCCAATGACGACAAGACATGACCAGTAAAATGGTTGTTGGAAAGATTAAGCGACTGAAGCCCATAAAGATCTTGTAACGATTGTGGGATTTCTCCTTCAAGTTTGTTACATGAGAGATCAATAGCTACAAGTATCTTCAAAATGTGTTCGAACTTCGTTTTGAAACTTTTGTATGTAATGGTCATCGAATATTGTACCTCCTGCACAAATCCATCTAAGGTTACGTTTGACTTCATATAAGATGATTGGCCATTACGAACAACTTTCATCGCCTTCCAAGATTGGAAGTACTTGTGGGGTAGTTGACCACTAAAACCATTGTTGGAAAGGTCTATGATCCTCAACTTGGGAAATTGTGAGCTAGTAATTGTCAGCCCTTGAATTTCACCATAGAATTTGTTGGACCGCAAAATGAGAACTTGCAACTCAACAAGAGTTCCAAGCCAAAACGGGAATACATCATCCAAAAAGTTGTCTCCAAGAGACAGAACCTCCAAATTGCTACAATTCGTCAACGACTTTGGTACCTGACCAACAAACTGATTTCCACTTAAATCAATACTCCTCAATCGGTTGTCCTGCTTAAATGAATCCATCATTGTGCCTTGAAGCTTGTTTTTACTAAGATCAAACTCAAACAAAGAATTGCTTAAGCTGCCAAAACAAGGAGGGAGAATTCCAGTTATGTTGTTAGAAGACAAAGATAGAAATCGAAGAGACTTCACTTGACATATCAACGGGGGTATTTCTCCTTCAAGATTATTATTTCTGGCAGAATAAACCTCTGTAGTTCGTGGTGGAACCGGTAGCCGTCCATGTAGCAGATTCTGACCAATGACGAAATATTTCAAACGGGTCAATGAGGGGAAATGTTGATGTTGATGAAAACCAGTTATGAAGTTGTCTGCAAGGTTAATCATCTCTAATGTTTCTCGGCTGTTATTCCAAACCCACTCTGGTATGAGGCCATGAATTTGGTTGTCGTTGAGAAATAACTTTTTTATTTTATGTTGGAAGCGCAAAAAGGGTGGGAATTCTTTCAAGTTGCATGATGAAAGGTCTAGGTGATCCAATTGTGGAAATGTGTCATTGGTGTAGTTGTTAGTGGCCACAAATGATATCTTATTACGACCTAGAATGAGAGCTTTGAGTTCACTGAGTCTTGCGAACCAGTTTAATTCCACCCTACCGCTAAAACTGTTATCACTTAGGCTAAGAACTTGAAGACTCTTGAAATTGGAAAATGAGCTTGAAATTGGTCCTTGCAAATGATTTTGACGGAGGCGTATCGTACTTAGTTGAGTAAGGTTCATAAATGAAGATGGAATACGTCCACAAAGAGAATTAATTCTCATATCGAAGATAATAAGTTTGGTTAGGTTCGCAAGAAAGGGCGGGATTTCACCAGATAGATTCATTCGAGTTGCATAGAGTTCTTTAAGCTTAGTCAGTTTGACAAGCCATTCGGGCAAGCATCCCTTCTCGAAACTGTTAACACTAAGCTCCAAATAAGTGAGTTCTGTAAGGCCTGCCAATGAAGGAACTACGCCTGTGAACTCGTTATAACTAAGATCTAAGTAAGTGAGTTGTGTCATGTTAGTAAGTGCACCTGGAATAATCCCTGAGAAAGAACACATGCCTAGACCCATGAGCGTCAAATGGTTTAGATTCTTGATGGATTTTGGAATACCACCAGAAAAACCTGTCAAGTTTAGATTCAGCTCCTCAAGTAAGTTGTGGTTCTGAAATTCAGGCAAAAAACCTGTAAGGTTGGAATTGGATCCCACATCAAGAAGTTTCAGCTTTGGTAGTTGAAGTATGGGAAATTCATTTTGAAGCAAACAATCTCTAAGCTTGATTGACCTCAAGGAAGAAAAGTTGGCTAGGAAATGAGGTACAGAAGAACTAATTTCAACCCACGAGAGATCGAGTTCTTCAAGTCTGGTTAAGTTTTGCACCAATTTCTCTAGGCTAGGACTTTGAAGCTTTAATGAATTCCTTGACAGATCCAACAAAGACAATGGCATCAAGTGCGAGATTTCAGTCGGGATTTGGCCACTTAAGCCAGCATCAGAGAGATCGAGGCTTCTTAACTGCTTTAGACGAGAAATCTGAGATGGGATTTGAGATCCAGTAAAGTCGTTCATCGCCAGGTTGAGGGTCTGAAGATGAGCGAGGTTGAAGAGGGTGCTGTTGGAGTTGATATGGCCACGAAGATATCTTTCGCCCAAGTCAAGACCGATCACGTGGCCATCATCTTCCCCGTCACTGCACGCCACCCCATCCCAGAAACAACAATCAGAACCATCATTTGATGCATTACTCGTGATCTTCCAAGAGTCAAACTTTTGAAACCCGGGAGCTTCGAAAGTTGGCCGAGGAAAACTTTGTTTAAACAAGTACAAAGCCATGCATTCGTCATCATGGGTTAATAAGGATTGGATGCATGTGACAAGGAGCAACGTGAAGAGAAAGAATTTTGGTAGGAAGGTGAAATATTGGAAGCATGGAGCCATGGAGAAATTAGAGAAATATGGTTTGATAATTGTTTGTGGATGTGTAATAGTGTAGGTAATGCTGGTGTTTATATAGAAATAAATATGCATATGAAAGATTTGGAAAAAGAAGGAAGATATCATATGAGCCATGGATATGGTCTCCAAGGTTGGAGGAGTCAAGCGGAGTGGAAAAAAATCTGTTCCAAACTCTTTCCTATCCTAATTATGTCCCACCAATCATGCAACAACACCTTCATATTCTCACGGTTCCCACAAACTATTGAGTTCTCTCATGAATAACTCCTATATATATATATATATATAGGTGAAAGTTCAATTGCAAACCACCTTTTCATTGTGAACGTGAGGACAAACGAGAGCGCGACACGTGGCAATTTGAAAAAATTTTGACTTAGTTATTCAGACTGAATAACACTAACATGCACTCTGATGCAATTGGACGCGGGCGGGTCAGCCGCGGGTCATCCGCGGGTCAAGCGTTATTCAGTACGAATAACACTAACATGCAGTTTTATTCAGACTGAATATGACTTGACCCGCCGTTTCAGATTGCCACGTGTCGCGCTCTGGGCTGTCCTCACGTTCACAACGAAAGGGTGGTTTGTATTTGAACCCACCCCTATATATATATATATATATATATATAGAGAGAGAGAGAGAGAGAGAGAGAGAGAGAGAAAACACACAAACATATAGGCATGGGATCATGCAAGAAGTGTGAGAAATACTTTTAAACCATTAGATCACTTTTAGTCAAACACCCTTCCATGATAATCACTTATCACGTTTTTCAATGCATCTTATCTCTGGCTTAAAAGGGAATTGATCAAGTGCATCTCAATGCATGTTATCTCGGTGCATCTCATCTTAATATTTGTTCATTTCTCAACCAACTGTTGATAATCACTTCTCATGTTTCTCACCAAATTTGGCACTTCTCCAACACCCAACCCAATATGTGTATGTATATATGTATGTACGTACGTATGTATGTATTTTTTAGACGTTGTTCAGTGAAAGTTCTAAACCATACCTTTTGGTGCCATCTGGATTGCGTGGGTTGTGCGTTTTAAATACCCCTAGAACACGCTCGATTGACTTTAGGTCAATGAATAGTTTGATAGAATGCATAAGTGGAGTGTTTTTGGAATCAATTAGAACATGATTGAGATGTATATGAATGTAATTCGTGAAGACCGTATATGTCAATGCCAATGTAATATCTGGTCTTCATTAATTACATTAGTATGTGCATTAACGGAGTTGAAAAAATCCATAGGGGAGTGTAAAAGAACATTTTAAGATTATCCATGGTTTCAAAGGTTAACAATACCATTTTGAAGATAGTTTTTGTCAAATGCCTATTCATAGACAAATAGTTGTTATAAAAGAGTTGAAAAGTATTACTGAACTAATTAAATAGCATACATAACCATTTTTGTATTTGCGCAATCAAACACAAGATATGCCTTATAGAAACGACCTCTTTATGCCGTGGACCTATGAAGTAGATGAAACACCGTATACATCTACCCTTCTACAACCACCTTTCTGCGATTTACTAGGTTCGTTCGGTTTGGTAAACCAAAGATGTGTCGGTATTTGGAAATATATTACATATAGGTATTATCTTAAATCTTTGTTTATTCAAATGAAAACTATAATATAAAGATAAGTCGGGATCAATAGGTTATATTAGAAATAATTAATAAAATGGTCAATTAAATGGTGTAGTAAAATAAGCAAAATAATGAAACGGGTTACCACCTTACGACATTGTTTTGTAATATGAGATAAAATCATTCCAAATGCTTATCTAATATCTTCGAAATGTTTGATCTCCATAACTAAAAAGATGATTTATATTTAATTCATAAATCTTAATGTAACTAAACTCTAGTTTACTATATATAAAAATACATAAATATTAATCCATTTGTATGTGTATATATTTAATGTAATTATGTAAAACATATTATACGTGTTATGTGGAATTTTAAATACCCCTTTGTTAACGGAAATGTTTTAGACTAACGTAAAACATATTATACATGTTATCTGGAATTTTAAACATGGATATTAACGGGAATGTTTTAGACTACACATTTTAATGTAAAACATATTATATGTGTTATTTGGAATTTTAAACTCCCCTATTTCACGGTCAATTGACTTTAGGTCTATGGAAGATTTGATACGATAGATTTTGTCATATTAACAAAATCATGAGAGATACATATGTGGATGTAATTCGTAAAGCCATATATTGAAGATAAAGACAAGGGATTCCAAATACAAACCATATCATCTATAGAAACCATAAAAACAATCTTAACAGTCCATCCAGAAGCAGACTTACTCATAGTTGAAAGTGATCCCATGTACACGCTCAATCGATTAAAAATGGTACGCCTACTTAATTCGAAGTATGCCCTTAAATATTTGAAAACGAAAATAATTATAACAAATTGGTGGCGCTGTCGAGATGGTTGTAATGGCCTTGTAAGGATGCCTCTTCATCAAAAGGTCTTAGGTTCAAATCTAATGAGAATTATTTATTTTTTTAACTTTTATAAAAGTTTTTAAAATAGAAGGGTATTCCTAATAATCTTTTCCATATACAACTCTACGTACCTTCAACTTTAATCCTAAAGCATCAGTCCTATGAAGGCATTGTGCATATTATGCCGTTTCAATTTTCAATCTTAAACGATCCAATTATTTAAATGTACGGCCGATATGCCCATGAGTTGCACCTTCAGCTCATATGAGTTGCAAAGAGAAAACTATATCATAAGAAGCCATTTGTTAGAAGATAGCAAGCTTAACAAGAAATATTCACTTGCCTAGCTAATAGAATCGGTAGAAAATATGACTTTTTATAACTAATTCAAACAATTGTAAGCAAACAAAACACTTGTACTAACAAATTACTAAGGCGGGTTATGTACACTGCAAAATTGAGCTCCCAAAAATGTTAAAAAGTGAATGGGGCCAAATATTAATATGTTCTATAAATTTTAAATGATAAGATAATTTATTAGTAGTAGGAGTTGAAAAAATCAAAGCCCCTCAAGGGATTCATCAATGCAAACACTTATGAGGTCAATACTATGGGAATGTTTGGTTTGCGGAATTTGATAGAATTGGAATGACAAATTTCTTTGACCAAATTGACAAATTACTTAGTGATGTTTGGTACCCAAATGAACTTGATGGAATCCTTTGAATTCCACAATTTAAGGAATTCATCATTCATTGACTTAAGCGAAGAAAAATGAATTCCTACCAACCAAACACATGATCAAATTCAATTTGAATTCGTTCAAAGTCAAACTCCTTCGATGCATTGCAATTCCATCAAATTTCATTTTGCGAACCAAACACACCTCAAGTATTTTCTGACAAGATTCATCATCCTTACTTATCTCAAAGGTTAATAAATACTTAATATTCACGATCAACAAAATATATTGTTGGCAAGCGTCTATCATCCGATACACATTTATCAGTAAGAGTCACCACATTAGGTCCTTGTACTTTTTTTTTGGACCGCAAGAAAAGAAATTTTATTAAAACTAGCGAGGAGCTAGAGCAATACAGAGGGAAACAACCTTTATAGGATTACAACACCAATTTTCCCAAGTGAGGAGCTTACCACCTTTGGACCTACACCTGATCCAATCAAACGCAGCGAATTGAATTTCCTCGCTAATTTCTTTGACGTTCTTCATCTTTCCTCTAAACACCATGTTGTTCCTGTGCGTCCAAAGAACCCAAAAAAATGCGGCAGGATATACACTATATATTCATTCAGTTAACCTATATAAAAAACCTATCTCTTTATATATATATAGAGTCCCCTTATTTTACAAACTTATACATAAGTTCAAATGTGAACTCAATTTTGGTTGTGAACATGAATCTCATCTACTCATCCGGTCAATAAAGGCGGCTTTGACCAGGTCCCCTCCTTTAGTAATCTCCACCCTCCCATGAATCGCGTCTATCCTCCGTGATTGCGTCCACGTTAACCGAAGATGTGTAGCTGAGATTCGTCCTCACGTTCACAACCAAAATTGAGTTCACATTTGAACCTAACCCTATATTCAATCGCAAACATCCCTAGTAGCTTCATTATAATTTGTCAAACAAATTGTCGGGTACTCGCACTACAACTAAATAGACATTTAGTGACTGAGACATTTAGGGACGGAACTGGAAAACCGTAGCTAATTGCGTTTTTGGGACTTTTCCCTACGGAAAATTAAAGTAGGGAAATATTATAAAAAGATAAATAAAAAAACAATTTTCATATAATTAATTAAAACCCAATCAGTAATCACTGTAGCCCTTTCACTGTAGCGCTTGCACTAAACCTAATCGTATTTTTGGAGCCACGCAGCCACCCGTCGCTGGCAGCCATCCGTCGCCGGCAGCCACACGTCACCGGAAGCCACCGCCGTCGACTTCTCTTGTTCCAGCTGCATCTTAGATAGCTTCACCCTGTTCCAGCCCTATCGATCCAGCCCTATCGATTTAAGGTAGTGTCTCCATCTTCGTTACATTTGATATGAGTAAAAGCTATCAATCGATTCAACATAGTGTCTCTATCAATCGATTACAATTGATTTCTAAAACCGATTTGTTTACTACTTTCCAATCGATTGTTGAATATCAATCGATTAATCGATAAAAGGTATTCCAGCTATTGGCCATAATCGATTTCAATCGATTTCTGAAATCGAGTTCTAGGTTAAAAAAGTTGATTTCTGATTGTTGAATATCAATCTGATTTCTAGGTTAAAAATCAATTTCTGATTTGTTGAACATTAATCGATTTCTAATTGATGTATATCCATAATTTTTGTTCGTTTCTTATATGTATGTGTATGTGTGTGCATATGTATATGGTATGATTGTTGAAGTATCTCAGTGATGATTTAAGGTATAATACTACTTTTTTTCCACTTCTGCAGGCTCTTCTGTAGTTTGTTTGTTTTTTCCATGAAGAATCTTCCTCATATACATTTAGGCAAAATGATAAAATGATAAGTTAACTTATAAGTTACCTTATAAGTCATGTACATGTTTGGATGGACCATAAGCTAGCTTATAAGTTACCAGCTACCTTATCTGTCATAAGCTACCTTATCGGTCATAAGCTACCATATCGGTCATAAGTTCGCCAAACATAGCCTTAATAGCATTACATTCTTCAATTGAATTAAACTCCAATTGAATTTTAGGACCAATTTTTTGCAGAATTAAATGTTGATAAGATCATGTTGGTGTTTTAATTGTATCAAACTCCATAGAGCTTTCTAGGTAATAGGTACTTAGGTATGCCACCTCTTCCATGTGTTTAAACTATGCTCATATACATATCTCTCACTTCTTTGAAACTTTTCAAGACAGTAGTTTGGATGATTTTCAAGACAGTAGTGAACAGAGACGGTGTTCGAATTGTGTCACAAAGCCAATCTGATACTGTAATTTGGATGGTTTTACGGATCTGGGTTTATTTGCATTTGATCTCTAGTTGTTGATTTGTGTTTTTTTGTTTAAGGGTTAAGTTTGAGGATGATTTAGGGTGTGGAATGTTGGCTAAAGTTAGGGTGGGTAAGGGTCTGTTTTGGTTGGTTTTTTGTAAAGGGTTTGTTTGTTAGCAGCTTAAGGAGCTTAATGGGACTCCTCAGAGCTTATTTGATCAGTTACACATGACTGTTTGGTAGTGGCTTAATGATGTAGAAAGTGGCTTATTCGTTAAGCTTCTAGGTGGGAGCTTTATGCAGAAAGCCAAGTTTTTCCAATCCTGAAAAACACACTTTTTTATACGTGAAAAAACCATTCCAATCTATACAGACAGATTAATCCACACGAGACAACTTTATTCATATGTGACATAATGGGAAACCAGCCAAACAAGCTTAGTCCTTTATATATAAAGATTGAAGATATTTTTGTTTTGGAGAGTTTTTTGAGATGTAAGTAGTGTGTTTTCTAATTGAGAGGGACATCTTTGGAAGAAAAAAAAACACTTTGCTGTATGCATAAAGCTCATAGCGAATAAGTTACTTTCTATATCAGTAAGCAACTATCAAACAATCATGTATTGCTGACTGAATAAGCCGTGAGTCCTATTAAGCTCATTAAGCTACTAATAAACATACTCTTGTTTGCTTTTTGGGTGACACCTTATAAGGTGACTAACTTAGTCTGGTAAAAATAAGTTAACTTATAAGTCACCTTACAAGTCAGATACAAGTTTGGATGGACCATAAGCTAGCTTATAAATCACCAGCTACCTTATCAGTCATAAGCTACCTTATCAGTGATAAGTTAACTTATCAGCTAGTTTGCCAAACACAGCCTTAATAGCATTACATTCTTCAATTGAATTAAACTTCAATTGGATTTTAGGACCAATTTTTTGCAGAATTAAATGCTGATAGGATCATGTTGGTGTTTTAATTTTATCAAACTCCATAGACCGTCTTTCTAGGTAATAGGTACTTAGGTGTACCACATGTTCCATGTGTTTAAACTATGCTCATATACATAATCTCTCGCTTCTTTGAAACTTTTCAAGACAGTAGTTTAGAGGATATTATGGTTGGGTGCCTTTGTAATGAAAAAATTAAGACTTAAGAGTCACATTTGTAATTGTGTTTCAGGAACCTTGTTTATTTGATTTTTTTTGGATGGGTTTCACTTACAGTTAGTTGAATTCAAGTAAGCACAATTCAACTAAACAAGTGCTGGTTTATTGTATATATATATGTCTAAAGACATATACAACATCGGCCCTGATCTTGCGTCCTCCTTATTTTCTGCCTGATCTAAGCAAAGAAGACAACGGTGACCGGTTCGATTGGCTCGCAGATTCGTTGAGTTAACGAGGAGCCAGCAAGACAGTAAGTAGATTTGGTCCTACGATTCAGTCGCACCCGGGATCAATTCTGACAGATCTACAAGCTGCAGTTGGAGTCTGATGTTCGATTTGGTTGTCCTGTGTACCACTGTGATCTTCCATGCCAAGCAAAGCTATAGCTACTGCCATTTTTCAACTGCTGATGCACGGCTGCAGCAGCAGTCTGGTTTTTTCGGCTGCTGCTGCATGGCTGCAGTTGTTGTACGCCTTCGGTTGTCGTGGCATGTCTTTGTTTTTAGCAGCAACTTCAGACTCCAACTGCAGCTTGTGGATCTGTCAAAATTGATCCCGGGTGCGACTGAATTGCAGGACCAAATCTACTTACTATCTTGCTGGCTCGTCGTTAACTCAACGAATCTGTGAGCCAATCGAACCGGTCACCGTTGTCTTCTTTGGTAGATGTTTATATGCAGTAAAATCTACTTTTTAGTGGTTTAATGAGCTTTTTTGGACTTATAGTTGTTTGGCAGTGGCTTTTGCATGCACTATAAGCTGTTTGGCAGTGGCTTTACATGCACTATAAGCTGTTTGACAGTGGCTTTACATGCACTATAAGCTGTTTGGCAGTGGCTTAATGAGCTTATAGGACTTATAGCTATTTGGTAGATATTTATATGCAATAAAATTTGTTTGTTTGGTGGCTTAATGAACTTCTTTGGACTTATATCTACAAATGAGTACTTTGTAGTTGGTAAATGAACTTGGTTGATTATTCGGTTGTTCTTCTAATGAGTTAGGTATGCACTTAAGGAACCGACCGGTTTTTCTCTAATCCATATTTAATAAATCTTTTTCTGTTGTTTTTCCTAGATATATAGGATGTTGGAGATGACCTTCTATCTCACTTATTTACAAAACATAGTGAACTTCTCACTTCATTTGCTTGTAATCTGGTTGCTAACAGGGTGTGTATTTCATGCTTTTGTGTTGGTGGTGTACCATTTATTGTTACTCATATTGTCTATTTTCTTGCAAGATATTTTTAGTTAAGGTATCCATTTCTAAGTAAAGAAAACTGAAAGATCAAGAAGATTGAAGGACTAAGAAGCTGTAGTCAAAGATTATGTTGGCCTCACTCTTTTAGAATGTTTTATAGCAGCAAGTTATGGTGTCTGATTGATACTGAATCTAATGTTGCAGGATCGATGCTGATCTGAATGGATATCATATGTGAATCTGATCGATGGTACGTGTTGCTACCCTCTTTTGTTAAGCTTTACTTGTATGAAGGATCATTCACCGAAGTATCTGCTTCGACTACATAATAATACATTTTGAAGTTGGTTTCTATATATATACATACCGAATGCTGCAATTCTAGCTAAAACCAACCAAACCCATCATGAATGTGATATTATAAATCATGCATTGGGTTAGTGTGGCTAAGGAGGCATACTATAATAATAAATCATGCAACTTCTTTCTTTTTACATTATAAAGAAAGGGTGTTTGGTAATTTGATTAGTTAAAATCTACTAACATAGTGAACTTCTCACTTGATAATGAATTAGTCTGCTGGTTCTTATCATGGCTCAAGTAGTTAACTACTATTTGTAGATAAATTTGGTTGCTTTTATGTGCATCTGTTTGCTTTTATGTCCTTGTTCCTAACTACTATTTTATTGTTTTCATATCTCAGGTTGATTTGTCAAGACAAGTTTCGTGACTGTGTATTTCGCTACGATTGCTAAACTAATGGATTAAGTTCGTATTATTAGAGATTAATAATTTTATGTCTTTAACGATCGATTCTATTAATGGTAACAATTGCCAGACTAAGGGATTATGTTCGAATTATTAGATATTAGTATATTTTGTATTAACATTTGATTCTATTAATGGTGATGATGATTGACAAGTTATTTCACATATATTATGTTAGTTTAAATTGGTTTTTAGTTATTCCTAGCAATTAGGATGATATTGTAATTAAATTAAAAGTGCAAAATTTGGAATACACTTTTAGTGACAGAATAAATTTCCGTCAGTAAAAGTTTTTAGAATGCTAGACTTCAACAGCCTTTTAGCTACGGTTTTTAACCGTAGGTAAAGGTTCAACACCTTTACTGACGGAAATTCTGTGTAAGGAAAAACCTTTAGCTACCCCTTTGCTAGTGACACTTTTTCTTTCAGTGGGAATAGGCCTAAACATCTTTAGTGACGCTTTTTCTACTTTTAGTGACGTTTTTTTTCCGTCACTAAATGTCCATTTAGTTGTAGTGTCGGTTAAAGGATATCAACCCATATAGGCAGAGTTCTCCCAAGGCCAGCCTACTTGTTCATATTTGGCTTTAGATAAACGAAATGAACCCACCATTTCCCACTCAGAAGTAGGGATATTTTGTTTAAGATCATTTAAGGAAATTAAGATCTGTGCAATAAATATTAATTGGAACAATTATAATCATATATGTAATAAAAAAAAACTGGCCATTTAACCATGGGCCAAAGCCACATGGCTATTGGGCTAGTTTCTAATTATTTACAGAATATAGCATTTACAGATTATCAAACTCAAACACTTAGATTACAAAGGTTAGATATCTAAATGCCAATGCAGGAAATAGAACTTGATTATGCAATCAAACATATTATTGCATTACTTAAAATCAAGGCTTCTTGATGAGTTACAACTAAAAATTATAAATTACAAAGAAGCATATACGAATGCTATTATTAAAATTAAAAACATTACTAAAGAGCTTGATTTCTCCGTCTGTTCCTGAGCGGCCTTACCCATTTCTCCTTCCTCATCCCCAGTCGCTCAATGAACCAATCGTTGTACCTTGCATATAGAAAGTTCCCAAAAATAATCCCAACTATCAACCCACTTCCAATTCCATAGAATATCACGATCCAATCAACTCTTTCATGTGGAAGCAAAGACTCAGACATGCTCCTTGTTTGTGGAGGTGCTAACACCGCTGAATTTTGGCATTCCTTGGATAAAGGTTTTCCACACAGTCCAAGAGTCCCTACGTAGGAGTTGTTGTCAAATGTATCAAAGTGTGCCCCTTGAGGTATTCTTCCATCTAGATGGTTGAATGACAGATTCAAAATGGCAAGGAAGTCTAGTTGCAACAATTGCTGGGGAATTTCTCCTGATAGCTTGTTTTCGGAGAGATCCAAAGCTTCAAGATTCTTTAAGTTCCCCAACGATGACAAGACATGACCGGTAAAATAGTTGTTGGAATGATTACGCGACTGAAGCCCACGAAGATCTCCGAGCGATTGTGGGATTTCTCCTTCGAATTTGTTACAAGAGAGATCAATAGCTACGAGTATGTTCAAAATGCGATCAAACTCCGTTTTGAAACTCTTGTATGTAATGGTCATCGAATTACCTACCTCCTGCACAAATCCATCTAAGGATACGTTTGATTGCTATTACGAACAACTTTCATCGCTTTCCAAGATTGGAAGTAATTACGGGGTAGTTGACCACTAAAACCATTGTTGGAGAGGTCTATGATCCTCAACTTGGGAAATTGTGAGCTAGTGGTTGTCAACCCTTGAATTTCACCATAGAATTTGTTGGACCGCAAAATGAGAACTTGCAACTCACCGAGAGTTCATAGCCAAAACGGGAACACATCATCCAAAAAGTTTTCTCTAAGAGAGAGAACCTCCAAATTGGTACAATTTGTCAACGACTTTGGTACCTGACCCACAAATTGATTTTCGCTTAAATAAAGAATCCTCAGTGGGCCGTCCTGTATGTAATAACCGGAATTTCCAATTTTGTTAACTAAGTAAAGTTTGGGGTGAAATGACCATTTTTTAGAGAAATATTCAGGAGAGGGGCCATTTGTGTCTATTTTTAGAACTCAAGTTAATTGGATTGGTTTAACTATTTTAGGTATGGGCTTAGCCCATGGACCATACTATAAATGGTATAGAAACCCTAATCTTTGCCATTTTTGGGGAAAAGATTAGTGTGTGCTTAGTGTGTGTTTTGGAGAGAAACTTGGAGTCGTTTCATCAATTGCAAGGTCGGAAGATCGTCACCGAGGTAAGTTTCGATGCTCGTTAAGTGTAGAATTGCTAATATAGGGTGTATTATTGCTTTCGGATTAATTTGGGTGCAATTGGATCGAGTTAGAATTGATTTTTGATCGATTTTAGGCTGATTCCGGAACTGTTCACGTTTTTCCGAATCGGAATTCATGTTTTCCAAATCGGAAATCACGTTTTCCGAGTCGGAAATCATAATTTCCGAATCGGGAAATTAGTGATATCTTTGGGGTGTTTTGTTTCGTTATGCCTTTCCCGGATTGGAAACCTAAGTTTTCCGAATCGGGAAATGGGCTAGCCAAGCCGTCATTTTGACCTCGTTACCTTTAGAGTTCAGAAAATATGAGTTGGTGTTTTCTCGAATCGGAAATTGCCATTTTCCGAATCGGGAAATGGTGGATTTTCCGAATCGGATTTTCTGAGTCGGAAAAAGGGTGCTTTTCCGAGTCGGGTTTTGGGCCATTGTCCGAGTCGGGTTTTGGGCCATTGTCCGTGTCGGATTTTGAGAGGTTTCGATTCTAGGGTTAGTTTTCGTAGCGGAACCGCCGTGCTAAGTCTGCCTAGGGATATCTTAGTAGAAGTTTCTAATGCCTTAGAATTTATTCAGGAACGTTAGGCGAGATCGTCAGCGGGACAGTGGAAATTGCTCAGGTGAGTTTCCTTGCCTGAATAAGAGTGGGTTAAATGTTTTAACTGATTTAAACTGCCCATACTGATTTTCCTAAATGTTTCTAAATGATGAACTGCCCATGATTTTTATGATAACGTGATGTGAATGATAACTACATTTAAAGCATGCTTAAAATGGTAATAACTGAGATTGTTTGACTGATGTGTTGCGCTATGGACACTGGGTACCTTGGAACCTCGCGTTCCTTGGGAGTTTACCATTTGGTATGATCTGCCACTTGGGGGTACCTTGGGACTATGTCCCTTGGGAGTTATTATCGGGTGACCTAGACTGTGCCTGTTTTTCTTTGTCCGCACACATTCAGTAGTTTTTAACTTGATTTATGGCCAGCGGGCCGGAACTATTATATAACTTATTTTGGGGAAATTCACTAGACCTTATGGTCTAACCCTCGCTTTCCAAATTCTTTCAAACTATTTTCAGGTGCTAAGCGGGAGCCTAGGAAAGGTAAAGAGAAGGCCTAACCTCCTAGATAGTTAGCTGGTAGAGGATCCCCCTATCTTAGACATTTATTTAATCAAATCTCAGCCGTGGAGGGATGTTCCGCGTGCACTAAACCTGATTTTTGTTATGTTAGTTGTTATATTCCGTTGCATTAGATCACTGGGATTGTTTAGATTGTTTATATTATTTGTTCCAGATTTTGGGGTGTTACACTGTATAAATGAATCCATCATTGTGCCTTGAAGCTTGTTTTTACTAAGATCCAACACTGATGCGGTAATTATTGTATATAAAAAGCGAAACAAGTTTTAACCTCTAAAGTCTAGCCACTGTTACCACATTCACAAGCAAGCGTACCTGATCGTGAGTAATATAGTGTAGGAAAGTCCAGGTATTGTATCTATCACTGGGAACGGTTAAGCTAGATGTCAACTAAAACTATAATTAATTAATCTAGAAAATTGGGGGTTTTGATTTTGAAAAGGATTATGAAAGATAAAAGACAAATAAATAATAAACCTAACCAAGAAGTGGAAAACTGATGAACAAACACACGTTGTAGATAACTGAATTCATTATGGTTTACTTTTCATGAGATATAGATTAACGATTGCTGTCAGAATTTAAGCACATAGCACCCAAGCATGAATATCTAAGATTATAAACGAGGTTGGTCTTCCTAGTCCTAATACATAGATTGATTGTCAGGCAATCCAGTACCAGTCACCCAATTCTATCACTATTGCACGGAATTCTACTATCTAGCTGCTCTTGGTCCGAGCTAACCACCTAACACAACTCTCCGTGTTACCGAAGTGAAGGTCAAGAAAGGTTGATTAACCTAACGGAGTCTATCTATCTAGGTCAAACAGATACACCCAACCAACGAGTTCAAATAACCGTACAATACGAATCAAACCGGAATCAAAGATAACATGCAACAAACCATTCATCTATTTAATAAAATAAAAATCCAAAATATTCAAACCACAATGAAAACAGAAAAGGAATCAGTACATAAATGCGTAAACAAACCGACTAAAGACCGGTAGGTTTGTTGCGGCATTCTCTCGAATCTCCTCCGTAGTCGTCACATCGAGCCTCCGGCTTCTTGGGTTGGAAACCCTAAGCGGCTCCCATCTACCCTAATATGATTTTCTAAGAGAGATTTACAGAAAATTGCTTGATTAAACTGAATGACCAAGGCTCTTATATATAAGAAAACTCGGCAGGTGGATCTGGCGATCATGAAACGGCAACTTGGCGCCGCGAAATAGCACGGATTTCCTTGGCGACGCGAAATGGGCAGCTTGGCGGTCGCGAAATGGAAACTGCATCCTCCAGAATCTTCTATTTGATCATCTTTTCCTTAATTGCTGAAGATTCTGACTTTGGGAAGAAGTCTTCCATCTGATGGAATAATCTGAAACATTATAGATTTTAAATAATTTTCTTATCAGCTCAAAACTTTTCTTTGGGAAAAAGCAATTAGTTTAAAGACTTCTAGAATATTCCAGATTTGATAGATTATTTCTTTAGGAGGAAACAATTAATTTAGGAAGGAAAGAAAGATCAAAAATAGATTTTTATTGGTAATTTCCATTTCTTCACAAATTCTCCACTTTTGACGCTTTTTACCCTTTTTTTGTACTTTTTCGCACAAGTGCCTCCAAAACCTGCAAAACTAAGATTTAAGCCTTTTTTAGTCAAACTGTATAAAAAACACTCTCAAATTAAATACAGAAGTGAGGAATTAACACGAGTAAAATATGTATAATATTTTTGGAGTTATCAAAATTCTCACACTTATGATTTGCTTGTCCTCAAGCAAACATCTGATAAAATAAGAAAAATAACGACAAAATTATCCTCCATCTATGATCATGCTTTGAAAGAACAAGGATAGTCGCAAGAAATCAAACACAATTCAGACACAAATCAAAGCCTCACAAGTTATCAAAGTCATGCTCAACCTTTTACCCTCACAAAGTATGTATCAAGTGTATCTCTCAAGGGGTAATATGTTATTTAGTGATCACACTGATACTCAACTTCTTACCAAACGCATAGGCTTGTCACCAAATCTCATCTCCACCACTGAAAAGTTGTCAACCGTCAAGAGGACTTTAGGGTTGTAATGTTAGGCTAAGGGTAAAGGGTAGGATAAAGGATATATATATATATATATATATATATATATATATAAGTGACTGAAAGGGTTGTAGCAAAAACCTGAAAACAAATCAGTTTACGAATCCAAATTAATCATCTGACTTTTTAAGATTTTTAGAGCTCGGGATTTTTCTGACTTCTACTTTTATATCGGCCTAAGCGTATTGCTTATTTGGGGATCGATATTTTTTTCTTTTTCGTACAACGACTCTTTTGATTTTTCTTTTTGATGAGTCGTTTTTCTTTTGACTTTCTCTTTTCTAACTTCTTTTTTTTTCTTTTTTTTTGAGTAGCAACTATGTTGCTTTTTACTCTTTTTCTCTCTTTTTTTCTCATTCCAACTCTTTTTCACAATCCCTTTCTCTATTTGTCAGATTTATAAAATGGATTAAAAACTAAAAAAGTTTTCAACTTTAAGCTACGGCCAAAAGATAGATAAAAAGAATAGGCTAAAGGATATATATTGGGTAAAGAAATGAAAAGGCTAAGGCTCAAAGAGGTTACAACGGATAAAGTACTAAAGATGAGTACTTTCACAAAAAGGCTAGGCAAATCAGATAACCTTATAATGAGATTATCTGACGAAGGCTAAATGGGTTGAAACGAAGGCCTCTATCAGTGCAATGGTGATAAATACTTTTCTTATGTGATCTCGACAAGCATTCAAAGTGACAAGTTCTACTTGGTTCAAAGTTAGCATCCTCACGAAATGAATAATATATATGCAATAAAGGCTCAATCTCTCATGGAAAGGGTAAGGATCACTCATGGCAATTAGCATACACATGACTTTTTCATACTCATAAAAACTCCAAAAAGTGTCATCCTATATGCAAAACTCTTTTGACTTCCCAAAAATTTTGAAAAGATCATGGATTTCGAAAAAATTTATGCCATATAATTCAAATTATACCAAATAAGCAATTAAGCACAATAAGGACAAACAAACAAAAGTTTATTTAACCCCCTTCCCACACTTAAGAATTGAAGTGTCCTCAATGCAACAACAATTAAAACACATGTGGAAAGGTAAAAAGATAAAGAACAATTAATCCATGGGTTAAGGAATCAAAACAAGTTAAGTCTACTTAACCCCCTCGCCACACTTAAAACTTGCATTGTCCTCAATGCAACAACCATTAAAAATCAAGTAGAGAGGTGAAAGGAAAACAGAAACTTCCCGGGTTAAGAGACTTGAAGCTCACGATCGGCTCATGAAGTATAAGAGACTCCGAGGGTTTACCACACCAAAACCTACAAACAAAACACACTAAAAAGAAAAATGTAAAATAAAAGATAGATAGGATGATACACACAGAATCAAGTCAAGTCAAATCGCGTTACAAAACAACGTGGACAGAAACTTTATTTTAAAAACTTTATTGAACACCTAATCGACACGTGAAAATCAAATCCTCATCACCATTAGTCAAATCTCTCTTTTAAACATAAAATCTCTACTTTCTTTTCCGAAACATTAGGTTTAGACTATTGGGCTTTGCACGGAAACGTTGTTTTATGCAATTGGAAAACTATTGAGAAAGAGTTTTCCCACACTTAGTGATTGAACCATATCAAATTAATTTGAAGAATGGGAACCCATCAAAATTTGATTTTGAAAATTGTTGCCACATGGGGTTCCCATACTTAAAACTTGATTTATCCCTTTTTTTCAAAAAATAATTTTCTTTTAAAACTAAGGGATAAGCTGTTAAAAGCTCAAGCAAATTATGTAAAACATTAAAGTGTAGTAAATACCTGATACTTGAGAAATTAAACAGGGTATGCTTATCACTTAGTGTTTGAAAAAGTCAAAGTCTTCCCACACTTATAGTTGAAGAGATTTGAAGTTAAAAACATTAGGATTTAACTTTTGGTGAGAGAAAAAGAGTTTAGCGTTAGTTAGGCTTTGAAAATAAAAAAGAAATATTTTTTTTTCAACACAGATAGCTTTTCGCGTTCGCGAGAATTAAGCTTCGCGCCGCGAAGAATTTTTATTTTTATTTTTTTTACGGATACCTGGTTTCGCGGCTCGAAAAACACATACTATGACCCTAAAAACACACCAAAAGCATGAAAAACTCAAAAACTCACGGGTTGCCTCCCGAGAAGCGCTTGTTTTTGTCATCTATGAGTATGAGCTTGGAATCAGTCAACTCTGATATACTCAAGATTCTGTTTCTTGACTATCCGACCTCTACTGATAGGTAAACGACAAAGAACTAATCAGTTCGTTTGGGCATGACCATGCACTTCATTAGTATATTCAGTCAGTCAAGGGGCCCAGAAATATCTCTCTTCTGAGAAGAGGTGCAAATCCCATCTTGCATATCTGCATTTAACACCACGGCTTCTGCTGAATCTATTCACGTCCTTTATAGCCACCCTGTTACGGCGTAGTGGTTGAACACACTAAGAATCCAGCAGTCCTCATGATATTAAACCAAATACCTCAGGTGATAGGGACAACCACTGTGAGATTTTACTTATGACAAAATCCAAGAAGTAATCTCAACCGCGGATCACGTCCGATATTCGCTACTCTATCGAATATATGTGCAACTTTTGGTCTACAACACTTGTAGCTGTTATTCAACGACTGATCATAACTACCCAAAAGTCCACAATGACTTTAACACCCTATCAAGTTCCCACAATGATAAGTTGTCACGGACAAGTTTTGAATGAAAAACTGAAAACAAGTTTCATTCCTGGATTATAAAACATGCAAAATATAAAAGTGATAAAGAAACTAATTTTGTATAGTCCATATTACACTTTGTAATAATAACAAAACTAATATTTCTTAGTTACTTTTATGGTGTCTATTTAACGTTTCTTAAATACTGATCTAAAATGAAGTATCACCTTTCTTCAGTTTAGATTCTTTGATTAATGTTTACCAAATTAATCAAAATAACAACCAAAAACAATTCAAGTTTGTATCTTTTGATACAATCTCCTTGATTGTGCTAATCCTTGTTTTGCAAACACTTTAAACAAGATTAGACTCTCCCTTTATCACATTCCCTGAACTCGGAGACCTGGAAAAACTCCTAGTTACCCTGAACATGTAAGGCTAAACTGCAACTTTCCTTAGTTGCTGTGTAGATAAATGATTTCTTCCTGAAATCTGATAAGATATTCATTTCACCAAGCTGGCAAGTTTCACTGGTTTTATCCTATCTTTAAATACTCCAACATAACTTAATTATTGATTTTCTTAAAGTCGTTTATGACTCTTAATTTGTTTCAAAGACTTTGAAACTTTTCTTTTTACCTTTTTGACTAAAAGGTATATAGTACATCTTGTAAATTCATTTCCTACCTGGATTATGAATTCCTAGATATATTTAATCAATAATTATATCTTTATTCTTTATCTTGGACTAGATAGAGAATTCACTGGGCTCCCACTGACTTATATGAAAGACAACGGTTACTCAAAATTTAACTATTGATTTAGTCAAGAACCTTGATTAATCAATTCTATTTTAAGTAACATACTTGAGAATTTTATTATTTACAAAAACTTTAACTGGATTTTATAAAACCCAAACTCCAAAACTTGGAATTTTTCTTAGTTTTGTAAATATTAATACCCTAAATTCTCTTTAGAACATTTGAGTATTTGATTATAAAATGCTTTCATAATCCTTTACTCATAAATGTCTTATTTCAAAAACACATTCCTATAAAATAGTACTTCGTGTGTTTTTGACAGTTTTCATATAAATTACTTCAATTAAAACCATTGAAGTAACTTTGTCAATGTAGTAGGTAATGTCTAGGATCTAAAATCAATCAGATTTAAATATTATGCACAACAGATACTTCAATGTCAAGACAATAACTTTTAAATTTAAAACCACAAAATGTAAATATAAAAATATAATCATCCAAAAGAATTGAAATAAACTAGCATCTAAGATCCTTAGCAACTCCTGGGCTCTTCACTTCTGACCACCTGCAATAGACATTTGCTCTAGGTATCAGTATACTTGTAAGTCAACAAGTAAAGTGACAGATTTAAAGCAATCATAAATATATGAGGTTTCCATACCTGCTTCATGACGCTTTGGGCAGTTCTGCCTGCAGTGACCGACTTCATTACACGTGAAGCAGCGATTTTCGGTCCTAGCTTTGTTAGGCTTAACCTTCTTGCCCTTGCCCTTGCCTTTACCATTCTCACGAACCTTGGGTGCATTCTGGACGGCCTGAACTAGACCCTTTCCTTTACTGATGCCTCCATGCCCATGCTTCTTTTTCACCCCTCCATCTCTCACCATCAGTACATCTTTTGTTTTGTTCTTGGCCCCCATGTTTAACTCAGCTGTCTTTAGCATGGAGTGCAATTCAGCTATTTTCTTCTCCATGTTATTCATATTATAGTTGATCACAAAAGGCTTGTAATCATCTGACAGTGAGTTGAGAATTGTATCCGTTGCCAGCTGCAACGGAACTGGGTGCCCGAGCCGTTCTAGGTGATCCAAGTGCCGTTTCATTTTCATGACATGGTCACTTACTGAGGTCCCCTTGATCATCTTGCACTCGTTGAATGCCATAGTGGCATCGTAACGTTCTGTGCGTGCTTGCGTCTGGAACATGTCCCTCAACTGGCGGATCATGTCATAACCATTCGTATTTATGAGCCCCGTTTGCAGATCTGGGCTCATAGTTGCAAGCATAAGACAACCAACATCCAGCAAATCATCGGAATGCTTCTTATGAGCATTCCTGATAGCAGCCGTTGCATTTGTCGGAGGGGCCTCTCCTAGAGGCTCTTCCAAGACGTACCATTTCCTTTCATGCCTGAGCACACTCATCAGGTTGCGCTCCCAATCAAGGAAATTGGGACCAGTGAGCTTATCTTTCTCGAGGATGGAGCGGAGAGAAAGATTGTTTGTGTTGGTTACTGTGTTTGCCATCTACACATTTAAAAAAATTGGTTTTAACAACTGTAAATAGACTATTTCCAATAAATATCAATAAACCCTTAAATGATCAATTTATTGGACTAGGATCCTTCATTTCATACGTCCTGATGTGCGTAATGTTCTTGCTCCACCAGGTCGTATTATTTCGGTAGGTAAGGACTTTTACCAATCATATCTAACTGATATGACTCCTAGATCTTTTCGGGACAACTATCTATACATGTTTCAGTCCCTCTAAGTGCATTTTGGCCCGGTACCACCCGGTGAACTTAACAGAACCAAAATAGATCTCACCATTTTGGGACTTGGACACTTTACTCTGGCCGATACCACCCGGAATTAATGCGCAGAGTCATGTAATCCCCTCGCAGCTTCGGTTTGAACGCGGACGTCCAAGGTGTACTCACTTCCAACGCCCGCGTATCTTACGCCGGAGGTGCCCCAAAGTGGGTTGCACTACTGATCTATGATTTTTCGGGGTTTTGATTTAATTTTGAAAAACTTTTTAACATCCAGAGTTTTGAAAAAACTTATAATTTTGAAAAACTGATTGTTTGAAGGGTTACTTGTGTTTTAAACCAACTGTTTTAAACACATACGCCTTTCTAAAACCAACTGTTTTAAGGCCATTTGCTAATTCAAAACTAACTGTTTTGATAGCATACTGGTTGATTAAAACTAACTGTTTTTGTCAACTTATGAAAGCAATCATTTTATATATATATATATAAGGTTTTTAATAAAATCTACCGTTTTAAAAAGGTTTGAAAAATTGGCAATTTTAAATTAAAAACCTATTTTACCCTTGTGATATAATTCAGTTTTAAAACTCTCTCTTATTTAAAACAATAGGCATATTAATATCACAAACACACAGTTAAGTAAAGCAACAACCACGCAGATAAAAACGGATTATAGTTTTGCCAACTTTATTCCTAAGGACCACTTAATGACCTATTACTATAGTACTTCTATTTCTTCGCGAACCTCCCACTGGGTTTGGCATCTCCGTTGGAACTCCAGAACGAGTACTCTATCCTTCTCGCGTGCTCCCACTGGCCTCGGCACCTTTTTGATGGAAATCCCGAAGAAAAATAAAATAGCTATCCTAAGGTCATTTTTACAAAGGGGTTGTAAATGGCACCCAGGCCTCCCCGCAAACAAGTCAAGGGTCTAAGTTGGCAAACGCTATAATGTAACATATATATACACACAAACAGGTATATACAACAACCACGCATTTATATATGGCATATAATCAAGCAACATATAATAAATTGTAAAATAAACCTAGATCCGTTTAAAATTATCTTATTTCACTTTTCGTAAAACCTGGTTTTAACTTATTCATAAAACTAGCTGTTTTATAAATCCAAAATTATTTTATAAAATAAGACTTATAAACGATAAATTTATTTTATAAAGCGAGAAAACAATTTTATAAAATATTCATCAAACCGAAATATTCTAAACCAACTGGTTTGAATATTAAAACACTGGCCATAAACTGTGTTGTGGTTTGACCAACTGGTCAAAACACGACACAAGGCCTATTTGACCAATCGGGTCAAAATATTGGTTTGACAACACAGATAATAAAATTTCCCAAATAAGAAATTATTTTAAACAAAATTATTTTTGGATAAAAAAGCTTAAAACCAAATAAACCTTTTTGGGCCATGACTTGGTCCAAAATACTGGGCTTTGGGCCCGACAACAAAACTTGGCCCTAATGAAAAACCCTAGACGGACCTGGAGCCTGGCTCGCGCCGCGAAGGAAAGGCTCGCGTCGCGAAGACACCGCTCGCGCCGCGAGGATCTCTTCTCTGAACTGCTCGTGCCGTGAGGGCCGCATCTGGTGGATTTTGACACTGCTGCTGGTGACGACGGCAAAGAGAACGCCTCTATCGCCGCCACCGTGATCGGAAAACGCTGCCACCACCACGTTGATGGTGCAGCCGTAGAAGATCCGCAACCCGACCATATCCGGGTGTCGATTCGATTTATTCGGCTGGCGATTGAACAAAAAAAAACATCATCATCACCACCGTTCGACCATCGCCACCATTCTCCGCCGTTATCGCCTTCGATCACCACCAATCTAGTGGCGATCGGAAACAATCAACGTCGCACCACCATCACGGTGGTTTTGGCCACGGCTGCCAGCAACAGCAGCAGGGAGAATCGCCTCCCTGCCACCGTCGCGGTTATCGCAAAACGCCACCACCACCCGCTGGTGGTGCAGCCACCGTGATCGCCGCCTAGGCCGTTAACCGGTTTGAAACCGCCAGCCACCACCGATCTGGTCGTTTGGCCGTGGCCCATCGCAAATAACGCCACCACCTCGCTGGTGGTGCAGCCACGGTGGTTTGGAAAATCAACCAACACCGCCACCACAAGCGGTGGTGCGGTGGTCGACCGTAGCTAGCGCCATCGCAAACGCCGCCACCATCGCCTTCCGGCGACAGCAGCAATCACAACCGACACCACCGTCGATTTGATTGTTCGGCTGTTTACCATATTCATCACCGCCATCCTCCATCGGCCGGCGATCGGAACAAACTGCCGTCGCCGCCACCGCCGTGCGATTCGGAAACCGTCGGCCACCACCCGTTGGATAGTTTGGCTACGGTGGGATGGCGATCCGACTACGGCCACCCGCCACCACCACCGATCTGTGGTGTGGCTGCGGTGGTCTACCACCACGGACTGGGTGGTGCGGTCTTGGCTTGGTGGCAAACGGTCACTAGCCACCGTTCCATTCAATTGGTGATTTCGGGGTTTTTCGAACGATAAGTGGTGAACATAAAAATCAGATTTTTATAAAAAAGGATTAAAGTTGATGTTCAAGAAACAAGAACTAATTTTATACGGATCTATGAACTGATAAAAAACTAAAACGATTATAACAAAGGCTCTGATACCACTGTTGGGTTTTGATGGATCCCTCGTATCGATTTGATACGAGAAACACTGTGGATCTCAAACCTAACTGGAAGAGATACACGATAAAACCTGATGATCAAACTGACCAAAAGGTTTAACCTTTATCAAACCTAACTGGTTTGATTATCGCGGAAGCATAGAATTAAAACCCGAAATTATTCTAATGATCTTAATCGTTTTAGTTATTTAATCTATCAAGAGGGTTTTGATTAATTTACGTGGATTGCTTAAGTTGATCCACCCGTAAACGATCGAACAAACTGCCTTCTAGTTGGCTGAAATCCCGATATCACGAAAACGAACTGTTTGCGAGATGTTGACCGGAAAAACCGAACTCCGAGGGGTTTGTGGTTTTTGGCGCCGGTTATGGGAGAGGAGAGAGAGAGCTGGTCTGAATAGTTAATGAGTTAGAATCAATTAACTGGTAAACCTTAAGCCTTTATTTATAAGGTAAGGTTTCCTAGTTGTAATACAACTCTATAATTATCTTTGGTAATTATCTTTTATTTCTTCCAAAGAAAATAATATTTACCTAACTAGATAATTACTTATTAATTAATATTCCTATTATATAAATACATAATTTATTAATTAATAAATCTATATATATTTATTTACCTAATAAATATATATGAATCATTTCAAACCTCTAACTTTGGGTTTTCTTACATAAAATACCCAACTGGTTTATAATTAACTATTATAAACCCAATCTCTCCAAACTAGGATTATCTTATTTGATTTACAGATCCTCACAGGTGTGACCCTCAACTGTCTTATAACATTGAATGTGAGATCACTGGTTTGTCAATTTCTGCACATAATTACTAACACATCCATCGTCTCATCCTGTAAAATTAAAGAACTATTAGAATCCTCAGATTTAACACATAGAACATAGATGATTTACCTTTTGTTGTAGAGATGATTGATCGCCGCGGGTTTTTCAAATAACTTTTTTAGCGTTAACTCATGTTGGCGATTCCTAAGTATCCACATCGGTACATCATCATCGGGAGTCTCATCGTAATCCTCCATATCTGCAACACAAACAAAAGAAATACCCGGAGTAGCTCAAAAATATAAAAGAGAACAGTTAAAAATTAAAAACTAAACTACAAAGCAAATAACTTAATCGGGAATAAATTCCCAATCAAGGATCGATTAATCAACTAAACTCTAGTATCCAACTAAGCAACCATTCCCCGGCAGCGGCGCCAAAAACTTGATGCGGTAATTATTGTATATAAAAAGCGAAACAAGTTTTAACCTCTAAAGCCTAGCCACTGTTACCACATTCACAGGCAAGCGTACCTGATCGTGAGTAATATAGTGTAGGAAAGTACGGGTATCGTATCTACCACTGGGAACGGTTAAGCTAGATGTCAACTAAAACTATAATTAATTAATCTAGAAAATTGGGGTTTTGCTTTTGAAAAGGATTATGAAAGATAAAAGACAAATAAATAATAAACCTAACCAAGAAGTGGAAAACTCATGAACAAACACACATTGGAGATAACTGAATTCATTATGATTTACTTTTCATGAGATATAGATTAACGATTGCTGTCAGAATTTAAGCACATAGCACCCAAGCATGAATATCTAAGATTATAAACCTGGTTGGTCTTCCTAGTCCTAATACATAGACTGATTGTCAGGCAGTCCAGTACCAATCACCCAATTGTATCACTATTGCACGGAATTCTACTATCTAGCGGCTCTCGGTCCGAGCTAACCACCTAACACAACTCTCCGTGTTACCGAAGTGAAGGTCAAGAAAGGTTGATTAACCTAACGGAGTCTATCTATCTAGGTCAAACAGATACACCCAACCAACGAGTTCAAATAACCGTACAATACGAATCAAACCGGAATCAAAGATAACATTCAACAAACCATTCATCTATTTAATAAAATAAAAATCCAAAATATTCAAACCACAGAAAAGGAATCAGTACATAAATGCGTAAACAAACCGACTAAAGACCGGTAGGTTTGTCGCGGCATTCTCTCGAATCTCCTCCGTAGTCGTCACATCGAGCCTCCGGCTTCTTGGGTTGGAAACCCTAAACGGCGCCCATCTACCCTAATCTGATTTTCTAAGAGAGATTTACAGAAAATTGCTTGATTAAACTAAATGACCAAGGCTCTTATTTATAAGAAAACTCGGCAGGTGGATCTGGCGATCGTGAAACGGCAACTTGGCGCCGCGAAATAGCGCGGATTGCCTTGCCGACGCGAAATGGGTAGCTTGGCGGTCGCGAAATGGAAACTGCATCCTCCAGAATCTTCTATTTGATCATCTTTTCCTTAATTGCTGAAGATTCTGACTTTGGGAAGAAGTCTTCCATCTGATGGAATAATCTGGAACATTCTAGATTTTAAATAATTTCCTTATCAGCTCAGATCTTTTCTTTGGGAAAAAGCAATTAATTTAAAGACTTCTAGAATATTCCAGATTTGATGGATTATTTCTTTGGGAGGAAACAATTAATTTAGGAAGGAAAGAAAGATCAAAAATGGATTTTTATTGGTAATTTCAATTTCTTCACAAATTCTCCACTGACGCTTTTTACCCTCTTTTTGTACTTTTTCGCACAAGTGCCTCCAAAACCTGCAAAACTAAGATTTAAGTCTTTTTTAGTCAAACTGTATCAAAAACACTCTCAAATTAAATACAAAAGTGAGGAATTAACACGAGTAAAATATGTATAATTTTGGAGTTATCAAACACATACAAGGAATTGCTTAAGCTTCCAAAACAAGGAGGGAGAATTCCAATTATGTTGTTAGAAGACAAATCTAGAAATCGAAGAGACTTCACTTGACATATCAATGTGGTTATTTCTCCTTCAAGATTATTATTGCTGGCAGAATAAACCTCTGTAGTAGTTCGTGGTGGAACCGCTAGCTGTCCATGTAGCAAATTATGAGCAATGTTGAAATATTTCAAATGGGTCCATGAGGGGAAATGTTGATGTTGATGAAAACCAGTTATGAAGTTGTGTGAAAGGTGAATCATCTCTAATGTTTCTCGGCTGTTATTCCAACCCCACTCTGGTATGAGGCCATGAATTTGGTTGTCATTGAGGAATAAGTGGACCAGTTTTTGTTGGAAGCGCAAAAAGGCGGGGTATTCTTTCAACCTGCATGACGAAAGATCTACGACCTCTAACTCTTGTAATGTGTCGTTTGTGTAGTTTTTAGTATTTGCCACAAATGATATCTTATTACCACCCAAAACGAGACCTTCAAGTTTGTCGAGTCCTAGGAACCAGTCTAATTCCACCCTACCGGTAAAACTGTTATGATCTATGTGGATACTTTTAATACTCTTGAAATTGGAAAATGAGCTTGAAATTGGTCCTTGCAATTGATTTTTACCAAGGTCTATTACACTTATTTGAGTGAGATTCATAAACCAAGATGGGATAAAACCAAAAAGAGAATTACTTCTCATCATAACGACACTAAGTTTGGTTAGGTTTGCAAGAAAGTGTGGGATTTCACCAGATAGATTCATGTTATCTACATAGAGTTCATTAAGCTTAGTCAGTTTGACAAGCCAGTCAGGCAAGCATCCCTCCTCGAACTTATTGATTTCCCCGACAGATCCAAGAAAGACAATTGCATTAAGTGGGAGATTTCACTAGGGATTTGTCCACTTAAGCCAGCATCATAGAGATCGAGGCTTCTTAACTGCTTTAGACGAGAAATCTGAGATGGGATTTGAGATCCAATAAAGTCGTTCATGGCGAGATTGAGCATCTGAAGATGAACAAGGTTGAAGAGGGTGCTACTAGAGTTGATAGGGCCACGAAGAAATCTTCCGCTCAAGTCGAGACCAATCACGTGGCCACCATCTTCCTCGTCGTTGCACACCACCCCATCCCACATACAACAATCAGAACCATCATCATTTGATGCGTTACTTGTGATCTTCCAAGAGTCAAACTTTCGAAACCCAGGAGTTTCGGAAGGTGGTCGAGCAAAACTTTGTTTAAACAAGTACAAAGCCATGCATTCGTCATCATGGGTTAATAAGGACTGCGTGCATGTGAGAAGGAGCAACGTGAACAGAAAGATTTTTGGTAGGAAGGTGGAATAGTGGGAGCATGGAGCCATGGAGAAATTAAACAAATTTGGTTTGAGAATTGTTTGTGGAAGGATGTGTAATATTGCGAGTCGTGTTGGTGTTTAAATAGACCATGCCTATTGTCCATTAAGATATTTGTGGCAATTTGCCTTCCACCATCACCAAAAGCAAAACACCAAAAACAAAAAAAAAAGCAAAATATTACTTTTCTTTTGCTTTTCTCTTTTCTTCCCTATCATTACCATCAATACAGCCGAAGGCTGTATCAAAAACACACAAAACACCAACCATAAAATCTCTTCTTCCTCTCTATACTAAGTTTAATTAGGCTAAGAACACCTCTCTTGTTTCTTTCTCCATTGTTATAAGCTTTGTAACATCTCAATACAGCCAAAGGAACATATGTTTTGATTAATTATTTGGTTCTTCTAAGTATTTACGAAACTCTGTTGGTATAAAGATGAAGTAATGTTGTGACTAGGACTCACTTTTTTTATGAACATCATCTGTTTGATAAAATTCATCAATGAACAATGTATGTGCCTACCAAACACATACAATCTAATGTATGCTTTTCACTGATGAGACATTCCGTAAATATATGATTTAGAATTTTGAATTTCTATTTAATTTATAAGACAAAATGCAAATGACCCTAAAGCAACTGATGCGGCACCAATACGACAATGATGGTTGAGGTGGGGTTGTCGTCCTTGAAAAGTAACAAACATGGTCCTACTTGAGGAGAGATCACAAAAAAGAGTTAATAAGGCAAATGAGAGGAGGTATGTTTTCAGATATTGTATTATTATGTTTTATTATCCATCACGAGTTTTGTGTCATTCCTATATTTATTTTATAGATAAATCGCTCCATTTTGGTTGTAGATCAATACGTCTAGATGCAATGGCGATAGCCAAGAAATTCAGTAGCACTCTTTCTTATGATGTGAGTTTGAGATTGCCATTATGGTCATTGGAAGATGCTGCTCGAAAGGGCATATTGAGCATATGGGACCAAGCATATATGATTAAGGTCATAACACCATCATATAAATCAAGATTGTTAAATATTGTATAGTTCAGGGACCCTCTTGTATCTTTTGTATCTATATATTGTTATCAATACACGCAACCCTAATCATGGGTTTTCCACAATCTCACATGGTATCAGAGCTACCTACCAAAACCCTAATTCTAAGAAAACCCTAAATTTCTTACTTTTTTTCCGCCGCCGCCGCCGGCCACCTAATCCGGCGTTCTCTCTCTTCTGGTCACTGCCGTACGCCACCGCGAACGCCACCACGAACGCCACCGCCAGATTCCGGTCTCTGCTGCAACCGCCGTACGCCACCGCCGCCTTCCGGTTACTGCGTATCGCCGTACGCCTGTAACCGTCGCGTATCGCCGCACGACCCCGTGTCTCCTCCCCCTCCATCTCTGCCTGCAACCGTCGCACACGAGACTGCTACGTCGGAACCCTAAATCTCCGCCGCCGCTATCTCCTCCACGATCTGTGGAGTACCGCGCCGGAACCCTACCTCTTAGCGGCGCCGGATCTGACCCTTGCCTGTTGCACGCCGGATCTGCCTCCACACGACACCGACGCTGCTTCTCGCCGGTTCTGTTTCCATACGACGAGTATACCACGCTCGATTGTCGCCGAAATCTGCATCTCACCGTGCATCTCGCCGGATTCCTCACTCGCCGCCTGACTGTCGCCGGAATCTTCTTCCATACGACGGCTGATTTTTGCGGCTGATTTTTTGGTTGTAGTTGTGAAAAGCAAACATAGCCAGCCCTATTTATATTTAAAAAAAAACAAAAAAAAAACAAAAAGAAAGTGTGTTTTTTTTTCAGATTGTGTTGGTACCTCGCCTCGCCACTGTTTTGCCGCCGGCTACCGAGCTTTCAGATCGCCCGCTGCCATCTCACTACCGAGTGTAGGGTTTGTGGTACATTACTTTCCCTCTACCTGCGGTTAAGCACTTTGCTTTTTATTTTGTCGTCTTATTACGGTTATTTTTCGTTTTCTGTTTGTTGCAATGACTTCCTCGCCTGCCTCATCCACCCTTTCTAGCCCTACCGCTAGCCAGCTTGTTTTTGCCCTCACCAACGTTTACTCACAGTTTAGCTTTAAGCTTTCATCTGACGGGTCCAAATATAAGCTTTGGCGCCGCATTTTCCTTGATATGTGTAAAGGTGCCAAAGTTTATGGTCACATTACTGGCAAATCCAAACCTGCAAGTGATAATGATGAGGACTGGGAGGCCATTGACTCCCGTATAAAATCCTGGTTTTACTCAACCTGTGATGCAAACCTTTTGCAAATTATTTCCAGTGATGACTGTACTGCCAAAGATTTATGGGATAAGCTTGATGAATTTTTTCTCAATAACAAAATGTCTCGAATGCTTCAGCTTCAAGAGCAGTTTCGTAACACAAAAAAAGGGACCTCCTCCATTACTGATTTCTGCCATAACTTAAAAAATCTGGCAGATGCTCTGGCTGATTGTGATTCTAAAATCGATGAGATTGAACTTGTCATGCAAATCCTGCGTCAGTTACCACCCTCCTACCATAGCATCGTTGATGTAATCACAAACACAAAGCCCTTTCCCTATTTTCTAGAAGCTAAAAACATGCTTCTTCTTCATGAGTCTCGTGAAGAGTCTGTTGAGCCTCACACAGATACCCCACTTACTTCTTCCGCTGCCTTGTACTCCTCTACCCCGTCTGCCCCAAATGGGAAACCGAAAAATAAATCTAATAAGGGTCGAAATTTTGGGCGAGTTGCTTCCAAAGGGGGGGGGGGAAATACTAATGTTTCTGCGAGCTCTCACTCTTTTGCAGGTAACCAGGGGCACTCTCAGGCCTACTTTGGGGCTTCTCCTCATGCTCCACCAGCTCAGCCAGGCCTTCTTGGTGCACCTTCTGTGCACTCCTTTGGGACAGGGGCTCCTCAGCCATCCCCGACGATGTTCAGTGCCCCTCAGCATCCCTCACCGCATACTTTTCATCCGTCGCCAGTGCCGTCATCTCCGTACCTTTACGGGCAACATCAGTCTCCACACTCAGTGCCCGTTCCGCCTCAGTACGGCCAGCCCATGCAGCCGTCCACACCTGTGCCACTCCCTCCTCAGCCTTCCTTTGGTGGACATGCCTCTCAGTTCAGTCAGCCGCAGTATACTGATTTATCTTCTGTGTTTCAGGCTATGTCTGTTCAGGCGCCTCAAGACAACAACTTTTACATGGATTCGGGTGCAACCAGGCATATGACATTCAATCAAGGTACAATGCACTCTCTAACTCCTTGTAACTCTAATTTCATACAGGTTGGTAATGGTGCTATGGTTCCTGCCAGATACATTGGTCACTGTATTTTACCCTATTCCTCTTACCCTCTTCATCTTAACAATGTTTTAGTTTCTGATAAACTCATCAAAAACCTTATCTCTGTTCGTCGCTTTACCATAGATAATTCTGTTTCTGTTGATTTTGACCCTTTTGGTTTCACTGTGAAGGATCTTAAAACAGGGTCTTTTCTCCAGCGTTGCGACAGCGATCATCATGATCTTTATCCAGTTCTCCCTCCTGCACCTCGGTCTACTCTTGCCTCGGCTAACGTTGCTGTCTCCTTTGACGTCTGGCATAGATGGCTTGGTCATCCGGGTGCTGCTATCTTCCAGTTTCTTGTGTCCCGCAAGTTCATTGCTTGCTCTAGTCAATCTTCTGCTTTATGTCATGCGTGTCAGTTAGGAAAACATTGTCGTTTACCTTTTTCTTTATCTACTACTAAAACTTCTCGTGTGTTTGAACTTATTCATTCTTATTTATGGACTTCACCTGTTATTAGTTTGATTGGTTTCAAATATTATGTTCTTTTTTTGGATGATTTTTCTCACTTCTTATGGGTGTTTCCTTTACGTGCCAAATCTGAGGTGTTTGATGTTTTTAAAACGTTTCGTGCTTATGTTCTAAATCAATTTAAAACGGAGATACAACTTTTTCAATGTGACAACGGTCGTGAGTTTAACAACCAACCCTTCCTAGATTTTTTTAAAACTCATGGCATCAAAATGCGTTTTTCTTGTCCCTATACGTCTCCACAAAATGGAAAAGCTGAACGCACCATCTACAACACTCTTCGCACGTCCCTCATCCAAGCTTCTCTCCCGCCTAAGTTCTGGGTTGAGGCTCTTCTTTCTTCGGTTCACACCTTTAACTTGCTTCCGTCCACTACCATCCAGTACAAAACACCGTTTGAGGTACTATTTGGTTTCTCTCCTACCTACTCTCATCTGCGTGTCTTTGGCTATCTTTGCTATCCAAACACCGCACCCACTGCACCTCACAAGCTTGCCCCGCGATCCTCTGCCTGTGTCTATCTTGGTCCAAGCACTGATCACCGTGGGTATCGCTGTCTGGATCTTATCACTCAAAAGGTAATCATCTCGCGTCATGTCGTCTTTGACGAAACGCATTTTCCTTTTCCTGATTTTCAGCCTCGCCCCTCCTCCGAGGACTACGACTCGTTTGATGTTGACGATTCTCCACCTTCTCTATCTCCTATTCCCGATGCTGTCGCAACTCCGCCTGAATCTAGTACTTCTAACTCATCTTCTTCTGTTGAGCCTTCTCAGCCTCCTGCTCCGGCTACTACCTCCGGTCATCCGATGACCACTCGTTCGCGTACAGGCTCCCTTAAGCCTAAACAGATCTTCAACCTTTCAGTCACTAGTGACATCTCTCCCATTCCTCGGTCTGCTACTCAGGCCATGTGTGACCCTCATTGGCGGGCCGCCATGGATGCTGAAATGGCTGCTATTATTTCTAACTACACGTGGGATCTTGTTCCTAAACCCTCTGATCCTAACATAGTTGGCAATCGTTGGCTGTTTCGCCATAAGTTTGACAGTAATGGACGTCTTGAGCGTTACAAAGCTCGTCTTGTTGCTCAGGGTTTCTCTCAGCAACCCGGCCTGGACTTTGATGACACTTTCGGTCCCGTTGTCAAACCCGCCACTATTCGCACGGTTCTTAGCATCTCCATCTCCCGCAACTGGCCTATTCATCAGCTTGATGTTAAGAATGCCTTTCTTCATGGTGATCTCACTGAGACTGTTTACATGCGTCAGCCTCCTGGCTATGTAAACAGTTCTTTTCCCGATCATGTCTGTCGCCTACGCAAGGCTCTTTATGGCCTTAAGCAGGCACCCCGTGCGTGGTATCATCGTTTTGCTGTCTACCTTTCCTCCTTAGGTTTTCTTAGCAGTAAGACTGACACCTCTCTTTTCACGTATCATCGCGGATCTGATACTATCTACCTCCTTCTTTATGTTGATGACATTATTCTTACTGCCTCCTCTCCTACTCTTATTTCCATGGTTATCTCTAAGTTATCCTCTGAGTTTCCCATGTCTGATTTGGGTCCGTTATCCTTCTTCTTAGGAATCACTGCGTCTCGTAGCAAGTCCGGACTCTTTCTTTCTCAATCTGCCTTTGCTTAGGAGATTCTAGCACGAGCTGATATGGTCTCGTGCAATCCCTGTAGCACTCCGGCTGACACCAAAACAAAGCTTGCTGTTGATGGTGAGCCTGTTCCTGATCCCACCTTATATCGAAGCCTTGCTGGTGCCCTGCAGTATCTGACCTTTACTCGTCCTGATATTGCCTATGCCGTCCAACAGGTCTGTCTCTTTATGCATGACCCGCGTCTTCCGCATCTCAATGCGTTTAAACGCATTTTATGGTATTTAAAGGGTACTCTGTCTCATGGTCTTCATCTTAAGGCGTCAGCCGTTTATCGCTTGGTTGCTTATTCGGATGTCGACTGGGCCGGGTGTCCTAATACACGTCGGTCCACCTCAGGGTTTTGTGTCTATCTGGGTGACAATCTAGTATCTTGGTCCTCCAAACGGCAGCATGTTGTTTCCCGCTCTAGCGCCGAGGCCGAGTACCGGGGGATAGCCAATGTAATTGCTGAAACTGCTTGGTTACGAAATCTCCTTCTCGAGTTGTGTTGTCCTCTCTCTCGTGCCACTGTTGTCTTCTGCGATAATGTCAGTGCCATGTATCTAGCATCTAACCCTGTTCAGCACCAGAGAACCAAGCATGTGGAAATAGATTTACACTTTGTTAGGGAGCGTGTTGCGATTGGTCATGTGCGTGTTTTGCATGTTCCATCCGCTTATCAGTATGCTGATATTTTTACAAAGGGTCTACCTACGAGTTTGTTTCTAGATTTTAGAGATAGTTTGAACATTCGTTTACCTCCCGATCAAACTACGGGGGTGTGTTAAATATTGTATAGTTCAGGGACCCTCTTCTATCTTTTGTATCTATATATTGTTATCAATACACGCAACCCTAATCATGGGTTTTCCACAATCTCACAAAGATCTCATAATCAATCCATGTGTATTTACAGGTAAGCGAGGACAAAATTACGTTCTTGACTGGGAGTGACAATCCCTTTGGTGATAAATGATAATCTGGTGTTTAATGCACCAAGGCAAGATTCAAATTTTCACCCTTTTTTCAAGATTTTGTGTGATTCCCAGATCTTGAAAAGAGTTGATTATAAGAAACATACCAACTTACTTTAACAAATCTTGTGTGTTTTGAAGCAATTTAAGGGTACAGCTATTGGTGTAAAAGTAAAAGTGAGTCTATTGACACCACTAGTGTTGCTGTGTTGGAGATGCCTTTGTTTGTGAGATTCTGAGTATCTTAGGCATGAGAACCTATTTTCCCTCCTCTTTTTTATATGTCATTTTATTTGATAAATGTTGAGTTATTTGGTTTTTAAAAACCATTGGCATCAAGTGGACAATCAAGTTATGGTTCAAAAAATTTCATATGTATCCATGTTCACCACCATACACCCAACACAAACAAATGTGAAAAATCAAAAATAAAACCTACTTTAATTTTGTACTGTATTTGACAGGTTTGGCTAGAAATATGTTCCCAAGTTCATCCAATCGTTTGGCCGGTGCTATATTGGTTAGTTATTTACATCTTGCAAGTGTGTTTATTATAATTATTTAGATTTATATGATAAGAATTGGATCAATTTTCTTCTGGCATGATTCTTTGAAACACATAAGAGTTCAATAGAAAGTGATTCAGAATTGGATCAATTTTCTTCTGGCATTAGAGCATCCACAGTGGTGGAACCTCTAAGAACCTCACTTGCCATATTTTTCTCTGCCACATCATTGCCACCTCAACAAAGTAAGAACCTCCTTAAAACTCTGCAGTGGAGGTTCTTATAAAAACCTCACTTTCCTTTTCTTATTTATCAATTATTATATAAATTCAATATATACATATATATATATATATATATTAAAATTTTCAAATATAATTTATTATTTTTCACTTTTATATTAATATTAAATTTTTAATCTATATATTTTATTAACATATATGAAAAACAATTAAAACGCAAATATAATTTAACTGAAAAGGAGGTACACCGTTACAGAAATATTTATCTTTAAAAAGTATGATTAAATACTTTATAATATAGATCACTTGTAATCACGATTCAACCAAATATGTTTAAGCAGGTCAGAGCGGAGTTGATGATGAACTTCATGTGAGCGTATCTCTAAATTCATTTGAAGATATTCAAGGAATTTATGGGTGGAGCCTTGAAATATGTGTGTCGAGTTATCTAATTTGATTTACAAGTAGAAAAATATTTAAAATAATCTAAACATAATAAATTAATGAAGTAATTAAAAATCAAACTTCTTAAAAACAACTTATAAATTTTGTATAAAAATTTATAAGAAACAAAAAGAACATTTTTTATAATAATTTTTTTTATTAATTTTAAAATATATGTTTTATTGCATAATACATATGTTGTATAGATTTATTAAAAGAAAAAATAGTTAAGAAATAACAAAAATAATAAATAAAATAATAACAGAAAAGGAAAGTATAACAAGAACCCAGGTTCTTGTTCAAGCACCTGGGTTCTAATAAGAACCTGTGACTGGACAAGAACCTCTGTTTCACAGTGGAGGTTCCTGCAAAAACCTCAAGAAGAACCTCGTGAAGAACCTCCATTGTGGATGCTCTTATATGGATTTATACAAGTTTTTAAGGTTAATGATCCATTCCTCTCCTGCTCTATTATATAGATTTTATTGATTGATATATTTTGGTGTTTAATACTAATGTAGATTTTTGTACCTGTTTGTTTTACATAGAGTTTTGTTGTTTTAATAGATGTGTTGATTTATTGAAACATGTTTATATTTAGGAGGAAGAAGCTAAAATAAATGCAGAGAATGTTGATATATATGTTGATCATGCATAGTTTAGAAAATTTAGCTTTGCAAGTTATCGATATTGTCGTCTTTATTTTGAGAGAGCATTCTCTATAGTTTACAAATTCATCAACAATTATTTTTGAATGGACCACTTAGTAGCTATATAAAGAACAAACTTACACACCTCAGTTCCAACCACAGAATTTGTCAAACTCAAGCCCTCCCATTGATCCATTCCAAAAGAGAGTTTTGCAAGTCTCCAAGGCATCACCGAATATGTAGACAGAATATGGTCTAAACCATTAGGATTAGGGCTTTAAGTGAGACGAGCTACTCGTCAGCTACTCGGGATCAAAGCTTGATTCGAGCTCGAGCTTCATTTTAGGCTCATTTAATAAACAAGCTCGAGAGCTCGATTAGGCTCGCAAGCCAAAGGGTGGAGCCAGGAATTTACGTAGGATTGTCCTCGAAAATGATATCGTAATGATATCAACATTCGATCAAAAAACGAATGTATTTATTATTAAAGTGGTACACTAACCTTATTGATTCATCAACGAGCTTTCATCTCCTAAAACATATCAATGGTGTCTTCATTCTTAACGTCTGCACTAATCGGCTCCAAATCAACGGTGGTTTTTCTTTTGGTTAAAAAACTTATCCATAGTACTCAAATATCCTAAACAATATACAAACAACAAAATCACGTATCAGAAAAAGTTGAAGACTATATATCAAGTTGTGCCAATTTTAATAAATAATCATGATTCATGGGTTCCTTGAAATTCTTCCTAAAATCTAAATTGATGATTAAAAAATCCAAATACCAAGTGAAGGAGGGATAAAGAACAGAGTATTAACTAATGAAAGTGAATAAAGTGATTAAGTAAAAGTAAAACCCTAAAAGTAAAAAATTCACGGTTGTGTAAAATTGTAAATTGTAATCGATATGTGTAATCGAATAAGCAAAACCGTGAGTTATCAATATTCTTGAAGCCGTTCACTTGCCTGTTGGGTTTGGGCAACATGGATTGGATATTGATATCTATGGATTTGGGCTTAAAAAAAAGTCTAGGGTGGGCCATTGCAAATCCTGGGCCAATGCTCCTGAATCCGAATAAACGAGTCTCATTTAATACATAATATAAATTAATATAAGAAAATTACGTCTTGATTTGATGTAAATAGAAAGAATTAAATCGAAATCAATCAAAAAGACTTTCGAAATCAACCAAAAAACCAAAAAAAAAATTCCTAAAATCAAGAAAAATAACTTAGAAATCCTTCAAAATTAACCAAGAAAACTCAGATAATCCTTAAACTGGTGTAATTTGGCTAAACATTTATCAAACAACTTTATAGGGATTTTAATGGTGCCTCCAATCTATATATATATATATATATATATATAAAGCTCAAACATGGCATTGCCATGTGGCAATCTCTCCTTTTTTCTACATTTTTTTTTAATTTTTAGTTTTATTTTAATTTAATGTTAATCAATATTAGAATTCATTTACATTAAATTGAAAACTTTTCATTTTGTGTAACGTCATCTTCGTTATTAGAGAAGAAACTACACCCTCTTTATTAGAATTCATTTACATTGGAGGAGAAACCACACCCTCTATATAAAGTCACCTTCTTGCTTGGTGATTTCCGAAATCAGGTTTTCAATAATGTAATGTGAGTTGCAACAAAAAGATAGCATCAAGTCAAGCCCTGCGTATAAAAATCAATTCAACTATATGTTGGCTTATGGTTTTTCAACTTTTATCTTCTACATTTCAGGTTTTTTTACGCTTCTATGTTCCTTTTCTAGAGCATGTCAGGATTGTAGTAGCCATCATCGAATAACCTACGCTTGAGAGGTAAAAATCTACAAAATCTACATTTTTTCTACAAAGCGATTGTTTGGTTGGTTTATTTAGTTTATTTTCTTTCCAATTTGATTTTTCATCTAATATGTTTTAATCGACTTTTACAGGTTGACCACAAACTCTTAAAGTGATAAACAATCAATGGTTGCTAGAAAGTCAAGCCATATGTGTACATCGTTGCTTTTGAGGCATATGTGTACATCGTTGCTTTTGAGGCATTATTTATCTCAATTCGCATTCCGAATAATTGTTAGTATAAAACGTTATTGTTATGTAGATTATGTGGATCTGTTTTTTGATGGTTTATATAGGTTTTAGTTAGTGTTTGTTTTATCTCGAGCATGAATACATAATATTACAAACTTCTAAAATACTTCTCAGTTCAATATGTTGCATTTTGAAATTTCTATTTTATATGTATGTGTGTTGTTACTATCTGAAGTATAGAATTGGCTAGAAACTCATTTTTACAAGGTTTCTATTTGATAATTCATAGATGTAACTATGTAAGTAAGTACATCTCAATTAGGGTTTGACATTTTTTCATAACAAAATGTCAAAATGTTTTTTGTATAAAAACTCCATAGCTCTGGTTTGTAATGAGTTGGGGAAAAAATTACATATACTTCTCATTTATTATATGTGTTGTTTATTTATAATTTTTTTAAGAATAGTAGTTTTTATTTGTAATTTTATTTAAAAAAAACAATAGTCCATTTGTAAAGGGTGACAAAAATTATTAGTATTTCGTCAATGTATTTGTAGCTTATTTTGTTATGTTAACCATCAATATACTTAAAAAACTTTTTGCTTTATTTACTATTAATTTTTATTTTCACACCTAATGATACAACAACATTAGTTTTTAGTTTTTTAAGTCTATATATCACATTAATAGATGGAATATATTTTATTATTATTTTAATTATTATAAATTATTATATACCTTATTAATTAATTTAATCTTTCATATTCTTATGTTAAATATTATTAATTGATATATACATATATGAAATACTTATGATAATTTAATGTATTTAAATATGTGTGATAAAAAATTAATGAGAAACTTAAATTGTTGATACTATATTTTGAGAGAATTTAAAATAGTATTTACTATTTTTTTTCGGAAATAATTTCCAAATAACATCTCATTTAGTGTATGTAGCTTAAATATAACACATTAATTACTAAATATATATTTTATTTTTATTTATCAAACAATCAATATGAATAAAATTATATTGTCTTTTCTTAGTTTCACATTTAATGTTTTTTACCATTATTTCTTATTAAAATAATCTGTATACTTAAAAATAATTATTTTTACCAACCGATACATTATTATCAATATATAGTATTGTAAAATGGATAAAAGAACGGGGGTTGATATTTTGCAAACGATTGAAAGGTTGTTTTATTATTTATCCATTATTTAGTTTTTTATATTTCTCTAAACAAAATTTCATTATTTTTTTGTAATTATTATAAATTAATATAATACCATTAATTAACGTAATCATTCATATTCTTCTTTATTATTATCAATTAATATACATAAACGAAATTTTTGTGACAGTTTAATACATTTAAATGTACATGATAAAACATTAATCAGAATATTAATCATATTTATATATTTGTTTCTCTCACTTTGATTTATGTTCAATCTAAAGTCAAACACATTAAAAATGACTCTAGATTTACTCTAGATAGTTTTCATGCTCTAGTTAAAAATCATAAAGCAAATGAACCTGATAAACACTTACTTAGGCAAGTGTTTAGTAAATGACCATCCAAATTCCAGAAATGTTCTCACCATAACAAATCTCTCGTCTCTCTTTGTCTCTCTCTGTACATATGTGTGTATGTGCAGTCCATTTAAAATACAAACCAAACATTTCTTAGCTCTTAATTACCATCCTATATACCAGTTCTCATACTTTGTTCCATGTATGAAACTTTCACTATGTTTGCATAAATTGCATATGGATAAAGAATTACAAAACTTTTTCCTGTAAAAGCAAAGTCACATATACACACAATAATAAAATATGCAAAACAATATGATCATCATAGCTAAAAATCATAGTGAAAGTTTCACACAACAGGAAAAAAAATTTATCCATATTAAACATAACTACAAAATATTTTTACATGGAAAAGTCATAGTAAACAATAATAAACTTTCACTATGTTTGCCTATAGGATCAAACCCGGCAAAAGCAAAGTCACATATACACACAATAATAAAATATGCAAAACAATATGATCATCATAGCTAAAAATCATGCTCACTAAATAACTTAGACGTCGTTTACTTAATGCTTATCCGGCAATATTTACTCGGTCAATCTACCTTACAGGATGAACATACTAGAATCAAACCCGGTAAAAGCGATGGCATGAATTGAGAGTCTTAGCCGGTAAGTGAGATCAACAACTCTAACCTAATAAATGCTTACCGGGTAAATTGTTGCATATGATACCGTTTTGAGAAGCTAAAATATTGTCCGATATGATAGATGATAGAGTTCAATTTTACCGGTAAACGCTTAACAGATAAGTGTTCAAGTAAACGACCCCTTATATTACGTTTCACATTGTTGTAACAAATATCAGGAAAGTTCAACTACAAAACTTTTTCCTATTGTGAGCTAGCGTCCTGGTTATCCCATTCATTAGGCCTTCTGTACCATGCCTCGGCTTCGGCAGGTTCGAGGTCGCAGGCTCGGCAGGTTTGCCGGGTTCGTGCTACTTGGCTTGTGGGTTTGTGAAGCAGGTTCGACCGAGGATTCATGAACCCGATGAAGTCGTTGGTAATTTTAAAATAAAAATATTTTTAAATATTACCGTTTTCCAATGGTTATATTTTTTAGTTTTAATTTTTTTTCAAATTTTCATTCTATAAATTACAACACAATAACTTGTTTATAGTGTATGAATATTTATATAGGACCGACTTTTTTAGTTAGATGGATATATATCGACTATGGATATTCATTTGTTTAAATATAAAATGTAAAGAACATGAAAATAACCTATCCCTCTATCTTCTTCAATTCTCCACCCCAAGCTCCACTGCAACTGATTCCTCCAAAACACTTGATATCTTGAATCCATCATTCTCTCTTCATGACTCTTCGGAGCATCCACTCATAAAAACTTCTTGCCATATTGTTCCCAAAAAGTAGTCCAACCACTAGCCCGCTCGCAACTCCGAAAAGTATAACAACCCAGTCAATTCCACTTGGGAAATCAGACTCAATATCTTTGTTGAGTGAAACTGTCACAGACTTTGATGTGTCTGAATGCCCACATTTCTTGGATAAAGGGTCTCCGCACAATGCGAAATTTCCCATGTAAGAAATGTTTGAAAATGTATTGAACTGTCCACCTTGGGGTATCGGTCCATCAAGGTTGTTGTACGACAGGTTTAAGAACTCAAGGAAATTCAACTGAGTGAACTCTTGAGGTATTTTTCCTGAGAGCTTGTTACCGGAAAGATCCAATGACTCAAGAAGTGTCAAGTTCTTCACGGAGGATGGGATGGCCCCACAAAGCTCATTATTTGAAAGATTGAGTGACCGAAGACCAATGAGGCTTTTGATGGTTTCTGAAATCTTCCCCTCGAACTTGTTACTTGAGAGATCAATTGCAATGAAGCTGTTTATAATCTTCTCATACTCTGTACTTACACCTTTGTTGATAAACTTCATTGAGCATGTATAATTCCTTAACCTAATATTGATTGCTTGCATATACTCCGCATCTGAGTCTGTCTTCTTCATTGCTAACCACTTCGAGAAGTATTGATTTGGCAAATCACCCGAAAATGAATTTTGTGAAAGGTCGATGATGCGTAATTTTCGGAACATTGGGTTACTTTTACTTGGGATCCTTATGGGACCATGAAAATTGTTGGACCTGAGGATGAGAACTTGTAGCTCTGAAAGTGCTCCCAACCAGAACGGAAACATGTCCTTCATATGGTTATTTCCAAGATCTAAGATCTTTAGTGAGGTACAGTTTTCCAATGACCTAGGTAGTTGGCCCTTCAACTGATTTTCGCTTAAATCTATCATTACAAGGTTGCTTCCAGCCATGAATATGTTGGGAATGGTTCCTTGTAAAGTGTTGCCTCGAAGATTTAACACCAACAAAGAATCGATTAATTTCTCTAAGCAACGAGTAATGGGACCATTAATGTTGTTGAACGACAAATCAAGCAATTGGAGAGATTTCAAGTCACATATGGCTCGTGGAATTTCTCCAGTCAGCTTATTATTTGAGACCTGAAAGATCCTGGTGGTTGGAGATGGCATTGGGATGGATCCATGCAGCTTGTTGTAGCTCAAGTCCAATGACTCTAAACCAATCCAAGGAACAACTAGCGAGTGATGCTCAAAACCCGTTAGGGAATTTTGAGAAAGTGAAAGTACCTGCAATGTTTCCTTGCCAACATTACCCATCCATTCGGGTATCAACCCATCAATTCTATTGTTGTCAAGCAGCAAAACCTCCAGTTGATCTTGAGATCGCAGAAAGTCAGGGAAGACTCTCAAGTTACAATCCTCGAACTCTAATGCATCAAACTTTGGTAGAGTGTTGGCCGTATGGTTACTGATGACTGAAAGTGTGATTCTATTTCCACTTAGAGAGAGATGTCTTAGTTTCTGAAGAGAAAGAAAAATATCAACCTCCACTGTGCCACTTATGTTGTTATCATTCAAGTAGATTCCTTCAAGATTTTTGAGATCTGATAATGAGCTTGGAATTGGGCCTGTCAATTGATTGTTTGCAAGGTCTAATATTATTAGTTTGGTCATGGTGCTTGGAAAGGGTGGGATTGGGCCTGTCAATTGATTGTTTGCAAGGTCTAATACTATTAGTTTGGTCATGGTGCTTAGAAAGGGTGGGATTGGGCCTGTCAATTGATTGTGTGCAAGGTCTAATGTTGTTAGTTTCGTCATGGTTTTTAGAAAGGGTGGGATTGGGCCTTCAATTTGATTCGAAAACAAGTTTAGGTTTTCCAACTGGGTCAAGTTCAAAATTGATGATGGGACCTGACCGTACAAGTTGACATCAACAAGTCCCAAAGAAGTAAGCTTAGTTAGCTTACCAAACCAATCAGGCAACTTCCATTTGTCAAAATTATTGTAGGAAAAGAATATATATGCAAGGTTTGAAAGGCTTTCCAAGGATGGAAGGTTGCCTGTAAACTCATTTTCCCCAAGCCTCACGTATGTAAGGTGTGTTAGGTTGCCTATTGATCTCGGAAGAGGCCCCAATAAAGCACAATTATACAGATCCAACTGCTCTAAGTATATGAGGTTCCCAATTGAAGGCGGTACCTCGCCATGAAAGTTGGTTCCAGCGAGGACCAGACTCTTAAGTTGACTGTTCCCATGAAACGTGGGTAAATAACCAGTAAGATCACTGTTATCCTGCAAGTGAAGAAGTTGCAGGTTTGGCAAGTGAAATATACTTGTTGGGAATTTACCATGAAGCCCACAATCACCAAGAGAGAGTGATCTTAAGGAAGAGGAATTAGCCAAGATGTCTGGTACTTGAGAATCTAAGTTAACCCTTGAGAGGAAGAGTTCTTTTAGATTATGTGCTAATTTTTGAACCAGATTTCTAAATACAGAACCTTGCAGCTTCAATGAGTTTCTTTCTAGATCCAAGGAAACCAATTGGGTAAGTTGTGAGATTTCTTTTGGGACTTGGCCGCTGAAAACAGAAAAAGAAAGATTTAGATTTTCCAACTGAGAAAGACGGCAAATCGCAGATGGAATTTGAGAGAAACGGAAATCATTATCTGCAAGGTTTAGGGTACGAAGGTGAATGAGGCTGAAGAGAGTGGTGGTGGAGTTGATGGGGCCATAAAGAAAGCTGCTGCTCAAATCGAGCACAATCACGTGACTAGAGGAGGTTTCGTCACTACACTCAACCCCGTCCCAAGAACAGCAGTAGCTCTTGCCCTCGGACGTATTGTGGGTCCATGAAGCAAGCTTTGGGTAAGAACGAGGATCCTCGGATGCAGATTTTTTGGTAGAGATGTTGTTCTTGAAGTCGAGTAACAGAGAGCAATCGTCGAATGAATGAGATTGAACTTGAAGTGAGACATATAGCAGCAGCAAGAAGAGGGAGATAAACAGATGCAAAGATTTTGCCATCATCATTGATACTGAAACAAATAAAGTGAACATATATGTATGGCTTATTTGATTGTGAGTGACTTGGTCCTTATATAGATTTTTTATTTATTGTACTCTTGAATTTGATGGTTAAAACAAGTATCTTTTAATTGGATGCTCCCACTAGCCAGAAGATGACAATACACAAAGACTTTCTTTACACCAACTTCAGTTGCTTATGAGTTATTTAACCTGAGTTATTATTTCTATTTTGAAAACTTTTTAAAAATACAACATTTCAAATGCGATCCTCAGTTCAATTATTTCTATTGTAATTGGAATTAATGGCTTATCAAATACATTTCTTCAATATAATTTTCATTTGTACATCATCATGATATATTCCTTCGAGTATATATAATACAAGACTTTCAAATTTTGAAAACTTTTTAAAAATACAAGACTTTCAAATGCGATCCTCAGCTCAATTATTTCTGTTGTAATTGGAATTAATGGCTTATCAAATACATTTCTTCAATATAATTTTCATTTGTTCATCATCACGATATATTCCTTCGAGTATATATAATACAAGACTTTCAAATTTTGAAAACTTTTTAAAAATACAAGACATTCAAATGCGATCATCAGCTCAATTATTTCTATTGTAATTGGAATTAATGGCTTATCAAATACGTTTCTTCAATATAATTTTCATTTGTACATCATCATGATATATTCCTTCGAGTATATATAATAATTAAATTGAAATTAAATATTTTTTTTCTAACCAAATACATTATTAAGAAACTTGAAAATTAAAATAACAGAAATACTTAATCTTGAAAACCACACTACTAAAAAAAGTTATTACCGACGGTCAAAACAGTCGGAAATCAGTTTTAACGGCGATTTTTCCGACGAACAAGCGTCGCTAAGAACCTAGTCGGTAAAAGGCACCGGCGTGTTTTACCAGGGGCGAAGCCAGAGAATCTCTTTTAGTGCCGTAAAATAAAATTCTACGAGTCCCAAGATTGAGAAATAAGTATATATATATGTAGTCAATGGTTCTATAATAATCGAAAGAAATAACTAAAAAAGATGAGTTAAAAGAAATAACAAAAGAAAGAGCAACTTTGACATAAAAATCGTAACTATAGTGTTATTATATATCCATACAATTGTGAGAAAAAAATTTAAAATTGATCATCAAATGTTCTTAAATTACAAATATGCCATCTTTAATTTCATACTTGGTGGTGGCTGTCGCTATCTTTAGATTCAAAAAATTAAAAATAGAGGTGGTAGGCGGTGGTGCTAGGTAATTGGTAGTAGTTGTAGAGGTGGTGGAGGAGGTTGTTGTAGTGGAAGACGAGGTGGAGGTAGCCTACAGTGGCTACCGGTGGCGGCCACGGCCACGACTAGTGGTGGTAAACCATAAAACAAATATCGTATTGAATTATACATCCAACAAGTGTTAATTAATAATATTAGTATCTAACTCATTTTTGTGTCATGTTCCACTCTGTCACAGTTCATGTCCTTGTCCCATGTCGCACCAAACGTGGGAAAGGGAATTCATGTTCTGTCCCATGCTGCACCAAACGTGGGACAGTAAATTTTGTACCATCCTGTCCCACGTACCAAACGCAGCCTTAATCTCTCTTGATTTGTTTAATCTCATGTTCTCTCATTAATTGCACTTTAGAGAATAATTGATCTAGTGCATCTCGATTCATCTCACCTCTTAATATGTATTCAACGATTGCTAAGTACTTCTCATATTAACCTCAAATTTTCATTTAAACTCAATATTTGACCAGGTTCATGAAAGAACTTAAAAAAAATTAAGAAACATTCTTGTAACCTTTTATGTATAAGATTCAATTTACATTTTAAACCACAAAAACATTTACATATAGTTATTCTATAAAATATATACAACATGAGAATTAAAATAAGTAAAAAAATTAAAATATTAATTATTCAACGTAACGTTTATAGTTTCCTAGAAATTTTCCATGTCAATAATTTACCATGAGAAAGCCTACGCTAAAAAAGTTTCCACAAAATATCCATACTTTTTTATAAAGTTTTTTACTTAAAAAAGTTGGTATATTTCTAGTATTGAGGAATAAAAAATAAAAAGATATAACATAATATCAAATAGAACATGTTGTTATGGTTTTGTTTTTTGATGAGTTACGTACGTACTCATGATCGTATTTTTTTTAAGTGCGTTGATCAAGGTCGTGTGGTCATATCTTTTAATAAGTCTGGTCCTTAAATAAATCAGGAACCTATTGGAAACTATATTATGGATTGGCACATTGTAAAAATTCTATCATATTGACAAGATCTATTATGCTTTTAGAAGAAAAAAAAAACGTCAAAAAAAACAATACCACCTGCAGAAACATGTAATTTAACTCTATTGATAAAAAATGGGAAAGGGGATCAAAATTCTTTATTTTTTATTTTAAATATTATAATAATTTATACTCAAGTTTTGATAAGTATATGTTAGCGAAATAAAACTAAAAGGACAATAATGGCCCTTTATTTAAAATACTTTTCAAACTTTTTTAGCGTTAGATCGAAGTCGAGAAAAGTGATAACAATAACTAGCTATTAACTACATGTGGACGAGAATCGCAATTTACTTTTCAAAAAGGTCGGTTGACTTTAGGTCAATGAACAATATGCTAGAATGTAAATTTGTCGTATTTCGTATATATGGAATCAAAACATATGTGATTCATGAAGACCATATTATAAACCACAAATTTTCCAGGAACAAATTAATCAATCACCATTGACGTGGTTTGCACGTACCCTTAATTCCAAATTTGTTTTCTATCTTCATGAAATTTTGGAGACAGCCACAAAGTGTTACAAAACCACTAGCTACGTTGAAAATATTTCGAGTTTAAAACTGATAATTAAAATTTTTTATATTTAACTTTATTTTTCATTATAAGATGTTAATTTTATGGTTTAATATGTATTTAAAGCACATATCAAGTTTATAAAATTCAAGGTCAATTTGATCACAAAAAATTTGAAAAAGATTCGTTAGATAGTGCATCTTCAAACTCATAATATTTAAATTTAATAATTTTGAATTTTTTTAATTTGAGGATTATAATGGTATAATTTGTAACTACATATTTTTAATATAATCTTAGTTCACATAATATTATATATGCTAGTATGTTAAAAACATAAAATGAAAAAAAAAATATGAGGTAACTTAATTAACTATATATATAAGGAAATAAAACGTAATTTAAATAAAAAAGTAATATTATTTTTAAGTACAATGTTAAACATGAGAGGTGTTTACGACTTTTAAACTTATCGGATAGTATAAATATATATACATATATACATACATATATAGTATTAAGGTTCAAATGAGAAGTGCTAAAAAAATGAGAAGTAGAGAAGTGATCATAGTCTTCTATTTTGTGGAATAGCGGAAGGGTATTTTGGTAATTATTTCAATTATCCATATATGAATCATTCCAATTATTCATATATAAATCATTATAGTGTGAAAATTCATATAATAATTCGTATCTGAATTTTTGTTATATGAACCTTCTTTATATGAAGGTTTATATATGAAGTTTCATATATGAATCTTTGTAAATTGAAGATTTATATATGAATCTTTGTAATATTAAGCTTTGTTATATGAAAGGTGTTATATGAACATTCAGATATGAATCTTCACACTACAATGATTCATATATGAATAATTGGAATAATTACAAAAATACCCTTTCGCTATTCCACAAAACTTACGATACTCCTTTAATAATCTGCTACACCAATTAATTAATAACCATTATCAAATAAATAGAAGGCTATGATCACTTCTCTATTTCATAGTTTTTTATCACTTCTCATTTGAACCTCCCTCTACATAAAATTAGGTTCAAACAAGAACAAAACAAACTTACAAGAATGAAGGAACCATGTAAATCACAGGTGATTTTGTACTAAGCTCGCCCACTCGCACCGACCAACGCGCCTTGTCGGCAAGTGTACTACACTCGCTTTTTTTTGTTTAGTACAAAATCACATGTGATTTACATGGTTCCTTTGTTCTTGCAAATTGGATTGTTCTTTTATAAACCTCCCTCTATATATAAATATTATAGATAAATGTGTAAAATAAAAAATGTAAATTTAAAAGAATATATAACATAAATTAATTTGGATGTATTGTTATATTTAATAATACGATCAACTCCAAAAAGAATCAATTTTAGATTCATTTTGAATGTATTATCTAGACAATTGTAATGAAACAATTTGTTGAAAAAACGAAAAGTAATTTTAGTTTATGTATATTATTTATATTAATATGATAAGATGTAAGTGAAAAAAAAGTAGAAAATTGAAAGTAATTTAATTAAGGTTGTGTTTGGCAAAAATAAGCTAGCTTATAAGCTAGTCCATCCAAACATGTATCAGAAGCTAGCTAATAAGCAAGCTTTTTGAAACGTTACTTTAAGTAGCTTATGAGGAGTTTTGTAGCTTTTTCCAACTATACCATTATTAATATTAATTATTAAATTGAAAGATACTCTTTTCGGTCATTTTACATACTCATAAGCTAGTTTTTACCAAACATAATTTGTTGATAAGCTAGCTTATCAGCTACTAGCAAGTTTATCAATCAACAGGTAGCTTATCAGCTAGTATGCCAGCCTAAGAGTGAATTGCAATTTTGGTTCTTGTGGTTTATTTTTTTCTCACTTTGGGTCCCCATAAAACTTTTATTGCAAAAAGGAAAAAAAAAAAAAAAAAAACCTAAAGTGAGCAATTTTGCTTAGTTTTGGTCCCTTAAAACTAACATCGTTAGGTATTCTTGTGGACCAAAAACAAGCAAAATTACATACTCTAAGGTTTTTTGTGCAATAAAAATTCTATCATATTGACAAGATCTATTATACTTTAACTCTATTGATAAAAAATGGGAAAGGGGATCAAAAATATTTATTTATTATTTTAAATATTATAATAATTTATATCAAGTTTTAATAAGTTGTATAAGAATCAATTATTAATAAAATTTACAGAAAAAAGTAAATTACATATTTGGTCCCCGTAGTTTACACATAATTACACTATTTGGTTCTTAGTTTAAAATACTTATGGAAATAGTCCCTATAGTTCACATTATATTGCATTATTGGTCCCTATGGTTTACATTATGTTGCACTATTAGTCCCTGTGGTTCACACTATATTGCACTATTGATCCCTATATTTTATACATTGATTTCAGATGAAGTTAGAGTTTGGAGACCAATAATGCAATCTAATATAAACCACAAGGACCAAATTCTTAATTACTTTAAAGTAGGGACTAATGGTGCAATTAAGTGTAAACCACAAGAACCAAATATGTAATTTACTCTATAGAAAATTAGGGAAATAAAAATAAAAAGACAATAGTGGCCCTTCGTTTAAAATACTTTTCAAAATTTGTTAGCGGTAGGGATAAAAAAAGAACTAATGAAAACCATAATAACTAAAAGGGGAATTATAATTTGATCCCGTGTAAAGTAAATGGGTAAAGTTATGTGATTGTACAAATGTGATTCAGAATAGAAGTATACTTTTATTTAAGTGCATGAAAAACTAAAAGAAAATCTATATAACAACATTCTAACTGAAAATGTAACTTTAAAAAATTGAAGTCAAAAAACGTTATAAACAATAACTACATGGACGAGAATCGCAATTTACTTTTCAAAAAGGTCGGTTGACTTTAGGTCAATTAACAATATGCTAGAATGTAGATTGTCGTATATGTGGAATCAATGCATATTCATGAAGACCATACTAAACCACAAATTTTCCATGAACAAATTAATCAATCCCCATTGACGTGGTTTGTACGCACCCTCAATTCCAAATTTATTTCTATAAATGCTATGTTTGGTAAACTATCTGATAAATTAGCTAATAACTGATAAGGTAACTTATAAACAAATTATGTTTGGTAAAAACTAGCATATGAGTATGTAAAATGACCAAAAAAAACATTTTTTATAAGGTTCACTTGGATTTGTCCAGACTGCATCCTTGGTAATTTTTATCGAGAGCTAAATCATGCTCTCTTGGGATTAACACTCAGTGGCCCCTGGTTGCTCTCCTCCGGATTCGAACTTAGATGGGTTTTTTCTCCAACACCAAGCCTTAACCGGTAGGCTACCCCGTTCGGATTAAAAAAATTAAACAATTATAAATAATTTATTATATAATTAAGACAAATTTAAAATAATATATTTAAGGGAGAATTGCATCTATATCCTTACAAACTTAAGTAATTACATCTATATCCTTGCAAACTTTTAAACTACATCTATATCCTTACAAAACTTAAGTAATTACATATATATCCTTATACATATTTTATTAATTTTTAAACTATTTTAAAATCATTAATAAATATCCTAAATATAATTTAAATGTTAAATCCCAAATCTACCCTTACCCTTACCCTTCTAAATCAAAATCCTTATCCTCCTCTTTTCTTTTCAAATTCTCAACCCTAATTTAAATGAAAAATGATATTTGGTTTTAAATTGTTAATCAATCATTATAATAGATGGAAGGAAAAATCATTTCACCCAAATTGGGGGAATAGAAAAATTAATTTAACATTTCCCGCTTTATTTTACAGTTCATCCTTCCCACCTCACCAATATATCCTACTTTCAAAAATTACCAATTTCCCAAAAGCTTTTCATCACCATCTCTTTAAAGTTTTCTCTTCATATGAGAAACAAACTCAAGAAGAGAATAATTTATACTTATATATCTTTGTCATTTGGTCAACAATGGTGGGCTCCAATCATCCATGGTCACTCCTCTCTCTCTCTCTTTGAGGTTGAGTTCTCACTGTTAATGGATTTTTTTATGGTTTCATTTTCTTCTCTATCTCTCTCTTTGAGGTTGAGTTCTCACTGTTAATGGGTTTTTTTATGGTTTCATTTTCTTCTCTATCTCGTCTCTTTTTCAGTTTTTATGGTTCAATTTAGGTGTTTATTAATTTACTATAGTAGAGTTTGGCTACAAGAAATTGGGTGTTTGAGTTCTCATTGTTAATGGTTTTTTTTTATGATTTGATTATTTTTTGTGGTTTCATTTTCTTCTTTATCTCTTGTCTTTTTCTTTGTTTTTTATGTTTCAATTTAGGTGTTCTTTAATTTACTATAGTAGAATTTGGACAAGAAACAAGAAGATAAATGGAGATAGTGTATTGGTGATGGAAAATGTATACGTTGTTGGTTCTTGGTTCTTGGTGATGAAGCTGCATATCTCTTCAATGAGGGAGATGCTCTTGGTGATATCATGGTTGATGGAGGATTAGGGTTGGGAATTTGAAGAGAAAAAGAAAAGGATAAAGGGATTTTGATTTAGAAGGGTAAGGGTAGATTTGGGATTTAACATTTAAATTATAATTAGGTGATTTATTAATGATTTTAAAATAGTTTAAAACTTAATAAAATAGATATAAGGATATATGTGTAATTACTTAAGTTTTGCAAGGATATAGATGTAGTTTAAAAGTTTGCAAGGATATAGATGTAATTACTTAAGTTTTGTAAGGATATAGATGCAATTCTCCGTATATTGAAAATAGATTTTTAATAGTGTAATATGTTAAATAATACAAACAATAAGAAAATTATATAATATAATATAGAATTTATTATTATTATTATTATTATTATTATTATTATTATTATTATTATTTTAATTATTATTATTATTATTATTATTATATAACAACACTATAATTCAATTTTTATTAAAACAAACTTTAGAAAAAATCTACATTAAATTATATCTTAAATTACTATTAAATATAATAAAAATAAAAAACAAAATTAATCAACTTCAAATATCTTAAATAATTAAGATTTAAAAAAAATATGTTTAAGAATTAGATATAACTTTTTTTATTAAAGTATTTAACATGTTTAAATTATATACCATTTTAAAGTTTGTTATATTTATTTGTTGATAATTAAACATATTAAATAATATTAAATATAACTAATAAAACTTGAAAATAAATAAGATATAATGCATAATTTAGTTTAATTAATAACTAATTTTAATTACTAAAAATTATTATTTATTAATAATTAATATATCATTTTAATTAATAATAGTTAATATTCTTAAAAAGGTTCACCTAGGCTTTGCCTACACTACATCATTTGGCAATTTAGAACAGAAATTGAAAATTCGGTCGTCTGAGACTAAGCCTGGCCACAAGATGCGCACGAGGGGATTCAAACCTGGGGTGAATGGGATACCATCCACATTCCCCACAGGCGTTACCGCTACGCCACAACCCTTGTGGTTATAATAGTTAATATTAATAAAGGGTATAATAAGAAAAAGTTACAAAAAAACTCCTTATAAGCTATTTTTTATCTTACCAAACATGTACACAGAAAATAAGCTAGCTTATAAATCAGCTTATAAGCTAGCTTATTTATATCAAACAATGCCAAAGTGTTATAAAACCACTAGCTATGTGTAACATATTTCAAGTCTATAGAGGATTAAAAGATATTATTTTTTCACATTTACCTTTATTTTTCATTACAAGATGTTAATTTTATGGTTTTTATGTTTTTTTTAAAACGTATATCATATTTATAAAATGTAAAGTTAATTGGTTTTTATGTAATTCAAATACATCACCCACCACTTTTATGGCTACCACTTCCCCTACCTCCACCACCACCTTCGCTGCTGCCGCCACCGCCGCCACTGCCACCACCACCACCGCCACCGCTGCCACCACCGCATCCGCCAACAGCATCGCCAGCACCGCCTCTGCCACCACCACCAGCAGTAACACCACCACCCACATCACTTCCACCACCACCACCACTACCTCCATTTTCGGGGCCCCTGGCGATTAAGATTGGCAGAAATGCGTGACCACGCTCGGATAGAATAACATTAGTTATTTGGAAATTTCCGTAACTGCAGGCAATCAAAATCAGTGTCAGGAAATACTTGAGTTTATGATTGAAAATTCTCAGCTCCATGTCTAAAACTCATTTTAGAAATATCGTGTGTAAAAGTAATGAACTTGTGTACAATTCAAATATGAATCGTATTTCTGGATATAAGAGATCTTATAACATGGTTAACCTAAATGTCTGGCTAGGGACCTCCTTAGGCTAATGGTAACAGTTAAGTTACTTGTCTTGCACAAGTGGGAGTCTGAAAGGATTATGTGCAAGACAGTAATTAGGATTACCATGTCCAATGTTATAAGACACTACTGGGTCACACTGCTACACACCCAATTAGAGATCATCTGGATAATAGGTGTGAGAAATAATTAATTAAATTTAATTATTAAAAGAGATAAAAGAATAAATAATAAATTGATTATTTATTGGAAATAAATTATTAAAGATAATTAACAGTTTGTTAATTAAATAATTATAAGAGTTGTAGACGGGTTGGGCATTCTTATTAAACACTACCTTATTTATTCTTATAAACAAGGGTGGTGATCAGTTAGAAAATTAAATCTGATTTCATTAGTTGCTTTCTCACCAAGAAAACCCACATCCTCTCTCTCTCTCTGGCCGCCGGCCTCACACACACACAACCGGGTTTTGGTTTTTCGTTCAGTCCAAGGCGGTCTAGCAGCCTATCTCAAGTTGGTGCAGTAGCGGTGTATCCCTCACTAGCCTCCGGAGCCGGTTTTTGGTATCAACAAAAGGTAAATTTGTAAAACCCTCTCGATATAGTGTCTGATTAGTCATGGTTGGATCTCTGTCGGGATTATAAGTTTTATTCCGCTGCGTTATCTGTTTAGGTCAAATAATCCCAACAGTGGTATCAGAGCCACTTCCGTAATCTGTTTGTTAGTAGGTTTTGATAAAATTGGTTTCTAAAAATCTGATTTTTATGCATTGGTTTTAAAAAAAATTGGATTTTTTTATTGAACACCCGTACGTTCGTGGCAATCGGCGGTGGAACGGCTGCTGTCGCCGGCCGAACCGCCGGACCGATCGCCGGACGAACCGTGAACGGACCAACCGACGACCACCATGTTTCGGTGGCCGATCGATGTGGTCTAACCGCTGGACCACCAAAGCCGCAAGCGGCGATGGTGGTCGTGGTCGTTTCCAGCCGCGAGCCGCACCACCACGGCGGCAGTAGCCGTCCGGTGGTGGTGGTGGTTTAATTTGTTATCGCCAACCGCGGCGATGGAGGTGGTGTTTGATGCTGCTGCTGTCGTCGCGAGTCACGGGTGGCGACGGCGCTTCGGTGCTGTTATCGTCGCCGGTTAAATGGTGGCGGCGGTTTTGGTTTTGATCAGCGACGAAGGAGGCGGCAGCGGTGGCGTTTTGACGTTGCCGTCGTGCGCCAACAGGTTACGGTGAACGGCGACGATCACCGATCGGCCAAGCCACGGCAGTGGCGGCCGATTGCTGCTGCTGTTGTGGCGGTTGGCGGTTGGTGACGGGGCTGCGGTGGTGGTTTGTGTTCAATCGCCGGCCACAGCGGCATGGCGGCCGTTTGCTGCAGCCGCCGATGGCCACCGGTGGCGATGGCGGTACCTTGTGCTCCTGTCGTCGCCGGAGCGATGGTGACGATGGTGGATTTCAATCACCATTGCAGTGGCAGCTGTGGTGGTCGTTGTCGTTAAAGACCGCCAACGGCGGTGGTGGTTGTCGTTTGTTTTATCGATCGCCGGCGAGGCGATGGTGGCGGCGTCTTTGCCGTGGCCGTCGCCGATGGTGGCCATAGTTGCGTGATACGATCGCCAGCGCCGATGGTGACCCGATGGTTGGTGGTGGCTGTTTGCTACTATCAAATCGACGGTTGAACGCGATCGTGTTAATTGTTATCAGTTGTGTAACATGGGTAATCCACAATGATAATTCGAATCATGATAGGTTTCGAATTGGAAAGGATTTAATTAATTATTATTATCCGCAATAATTTTAATTTTTGGAATAATATTAAAATTTTGTTTTTGTTATAATCCAGTTTGGATTATTATAGAAATCCAGTTTTATCAAAATAGTTTTTTTTTAGTTTAATCATTTAGACTGGTTATAGATGTCATAGCTAAGCCCCTTTGACCTATGGTTGTGTTTTATTCTTGTTTTATTTTATTCTATCTTGTCTATGGTAAGGGAGGCCTGCGAGCCATTTGCAACCCTGTTTGTAGTTTTATTTTAAATAGTTTAGATGGGAGGCCTGCGTGCCGTTTACAACCCAATTTTGTAATAATTAGATTAGTTTAAGGATGAATAAACTAAAGGATGGAGCATGGAGGCACAACCAAGAATGTCGGAGCCAGTGGGAGCGCCAAGATTTCGAACCTTGTGGTTATTTGGTCACATAGGTTTGAGACCGTCGGTTCTCGTGTTGGCTCACGAAACTCACCTTAGTTTTTGGGCAAAGCTATGACACCGTCTTGTTTCATTTGCGTGGTTTGTTGTCGTCACTTCTTTTAGATAAAACAAAATTTTTTAAAAAATCTAATGAAATCTAATAAATAAAGGGAGTTCGATTACAGCTTGTTTTTCGAACCAGTTGTTTTTAAAAGGAAATTAAAAATGGCTAAAATCCTTAGGAAAATTTTAGATCAGTAAGTGTGATACATTTATGGACACCTTTGGCGTAAGGTACGTTGGGGCTCGAAGAGATCAAACCTTGGGCACCTGCGTTCGAACCCCAAGCCGAAGGGGGTGAAAAGACTCTGCGATAATCGCGTGGTACCGACCAGAGTACATCCAGTTCAAAATGGTGCGATCTATTTTGGTTTTTGTTACAATTCACCGGGTGGTACAGGCCAAAAACACACTAGAGGGACTAAATATGCACGGACTTTGTCATCCGTTGTCCCGATGATCTAGAAGTCGTATCTTCGTTTAAAGACACGATTGGTATAAGTTGTTACCTACCAGAAATAGCATGAGATGACTTGTGTGATCAAACCGCTCGTCAAATCATGTGAAATATGGATTCTAGTCTAATAAATTTATTGTTCTAAGGTAATAATTTATTAGAATTATATAATCAGATAACTAAATCGGAATTTTATTTTTCTGTAGATGTCTTATACTGCTATTCCGTTTTATTCACCTCAGGAATCTCTCTGCCTTATAATGGGGAAATGGAAGCTTACCGGCCAAAAAATTTCCAGTTTGGAAAATGCATCTCGACAATGTCCTGAATGCACAGGGTAAGCGATATGTGATAGAAAAACCCATTTCACGACCCAAATGCAATTCTCCTGAAAAGGATTTTGCAGATTATTTCAAATTCATGGCTGACGAATTAGATGTGATGTCGATCCTATCTTTCTCTACCTCACCCGAGTTCACGGCTGATTTAAGAGTTATTTATTGCCATGAGGTCGTGAAGGATATAGAAAGCCAGGTAGGCTTCTATAAGAATAGCGGGAAGTATCTAATCATGAAAGAGATTTATTCTCTAAAACTGGAAAAGGGTCAATCCGTTAAAGATCATCTTCTGGAAATGAGGAGGCTCTTTAAGAGCTTGTCACGCATGGGATACAAGATGGTTCAGGAGGAACTAATACATCTCATGTGGTTCTCTCTCACGGACGAGATACGTACCACAGCTACTGAGTACATGGGAGAGCCAAAGATGGACGTGGCAAAGTTTCATGAGGATATCTTGGCCAGTTTGGAGCCAAGACCTGCAGTAGCCGCTGAACTCATGGACAGCGATTGGATTGACGAGCTGGGAGATCTGAGTTGCCCAGAATACGATAGCAAGGATATTTGTGCTCACTAGATTGATATCGACCAGCTAGACATCGGTTTACCCGATGCACCAGGTATCTTTATGATAGACTGTTTGATCACTTTTTATGAATCATGGGTACTTGATACAGGCAGTGGTAACCATATTTGTAATCATTTACAGGGGTTCAAAAGAAGAGAGACATTGAGGAAGGATCGTTCGAACCTATGAGCCGGTGAAGGCACGATGCTTGTAGCTGAAACCGTGGGATCTTACAATCTTAGTTTACCCTCGGGTCTAGTTTTGGAACTTGAAAATTGTTACTATGTTCCTAAGATGATCAAAAACGTTATTTCTTTTGATTTACTTGTAGACCAAGGTTTTTATTATAAATATGATTACAAACTTATTTCTTGCTTTAAAAATGATGTCTTTTATTTCAAAGCAACCCCGTCTAATGGTCTATACGTATTAAATCTACAAGAAAATAAAGAAGTCTATCATATAAGTAAATGATCCAAGGAAATTGAGGATCAGACTTACCTCTGGCATTGCCGTCTCGGTCATATAAACAAGAAACGCATAGAACAACTTCAGAAAGGAGGACTTCTGTGGTCTTTCGATTTTAGACCATTTAATAATTGTGAATCTTGTTTATCTGGTAAGATGACAAAACAACCTTTCAATAAGGACAATGAAATAGCAAATGAATTGTTAGGAATAATACACACAGATGTGTGTGGACCTTTCAGTCATGAAGCTAGGGGGGATACCGGTACTTCATCACCTTCACTGACGATTTCAGTAGGTATGGTTATGTCTACCTTATAAGACATAAATCTGAAGCCTTTGAAAGATTTAAGGAATTTCAGAATGAAGTACAAAACAAACTTGACAGAAAGATCAAGTTTCTACGGTCGGATCGAGGTGGGGAATATCTTAGTCAGGAATTCGACAATCATTTGATGGAATGTGGGATTGTCTCACAACTCACACCTCCGTATACACCTCAGATGAATGGTGTGTCAGAAAGGAGAAATCGTACACTACTAGATATGGTACGATAAATGATGTGTCATTCCTCACTACCAGTATCATTTTGGGGACATGCGCTCGAAACAGCGGCCCACATACTGAACAGAGTGCCGACTAAATCGGTAGAAAAGACCCCGTACGAGATTTGGACGGGTAAGAAGCCTAAACTGTCTTTTCTGAAGATTTGGGGTTGTGAGGTATATGTCAAACGACCAACCTCTGAAAAACTCAAACCCAAATCAGACAAGTGCATTTTCGTAGGATATCCCAAGACAACGGATACTACTTCTACAATCCTACCGAGAACAAAGTCTTTGTGGCTCGGAATGGAGAATTTCTGGAAGATAAGTTTCTCAGCACTGAGAATACCAGAAATGATGTAAGTCTACAGGTAGTAGAGGAAGATGTTACTTTACCGATAGTTGAGCCAGTCACTCAACAAGAACATGTTGAGACTCAACCGGAAACAGTTGAGGAAGTGCAAACACATGACCTTCGCAGATCCACTAGGGTAAGGCAAGAACCAGAAGGGTATCTTGGGTTCATAGTCTCTCAGGATGGAGGAGACTTGAATGAACCAACCTCCTATGGAGAAGCTGTATTAGGCAATGAGTCTGAACAATGGCAGGAAGCCATGGAGGTAGAGATGCAGTCCATGTACGGCAACCAAGTATGGGAGTTGACGGATTTACCCCAACACTGTCGGGCTGTTGGATGTAAATGGGTTTTCAAGAAGAAAACTGACATGGATGGAAATGTGCACACTTTTAAGGCTAGACTGGTGGCAAAAGGGTTCTTGCAAACTCATGGTATCGACTATGATGAAACTTTTTCACCGGTAGCAATGTTAAAATCCATTAGGATTCTGATGGCCATCTCAGCGTACTTCAACTATGAGATTTGGCAAATGGATGTTAAGACGGCCTTCCTAAATGGGAAGTTAACAGAGGACGTCTATATGCAACAACCGGAAGGTTTTGTAGATCCAAAGAAATCCTAATAAAGTGTGCAAATTGCTAAAATCCTTATATGGATTAAAGCAGACATCTAGGAGCTGGAACTTACACTTTGATGTACGGATCAAGGAATTTGGTTTTACTAAAAGTGAGTTTGAGCCATGTGTTTACACAAAGTTCAGTGGGAGCATAGTGACCTTCTTGGTCTTATATGTAGATGATATTCTACTCATTGGAAATGACGTACCAACTTTACAGAGTGTAAAGACTTGGTTGAGCAAATGTCTCCAAATGAAAGACCTTGGAGAAGCCGCCTATATACTTGGTATAAAGATCTATAGAAACAGATCTAGACGGCTTATCGGGCTTAGTCAAGGTACACACATTGACAAAATCCTGAAAAGATTCAGGATGGATGAATCCAAGAAATGATTTATTCCAATGCAGCATGGCATAGTGCTAAGAAAAGCACAGTGTCCCGTATCTAGTGAAGAGCAGGACAAAATGAAGTCGGTTTCATACACTTTTGCAATTGGATCGATCATGTATGCCATGCTATGTACAAGGCCTGATGTTGCTTACTCAGTAAGTGTTACGAGCAGATACCAGCAAAACCCAGGTGAAGCCCATTGGGTGGCTGTCAAGAACATTCTCAAGAATATGAGACGAACTAAAGAAATGTTCTTGGTCTTTGGAATATCTGAGGATGAGATTAGTTTCACAGGCTATACTGACGCTAGTTTCCAGACCGACAGAGATGATTTTAAATCACAGTCAGGATATGTATTTCCCCTAAACGGAGGTACGATCTCGTGGAAGAGCTCGAAGCAAGACACCATAGCAGATTCCACTACAGAGGCAGAGTACATTGCAGCATCAGATGCAGCAAAGGAAGCAGTCTGGCTCAGGAATTTTATCTCGGATCTAAGAGTTGTAGCCAGTATCTCTAGACCCATAGATATTTACTGTGATAACTCTAGAGCAGTAGCACAAGCGAAGGAGCCCAGAGAACATCACAAGTCAAGACATGTACTCAGGAAATATCACCTCATTCGAGAGATCATTGGAAGAGGTGACGTGAGAATATGCAAGATTCCGACGGACGAGAATGTTGCAGATCCGCTAACAAAGCCGCTAGCTAGAACAAAGCATGAGGGCCATGCTAGTTCCATAGGGATGCAGTACTTGGATACTATAGTAGTTAGTTTATGTTATCGATTATTAATGTAATATTTTGAAATGTTAAAAGAATTTATTATTTCACAGTGTGTTTGAAATAAGGAGATATTATTATTCGTGAAATGTTTCAAAAATTACTTTTTGCATATTTAAGGCTATCCATGATTTTTACCAAGTTTTGTGAAAAAATCTAAATGTCCATAGTTACTTATTGAGGTGGGAACCTTGGTAAGGTTATGACGCTATTATGAATGTTTTATGTACAGTTGATATGATTAAATATTCATAAGTACTCATCAAAGTGTATGAGTATTGGAAGTGACCAGTTTCAAGTCTGCTTCATGGAGCCTATGTCATAAGCATTGACTTGATGATAGGTTGTCCTTAGACCTGAGATATCTGGTATGTGAGCATGAGGACTACTGTACTCTTAGCACGTTCTAACGCTGCACCGTAACTGGGCGGCTATAAGGGGCATGACTAGATGCAGCGGAAGCCATGTTTGCAGATGCGGGTAGTCAATATGGGATTTACACCTCCTTTATAGGAGAGATATTTCCGGGCCCCCTGGCGATTAAGATTGGCAGAAATGCGTGGCCACGCTCGGATAGAATAACATCAGTTATTTGGAAAGTTCCGTAACTGTAGGCAATCAAAATCAGTGTCAGGAAATACTTGAGTTTATGATTGAAAATTCTCAGCTCCATGTCTAAAACTCATTTTAGAAATATCGTGTGTAAAAGGAATGAACCTGTGTATAATTCAAATATGAATCATATCTCTGGATATAAGAGATCTTATAACCTGGTTAACCTAAGTGTCTGGCTAGGGACCTCCTTAGGCTAATGGTAACAGTTTAGTTACTTGTCTGGCATAAGTGGGAGTCTGAAAGGATTATGTGCAAGACAGTAATTAGGATTACCATGTCCAATGTTGTAAGACACTAGTGGGTCACACTGCTACACACCCAATTAGAGATCATCTGGATAATAGGTGTGAGAAATAAATTAATTAAGTTTAATTATTAAAAGAGAGAAAATAATAAATAATAAATTGATTATTTATTATTTATTGAAAATAAATTATTAAAGATAATTAACATTTTGTTAATTAAATAATTATAAGAGTTGTAGACGGGTTGGGCTTCCTTATTAAACACTGCCTTATTTTTTCTTATAAATAAGGGTGGTGATCAGTTAGAAAATTAAATCTGATTTCATTAGTTGCTCTCTCACCAAGAAAACTCACATCCTCTCTCTCTCTCTCTCTCTCTCTCTCTCTCTTGCCGCCGGCCTCACACACACACACACAACCAGGTTTCGGTTTTTCGTTCAGTCCAAGGCGGTCTGTCAGCCTATCTCAAGGTGGTGCAGTAGCGGTGTATCCCTCACTAGCCTCCGGAGCCGGTTTTTGGTATCAACAAAAGGTAAATTTGTAAAACCCTCTCGATATAATGTCTGATTAGTCACAGTTGGATCTCTGTCGGGATTATAGGTTTTATTCCGCTGCGTTATCTGTTTAGGTCAAATAATCCCAACAGTTATCACACACGATTTTGCTTTGAAATTACATATGATTGTTCATTGAAATCACATATGATATTGTTATCACACATGATATTAACCAATCAAAATTATATTAAATCACATATGATTTTACATTGAAATCACATGTTAACCACATTTGCTACCACCATCCATCCCCACCACCACCACCACCCACACCATCTCCGCCACCTCTGTCACCACCATCAACCCCACTCCTCCACCTACACCGCCTATGCCACCACCGCCACCACCACTACCAGCACCGCCACCACCAACGCCATCGCCACTAGCACCACCCCCGCCACCACCACCAGAGGTGGTGGTTTCGAAGGTACCATGGTGGTGCCCGAGGTACCGACGGTGGTTTCGGTGGTGCCGAAGATACCGGCAGTGGTTTCGGAAGTACCAGCGGTGGTTTCAAAGTTACCGGTAGTGGTGCCGGAGGTACTGGCGGTGATTTCAGGGGTACCGGCGGCGGTGTCGATGGTGCCGATAGCGGTGCCGGTGATGGTGTTCGTGGCATAGGTGGTGGTGGTAGAGGCATAGGTGTTGGTTGTAGTGGTGGAGGTGGTGGTGGCGGCAGAAGTGGTGTGGGTGGTGGTGCTGTTGGTGGCGGAGGCGGAGGCGACAACGGTTACCATGGCGGCGGTGGTGGAGGTGCTATGGATGGTGGTAGTGACTATAGAGGTGGTGTGGGTAATTTATTTGAAAAGAAAAATTGATGGCTAAAAATCATTCTCGTATTTTCTTAAATTGATTTCGTTCTCGTTTGAACCCACCCCTATATATATAAATTATAGATAAATGTGTAAAATAAAAAATGTAAATGTAAAAGAATATAAAATAAGTTAATTTGGATGTGTTTTTTATATTTAATAATAACACTAAATCAAATTCAATTTTAGGTTATTTTAAAGGTAATGTCGAGAATATTGTAATGAAATAATTTGTTAAAAAAACGAAACCTAATTTTAGTTCATGTACATTATAAGAGTGTAAAGATAAAAAGAAAAAGTAAGAGATTCAAAATACTTATTTAAGTGTGAATTGCGATTTTGGTCCTTGTGATTTATTTTCTTCTCACCTTTGGTCTCCACAAAGTTTTTATTGCAGAAAAATTTCTAGAGTATGCAATTTTGCTCGGTTTTAGGATGTTTCGATTAAGTCCTTCCCATGTGCTTTGTAAATGAGGGTATATTGGTCTTTTTTACGCAAATCAAACTATAGGGACTAAAATACAATTCACTCTAACTCTATTAAATTACTTCGTCTATTTGTGTGTTTAGGGTCCGTTTGGTACGCAGAACAGGATGAGACATGACAGAACAAAACATGCTTGTCCCATGTTCGGCAGGAATCTATGTGGGATACAATAGAACTAAGTAGAACAAGAGTGAGACAAATCTGTTCCATCCTACCTGGAACTAAGTTGAACAGGTCAGATGTACCATTATACCCCTAAAAATACAGAATGATTTTCTCTTTCACGATAATTTCCTCATACTTAGGGGTGAGCAAAACTCAACCAAATTTGAAAAGCCGAAAATCCGACTTTTTGGCGAGTTACTCGGTTCAGGTAGGTCTCCGTACCCGTCAACTGAACCCGTCGAAAACCCGAATATAACCTTTTATTAATATTTTTTGTAACTTTATATGCATTTCTTTGAGTTATAAACTTTATTTTTATTAGTTGAAGTATTTTTTATCGAATTAATTTTAATATTTAATGATTAAGCATGTAAAATGAATGATTAAAATTAAATTTATAAACATCATATATAATATAGGAGTAAATATTTCATTTGATAGTTTTTTATTCAAATTTTGTTATTTAAAATGTACATGTTTATATTAAAAATTTTGTTGCATACTATTTCTATTTTTTACTAATTTGGTGGGAAAAAAAGAGGAAAAGAAAACATATATTATTAAAACCGGAACCCGATTAAATCCAAATCCAACATGATCCGAAATGTTACACACCCAATTAAATTTTTTTTTTGGAAGAGGTATCCCAGACCACATTGGACCCAGACTAATCCTCGGCAATTTTGGGCCGAAGCCTGACTGCTAAAGCATGCAACCCGGGGTCGAAGCCCCTGTACCTCCAGAATGCGTCCCCCAGGGCTCGAACTCGGGTTCACCACTATGTAGTGCCCAAGCCTTACCACTAGGCTAACACTCTTTTGGTCACCCAATTAAATTTTTATTGCACACTATTTCTATTTCTACTAGTTTTTTTTTTGTTAATTTTCATTTAGATTGACTATTAGGTAAAAAAACATTAAAATTCTCATCATGGGTAAAATGGTCATTTAATGAGTCTTGTTCTGTCTAGTCCTACCCTGACATGTCTTACCAAAATATACATACCTGATGAGGCCATTGTGTTAGTATGCATACCATATGATGAAACACAAAGCCTTCAACTGGGAGATTTCTCTCTTCTTCCCTTTACCTCTATAATGAGTTGTAATATTGTGATGATTGAATTGATGGAATTCAATCTCTTATTTATAGGCGAAGAGAGGACCAATTACCTAAAATACCTTGTTGATTATCTTTCATCAAGATAATCAGAATCATAATTGTATTAGGATTTATCTCCTTACCAAATTAATAATCAATCAATTTGGTATGTTCTAATATTAATAATCAATCAATTTAGTATATTCCAAAAATAAACATAATTACCATTGACCATATTAAGATAACTGAATATAATTATCTTACAGTATAATGAGATATAATTATCTTACAACCGCCTCTAGTTGAAAGTTTGTGATTTGTTTTGTATTCGCTTTGAGTTTTCGGATTTGAACCAATTTTATATATGTTGGTTGGGGTTTTCTACTTAGTTTTGTTCCTTGGCCACTTATTTGGTTTGGCAAAGACAAAAGTCAATGTTGTTCCAAGGAGTATCCACAAGAGCTCATCAAGCTCCTAGTCGGGCTAATTCAAATACTGCTATAAAAAGATTCATGTTACCGATTCAGAATAACATCGAAATGATGAGTAAGTGGTGCTTGGTTGCTGCCCATTTGCATTCACTCATTTAAGTTCGCCCTTTTATATTCGTTTAGATTAGTAATTAACAAACACGAGCAATCACATTTTATTAAGAAGCGGACATGAACATAAAAAATCGCTCTTTAATCGTCAGTATTTGTTTGTTTATTCGAATAAATTAAACCATAGAATACAAAAAAGTCTTTGTATTATGATGTACTAATCATTGACAGAACTATTGTAATTAATCAAATCAATTTATTTGTTGAGGGAAATCATTTTTGGTTGTTGAATGCCATCGATAGAAGGGAATAAATTATTCAATCATTGTGCAAATATTTCTGAAATAGAAAACCTTTGATATTGGATCCACTATTCGAAAGTACTATCGTACCGATTTGAGGACTAACCTATTGATTTGGTTTAGCTTTACCTTAATCAATTTGTTCGCATCGCATAGGTTTAGTAGAAAAAGGATATTTTCAAAGGGTTGAGAGTAAAGGATGGAATTATTTAATCAGGTATGGTATGTTCCTGGTAATTATATGGTATTCAAAACCAAAAGAAAACTAACATAATAAAGATATTAGTAGTTACTAGTTGCGCAATTAACACAAGCAATCACTTTAGTTAATTAGTAGTTGAACTTGCATATCAGAGCATTACACTTCAATACATTAAATATTAGAAGAATAAATCGTCAATTTTGTTATTACTCAAACGTTATCAAATTCCTTGGAGGTTATCTCAAATTCCATTAAGGGAATTTGAGAAGATGTTGGGATCTTTAAAATTGAAGTGCGGTTTTCTAATATCTTAGGACAACCATAGCAGATGTTATTCGTTTTGGCCACGCTTGGACTCACGGTTTTAAAACGCATATGATAATGGAGGTATCTACTTCCTAATAACGCAACCTTAGTTTTCGTCCCCAACAAATGTGGTTTGTTAGTATCTTATAGAGCTAAACTATTTGGTGAAAGTCTATTAATCATCTTGTAAAAAGTCGTTTATGCTACCATCTCAATACTTGTTATTGGCTTATTGCCTTCAAAATTCAAAGTTTGCAAAATAAGTTGTTTAGGTTGCCCATAGGCAGATGTCGTGATCATGCAACTACTCGGCTCCAAGAGAATTCCCACATCAAGTTAATTGAGAAACATCTTCGACCATCTATATATTTTGTGAGGCCAAATACGAAATATGTGTTTACTTGTGGATATTTTAGTGATCCAAGTAGTATGTTTGGATTGAGGTTTATTATGTTTGTTAATTCCAATGTACCCTACAATGTGTGAATATAGATATGACCAACTTCTTTAGATAATAAATATTAATTATTATGCTACATAAACATGACAATTTGACAATAACATATCTTTACTATCAGCCCAGACAAAAAAACCCGGAAGACTTCCCATTCCCTCAACTTCATTTTCCTTCTTACCATTTTCACTGTATAAATCTTTCGTGAAACCACTAGTAAAATCTTCTTGTTAGATGGTTCCCAAAAAGAAGCCCAATCACAAGCCCACTCCCGAATCCTAAAAATATAACAACCCAATCAACTCCGTTTGGTAAGTCAGAATCAACATCTTCGTCCAATGATAGTGCTCGAGGCTTTGATGCTTCTGAATTCCCACATTTCTTGGATAAGGGGTCTGCACACAATGCCAAATTTCCCATGTAAGAAATGTTCTGAAAGGTATTGAATGGTGTACCTTGTGGTATGTGTCCAGTGAGGTTGTTGTAGGATACATTTAAGAACGCAAGGAAATTCAGCTGTGACAACTCTTGAGGTATTTTTCCTGAGAGCTTGTTACTAGTAAGATCCAATGCCTCAAGAAGTGTTAGATTCCCCATGAAGGATGGGATGACACCAGAGAGCTCATTGTTTGATAGGTTGAGTAACCGAAGAGAACTACGACTTGTAATGGATTCTGGAATCTTACCCCTGAACTTGTTACTTGAGAGATCAACTGCAATAAAGATCTATATGATCTTCTCATACTCCGTATTTACACCTTTGTTAGTTAACTTCATTGAGTATGAATAATTCCCTAACCAAAGGTAGTTTGCCACCCAAATATCAATCCTTGCTTGCATATATGTTTGCATCTGATTCTGTCTTCTTCATTGCGGACCACTGTTCGAAATATTGATGTGGCAATTCACCAGAAAAGGAATTATACGAGAGGTTGACAATGCGTAATTTTGGGAACATGGAGTTGGTTTTACTTGGGATATGCATAACACCATGAAATTTGTTGGACCTGAGAATGAGAACCTGTAGATCTGAAAGTGCTCCCAACCAAAAGGGGAATATGTCCTCTATATGGTTATTTCCAAGATCTAAGATCTGGAGTGAGGCACAGTTTTCCAATGATCTAGGTAGTTGACCCTCGAACTGATTATCACTTAAATTGATCATGAGAAGCTCGATTCCATTGGGGAATATGTTGGGAATGGTTCCTTGAAACTTGTTATCTCCAAGATTCAAAACTAACAAAGAATTGGTTAATTTCTCCAAGCATGGAGCAATGGACCCAGTAATGTTGTTGAACGACAAATCAAGTAACTGGAGAGATTGCAATTAACAAATGAATGGTGGAATTTCTCGAGTCAACTTATTGTTGGAGACAAGATAGTTCATGGTGGGTGGAGGTGGCACTGGGATAGATCCATGCAGCAAATTGTGTCTAAGGTCCAGTAATCGTAAACCAACCCAAGGAAGAACCGGTGAATGTTGCTCAAAACCCATTAGGGAATTATGAGAAAGTGAAAGTGATCGCAACGATTCCTTCCCAATGTTCCCCATCCATTCAGGTAACAGACCATCAATTTGATTGCCATCGAAGTTCAACTCCTGCAGCTAATCTTGAAATCGAAGAAATTCAGGAAAGACACTCAAGTTACAGGACTCCAACCATAAGGTTTCAAACTTTGGTAAAGTGTCAGTAGCGAGGTTACTATTGACTGAAAGTGTGATTTTGTTTCCACCTAGATAGAGAACTTTAAGTTTTTTGAGAGAAAGAAAAATATCAACCTCCACTGTGCCACTGAAGTTGTTATCATTCAACAAAATTGTTTCAAGATTTTTGAGATTCGACAATGAGCTCGGAATTGGGCCTTTCAATTGATTTTGTCCAAGGCTTAATGTTGTTACTTTCATCATGGTGCTTAGAAAGGGTGGGATCGGACCTCCAATTTGATTTGATGACAAAAGCAAATCTCCAATTTTGGTCAAGTTAAAGATTGATGAGGGGATCTCTCCGGACAGGTTGACAGCAACAAGTTGCAAATTAGTAAGCTTATTTAGCTTACCAAGCCAATCAGGCAGCTTCCATCTATCAAAACTATTGCTGGTAAGGAATAGATATGTGAGGTCAGAGAGGCTTTCTAAGGAGGGAAGGCGGCCTGTAAACTCATTATACCCGAGGCTCAGGTGTGTAAGGCGTGTTAGGTTCATAATTGAGGATGGTATTTGACCAACCATGCTATCATAGGTGAGGTAAAGCTGTCTAAGTTGCGTTTGATTCCCAATAGATGATGGATTTCACAACTTAGATTGTTTTTCCTAAGGTCCAAAAGATATAGGTTAGGAAGCTTAACAAGCCAGTTGGATAAATTCCTTCCATCAAGTTGATTGAAGGAAGTATCAAATAACTGAGTTTTGATAGACCTGTGAAAGAGGGAATACTCCCGTAGAAGCTATTGTTACTGACATCCAAAAACGTAAGCTGTGTTAGGTTGCCTGCTGATCCCGGAAGAGGCCCCAAGAAAGAGCAACTATTCATATCCAACCACTCTAAGTGTATGTGGTTCCCGATCGAAGGCGGTATCTTCCCACGGAAGTTCGTTCCGGCCAGGATCAGACGCTTAAGTTGACTGTTATCATCAAACTTAGGTAAGTTACCAGTAAGATGAGTGTTACCTTGAACATCAAGAACCTGCAGCTTTGGAAGGTGAAATATACCTGATAACTATGAATTTTCATAGTTATTTACTTCTCTCTTTTAATTAAAATTTAGTACAAAAATAGCCACTTTTGCATCTTTATTTTATCTTTTAGTTAAAAATAATGTTCTGAGCCTTAACAAGCGTATTTTAGTATTTTAGGAGTTTATTACGCGTTTTGGAGTATTTTTGTAGAAAATTTGTACAGCAGCTCTATGAGTGCCCACTGAAGGCGCTGACGAGGGCAAATTCGGAAATTCAAGAAATAGAACATCTTGTGGGGCATCTTAGTGCAAACATCAGCTCATCCTTGCTGGAAATCACATGAGGAGAAAAGGCAATGATGTCAAGAGAGATAAAGCAACAAAGAAGACATGTGATGCCTTGTACCTTATTCCCTTTTATTATCCAATGGGTAAAGGAATTTATTCCTTTTTATTACCCAAAGGATACTAATAAGGCATCTTTGGGGGCATCATGTGAACAAGAAGACCAGCCATTTTCTCCATTATAAAAGAGTGATATTGGCTCCAAGGCTCAATCATCCCATCCATGATCCATTATCCCAATTTTGGATCATCATCTACTTAGTTTTTCTTTCATCTCTTAGTTTTTAAATTAGTTTTTAGAAGTAACTTTTGTTTCAAGTAGTCATCTAGCTTAGTGTAATCTTTATTTTCCAGCCTAGAAGTAATTTTAATTTCCGAAAAGTAGTTTTAACTTTTATTTTCGAAGTTTGTAATCTAGCTACTGGAACTATAGTGCCCACTCTTGTCGGCACTGCAGACTTTAAATTAAATCTAGTAATCTTTTAAGTATGTCGTTTTCCAACTTTCTTATCTTAGTTTTTCTTACTTTATTAATTATGCACTAGTAAGTAATTAGGGATGTAGGAAGAAAAAGTACCCGGAGTTTATAACCAATGCTTGAATAGTTTTCGTCTTTTTAAACTTAAAATTATTTTGTTCATTTAAAGTTCGAATATGACCCAATGATGAAAACGAGCTGATCACTTGAATGTGTCTAACGTCTAGTCTTAACTCAGAGATGGGTAGGGCGTCGTAACACCGAGCTTGAATGATACTAGGGGATTCGAGAGAGTTCTTACGACACTAACGAGAGTTGGGTCTGTACAGTGGACACCCCCCACCAACAGGAGCGGGCAAGCTACCTAGTGTGTCCACCGAGGCCACTTAGAGCAATTGCTTAAGTACAAGCCTATGAAATCCGAGAGGGTTCGCCGGGGAGTGGCCACTGACTTAATAATTCGGTTTTTAAAACGTAAATTCTACTAGGAAGTGTGAGTGTGAGATAGGACCGGGTCTTTCATGAATAGAGAGTGTCCACTGTCCCATAGCACTATGATCACCAACTAGGCCAACTATTTCTTATAAAGTCTGGGGAAAAATATTCCTACGTCCCTATCTTTTAAACCATAGAAAATCCCTTTTAATTAATCTTGTCATCGAAAGCATTTCACAAAACCAAACCAACTTATTTCTTCCTCTCTTTTCGAAACGAGTAAAAAGGAGCACATGAGAACCGTATTGTCTTGATTGTTCCAGTCCCTGTGGAATACGATATCTGGTATCTTACCAACTATTACTTGGAAGTGACTATCACAGTGACCAGTGTATACTTGTACTGTCCACTGTGGCCTGTTTGCAAGCCACTGTGAATTACACGTGTTAGATCCCACTGCAATAATTCTTGATAAAGTAACAAACACTTGTGACCGGTGAGTAGTTGCACTGCCCACTGTGGCCTGTTTGCAACCCACTGTTGAATACACGCGTGTATTATGGCTCTGTCTAGGTTTATGCCTACCAAGTTTTTGGCGCCGCTGCCGGGGACTGGTGTGATTTAGCTCGAGACATTAGTTTTCATTCGAGCCCGAGTATACTTGTTTTTCTAACACCATTTTGGCATTTTATGCTAAGAAAACAAAAAGAACCTCTTTTGGAAATCGATCCAGAAATAGAAAAAACTTTTCGAAAAAGAAGAAGAGGTAAAAAGAAAAGTCAACCGAGTGTCGAACCTGTAGTTGTGCCCACTGTGATTATGGCTGATTTACCACCTCCAGTGGAGACTACCGTTCACATCACCGATGACAAAGATCGTAAAATAAGGGACTATGCAACTCCAGAAGCTGATCAATTCGCTTCCGAAATTCCTAGGCCCGATGCAAATAACCGTTTTGAACTTAAGCCGGTGATGTTCCAAATGCTCCAAACAATGGGACAATTTGGGGGATCAACGGTTGAAGATCCGCACGCGCACTTAAAATCGTTTTTGGAAGTTGCGGATAGTTTTCATATTCCGGGAGTAGCGGAAGATGTCGTACGGCTAAGGCTCTTCCCTTTTACATTGAGGGATAGAGCTAAAGCCTGGATAAATTCGTTTAGACCCAACTCCCTCATCTCGTGGAAAGTCCTTGCCGAAATTTTTTTACAAAAATACTTTCCTCCCACAAGGAACGTAAAGCTTCGAAATGAAATTATTTTATTTCGGCAAGGAGAGGATGAGACAGTTTCGGATGCGTGGGAACGTTTTAAGTTACTGTTACAACAGTGCCCACATCATGGTATCCCCCACTGCATCCAGTTGGAGACCTTTTACAATGGGCTCTCCAACGCTGCTAAACTCATCTTAGATGCCACTGCTGGAGGAGCGTTCACAACACAAACATATAACGAGGGGTATCAAGTTTTGGAAAAAGTGGCCAATAACAACACCGATTGGTCAAACCCCCGAGAATTAACACCTAAGATTAATCCCACCGAATCTGATGCACTTAAAGCAATGAATGCACAACTTGAAGCCTTAACAAAATTGGTTTTAAATGGAAATCGTCAACAAGTGAATTCGGCAGTGGCCACTCCACAGGTCCCTGATGTGTGTACTTATTGTGGTGAAAACCATATCTTTGACTTCTGCCCCGGTAATCCGGATGCTGTTAATGTCATTTGGACACAACAGGGATAGTCCATTTTCTCAAACTTATAACGCAAATTGGAGGAACCACCCGAATTTCTCTTGGAGAGATAACCAAGGATCGTACCCCCCGGGGATGAACCAAGGACCAAATAGGGCAGCAAGACCACCTTTTAACCAACAAAGTCACTATCACCAGGGACAGTCCTCACATTTTCAGAGTGCACACACACCCAGTAGGCACTCCCCACAGAATTTTCACCAGGGACAGTCCCCACAGAACTTTCAGCAAAGGCAACCGCCCGCGCTTGAAGCACCACCATCTCTTGAATCAGTACTTAAAGGATTCATGAATCAAACTCAAGCAGCCATGAGAAATTTTGAGACTCAGTTAGGACAATTAACGACCGAGGTTAAGAACAGACCACAAGGTAGTTTACCGAGTGACACCGAGCACCCAAAGAGAGAAGGGAAAGAGCAGGTCAAAATGATCTCGCTGAGGAGTGCGGACAACCTATATGACGTTGTTGTTGAATCTGAGCCAACTTTGGTTGATTTAGAACCAACAGCAACCACAGTACCCTTAAGCACAGTGCCCACTCCGGATCCCACTGAAGTGAGTATTCCTTTGGGAGTGTCCACTCCAGTGACAGATCACCCCCTTCCACCAGAACCTCAGAAGTCTACCTTTAAAAGAAAATCAACCTCAGAGGGCACTTCTAACTCAGTGCCTAAAAAAGTTCAATTCGACCTTCAAAATCTTCCGTTTCCACAAAGAGTGAAACCTAAAAACGTGGATGATCAATTTAAAAAGTTTTTAGACGTTTTTAAGCAACTTCACATTAACATACCCTTGGTAGAGGCTCTCGAGCAAATGCCAAGCTATGTTAGGTTTTTAAAAGATATTTTGAATAAAAAACGGAGATTGGGAGAATTTGAAACAGTGGCATTGACCAAGGAGTGTAGTGCCCTCCTTACTAACAAAATCCCACAAAAGTTGAAGGATCCGGGTAGTTTTACTATCCCATGTTCTATTGGGGGAAAGGAAGTAGGGCATGCCCTCTGTGATTTAGGGGCAAGTATAAACTTAATGCCGTTGTCCATTTTTAAGAAGCTTGGTATTGGAGAGGCTAGACCCACCACCGTGACTTTACAACTAGCGGACCGATCCATAGCTTATCCTAAGGGTAAAATAGAAGACGTCTTGGTCAAAGTGGACAAGTTTATTTTTCCGGCCGATTTTGTTATTTTAGACTATGAAGCCGATAGAGAAACTCCCATCATCTTAGGACGTCCTTTCCTTGCGACGGGACGAACTTTGATTGACGTCCAAAAAGGAGAACTCACCATGAGGGTCCATGACCAAGAGGTCACTTTCAATGTCTTTAAATCCCTTAAGTATGTGGACACTGAGCACTGCATGACTGTGAGTATGATAAATGATGACTTGAGTTTTGACACAGTGGGATGGGAGAGTGACCACTGTGATTCTGACCTTGATGAAACTATTGAGGATGATTGTAGTGAAGTTATAGCTGCTTTTGAGAAACTAGACTTCAAGGGCAGAGACATCCAATTGCCTTCTGTAGAACAGCCCCCAGATTTGGAATTAAAACCGTTGCCTTCTCACTTAAAATATGCTTACCTCGCTGAAGATGATAAACTTCCAGCTATTATCTCATCCAAACTGAGTGAGGACCAAGAACAACAATTAATAAATCTGTTAAAAAAGCATAAAAGGGCAATAGGATGGACCATCGCGGACATTAAAGGGATTAGTCCCTCGTTATGTCAACATAAAATCAATCTGGAGAGTGGGCACCCTGGAAAGGTTCAACCTCAAAGAAGGTTGAACCCAGTGATGAAAGAGGTGGTTAAGAAAGAGGTTTTGAAGTGGTTAGACGCTGGAATTATCTATCCCATAGCAAGTAGTGACTGGGTGAGTCCCGTTCAGTGCGTCCCTAAAAAGGGAGGTACAACCGTAGTGACCAATGAAAAGAACGAACTCATTCCCACTAGGATTGTGACTGGATGGCGTATATGTATGGACTATAGGCAACTCAACTTGGCCACTAAGAAAGATCATTTCCCCTTGCCCTTTATCGACCAAATACTCGATAGGTTAGCCGGAAACGAATTCTACTGTTTCTTAGATGGATACTCCGGATACAACCAAATCCACATAGCACCCGAGGACCAAGAAAAGACCACCTTTACTTGTCCCTTTGGTACTTTCGCTTTCCGGAGGATGCCTTTTGGTTTATGCAACGCACCGACCACTTTCCAGCGTTGCATGATGGCCATTTTCACCGACATGATAGAGGACACTATAGAGGTTTTTATGGATGACTTTTCGGTCATAGGTTCATCATTCGAGGTTTGTTTAGGAAATTTGGAGAAAAGCCTAGTGAGATGTGAGACCCACGACCTTGTCCTAAATTGGGAGAAGTGTCATTTCATGGTCGAAGAAGGCATTGTTTTAGGTCACCTAGTTTCTAAGAGAGGATTGGAAGTTGATAAGGCAAAGATTGAGGTAATAGAGCAACTTCCAGAGCCCACTACAGTGAAAGGAATTAGGAGTTTCCTAGGACATGCCGGATTTTATCGTAGGTTTATCAAAGATTTTTCAAAAATCACCAAACCACTTTGCACACTATTGCAATAGGACTAAGAGTTCATCTTTTCACAAGAGTGTCGGGAAGCCTTTGAAAAACTCAAAAAGGCTTTAGTTACTGCACCAATAGTGACCACTCCTGACTGGACACTCCCATTTGAAGTCATGTGTGATGCGAGTGAGTGGGCTATTGGGGTTGTTTTGGGACAACGAAAAGATAAAGTCTTTCACCCCATTTATTATGCGAGCAAGACCTTGATTGAAGCACAAATAAACTACACCGTCACAGAAAAAGAATTGCTCGCTGTGGTGTTTGCTTTTGATCGTTTTCGGTCTTATTTGGTAGGAACAAAGGTCATAGTGCACACTGATCACGCAACAATTAAGTACTTAATTAGCAAGGCTGATTCAAAGCCTCGTTTAATTAGATGGGTACTTTTGCTGCAAGAATTCGACCTTGAAATTGTCGATAGAAAAGGAAGTAGTAACCAGGTTGCGGACCATTTATCGAGACTTGAAAAGATAGTGAGCACTGCCGAACCCACTGAGGTTCGGAGAAAATTTCCGGATGAACAATTGTTTAGCCGTGCAACATCATGATAATCTTCCTTGGTACGCTGACATTGCAAACTTTTTAGCATGCAGAATTAAGCCTCATGGGATGAAAGGGCAACCTTTAAAAAAGTTTTTACATGATTGTTGTCAATATGTTTGGGACGACCCTTTTTTATATAAAATCGGGACGGACCGACTATTGAGAAGATGTGTTCATGGAAGTGAACAACATCAAAATCTTGACGCTTGCCATTCATCCCAGTTCGGTGGCCACTTTGGTGGACAGCGGACAGTGGCAAAAATTCTGCAGAGTGGGTTCTTTTGGCCCACTGTGTTCAAAGACTCACACGAATTTGTAAGAAATTGTGAGCCATGTCAACGAACCGGGAATATTTCAGCACGGAATGAAATGCCACTTAATAATATCTTAGAAGTGGAGCTTTTTGACGTATGGGGGATCGACTTTATGGGTCCTTTCCCGACATCAAACAACAATCACTATATATTGGTTGCGGTGGATTATGTTTCGAAGTGGGTTGAGGCAGTGGCCTGCCACTCTAACGATGCAAATACCGTGGTGAAATTTCTGCATAAAAATATTTTCACTCGTTTTGGAACACCACGGGCTTTGATAAGTGACGAGGGAACCCATTTCGTAAACAAAATCATGAGTGCAGTTTTGGTAAAATATGACATACAGCACAGAGTGGCCACTACATATCACCCGCAAACCAATGGGTTGGCCGAACTCTCAAACCGAGAGATCAAAGGCATTTTAGAAAAAGTCGTGAAATCACATCGCAAAGATTGGTCTGTCAAACTTGACGACGCTCTTTGGGCCTACTGAACGGCCTACAAAACTCCCTTGGGAATGTCTCCATTTAAATTGGTTTTTGGCAAAAATTGCCATTTACCAATAGAATTGGAGCACAAGGCATATTGGGCCCTTAGAGAATTGAACAGGAGTGAGGATTCAGCGGGCACCAAACGGTCCCTTCAATTACATGAATTAGAAGAGCTTCGTTACCATTCTTACGAGAATGCTAAGCTCTACAAGGAAAAGACCAAAATGTGGCACGACCGTAGGATTAATCATAGGGAATTTGTCGAGGGCCAACAAGTGTTGTTATTTAATTCACGTCTTAAGATGTTTCCCGGAAAACTCAAGTCTCGATGGACGGGTCCGTATACCGTGGTGAAAGTCAGCCCCTATGGGACTTTGGATCTCTTGGCAACACAAACCGGAGAAATCTTTAAGGTTAATGGACATCGGGTAAAGCACTTTCTGAGTGACAGTGCCCACTCCCCTGTCCACTCCGATGAGTGAAAAATGTCGGGATCTTGTGTAAATATTTTATTTCTGTTATTTGAACAATTTTTTGTTATTTTCGGTATTTTTTTCATCTTATTTATCTTTTATTAATCTTTTGTAGGTTAAATAAGAGTTTTGGAGCCAAAAATCTTGAAACCACAAGCAGCAGAGGGGACTGTGGCCAAACTGTACCGGGCACTGTAGCATCTGACGGGTATTAATGAAGAGGGGACGAAAATGTGACGTTTTTGGTGGCCCAAGAAGACATCTTTAAGGAATCTTACCCGAAGACATCACCTTTATGTCTACTTTTCCCACACTCTTCCCCAACCATTAATTACCTATCATCTCACCTTTTTCTTATTCAAAAAGCTATCATTTCCTCCCAATTTAAAATTCAAAAAGTAACTATTCCCTCCCAAAATAAACTAGATTTCCATAACTTCCTTTCCATCCTAACTAAATATATCCATCCTCTCCTTAAAATATTATTTCTTTTTCTTCTTTTATCCCTTTATTCATTTAAAAAGCACAAGGCTTTATCCAAAGCCCAAGACCCAAATCCTTTTCACTATATATTTCTTTGGGCCCCACCTTCCTCATCTAAACCAACACTTAGAAAAAAAAATTCATCTTCCCCTCCTTCTCTCTTCTTCCCGACCGGCCACCAGCACCACCATAAACCTCCATCATTTTTCATTTTCACCACCATCATAAATCACCCTCATCCATCACCATATGGGGAGACCCAAACGCATCCTTCCCAACCCCGACCCACCGGACCGGCCGAACCGCCGGTAGAACATCGGCCAGATGACGGAATCCGGCGACATCCCGCCGGAAACCGCCGCCGACCCACCGGAAACCGCCGTTGCAGTACCAGAAACTGCCACCGACACGCCGGATACCGTTCAAAGCATCGTCGGGGGCCAAACCAGTTCTCGAATGATTTAAACAACACTCCGAAACACACCGATTTGGAGGATTCCGGGTTTAGTCCACCACGACGAAAGGAGCCTTCCACCGTGCAACCGACCGAGTCCGGAGATTCACTTGGGTCAAAGGCCATCAACGAACTCGAGGAGGAGGAGAAAAAGATGGCGGCCAAAATGAAAAGGGTTCACGAGGAGTACTTGAACAACATCCGGTTGCTTAAGCAAAAGAAAGAGGAAGCAATTCGGATCGAGGAAGAACGGAGGCGGGAAGAAGAGAAGAAGATACGGGCTGAAGAGGAGCGTAAAAAGAAAGAGGAAGAAGAGCGGATTCGGGCAGAGGCCGAGAAAAAGAAAAAGGAAGAAGCCGAGAGGAAGAAAAGGGAGGAGGATCGAAAGTGAAAGGAGGAAGCGGAAGCAAAGAAACGGGAGGAGGAAGAGAGAAAGAAAGAGGAACGGGAGGAGAAAAAGAAAGAAGCGGCTAGGGAATTGGCGGAAAGGCGAAAACGATCGGAAGCACTTTTGAAGAGGGCCGAGGCGGAACGAACACTCGCGGGGGAAAGTCAACCGCTGGAGGAGACTGAGGTAAACATGGAACTCTTGGACCAATGTCGGGGAAACCCAATGTTGGCTGCATTAAAGTCACGTGCCATGGTGACCCGGTCTGCAGCGGCCTCCGCCGCAAAGAAAGCCTCTCCATCCAGGCCCACTGGTAAGTCCAAAGGTAAAAAGATTCTCGAGATTTTCGGGACTTCTTCCGATTCTGTTGGAGAAACGCAAAATGACCCAAAAGACGTTTCAGTGGGCACTGAGGTCCAAGCCACTGGAAAGGCTGGGCAGTTCTCTTGCCCTGAGGTCGCTGAACGTTTCTCTCAACTATTAGCCCTTAAGATCCACACGGAAAGGGGTTTTGATGCGGACTTTATGAAAAACAAGTACATTCTTGACGGAGTTTTGGCCCGTGTTTGGGGGGTCCTGGCTGTTCCGGACCGAAAGGCCAACTCCTCACTTGTGATGGAGTTCTTTGCTGAGATAGCGACCACTCCTTATACCGTGGTAAAGGTCCGTGGTCACTGGGTGCAGTACGACTCTCGCACCATAAACCGAGTCCTTGGCCTACGAGTTTCAAAATCGTGCTCTATCACAGCTCTCGTCAAGAAAACCTCACAAGATGATATGGACAAGATCGCAAAGGTAATCTCTACGGAAGGTAAGGGGTGGACATTTGAGAAAACCCGATGGTGTATGCCAATGTCGCACTTGAACACAGAGGCCGCTATATGGTACTCTTTCTTGCGACACACCATTTGGCCCACCACACACGATGGCACCATTTCAAAAGATAAGTGCGCCCTTCTGTATTGCATTCTCGAGCATTTGCCTGTCAATATTGGTGATATTATGCATGCCGCTATTTTTCAATCCCGGACTAAGAAACGGATGGAGATCCCACTGCCCTGCCTTGTCACTGCTTTGTTAATAGATGCACAGGTACCCGTTGCAGCAGGTGATGTTTGGATAACAGCCTCGAGTCCCATTGGTGTGAAGACGTTGAAAAAGATGAAGCGGGACACGGAGGAAGATCTAGAGGAGGAAGACGAAGAGGGTGCAGAAGTGTCGGTCGTCAAGCCTCCCACTACAGCGGGATCTAGCCGTGGGTCTTCGGCACAAAATGCTATCCTCGTGGAACTCAAGAAGCTGAACGAGAGACTACAAGGCATGGAGGATCGAATGCGGGGGATGGAGAAAGCCACTGAGTTCGTGTGGGCTTACACGGAGAGCCGGGACTTGCTTCTTAAGAAGTTCCTTGAGGTCCACAATCTAGAGCTCGCTGCAACATTCCCTTCGTTCCCACCAGGCATCTGTCCCACTCTCAACGAGGAAGAGATACCCCAGAAAGAGCCCACTGTCAATTCGCCCGAAGGTCACCCCGATCCAGATTCAGAGCGCACTGTCGCTCCCAAACCGTAATCTCTCTTAAATACTATCGCTTTTGGCTCATGAACACTTTTTATTTCGGGTTGTTTAAACTTTTATCCTTTGGCTATTTCGTACATTATCTCTAATCTCTATGCATGGAAATTCCCGCTTATGATGCGGATGTTTATTTTGGGTACTAACCGTGTGTTGTTTGAATTATTTTTTATCTTAATTCCATACCCTAGGTGCACTACTTACGGATTTCGGGACTAACACACCGCCGTTCTTTGGAGTTGTTTTTTGTGATAATAATCTTTTGTTTTGGTAACTTGCAAACGATGGGAGGAATTGGGCCTTCATTTGGTTTAACTCAAACACTTTTTGCAACCCCGAAAATAGCCCACTCAGTGTTCTCTCTCACAATGAGGACATTGTGAATTTTTAAGTTTGGAGAGGGGTGGCTTTTAGTTGATCCCATCAAAAAGCCAAAAAACCGGGGTGGTCACTGTAACCTGTAGTGCCCACCCCAAAAAAAAATCAGAAAGCCACAGAAAACCCGGAGTGGTCATTCCAGTAACAGCAGAGAGCCCACTCCACCAAAAATACATATCTATATCCAGAAGGGTCACATCTGTGCTCGTTCTTAAAAAAAGACTAAAAACGAGAATATCTCGTAAAAAGTCGAAAAAGCCCAAAAACAAAATAAATGGGAAGACTAGAGTCCAAACAAAGTTTGGAGACGAGCATTGCAAAAAAATGGGAAACACATCCAAAGCCATATACTAAACCCATTCAAGTCCCATGGATCATCGTTTGGCAAGGGAATAAATTTTTTGGAACTCCAATTATGGCCATTTAGCTTTCGAATTCGGAAGGCACTTTTTGAGGAGATCAAACCTCATTCACTCACACACCCACGGTACCATAATCCATGCATATTCTTTTTTATTTTTCTTTATTGAGTCATTTTTAGTTGTCATTTTTATTACTTGGGGACAAGTAATGTTTTAAGTTTGGAGAGGTGATAACTATGAATTTTCATAGTTATTTACTTCTCTTTTTAATTAAATTTTAGTACAAAAATAGCCACTTTTGCATCTTTATTTTATCTTTTAGTTAAAAATAATGTTCTGAGCCTTAACAAGCGTATTTTAGTATTTTAGGAGTTTATTACGCGTTTTGGAGTATTTTTGTAGAAAATTTGTACAGCAGCTCTATGAGTGCCCACTGAAGGCGCTGACGAGGGCAAATTCGGAAATTCAAGAAATAGAACATCTTGTGGGGCATCTTAGTGCAAACATCAGCTCATCCTTGCTGGAAATCACATGAGGAGAAAAGGCAATGATGTCAAGAGAGATAAAGCAACAAAGAAGACATGTGATGCCTTGTACCCTTATTCCCTTTTATTATCCAATGGGTAAAGGAATTTATTCCTTTTTATTACCCAAATGATATTAATAAGGCATCTTTGGGGGCATCATGTGAACAAGAAGACCAACCATTTTCTCCATTATAAAAGAGTGATATTGGCTCCAATACTTAATCATCCCATCCATGATCCATTATCCCATCTTTGGATCATCATCTACTTAGTTTTTCTTTCATCTCTTAGTTTTTTAATTAGTTTTTAGAAGTAACTTTTGTTTCAAGTAGTCATCTAGTTTAGTTTAATCTTTATTTTCCAGCGTAAAAGTAATTTTAATTTCCGAAAAGTAGTTTTAACTTTTATTTTCGAAGTTTGTAATCTAGCTACTGGAACTGTAGTGCCCACTCTTGTCGGCACTGCAGACTTTAAATTAAATCTAGTAATCTTTTAAGTATGTCGTTTTCCAACTTTCTTATCTTAGTTTTTCTTACTTTATTAATTATGCACTAGTAAGTAATTAGGGATGTAGGAAGAAAAAGTACCCGGAGTTTATAAACAATGCTTGAATAGTTTTCGTCTTTTTAAACTTAAAATTATTTTGTTCATTTAAAGTTCGAATATGACCCAATGATGCAAACGAGCTGATCACTTGAATGTGTCTAACGTCTAGTCTTAACTCAGAGATGGGTAGGGTGTCGTGACACCGAGCTTGAATGATACTAGTGGATTTGAGAGAGTTCTTACGACACTAACGAGAGTTGGGTCTGTTAGTAATTATGTGCAGAAGTTGGCAAACCCGTGATTACACATCCAACGTTACTAGACACTCGAGGGTCACACCTGTGAGGACCTGTAAACCGAATAAATAAGATAAGATAGTCCCAGTTTGGAGAGATTAAGGTTTATAATAGTTAATTATAAATCAGTTGGGCATTTTCCTTACTAAATCCCAAAGTTAAAGGTTTGTTAGTAATTATATATTTATTAGATAAATAAATATATAAGTTTATTAATTATTGAATTATATATTTATTAGGTAAATAAATATATAATAGGATAATAATTAATAATACAAATAATTATCTAGTTATTTTTCTTTAAGGAAAAGAAAAGAATATTTGTCAAAGATAATTATGAAACTAATTATGGAAACTAAGTTGTATGGAAATTCCTCCATATAAAATAAGCCTATGGCTTATCAGTTTTCATAATTCATTCCACCAAAAAAAACAAACCAGAAAATTCTCTCCTCCCTCCTCCTTTGAAACCGGCGCCGATCCAAGAGCAAAACCAGTTCGTTTTTTGGTTCTTTGATTAATCCTTAGCTGTTTTTCATCGTATCGGGGACTCATTCCTGCTAGAGGGATCTTCGTTTGGTCGATCACGGGTGGATCTAACTCGAGCATTCCAGGTAACACTCTAACAAATCTATTACTATTATAATTGAAACGAAAAGATCTGTGGATATTTGGGTTTTATATCCAAATCGCTTCCGCACGTATCAAACCAGTTAGGTTTGATTCGATAAACTTATTAATCAGTTTGATCACAAAGTTTTGTCGTGTATCTCATCCAGTTAGGATTGAAATCCACAGTTTTCTTCGTGTCAGTTTGATACAAGGAACGCATAAAAACCCAACAGTGGTATCAGAGCCACAGGTTTATTCGTTTTATTCTTTTTAACTGTTTAAAGATCCGTTAAAAATTGTTTCTTGCGAATAAAGTTTTATTGATAATCGTTTCGTATAAAAATTCAATTTTAATCAGTTTGGGAAAAAATTTGATTTTTACCAGTTTAAAATCTTTTTCAGTTCCGTATAAAGATTTAATGATTATCTATTATAACTTTTCAGTTTTATCGTTTTATGTTTATCGTCGAAAAAGCTATCACGGAAAAACCCCACAGGGTAGTGGGAATCGGTGGCGGAACTGCGGCAGATAGCCGACCGAACCACCCACCGATCGCCGACCGAGGCTAGAGGCGGCGGTACCGCGGCAACAGCCGACCGGACCGCCAGATGGTGGCCGAACCACCACCAGGCCGTAGCCTAGATCGCACTCGGCCGTGGCCTGACTCGCCACTCGGCCGTGGCCTGACTCGCCACTCGGCCGTGGCCTGACTCGCCACTCGGCCGTGGCCTGACTTGCCATCAGACCATGGCTTGATCAGCCATCAGACCTTGGCCTGATCAGAATTCAAGCCGTGGCTTGAGTCGACACTAGGCCGTGGCCTGATCAGAGTTCAAGGCATGGTCCACCAGCTTGGTTGGCCATGGTCTATACCCAAATCAAGCCATGGCCCGATCCCTTAATGCACCAAGGCGGCGCTCGGCCGAACCATCAGTTAGTGGTGGGCCGAGAGGAGTGCGACCACCAGCGGCCGCCACGACGACGATGGTCAGTGATGGCACCGGCGGTCAATCGCCACCAGGCGGTGGTGATCGACGGCGATGTGAGCGGCGATAATATCCCGGTTGATCGTAGGTAGCGGTTGGTTTCAAGCGTTTCTCAAATTTTTTTATCTTTCGGGGCCCAGACTTATCAATTTGGTAATGGGCCGAAACCATGTTATTTTGGACCAAGTTTATGGCCCAAAAGGGTTTATTGGGTTTTAAGCTTTTTGACCCGAATTAATTTTATTTAGATAATATATTTTTATATATATAAATCAGTTACATTATATTATAAAATTATGTTTAAGGGATTTTTAGTTAATAATTATCCCGAGTAAAATTGTGTTTTATCAAACCTGTTATTTGACCCGTTTGGTCAAATAAGTCTAGTATCATGTTTTGACCAGTTGGTCAAACCACGACACAGTTTACGGTCCAATGTTTATTTTTCCGACCAGTTTGTTCGAGGACCGGGGTTTGATATAACTTTTAGATAAAAAGCAAATATTTTAGAAAATCGGTTTTGCTTTATAAATAGATTTATTGATTATAAATCTTAGTATTTTTATAATTCAAGTAAAAACCGTTTTCAGTTTAAAATATTAGTTTCGGTTTATAAACAGTTTGTTTTATAAACCAAGTTTTGCGATAAACGGAACAAGATAATTTTTAACGGATCTAGGATTTCTTTATCGCTTTATTATATTGTTTAATATATATAAATGCGTGGTTGCTTGAGTATATATATGCTTTCGTATATATCTATTATAGGGCTTGCCAACTTAGACCTTTTGGATTAAATTTGGGGAGGCCTGCGTGCCATTTACAACCCCTTTGTAATAATGACCATAGGATAGTTATTTTTTTTTTGGGAGTTCCATCGAGAATGCCGAAGGCCAGTGGGAGCTACGCAAGAAAAACCCAAATTTTCTTTTCTGGAGTACTAACGAAGATACCGGGGGAGCCAGTGGGAGCTACGCGAGGTGTTAGAAATCCTTTAGAAAAATAGGTCATTATTGGTCCTTAGGAATAAAAGTTGGCAAACCTATAATTAGTTAGCTCTAACTGCGTGGTTGTTGACATATTAACTGCGTGGTTGTGATTTTATAATTATATCAAAATGTTTTAAAATAAGAGAATTTTTTAAAACTAGATAAAATCACAAGAGCGGGCAGGTTTTATAATTAAAATTACTAGTTTTATAAACCTTTTTGAAACGGTAGATTTTATTTAAAACCTCAATAATAAGACTGTTTTGTATGAAAAGGCAAGTTGATAAAACAGTTAGTTTTGGTCAACAAATATGCTATCAAGACAGGTAGTTTTGATTAGCAAGTGTGCTTATTAAAACAGTTAGTTTTTAATTAGCAAGTGCTCTTTAAAACAGTTAGTTTTAAAATAGCAAGCATGTTTAAACAGTTAGTTTAAACATCAGTTACCTTCTAAACAATCAGTTTTTCAAAATTATAGATTTTCAAAAATACTGGAACTAAAAGGTTTTTCAAAATTATTTAAAAACCCTGAAAATCATAGATCAGAGTGCAACCCATCTAGGGGCACCTCCGGCGTAAGGTACGCGGCCGTTGTAAGTGAACACACCTTGAACGACCGCGTTCAAACCGAAGCTGGAGGGGATTAACAAGACTCTGCGAATTATCTCCGGGTGGTACCGGCCAGAGTAAAGTGTCCAAGTCCCAAAATGGTGAGATCTGTTTTGGTTCTGTTAAGTTTACCGGGTGGTACCGGGCCAAAAAGCACTTAGAGGGACTGAAACATGTACGGATAATTACCGTTGTCCCGAAAAGATCTAGGAGTCGTGTCAGTTAGATATGATTGGTAAAAGTCCTTACCTACCTAGTTAGTAGGTGGTCCTGGTGAGACGTGAACACACCGGTCATCAGGGCGTATGTAATTAGGATCCTAGTCTAATAATTGATCATTTAAGGGTTTATTGATATTTATTGGAAATAGTCTTTCACAGTTACTAAAACCAAAGTTTTTAAAATGTGTAGATAGCAAACACTATTACCAACACTGATAAACTCCCTCTTCGCTCCATTCTCGAAAGGACAAACTTACTAGGTATAATTTTTCGTATGGGAGCGCAGTCTGATGATTGTGCTCAGACACGAGAGAAAGTAGTATGTCCTAGAAAAGCCTCTAGGTGAAGGCCCTTCCAGCAAAAGCTACTGTCACTGTCAGGAACGCTTATAGAAAGCATTCCGATTATTTGCTGGACGTAGGCTATCTTATGCTTGCGACTATGAGCCCAGTTTTTCGTACGAGGCTCATAAACACAAATGCCTATAACATGATCCGCCAGTTGAGGGACATGTTTCAGACGCAAGCACGCACAGAGCGTTATGATGCCAGTAGAGAACTGAACGCGTGCAAGATGGCAAAAGGGGACCTCAGTTAGTGATGATGAAAATAAAGAGGCACATTAATCACCTAGAGAGGCTCAGTCGCCCAGTTTTGTTGCAGTTAGCAACAAATACGATACTCAACTCACTGTCTGAAGATTATAAGTAATTAAGTTGAGGATGGAGACCAAGACCAAAGATGTGCTTATGGTCAAGAATGGTGAAGTAAAGAAGAAGCGTGGGCATGGGAACACCAGTAAGGGAAAGGGCCAAGTTCTGGCTACCCTGAGTGCACCCAATGTTTATGATATAGGCAAAGGCAAGGGTAAAAAGGTTAAGCCTAACAGAATAATAACCGAGAATCAATACTTCAAGTGCCATGAAGTCGGTCATTGAAGGCATAACTGCCCGAAGCGTTACGAAGCAGATATAAACACCTCAGGTATTCGTGACTGCTTCAGATTATCACTTTCGCTTGTTAGTTTACAAGTGTGTTGACACCTAGAAGCAAATGTTTATTTGCAGGTGGTCATTAAAAGTGAAGTGCCCAGATTGCAAGGATCAGCATGCAAGATTACTTTTAGATATTATCAAGACAATTTTAAATTTTTAAAACAATTTTGTCTTTCCAAAATTTGAATTTTTGTTTTTTGAATTCTTATCGGTTTTAAAATTTAAAACTATTGTCTTGATATCTTTATGCATGATATTTTGAATCTGTATAAGTCAAATTAGACTTGATTCAAAATTAGATCCGAGATGTTGCCTATTACACTAACAGTATTGCTTCAATCAAAATAGTTTGAAGTAATGTATATGAAAACTGTCAAAAACACACGAAGTACTATAATTATAGGAATGTGTTTTTAAATAAAACATTTATGAGTAAAAGATTATGAAAGTATTTTATGATCAAAATTTATTACTCATATGTTTTAAGAAGAATTTAGGATATTATTTCAAATATCATTGATAATATCAGTATTTATAAAACTAGGAAAAATTCCAAGTTTCGGAATTAGGATTTAATATAATCCAGTTAAGTTTTATAAATGTTAAAATTCTCGTGTTTATTACTTGAAATAGAATTGACTAAGTAATCAAGTTTTGACTAAGTCAATAGTTAATTTTAAGTAATAGTTGGTTTTCATATAGGTTAGTGGGAGCCCAGGTTATTCTCTATCTAGTGCATGATAAAGAATAAAAGATAAAATTATTGATTTAGTATATATCTCGGAATTCATGATCCAGAAAGGATGTAAATTCATAAGATATACGAATCTATCTTTTAGTCAAAAGGGTAGAACGAAAGTTTCAAAGTGTTTGAAACTAAATAAGGTCATAATTGACTTCGAGAGAAATCAATAATTAAAATGTGTTGGAATAATTATTAAAGATATTAATTATCTTTCTAAAAGTGTCGTAAACACTAGAATAAATTTCCTGAAATTTGCCAGCTTGGTAAATGGAAATTTTATCTGATTTCAGGTAGAAATCATTCATCTACACAACAACTAAGGGAAGTTGCAGTTTAAACTTTACATATTCAGGAAAACTAGGAGTTATTCCAGTGTCTCCAAGTTCATGGAATATGGTAAAGAAAAGTCTAATCTTTGTTTAAAAGTGTTTGCAAAACAAAGATTAGTAGAATCAAGTAGATTGTATCAGATGATACAAAACTTGTATTATTTTGGTTGTTACTTTGATTAATACGGTAAACATTAATCAAAGGGTTTAAACTGAAGTTAGGTGATACTTCATTTAAATCAGTATTTTAGTAAAACATTGAATAGACACTGTAAAAGTAATTAAGAAATGCTATTAATTTTGTTATTATTACAGAGTGTAATATGGACTATACAAAATTATTTTCTTTATCACTTTTATATTTTGCATGTTTTATGATCCAGGAATGAGACTAGTTTCCAGTCTTTCATTCGAAATTTGTCCATGACAACTTATCGTGGTGGGAACCCGTTAGGGCGTTAAAGTCATTGTGAGCCTCTGGGTAGTTATGATCAGTGGTTGAATAACAGCTACAAGCGTTGTAGACCAGGAGTTGCACAGATATTGGATAGAGTAGCGAATATCGGACGTGATCCGCGGTTGAGACTACTTCTTGGATTTTGTCATAAGTAGAATCTCACAGTGGTTGTCCCTATCACCTGAGGTATCCGGTTTGATATCATGAGGACTGCTGGATACTTAGTGCGTTCAACCGCTACGCCGTAACAGGGTGGCTATAAAGGGCGTGACTAGATTCAGCGGAAGCCGTGGTGTTAAATGCAGATATGCAAGATGGGATTTGCACCTCTTCTCCGAAGAGAGATATTTCTGGGCCCCTTGACTGACTGAATATACTGATGAAGTGCATGGCCATGCCCAAACGAACTGATTAGTTCTTTGTCGTTTACCTATCAGTAGAGGTCGGATAGTCGAGAAACAGAATCATGAGTATTTAGAGTTGACTTAATCCATGCTCATACTCATAGATGAAATATCGTGTTACAAAGGGAAAAGCCAAGACATACCCAATTTATGAACAGTTGTTTCATTAATGTCATTTTCATATGGAAATTTTAAATCACCTATCTGGGTATAAGAGTTCTTGTAACCTGGTTAGCCTAAGCGCCTGTCTAGGGGCCTCCTTAGGTCCGTGTGATCAAGACGGTATTGCCAACTTGCACAAGTGGGAGTCTGTTAGTAATTATGTGCAGAAGTTGGCAAACCAGTGATTACACATCCAACGTTACTAGACACTCGAGGGTCACACCTGTGAGGACCTGTATACCGAATAAATAAGATAGTCCCAGTTTGGAGAGATTAAGGTTTATAATAGTTAATTATAAATCAGTTGGGCATTTTCCGTACTAAATCCCAAAGTTAAAGGTTTGTTAGTAATTATATATTTATTAGATAAAATATATAAGTTTATTAATTATTGAATTATATATTTATTAGGTAAATAAATATATAATAGGATAATAATTAATAATACAAATAATTATCTAGTTATTTTTCTTTAAGGAAAAGAAAAGAATATTTGCCAAAGATAATTATGAAACTAATTATGGAAACTGAGTTGTATGGAAATTCCTCCATATAAAATAAGCCTATGGCTTATCAGTTTTCATAATTCATTCCACCAAAAAAAACAAACCAGAAAATTCTCTCCTCCCTCCTCCTTTGAAACCGACGCCGATCCAAGAGCAAAACCAGTTCGTTTTTTGGTTCTTTGATTAATCCTTAGCTGTTTTTCATCGTATCGGGGACTCATTCCTGCTAGAGGGATCTTCGTTTGGTCGATCACGGGTGGATCTAACTCGAGCATTCCAGGTAACACTCTAACAAATCTATTACTATTATAATTGAAACGAAAAGATATGTGGATATTTGGGTTTTATATCCAAATCGCTTCCGCACGTATCAAACCAGTTAGGTTTGATTCGATAAACTTATTAATCAGTTTGATCACAAAGTTTTGTCGTGTATCTCATCCAGTTAGGATTGAAATCCACAGTTTTCTTCGTGTCAGTTTGATACAAGGAACGCATAAAAACCCAACAGGGTCAGTACAGTGGACACTCCCCACCAACAGGAGCGGGTAAGCTACCTAGTGTGTCCATCGAGGCCACTTAGAGCAATTGCTTAAGCACAAGCCTATGAAATCCGATAGGATTCGCCGGGGAGTGGCCACTGACTTAATAATTTGGTTTTTAAAACGTAAATTCTACTAGGAAGTGTGAGTGTGAGATAGGACCGGGTCTTTCGTGAACAGAGAGTGTCCACTGTCCCACAACACTATGATCACCAACTAGGCCAAGTATTTCTTATAAAGTCTGGGGAAAAATATTCCTATGTCCCTATCTTTTAAACCTTAGAAAATCCCTTTTAATTAATCTTGTCATCGAAAGCATTTCACAAAACCAAACAAACTTATTTCTTCCTCTCTTTTCGAAACGAGTAAAAAGGAGCACATGAGAACCGTATTGTCTTGATTGTTCCAGTCCTAGTGGAATACGATATCTGGTATCTTACCAACTATTACTTGGAAGTGACGATCACAGTGACCAGTGTATACTTGTGCTGCCCACTGTGGCCTGTTTGCAAGCCACTGTGAATTACACGTGTTAGATCCCACTGCAATAATTCTTGATAAAGTAACAAACACTTGTGACCGGTGAGTAGTTGCACTGCCCACTGTGGCCTGTTCGCAACCCACTGTTGAATACACTCGTGTATTGTGACTCTGTCTAGGTTTATGCTTACTAATACCTGTTGGGAATTCACCATGAAGCCCACAATCTCTGAGAATGAGTGATGTTAAGGAAGAGGAATTAGCCAAGATGTCAGGTAATTCAGAATCTATGTTGGCCTCTGAGACAAGAAGTTCTTTCAGATTATGTGTTGTGTTTTGGACAAGATTTTTGAAGCAAGAACTTTGCAGCTTCACTGTGTTTCTTATTAGATCCAAGGAAACCAATTGGCTAAGCTGTGAGATTTCTTTTGGGAAATCGCCACTGAAGAGAGAATAAGAGAGATTCAGATGTGATAACTGAGAGAGACGGCCAATTCCAGATGGAATTTGCGAGAAACAAAAATCATTATCTGCAAGGTTTAGTGTATGGAGGTGAATGAGGCTGAAGAGACTGCTGCTGGAGTTGATGAGGCCATACAGAAAGCTACTGCTCAAATCGAGCACAATCACGTGACCAGAGGTTTTGTCACTACACTCAACCCCGTCCCAAGAACAACAATAGCTCTTACCCTCGGACGTATTGTCGTTCCATGAAGCAAGCTTCGGGTAAGAACGAGGATCAGAGGATGCAGAGTCGTTAGTAGAGATGTTGTACTAGAAGTCGAGTAATAGAGAGCACTCATCGACCGCATGGCTTAATGACTGGCTTGAAGAAGAAAACTTAGCAGCTGCTAGAACACTTTCCTTTACCCCCTTTTTGAATTGGGAATAGAAGAAGGAAGGAGAACAACTGAGGTGAACTGTGAGATTCAACTGGAAAATAGAACCAGGCGCAAGTATACACCTTGAACTACTGTCGTCCCGTAACAAGTAATAATGGTAAGTAAATACCAGATATCGTTTCCACAGAGAAGGAATAATGCAAGAGTCTCTTCAGTCATTTGGTAGAGCAGTTAAGGGATGCTTTCAGATGGCGAATTCGAGGATTTTAACCGATGCTTGTTTTAGCAAATGGTGAATGAGTGTGTTTGTAAAATCTATTGGAGAAAAAGAACCCAGGGTGCAGGTAGTAAAGAGATACAAAAAGGGCTGTTTGTAGTTTAAAGATGCTTTGTAAAACTGTGAAACCACTGGCTAGACGGCCGACCACAGTGCACACTGGTCAACATGCAATCAGGTGTGATATTAGTCACTTCCCCTAGCACAACCAGTGTTACCTTCATTGCCAGATAAAAACCATATACAGACTACACATATTACCACAGTTATTTTCACGTTACCCTTAACTCTGAAAGTTAATGCATTTTCATAAGCCAGACTAATCTAACTTAATCTTCAATGAAACGCTTCAAATCCCTGCAATGAATAGTTTAGCACTGTAATATTGTTCTCACTTTACTGCATTTGTTTTAACGTAAACCTTAACTCTGAAAGTTAATGCATTTTCATAAGCCAGATTGGGCGTCAATCAACCTAACTTAATCTTCAATGAAACGCTTCAAACTCCTGCAATAAATAGTTAACACAATAATACAAAATTGCATCTAGAACAATTACAACTACATTGCACTCAATATTTCCCCACACCCCAAGCTCAAGCTTTTAACTCATAACTTGGAAATGTGAATACTGGAATAATGACCAGTTGGGATTGATGGCAAGAAAAGTAAATGAGTGGTAATTACTTACACAATACGTTCCCTTCTAAGAGGGAAACAGAGTGTAAGTAATCCCAAAAGCAGTAAAATAAATTGCAGTAAATTAAAGTACTGGATTGACCAGTAGATTGCAGGAATGTAAACACTGGAGTGACCAGTAAAGACTGGATTGACCAGTAAGTTGCAGAAAAGTAACTGACAGGAAATTAAATACTGGATTTATGACCAGTAAAATTGCTGGAAAGTAAATTGCAATAAAAGTAAATTGGTAATTACTACACAATACGTTCTCTACTAGAGAGAAACAGAGTGTAGTAATTCCAAGAAGTTAGAAAGTTAGAAATTAGCAGGTAAATAAAATACTGGTAAGTTACTTGGGACAAAAGTCTTGCTTGTAAGGATTTTGGGAGACAAAAGTACTACTAGAGTACACTTAGGGGACAAAAAGTACAACAAGTACCTACACATGTACTTGAAATGACAAAAGCAATCCTAGGTTGTACTTATAACTTGGAATTGAAGCAACCAATTTTTAACAGCTAAATTACTAACAGGTATTTTGAAAACACTGAGTTTGGTAGTTGAAACACAATACGTTCTTTTCTAAGAAATAATCAGAGTGTAAAACAACTCCAAGGAAACAAGAAGATTTAAAAACTACAAACTTTAGATTTTAATAACAAGAACACTTTAAAGATCAAAACGTTGGAACTTTAACAACAAGAACACAACACAAAAGATTTTCCAAAAGATTACTTTGATTAAAACTACTAAGAACAACAACAACACTAGTTTGAATGCTTAAACCCATATAGAGATTAAGACATAAACTAGGAAGATCAAAAGCTTAACCTACGGATTGGTTTCAAGAACCAAGAGTTTAAGAACAGAAAATTAAATCTAAACAGCAGCTAAGAACTAAAGAGTAGTGACAAGAGAAACCAAATCACTAGAAAGTGATATGGATCAAATGTAAGAAATTAAGGTTACAACTACATGGTATTTATAGGCAAATAAAAGGCTTGGAAGAGGGAGACAGCTGTAAACAGGCTTGATTGTCTGACAAAAGCAACCCATGGGTCAAAAGTCGGGTCAGATCCAAAAGCAGTTCCTTGGATCAAAAGTAATGAGCTGGCCCAGAAACCTTCCTTCAGCATTCCTGCAGCAGTCCGGTGGCAATCCTATAGCACTCCCAAAGGGCTGTCCTGCAACTGCTCCTTTCCGAAGCCTGAAAAACAATGAAATAACACTAATTAACTACATATTTACACTAATTAACACATAAGTCATGAGAATTGAAATTACATTAAAAACAGAAGTAAACTAGACTCAAATGCTAACTTTGGGCAAAATAAAGACACAATTTGACATCAAAAGGACTCCATAAGTGGCAACATTTAGACACTTATCAGCAGCCTGGGTAGATTGCTGGAAATATAGCACTAGGAAGAGTAAAAGGGAGCGCATCAGCTTAACAGATGCAGACTTTGCCATGATACTGAAGTAGGACAAAAGCAAAGTTAAGTGTATCGTATTCTGGATGAGTAATGTCAGTTTATATAATCAACATCTCTGATTATTTGGAAGTTGGTCAGTCTTCTAAATAATATTTATCTATGGAGCACGCGTTTTCTTCAGCTGTATGAAGTCTTCTATCATGATGAAAGATTCTTGTTCTCAGGTGTTTTTTCACGGAGAGCCAAACTAAGACAAGAAGATATCACCAACACGATGATTAAAATACACAAAATCCTAATTTTATAGAAAGGTACTTGTTAGAAGATAGCAGTTTAATAACACACAATGACTTTCCTTAGGGAATAAAATTAGTAGAAAATATGACTTTTTTGCAACTAATGCTTAAATGATAGTATGTGACAGAGCTGGGTGGTTGAAAGATGCAAAAACAATTGTAAGCAGACAAAAACGGTTCATTAACAAATTACTAAAGTCTTTTAATATTATTAAAATAAATCAGAAGCTTTAAGATTGTTGAAAGATGTAGATATAAGTGTGAAAACCTAGTCCTTAAACATTTATGGAGAGTAACAATGACATCTTGATGCCTATGGGCAAATTACAAAATTGACCATGCCACTGTTTGAAATTGGATCCATCAGGTGGTCATCAAAATGATTTCCAGAATATATTCCTCCATGAATTGCACTTTAGAAAAGAATTGATCTGGTGATTCTCGATGCATGTTATCAATGTGTTCCATCCTAACATACAAATTAACTTTCATATTTAATATGACTGCTCAAGTTTGTACATTAGGATGGAACACATTGAACTTAAGTCATATATAATATGAAAGATTCTCGTTCTCAAGTGTTTTTCAAGTTAACCTCAACTGCTCAAAGGAACTGAACCCTAACAATTTAATAACATATATAATATGACTTAAGTTCACGTGAGACCAAGTTGTTTCAATGAGATATGTGAGACCAAGACAAAACACATGAAACTTTAAAGTAAAACACTGTGAAGGTAAAACACTGTGAGGTACAAAACTTTTCTTGGTCTCACGTGAACCTGACCCATATATATATATAATATATATATATATATAGAGAGAGAGAGAGAGGGGGGGGTTAGTGTTAGGTTCAAATGAGAAGTGCTAAAAAAGTACGAAGTAGATAAGTGATCTCCACCACTCATCCGGTCAATAAAGGCGGCTTTGACCAGTCACCCTCCTTAAATCATCTCCACCCTCCATGAATCGCGTCAGTACTCCGTAAATCGCGTCCTCCATGAATCGGTCAATTATAAAGGTGGCTTTGACTAGGCAACTATGATCGATCTCAACCGTATCAACGGTTGGGATTACTTCTTTACTTCGTGTTTTTTTAGCACTTCTCATTTGAACCTTTCTCATAGAGGTTATATATATATATATATAGGGGAAGGTTCAAACGAGAAGCATGTCAATTTAAGAAAAAGTGAGGAGCAATCTCAGCGACTCATCTCGCGGTTACGGTGGACATGATCACAGAGGATTGACGCGATTCATGGGAGAGTAGAGATTATTAAAGGGGGGACCGGTCAAAGCCATCTTTGTTGACCGAGATGAGTGGTTGAGATTGCTCCTCGCTTTTTCTTAAAAAGTTGTATTTTTCGTATGAACCTCCCTATATATTATATATATATATATTATATATGGAAGGGTTCGATCAAGAACCCATATTTGCGAGAACCTTCGCCTATGCACAAAATCATATATGATTTAAGTAGAAAAATCACATATATAATTCACGTACAAAATCATTATGATTCATATAAAAAATCACAAGTACAAAAGTCACATATATAATTTACGTACAAAAATCACATGTGATTTGGTACATGGTCCATTTTCCTTTTTTACGTTAACGTAAAATCACAAGTGATTTTGTATATAGACGTAGGTTTTCGCGTTCTCGCAAATAGCAAGGGTTCTCATTTAAACCTCCACCTATATATATAGGAGAGTTCCGTTGTTAACCACAAATAGTGTGTTAACCGTGTTAACCCATCAAAACCAATGAAATTGCTCCATTAGATTTAATGTTTAAAGGGCATTTTAGTAAATTTGAGCCATTCCTCTCCCTCCCAAATCCAAACCCTTCTTCTCTCTCCGAACCACAACCACAACTCATATCTTCCACTCCAAAACCACCACCACCCCAACCCCTACCCTCTGTTGCCGTCGTCGCCGCTGTCACCACCACAACCGCCGACTTCTGCCACCACCACCACAATCGCCGACTTCCACCACCACCACCACAGTAGTCGACTTCCACCACCACCACAATCGCTGGATTCCTCCTCTCCGCCCGCAACTCCGCCACCATCTTCACACCGCCGGAGTTCTCCTTCTCCGACCACGACCAACTATAGCTCGAACTCCTCCAGATCCACTTTTCGACATTGGCCTTTCACCATCAACCACCAGATCTGCCGCTGGCCTTCCACCACCAACTACCATTCCATGACAGCGAAAGACGGAGATTTAAGGAGTTTTGGTCGTCGTAGGTAGTCAATTTAGGGTTTTGGTTGTTAGTAATTATGTGCAAAGTTGACAAACCAAGTAATTACACATCCAATGTTACAAGACACTTGAGGGTCACACCTGTGAGGACCTATAAATCGAATAAGTTAAATGAAACCCAGAAATGAAGAGTTAAGATTTATAATAGTCAATTATAATAGTCAGAAATCCCAAAGTTGGAGGGTTATTAATTAATTAAGTGAATTATATATTTACTAGATAAATAAATATATAATAGGATAATTTAATTAATTATAAGTAATTATCTAGAATAATCTTTTCTTGGAAGAAAAGAATAAGATAATTAAAAGGAAACTGAATCAGATTGAAACTGTATTATTTTCCCTATAAATAAACCTTATGGGTTTAAGTTAATTCAATCATCAATTATTCAGTAATTAGTTTCCAGATATCTCTCTCTCTCTCTCTCTCTCTCTCTCCCAAACCGGCGCCGCCGCCCCCTCTTGCTACCTGTTCGGTTTTGAGTTTTTCGGGTTTTAGTTCTGCTAGAGTAACAATTCGTTGGTCGTTCATTGGTGGATTTATTCTCAAGCAATCCAGGTAAATTATTCTGAATCTATAACTGTTAGGTTTAAATAAAACAAACGATAAGATCTGTGGATTTTTCTTGGGTTTTATATCCATATCGCTTCCGCATTAGAACGAACCAGTGAGGTTTCGGTCATATAGATCTATAACCAGTTTGGTTATTAGGTTTATAAGTTTTTTCTCATAAAAATCCTCGTGTCAGTTTGACCCGAGGGACCCCAATAAAACCCAACAGTGGTATCAGAGCCACAGGTTTAATCGTTTGTTCTAATTAACAGTTTATAGATCCGTCTAAAATTAATTCATTTCTTGCATAACAAGCTTTAATTAAAATTGTTTTTTTGTGTATCAAGTTTAATAGTTTACATAAGATTTGATTTTTTATCGTACAAAACTCGAACTCGAACCGATCACTTGGTGGCCGTTTGCCACCGAGCGTAAACCACCAAAGACCACACCACCAAATCGGTGGTGGCCATGATAGGTGGCCGAACCGAATGTCGATCGCGGCTGCACCACCGTTAGTGGTGGCGGCTGTGATCGATAGTGATGGCGGTGGTTTGCTGTCGCCAACCACAGCCGTGGTGGTGGCGTTGGCCTACATCGCCGGAAAACCGCACCACCAAATCGAATGGTGGCGAGCGGTCCTCGATCGCATGACGGTGGCGATGGTGGCATTGTATTCGCTGCCGTCGTCGCCGGATGGTAGCGATGAGAGTAGTGGTGGTGGCCGTGGGTGGAGCACCGGGCCGAGGCCGCATCGCCAGTCGGCGGTGGCCACACCGCAACCACCAGAAACCGCTAGAGCGGTGGTGGATGGCGGTGTTCTTGGCTGTCGACACCGGCTCGTACCGCCAGTCACGATGACAGCGATCGCTGGCCAAACCGCGCAAAGCGGTGGCGGCGGCTGCTGCTGCTTAATCGATCGCCGGCCGCATCGCGTATAGCGGTGGCGGCGGCTGTTAATTGTGATCGTCGGCCGCGCCGCGCATAGCGGTGGCGGCATTCGGTTGTCGTCGATCGACCGGCCGCACCACAGTTAGTGGTGGCGGCGATTGATTGTCGTCCTGATCACCGGCCCACGTAGTGGTGGTGGCGCACACGGTTATGGCTCGACGGCGGCTGCACCACCAGCGTGGTGGTGGCAGCTCGGCAGCGGTGATGGTGGCATTGTTCGTGCCATCGTCGTCGGCCGAAGAGCGCACGGGGGCTGTGAGATGCAGCGGTGGTTGCTTGGTGGCCGATCGCCACGTTCCGTGGACCAAAACCGCACTCAACGGTGGCCATGGTTGCGCCACAGATCATGGACGATGGCGGTGATGTTTTGAACACCGGCCAAATCGATGATGCCGACGGCGGCGTTTGAAGACCACGGCCAAACCACCAGTTCGGTGGTGGTCAGCGGTATCGAACCAAGTGATGGTGATCGGTGGCGATGGCGACGCAAGCCGTGTACTCGCGGTGCGAGTGTCGTCTTCGCGACGTGAACATGACTACGAACTACTCTAGGGTTTTTCGGTCGTCTTTGGGCCTAATCATTGCCGGGCCCAAAACCCAAAAATTTTGGGTTAAGTTTAGGGCCCAAGAGGGTTGTTTGGTTTTAGACTTTTCACCCAAATTAATTTTATTCAGTTATTTTTGTTTTAAAGTTTTATTAAACTCAAACCGATTATTTTGATCCGTTTAAATCTTTGTGTCGTAATTGACCAGTTGTTCAAAATCACGACACAGTTTACAGGTCAGTATTCTGTACCAACAATTTTACTCGTTAAACCCGTTTTAATAAAAGGGTAAATGTATATTTTTTTTTTGAAAACTGGTTTTTATAAGATAGGTTTACAGCTTGTAAATCTTAATTAATTTCAAGTAAAAATGGTTTTCAAACTAAAACATTATTGTTGGTCTATAAAACAGTTTGTTTTATAAATCAGTTAAAATCGAGTTTTACGAGATAAGAAACGAGACAATTTTAACGGATCTAGAGTAGATTTACGCTTATATATATTGCTTGTTTGTGCCTTATATTAGATGCATATTTTATACATGCTTGCGTATATATATATATATATATAAACCTATTATAGATTTTGCCAACTTAGACCCTTGACGAAATTCCGGGGGGGGGGGGGGGGGGGCTGCGTGCCATTTACAACCCCTTATGTAATAATGACCTTTTGGGTTAAGTTTATGGCCCAAGAGGGTTTTTGGTTTTAGACTTTTCATCCATGTAACACCCATTTTTTTTTTCAAAAAAAAATTATATATAAAAAAAACAACCGATAAAACATTCGTTTAAAACATTCCAAATCCCCTAAAATAAATGTTGAAATAAATAACTGAATCAGCCCAAAACAAATCGGAATGCCGCCACGGGAATCGTCAAGCCGGAGCCTTGCCTTTATCCACGCTCGAACTCGTACCTAAAAAAATAGGAAGACGTGGATTAAGCACAACCGCTTAGTGAGCAAATAATCACATACAATATACTGAACAATCATATACATATCCACATAATTCATCTTAACGGTTTTCCGTTCTTCGGACCGCCCCGCAGTCCGGCCTTGGTGGTTACCTACCCTTCGGATCGTCCCACGACCCGGCCTTAGCGATTACTCGCTCTTCGGATCGTCCCACGACCCGGCCTTAGCGATTACTCGCTCTTCGGATCGTCCCACGACCCGGCCTCATCAATCAACATACACAATTATTACAATATAGAGTATGTAAAAACCCACTCACCTCAAACGCAAAATAATCAACCACAACGCGAAAAATTTAGTTCTCAACAGCTACAAATCTGAAAATTTAATTACCACAATTAATCCTACGAGCTAATCCCTTTCCCTTTTCGATCAACTTAGTTATACGGGAGAGGCTCGAATCTACTAGCATGCTAAACGGGGTTACGACGATCCACGGGTCTAAACCTGGTTGTCGGTCCGACCCGTTAGACCGCTGCCGGACAGCCGTGGCTTACCGGGCAACCACCACGCGATGGCAGCAGCGGCGAGAGTGCAAACCACCACCGCTGGCCCTACTTGGCAACAACGATGACAGCAAGAAGCCGCCACCGCTGCCCCGGCAACAACATCACGGCAGCAGCAGCGAAATCGCTACCACTGCCGGATAACCCAACCAACAGCAGCAGCGGCTGAATTGAACCACCACCGCCGATCTCCTCCTCCCAAAACCAGGCAGCATCGGTTTGAAACCACCGCTGGAAAGAAGCAACGGCAGCAGCAGCGGCTGTGGATAACCACCACCACCGCCGGCCGGCTAGACCAACGCGAACAGCAGCCGCGAATCGACCACCATCCATCAGCAGCAATCGCTGCTGGAGCTACAAGAAGTTAACGGCAGCAGCGATGGATAAACCCACCACCGCCGCCGGACATCCTAACCTCGCCACGGCACGAGCTATCGCCGGCCAAGAAGACAAAACAGCAGCAGCAGCAAAAAATAAGCTATTGCCGGACAGCAAGAATAACAGCAGCAACGGCAATCGTCGGAGCCGTTTGTCGGCCGTCACTAGCAACGGGCGGCAGCAGCGTGTGCCACCACCGCCAACGATCACCCCGGCGATGATCAGGCCACCACCAGTCCAGGCCGGCGGCGACCCGACACCCCGAACTTCTACAATCCTTATCCTACTAACGGAAGCCAAACAAGTAGAATCTTACCTTGATTCGACGACCGTCCTATTGAAAAACGACTCCGGCTGAAACCTTACTCTTCCCGTCGAACACCCTTTCTCAATTTCTTAATTCCTTCTCTTTTCTCTCTTTATCGTTCTCTGCTACTGGCCTATCGACGTAGTTCAGGCTCTCATCTATCTGGATATCAACTAAAGGAATGTGCGCCATCTCGTCGGCGAGACACTTGCGCAACTGCGATACATGGAACGTGCTGTGAATCTGACCCAACACCGCTGGCAGCTCCAACCGGTAGGCCACTTTCCCAACACGTGCAAGGATCGTAAACGGTCCGATGTAACGAGGCCCTAACTTGCCCCACTTACGGAACCGAATCACACCCTTCCAAGGGGAAACCTTAAGCAACACACGATCTCCTACCTGAAACTCTAAGTCCGACCTCCGCCGATCTGCATAGCTCTTTTGCCGGCTTTGGGCCGTCCGCAACCGCTCTCGAATCCTCTGAATATCCTCGGTGGTCCTCTGAACCACCTCGGTACTCCCTAGTACGCGTTGTCCTACCTCCCCCCAACAGATTGGGGTCCGGCACCTCCGCCCATACAACATCTCGAACGGTGGCATCCCGATACTCGAGTGGTAGCTGTTATTATATGAAAATTCGGCTAAAGGTAGGTACGTATCCCAACTGCCTCCGAAATCTAACACACAGGCTCGGAGCATATCCTCCAAAGTCTGGATCGTATGCTCGCTCTGACCGTCCGTCTGTGGGTGGTACGCGGTACTGAAGTGCAGCTTGGTGCCCAACTCTGAATGAAACCGCTCCCAGAAACGCGAAGTAAAACGTACGTCTCTATCTGATATAATCGACACTGGCACTCCGTGCCTCGATACTACCTCGTTCACATAGATTTTCGCTAGTTGTTCCGCCGTCAAGCTCTCTTGAATAGCTAAAAACAAAGCACTCTTAGTCAACGGATCCACTATTACCCAGATCGCATCAAACTTCCGAGGGGTTTTTGGAAGCTTGGTGATCAGGTCCATAGTGATGTTCTCCCAATTCCACTCGGGAATCTCCAAAGGCTGCATCTTGCCATGAGGCCTTTGATGCTCAGCCTTGACCTTCAAGCAGGTCAAACACGACTCCACATAACGAGCCACGTCTCTTTTCATCCCGGGCCACCAATAACCGGTCCGCAAATCCCGGTACATTTTAGTAGCCCCCGGATGGATAGAAAATCTAGACTTGTGAGCTTCCTCTAATAAGGTCTTCCGTGCCGCACCCGCACGAGGAACCCACACTCATCCGTATCTAGTAAGCAATCCACGACTATCTCTGACCAGAGCGGACATCTGGCCACGAATCCGCTCTCCGTTCTGATTTTCCTCCCGACTCGCCTCCTCCAGCGCTCGTCTAACTACATCCACAAAAGAGGTAGTCACTGCCATCTTCAGATGAGATATCCGAAGTGATGTGTGATCCGTCTTCCTACTCAGAGCATCCGCGACCACATTTGCCTTGCCCAGATGATAGAGTATCTCACAGTCGTTACTGGTTTGTTAGATCTCATAGGTTTAAAACAAACTGTTAAAACCCACGCGATCAGAAACTCGCTGTTTCCGATCTAATCATGCGGAAGCGATAAAAGCTAAAAACCCTTAAAGCCAATCGATCTTTTAATCGTTCTAGTTTAATCCTAATAGATTGGATTAAGTCAATATACTTGGATTGCTTGACGATAGTCCACCGGTGATCGACCAACGAACGTCCTTCTAGTTGAACTGTATGAAACCCGAATAACTGAAACTGGAATCCAACCGGGGGGGGTCGGCGCCGATGGAGAGAGGGGGAGAGAGAGGAAACTGAAAAACTGATTTTTGCTTAAAGCTTAGATTTTTCCTTAACCCATAAGCCTTATTTATATGGAGGAAAAAATACAGTTTGTATAAGATTCTGTTTCCTTTTTATAATTATCTCTAATCCTTTTTCCTTTTAATTAGCTGGAAAAGAATTTGCATACGATAATTATGATTATATATTTATCTAATATATAAAACCTTATTAATTAACTATTATATATTTATTTATCTAATAAATATATAATATCCTAATTAATTAATAACCCTCCAACTTTGATAATTCTGACTGTAATTACCCAATTGATTTATAATGCACTATTATAAATCCTAACTCTCCATTTCGGGGTTTCATCTAACTTGTTCGACTTATAGGTCCTCACAGGTGTGACCCTCAAGTGTCTTGTAACATTAGATGCGTAATCACTTGGTTTGTCAACTTTGCACATAATTCCTAACAGACTCCCACTTGTGCAAGTTGGCAATACCACCTTTGATTACACTGACCTAAGGAGGCCCCTAGACAGGCACTTAGGCTGACCAGGTTACAAGAACTCTTATACCCAGACTGGTGATATAAACATTCCGTGAGGAATTGGTATCTATGAAACTACTGTTCATTGATTGGGTATATCTTGGCTTTTCCCTTTGCATCGCGATATTTCATCTGTGAGTATGAGCTTGGAAAGTGTCAACTCTAAGTACTCAAGATTCTGTTTTCTTGATTATCTGACTTTCACTGATAGGTAAACGACAAAGAACTAATCAGTTAGTTTGGGCATGGCCATGCACTTCATCAGTACACTTAGTCAGTCAAGATGGGCCCAGAAATATCTCTCTTCTGAGAAGAGGTGCAAATCCCATCTTGCATATCTGCCTTTGACGCCACGGCTTCCGCTGAATCTAGTTACACCCTTTATAGCCACCCTGTTACGGCGTAGCGGTTGAGTGCACTAAGAATTCAGTAGTCCTCATGATATCAAATCAGATACCTCAGGTGATAGGGACAACCACTGTGAGATTCACTTATGACTTTACTCCAAGAAGCAATCTCAACCGCGGATCACGTCCGATATTTGCTACTCTATCAAATATCTGTGCAACTTTCAGTCTACAACACTTGTAGCTGTTGTTCAGCAACTGATCATAACTACCTGAAAGATCACAATGACTTTAACACCTTATCATGTTCCCACAATGATAAGTCGTCACGGACAGATTTTGAATCAAAAATCGGAGACTGATTTCATTCCTGGATATATTAAAACATGCAAAATGTGAAAGTGATAGAGAAATCAATTTTGTATAGTCCATATTACACGCTGTAATAATAACAAGATTGAATGCCTTTTCTTTAACAACTTCCATAATGTCTATTTAACGTTTGTTAAATATTGGTCTAAAATGAAGTATCACCTATCTTCAGTTTAAACCCTTTGATTAAAGTTTACCATTTTAATCAAAGTGATAACCAAATAGTATAAGTCTGTTTATAGGATCTACTTGTATCTGCTAATTATTGTTTTGCAAACACCTTATAAAAACAATAACTAGACTTTTGTCATATTCCATGAACTTGGAGACCTGGACTAACTTCCAGTTCCTGAATATGAAAGACTGCAACTTTCCTTAGTTGCTGTGTAGATGAATGATTTCTACCTGAAATCTGATTCCATTTGCAATACTGGCAAATCTACTGGAATCCTATATTTAAATCCAACACTTCAACTATTGATTTCAAAGTCAGTCATGACCTTTGTTTCAAGGATCTTGAAATTTTTATCCTTTTGACTAAAAGGGTAAATTATATCTTATGAATTCTTATCCTACCTGGATTTATGAATTCCGAGATAAATCAATAATTGCATCTTTTATTCTTTATCTCGGACTAGATAGAGAATAAATTGGGCTCCCACTTGCTTAATAAAAACTAACTATTACTCAGAATTTTACTATTGACTTAGTCAAAACTTTGATCAGTCAATTCTAATTTTAAGTAATGAACTTTGAGAATTTCCTTTTATGAAACTTAACTGGATTTGGTCAAATCCTAATTCCAAATCTTGGAATCTTTCTAGTTTCATAAATACTGTTATTAACGCTATCTGAGTTAATATTCTAAAATTCTCTATTTAAAACATTTGAATAATAAAACTTGATCAAATTTGATTAGTTAGTTCTGAGAATTTCTTTTACAAAACTTAACTGGATTTGGTCAAATCCTAATTCCAGAACTTGGAATCTTTCTAGTTTTATAAATACTGTTATTAACGCTATCTGAGTTAATATTCTAAATTCTCCCTTTTTGATCACAAAACTATCATTCATAAATGTTTTATTCTCAAAACACATTCCTATAGAATCTCGTGTGTGTTTTGATAGTTTTTATACAAATCACTTCAATTTAATAGATTTTATTGAAGTAACTACAACAGGCAACAACTAGGATCATACAAATTCAAGAACAATCAGATATGTCAAGACAGCAATTTTGAAAATAAAATTATAAATCCAAAATATAATTATCCCCAAAAACATAAATCAAAATAACTGTTTTAAAACCATAATCTCAAAATGTCTTGACTTATATCGAAAAACTTGTACTTCTGATCCTCAGCAACTTCTGGGCACTTCACTTCATTTCTGACCTCCTGCAATAATCATTTGCTCTAGGTGTCAGTATACTTGTAATCCAACAAGTAAGAAGTGACAAGACAAAGCAATCATAAATTTTCTGAGGTTTACATACCTGCTTCATGACGCTTAGGGCAGTTTTGCCTCCAATGACCGATCTCATTGCATATGAAGCAGCGATTCTCGGTCCTAGCTTTGTTTGGCTTAACCTTCTTGCCCTTGCCCCTGCCCTTGCCTTTCTTGGGTGCACTCTGGATGGCCTGGACTGGTCCTTTTCCTTTACTAGTGCTAGCTTGCCCATTCTTCTTTTTCACCCCTCCGTCTTTCACCATCAAGACATCCTTGGTCTTGTTCTTGTTCCCCATATTCAGTTCAGCTGTCTTAAGCATGGAGTGCAACTCTGCTATTGTTTTCTCCATGTTATTCATATTATAATTGACTACGAAGGGCCTGTAGTCCTCTGACAGTGAATTGAGTATGGTGTCTGTTGCTAACTGCAACGGAACAGGATGACCAAGCCTCTCCAGATGATCTAAGTGCCGTTTCATTTTCATGACATGGTCACTTACTGATGTCCCTTTTACCATCTTGCACTCATTGAATGCTTTGGTGGCATCGTAGCGTTCTGTACGAGCCTGAGTCTGAAACATGTCCCTCAGCTGGCGGATCATGTCATAAGCATTTGTGTTTATGAGCCCTGCTTGCAGATCTGGGCTCATAGTTGCTAGCATCAGACAGGCAACATCAAGGAGATCATCCGAGTGCTTCTTGTGGGCATTTCTGGCAGCAGCCGGAGCGTTTGCCGGAGGTGCCTCCCCAAGTGGCTCTTCAAGCACATACCATTTTCTCTCATGTTTGAGCACAATCATCAGATTGCGCTCCCAGTCGAGAAAGTTAGAGCCGGTCAGTTTATCCTTCTCTAGGATAGAGCGGAGGGAAAGATTGTTAGTGTTGGTAACAGTGCTTGCCATCTACACAAAATAAAACTTTTGGTCTTAGCAACTGTAAATAGACTAATTTCCAATAAAATATCAATAAACCCTTAAATGATCAATTTATTGGACTAGGATCCTTATTTCATACGTCCCGATGTGCGTAATGTTCTTGCTCCACCAGACCCGTATTTATTTCGGTAGGTAAGGACTTTTACCAATCATGTCTAGCTGACATGACTCCTAGATCTTTTCGGGACTATGGCAACTACCTGTGCATGTTTCAGTCCCTCTTAGTGCTTTTTGGCCCGGTACCACCCGGTGAACATTATAGTACCAAAACAGATCTCACCATTTTGGGGACCTGATCACTATACTCTGGCCGGTACCACCCGGAGATAATTCGCAGAGTTAAGTAACCCCTTCAGCTTCAGTTTGAACACAGACGTTGAATGTGTGATCACTTACAACGCCTATGTACTTTACGCCGAAGGTGCCCCTAAATGGGTTGCACTACTGATCTATGATTTTCGGGGTTTTGAAAAACTTTACTTCCAGGATTTTGAAAAACTGATTGTTATAAAGGCTACTTATGTTTTAAACTAACTGTTTCAAACATACATGTAATTTTAAAACCAATTGTTCTAAAATCACTTTGCTAATTAAAACTAACTGTTTTAATAGCACATCTAGTTGATTAAAACTAACTGTTTTTGTCAACTTTGCCTTTTATATAAAACAATCATCTATAGGTTTTAAAAACAAAAACTATTGTTTTGAAAAGTTTAACGAAACTAAAACCTATATTCCTTTTGTGATATAAACTAGTTTTAAAGTAACAACTCTATTTAAAACTATTAACATGCAAGATATCACAAATAATCAATTAACCATGCAATTAAACAATAATTAATCACATAGTACCTAATTATAGTTTTTGCCAACGTTTCCTAGGGACCAATAATGACCTATTTTACTAAAAGCTTCAAAACTCGCGTAGCTCCCACTGGCCTCGCCATGTTTTGTTAGTACTCCGGTAAGTTGAGGAATTTTAGCAGCTCCCACTGGCCTCGTCATCCCGAAAGAATAAAACAAATGTCTATCCTAAGGTCATTATTACATAAGGGGTTGCAAATGGCACGCAGGCCTCCTCGTAAATATGTCAAGGGTCTAAGTTGGCAAATACTATAATAGATATATATATGTAAAATCAATCTGAAATCCATATATAGAACTCAAGCAATTACGCAATTATGTATATATATGCAATATAACAAAAGCAATATTATAATTACGAGAAATAAATCTGGATCCGTTAAAATTATATTGTTTCAATTATCGCAAAACTTGGTTTTAATCGGTTTATAAAAACAAACTGTTCTATAAGCCTAAATAATATTTTGACGTGAAAATAGTTTTTACCTGATTTATAAACCTATCTAGATTTATAGACTATAAATCTTATAAATCAAAAACCAAATTTCCAAAAATATATTAAATTGGTTTTATCGATCAAAAATTTAAAGTACTGGCTTTTGTGTAAAACACGATATTAGGCTTATTTGAAAAACTCTAATCTTTTATAAAAGCTTATCAAACCGGAAAAACGAATTTTTATTTGATGAAAGTTTCCCCAAAAATTCAGATAATCTTAAAACCAAAAGAGTCCCTATTTGGGCCATAACTTGGTCCAAAGAGCTGGGCTTTTGGGCCTGATAACTGAACTAGGCCCAAAAACGGAAAAACCCTAGGTACAATCCGCGGTCAAGAACCGCCGCCTACCACCATCGTCTTGGTGGTTCGATGATGGCTTTGGTTTTGTTAAACAGTCCGGTCACCACCACTCGCCGCCACCAGCCACCATTCAACCATCGCCACCGTCGCCATCAACTCGCTGGCGGTTTGGCCGGGCGGTCGCGAAATCGCCGCCACCACCGAACGCCATCGTCGCCGATTCGTCACCGCAACCACCATTGTGGTGTGGCCGGTGTTTTTTTTTTGTAACTGCCGGCGAAAAGAATCAAAACCGCCACCACCATTACGGTGGTCCTGGCCACGGCTGCCATCAGCAGCAGGGAGGATCGCTTCCCTGCCACCGCCCGGTTTAAACGGCGACGAAAAACGCCACCGTCGCCACCGTCTTTGGCCGTCGATCACAATTACCCAATAACCGCCGCCGCTACCACCATCTGTGGTGCGGCCGGCTATCGCATCTTCGGCGCACGATCGGCAGCCACCGCTACCGTGAACACCACCGTCGCCCGCTGGACGTGGTTGAGATACAGCAGCCGCACGCCGGTATCACTTGATGCGATACAGCCGGCGACCGATCATCACTATCGCGAACAGCCGCCGCCACCGCTAGGCGTGGTGTGGTCGTTGTTATTCCGCCGCCGTCGCCACCACCACCTGTGGTGCGACGTGTGTTTGTTTGTCGGGCGGTGGTTCGATCGGCTATCTGCCGTCGTTCCACCGCCGTGTGGGTTACCGTCCGATGATGACAGTAGTGTGAACGACACCACCATCACCACCGCTTTGCGATCCAAGGCCGGCTGCCACCACCGTTTTGGTGAGACAGCTTCGATCGGAGATGACCACAGCCACCACCGATCTGGTGGTTTGGCTACGGTGGTCTTAGCTTGGTGGTAATCGGCCACCGCTAGCTGAATTGATTTGTTTTTCGTACAATAATTCAAGTGATAAACATAAAATTTCGAATTTTGATAAAGATTGAAAATTTTATATATTCAAAACTTGATGCGAAAGAAACAAACTTAAAAATCAGATTTATCAAAACTTGATACACAAGCAACCAATTTTAACGGATCACACATAAACTGACAATTTGATAAACAGATAAAAAACTAAACGATCTATCAATCATGGCTCTGATACCACTGTTGGGTTTTTGTGGGTATCCTCGGATCAAACTGACTCAAGGATTAACACAAACCTTACTGGTTTGTTAGATCTCATAGGTTTAAAACAAACTGTTAAAACCCACGCGATCAGAAACTCGTTGTTTCCGATCTAATCATGCGGAAGCGATAAAAGCTAAAAACCCTTAAAGCCAATCGATCTTTTAATCGTTCTAGTTTAATCCTAATAGATTGGATTAAGTCAATTTACCTGGATTGCTTGACGATAGTCCACCGGTGATCGACCAACGAACGTCCTTCTAGTTGAACTGTATGAAACCCGAATAACTGAAACTGGAATCCAACCGGGGGGGGTCGGCGCCGATGGAGAGAGAGGGAGAGAGAGGAAACTGAAAAACTGATTTTTGCTTAAAGCTTAGATTTTTCCTTAACCCATAAGCCTTATTTATATGGAGGAAAAAATACAGTTTGTATAAGATTCAGTTTCCTTTTTATAATTATCTCTAATCCTTTTTCCTTTTAATTAGCTGGAAAAGAATTTGCATACGATAATTATGATTATATATTTATCTAATATATAAAACCTTATTAATTAACTATTATATATTTATTTATCTAATAAATATATAATATCCTAATTAATTAATAACCCTCCAACTTTGGTAATTCTGACTGTAATTACCCAATTGATTTATAATGCACTATTATAAATCCTAACTCTCCATTTCGGGGTTTCATCTAACTTGTTCGACTTATAGGTCCTCACAGGTGTGACCCTCAAGTGTCTTGTAACATTGGATGCGTAATCACTTGGTTTGTCAACTTTGCACATAATTCCTAACAGTCTGTTGTTCAGCACTCCACACAAACGGTTCACTCTTCTTCGTTAATCGTGTCAACGGTACTGCAATCTTAGAGAAATCCTGGATGAACCGTCGGTAGTAGCCGGCCAAACCCAGGAAACTTCGAATCTCGGTTGGCGAGGTCGGAACCTCCCAACTCAACACCGCCTCGATCTTTGACGGATCCACCTTGATACCCTCCCAGTTTACAACATGGCCCAAGAATTGAACCTCCTCCAACCAGAAGGCGCACTTTGAGAATTTTGCGTAGAGACGCTCCTTCCTCAGAACCTCGAGCACCTCCCGCAAGTGAACCACATGATCCTCCTTCGTCTTCGAGTAGACTAGGATATCATCAATGAACACGATCACAGACCGATCGAGCATCGGCCGACAAACCCGATTCATAAGGTCCATGAACGCAGCTGGAGCATTGGTAAGACCGAAAGGCATCACCAAAAACTCGAAATGTCCGTAACGGGTTCGGAAAGCGGTCTTGTGAATGTCCGCTTCCTTCACTCTCAGCTGGTGATACCCCGACCGGAGATCGATCTTAGAAAACCACGATGCTCCCTGAAGCTGGTCAAACAAATCATCACCCTAGGTAAAGGGTACCTATTCTTGATGGTTACCTTGTTGAGCCCCCGATAGTCGATGCACATGCGATGACTACCATCCTTCTTCTTCACGAACAGTATCGGTGCTTCCCAGGGTGAACTACTCGGACGGATGAAACCTTTGCCCGAGAGCTCTTGCAACTGGTCTGACAACTCCTGAAGCTCCAGTGGTGCCAAATGATAAGGAGATCGCGCGATTGGAGCCGCCCCTGGCACCAGATCAATACCGAACTCAACCTGCCTATCTGGCGGTAGGCCTGGCAGATCTTCCGGAAATACATCCGGGTACTCACTAACAACCGGTACCTCCGCTATCGTCAACTTTCTTTCTTCCGTCTGGTCCGCCATCGCATAAGCCAAAAAACCCGAACCTCCCCGCTGGAAGTACTTCTGTGCCTTCGCGACGGAACAGAACAACGTACTCATCCTTCTTCCCTTGCCGTACACTACCAACTCTCCCCCACTCGGATTCTGGATCCGCACCAATTGACCCACAACATCTGTCGTCGCCCGGTTTGGGAACATCCAATCAATCCCAACAACCACGTCTATTCCATTCATGGGGACGGGTATGAGATTGATGCTGAACTGCACTCCGAAGATGTCGATGGTACACCCACGATACACGCACTCGACTACATGCACCTCCTCCGCGGCTATGTCAATTTTCACAGGTCTGTCTAGCTTGCCTAACTCTATTTGGAAATCCTTACAAAACCTATGCGACACATAAGACCAAGTGGCCCCCGTGTCGAAGAGTACTAACGCAGGCTTTGAGTTAACAGGAAAGATGCCTAAATTACACATACAGCAAGTTACTATCTATCTACACAAGGCAAGAGTTAAATACCTAAACTTAACAAGGGAAATACCTGTAATCACATCAGGTGCAGTCTGTGCCTCCTCAGCAGTCAGCTGGAATGCCCGTCCTCGTGTAGTAGGTCCGCTCCTCCCCGTAGTAGTACCATCAGTAATCCTAAGCGTCGTTGGGGGCGGGGCCTGAACTGTGTGCTCCCTTCAGCTGGGGGCAATTGGGCTTGATATGCCCGGACTGGTAGCAGTGAAAGCAGATCTTCGTCGTCTCTTTGCATTCGCGGCTGAAATGGCCTTGCTTGCCACACTTAAAGCATGCCGTCTCCTGAGCCCTACACTCACCTCTGTGGTTCCGCCCACACTGGCTGCAAGCTGCAGGTCCACTCCTAGTATCGCTCTTGGCTCCCTTGTACTTCTTAACTGGCCCCGACTGATCATCCGCCTTGCGCTTTCTCTGTCGTCGCTCTTCCAGGTGTATCTCCTGGGCTCTCGCTGTCTCCACCATATCGCTGAATGTTTTGCACCTTTTCGTAGTCACTGCCCCCTTGATTTCCGTCTTCAGAACCCCCAGGTATCGAGCCATCTTCAGGGACTCATCGTTCGCATAGCCCGGCACGAACAACAGCTTCTCTAAAAATTTCGCGGTGATCTCATTCACCGTCTCTGTCGTCTGGGTTAGATTCAGGAACTCGGCTACTATCCGCTCTCTCTCAATGCTGGGAGCGAACTCCTCATTAAACATGACCTTAAACTCCTCCCAAGTCAATGCAGTGATCTGCGCCTCCGAAAGTCTCTTAAGGACCAGGTCCCACCAATCTTTAGCCGCGTTCCGGAGTAGGTTCACCGCAAAGAGAACCTTCGAGCCCGCCGGGCATCCGCTTGTGCGGAAAGCCCCTTCCACAGCTGAATACCAACGGTAACAAGCTACGGGGTCCTTCTGCCCCTCAAAGAACGGTGGTTTACATGTCATGAAATCCTTGTAGGTGACCCCCCGACTCTGCGACTGTGCCGTGCTCCCGCTCCCCGAACTCTGTGCCGTAAGAGCCGCATCGATACGCTAATCCAGGGTCTGAACTAGCTCATCCCTCATCTGGTCAAAAAGCCCTGGCAGTGTTTGTTGCAGAATCGCAGTAATTTAAGCAGCAAGCTGGTCTGCCTGCTCGGCATCACTCCCACTGGGATTATTCCTAGTTTGCACCATTCTGAGGGTTCAAGAAAATCTTAGGTCTTAACTACAATAAGGCAGTTACATTACATCGCGATGTCTAACCGTATCTTTAAGCTACTAGTGCTCATGCAAGTATCTACCCCTAGCCTTAGTGCGCATGCAGAATCATAGTTAAGTTCACACCTTCCACATATGCACTATACATATTAGCTAACCACATAGATGCTCATCCCTAACTGTCATCAATGAGTTAAAGTCTCCAGGACTTAATCAATCCCAACACTACACAGGTGTTTATAGTAATACTATTATTGGCGCCGTATTACTATAACCATCCTTTCATGATAGTCAAATCAGGATCATCGGGCACCAATCAAACAAGAACATGCCCGATAACCCATCCTTACCATACCAAGGTGTCTACGTTTGGGTTTGATACCATCGTACCTAAACCTTAACTTATCGACTAAGCAGGTACTCGCAAACATAACACTATAACACTATCCCACATAGCTCATTTTATCAATCCACATAATACTATGCATAATAACATGTATACACAATTCACTTCTATATCATGCGTGTATATATATCAAAAACTCAACTATTGCTCACCTCCGTCTTGACGGTTCCGCTGGCCATTCCGATCTTAACTATTCCCAAAATCACCTAGTTTAAGTCCAACCACACACACACCCACTAGTGTATGCTGATTCTCTTAAACCTAGGCTCTGATACCAAGTTTGTAACACCCATTTTTTTTCAAAGAAAAATTATATATAAAAAAAACAACCGATAAAACATTCGTTTAAAACATTCCAAATCCCCTAAAATAAATGTTGAAATAAATAACTGAATCAGCCCAAAACAAATCGGAATGCTGCCACGGGAATCGTCAAGCCGGAGCCTTGCCTTTATCCACGCTCGAACTCGTACCTAAAAAAAATAGGAAGACGTGGATTAAGCACAACCGCTTAGTGAGCAAATAATCACATACAATATACTGAACAATCATATACATATCCACATAATTCATCTTAACGGTTTCCCGTTCTTCGGACCGCCCCGCAGTCCGGCCTTGGTGGTTACCCACCCTTCGGATCGTCCCACAACCCGGCCTTAGCGATTACTCGCTCTTCGGATCGTCCCACGACCCGGCCTTAGCGATTACTCGCTCTTCGGATCGTCCCACGACCCGGCCTCATCAATCAACATACACAATTATTACAATATAGAGTATGTAAAAACCCACTCACCTCGAACGCAAAATAATCAACCACAACGCGAAAAATTTAGTTCTCAACAGCTACAAATCTGAAAATTTAATTACCACAATTAATCCTACGAGCTAATCCCTTCCCCTTTTCGATCAACTTAGTTATACGGGAGAGGCTCGAATCTACTAGCATGCTAAACGGGGTTACGACGATGCACGGGTCTAAACCCGGTTGTCGGTCCGACCCGTTAGACCGCTGCCAGACAACCGTGGCTTACCGGGCAACCACCATGTGATGGCAGCAGCGGCGAGAGTGCAAACCACCACCGCTGGCCCTACTTGGCAACAACGATGACAGCAAGAAGCCGCCACCGCTGCCCCGCCAACAACAACACGGCAGCAGTAGCGAAATCGCTACCACTGCCGGATAACCCAACCAACAGCAGCAGCGGCTGAATTGAACCACCACCGCCGATCTCCTCCTCCCAAAAACAGGCAGCAGCGGTTTGAAACCACCGCTAGAAAGAAGCAACGGCAGCAGCGGCGGCTGTGGATAACCACCACCGCCGCCGACCGGCTAGACCAACGCGAACAGCAGCCGCGAATCGACCACCATCCATCAGCAGCAATCGCTGCTGGAGCAACAAGAAGTTAACGGCAGCAGCGATGGATAAACCCACCACCGCCGCCGGACATCCTAACCTCGCCACGGCACGAGCTATCGCCGGCCAAGAAGACAAAACAGCAGCAGCAGCAAAAAAAATAAGCTGCTGCCGGACAGCACGAATAACAGCAGCAACGGCAATCGTCGGAGCCGTTTGTCGGCCGTCACTAGCAACGGGCGGCAGCGGCGTGTGCCACCACCGCCAACGATCACCCCGGCGATGATCAGGCCACCACCAGTCCAGGCCGGCGGCGACCCGATACCCCGAACTTCTACAATCCTTATTCTACTAACGGAAGCCAAAAAACTAGAATCTTACCTTGATTCGACGACCGTCCTATTGAAAAACGACTCCGGCTGAAACCTTACTCTTCCCGTCGAACACCCTCTCTCAATTTCTTAATTCCCTCTCTTTTCTCTCTTTATCGTTCTCTGCTCTCTCTCTCTCTCTCTTTTCTTTCCTCACAAGTCAACAAAAGGGGTTTTAAAAAAAATCTGATACAATTGTCCTATTTAAATTACTTATGGATCAAAGGGATCCTATTTGGGCTCAAACTCTAATTTTCCTTAGCCCAATTACTACAAACAATAAATTAAATAAATAAATTGAATAAATAAATAAATAAAACCTAACTGGTTCGGGGTATTACAACCCAAATTAATTTTATTCAGTTATTTTTGTTTTAAAGTTTTATTAAATTCAAATTGATTATTTTGATCCGTTTAAATCTTTGTGTCGTGATTGACCAGTTGTTCAAAATCACGACACAGTTTACAGGTCAGTATTCTGTACCAACAATTTTACTCGTTAAACCCGTTTTAATAAAAGGGTAAATATTTTTTTTTTTTGAAAACTAGTTTTTATAAGATAGGTTTACAGCTTGTAAATCTTAATTAATTTCAAGTAAAAATGGTTTTCAAACTAAAACATTATTTTTGGTCTATAAAACAGTTTGTTTTATAAATCAGTTAAAATCGAGTCTTACGAGATAAGAAACGAGACAATTTTAACGGATCTAGAGTAGATTTACGCTTATATATATTGCTTGTTTTGTGCCTTATATTAGATGCATATTTTATACATGCTTGCGTACATATATATATATAAACCTATTATAGATTTTGCCAACTTAGACCCTTGACGAAATTCCGGGGGGGGGGGGGGGGGGGGGGGGGGCTGCGTGCCATTTACAACCCCTTATGTAATAATGACCTTAGGATAGACGTTTTATTCTCATTCTTTCGGGATGGCGAGGCCAGTGGTAGCTACGCAAGGTTCTGAAGCTTTCAGTTTAGTTAGGTCATTATTGGTCCCTAGGAAACAAATGTTGGCAAAAACTATAATTGGTTATTGTGTGGTTGATTATTATTTAACTACATGGGTGAATGTTTATTTGTGATATCTTACATGTTTATTAGTTTTAAAATAGAAAGTTTTTTAAGATTAACTAATATCACAAAATAAGATAGGTTTTTAAAATTACCAGTTTTTCGAACTTTTTCAAAACGGTAGATTTTATTTTAAACCTATAAATAATAAATGATTGTTTCATGTAAAAGGCAAGTTGACAAAACAGTCAGTTTTAATCAACTAGTGTGCTATTAAACAGTTAGTTTTAATTAGCAAGTAACTTTAAAACAGTTAGTTTTAAATAGCATGTATGTTTGAAACAGTTAGTATAAAACATCAGTTGCCTTTTTAACAATCAGTTTTTCAGAATTATAGTTTTTCCAAATCCTGGTTATAAAAGTTTTTTTCAAAATTAAAAACCCCGAAAATCATAGATCAGTGGTGCAACCCATCTAGGGGCACCTTCGGCGTAAGGTACACGGGCGTTGTGAGTGATCACACCTTCAACGTCCGTGTTCAAACTGAAGCCGGAGGGGTTACATAACTCTGCGAATTATCTCCGGGTGGTACCGACCAGAGTAAAGTAATCAGGTACCCAAAATGGTGAGATCTATTTTGGTTCTGTTAAGTTCACCGGATGGTACCGGGCCAAAATGCACTTAGAGGGACTGAAACATGTACGAATAATTACCGTTGTCCCGAAAATATCTAGGAGTCATGTCAGTTAGATGTGATTGGTAAAAGTCCTTACCTACCGAAATAGTATGGGCCTGGTGGAGTAAGAACACACCGCACATCAGGACGTATGAAATAAGGATCCTAGTCCGATAAATTGATCATTTAAGGGTTTATTGATATTTATTGGAAATTAGTCTATTTACAATTGCTAAAAACCAAAGTTTTTAAATATGTAGATGGCAAGCACCGTTACCAACACAAACAATCTTTCCCTCCGCTCTATCCTTGAGAAGGACAAGTTAACCGGCCCCAAGTTCCTTGACTGGGAGCGCAATTTGATGATTGTGCTCAGACACGAAAGGAAATGGTATGTCCTTGAAGAGCCTCTTGGGGAGGCTCCTCCAGCAAATGCTCCGGCTGCTGCTAGAAATGCTCACCAGAAGCATTCAGATGATCTGCTAGATGTCGCCTGTCTCATGCTTGCAACTATGAGCCCAGATCTACAAGCAGGGCTCATAAACACAAATGCTTATGACATGATCCGCCAGTTGAGGGACATGTTTCAAACACAGGCTCGTACAGAGCGTTACGATGCCACAAAAGCATTTAATGAATAAAACGTGGGTATGGTGGTGGTGGTGGTTGTGATGGTGGTGGCTGTAGTGGTGGTGGGTGTGGCGGTGGTTTGGAGATGCTAGGTGTGGTGGTGGTGCACTAGTGGTGGTGGGTGTGATGGTGGTAGCTGTGATGGTGGTGGACTAGTGGTAGTGGGTGTGGTGGTGGTGGTAGCTATGATGGTGTAGGTTGTGCACATGTGTTTACCGGGTGGAGGAGGAAGGAGGAGGCGGCGGTGCACATGTGTTCACCGGGTGGAGGAGGCAGCTGTGCACATGTGTTCACCGAGTGGAGGAGGAAGGAGGAGGCGGTGCATATGTGTTCACTGGGTGGAGGAGGCGGCTGTGCACATGTGTTCACCGGGTGGAGGAGGAAGGAGGCGGCGGTGCACTTGTGCTCACTGGTGGAGGAGGCGGCTGTGCACATGTGTTCACCGGGTGGAGGAGGCAGCTGTGCACATGTGTTCACCGAGTGGAGGAGGAAGGAGGAGGCGGTGCATATGTGTTCACTGGGTGGAGGAGGCGGCTGTGCACATGTGTTCACCGGGTGGAGGAGGAAGGAGGCGGAGGTGCACTTGTGCTCACTGGTGGAGGAGGCGGCTGTGCACATGTGTTCACCGGGTGGAGGAGGAAGAAGGAGGCGGCAGTGCACATGTGTTCACTAGGTGGAGGAGAAGGATGGAGGTGGCTTTCCCAAAATACCCCTGTGCACGTGTGTTTGCTGTATTTTTTAATTATAAATTTTTAAAAAATTCCCTAATTATAGGGTTTTAATGTTGACCCTAGATTTAGATCTTTAAGGGTTGTGATGGGTTAACACGGTTAACACATTATTTGTGGTTAACAACGGAACTCAACCCTATATATATATATATATATTAGTTTTTGTGAGAATCTCTTGATAACTCATTCAGACCATGGTCTAATTATCTAACACTGACCATCAACCCACCATATGTGAAATTTGAATTTACCTTAACTAGCAAATTAGATCATAACTTTATTGTGTATGACAGAGAACCTGTTTTGGAAGCAAGCATAATCATTTTCAAAATAGAAGATATTTAGTTATTTACTTGCGCTAATGGGCCATTTGAGCATGGGCTCTACATGGTTATTTACTTGCGCTTTTGGGCTCCTAATAATTTACAGATTATTAGAGTCCAACACTTGTAAAAGTCTAAAGTTATAAAGAAAGGTAATGCTGTAAATAAACAAAAAAACTATACCATTTAATCGTGCTGCCATAATTGTATCCACTTTTGTGTTTGTTACCTTTGGTTTGTAGAAAACTGAAAAAAAAATTAGATATCTAAATACCCATGCAGGTAATGTGACGCTGTGGGGTTTGCGGAAAATCGATAAGCGTTTAAACCCTTTTGATAGGCAAGAATTACGATACGTAAAACTCAAAACAAAAGAACACTCTCTAAAGAGATAAACTTTTATTGAATAATAACTTGAACTTGCAATTAAAACAATAATCCTATTTATAAGCCTAAACTAGAAAAGATAAATACGAATTATAATCGTAAACCAATCATAAACTTGATTTAACTAGAAATAATAAACATAAATAATAATAATAATAAATAAATAAATAAATAAAAGATAATAATGGAATGAAGGATCGATGTAATCGTGATAGGAAATCCATATATGGTCAAAGTTTGGAGTTATGGTCAACGTTGGAAACTTTGGTCAAATGAGCCTTCATAAATAATAAAAACTTATTGAACATTCAAACAGTTAACTACTTGATACAAACTTCAAGTCCTAATAACACACTACTTAATGAAAAAGAAAATGAAAGCAATTCATCTTGTAAACATAACTAAAAAACTAAACAACTTGATTTCGTTTCTTATTCCTAAGTGGTCTTACCCATTTGTCCTTCCTCATCTCGAACCGCTCAATGAACCAATCATTATACCTTGCATATAGAAAATTTCCGATAACAATCCCAATCACCAGCCCACTCCCGACTCCTGAAAGTATAACAACCCAATCAACTCCACTTGGGAACTCAGACTCATTATCTTCTTTGAGTGAAACTACTCGAGGTGTCGACGCTTTTGAATTCCCACATTTCTTGGATAAAGGGTCTCCGCACAATCCCAAATTTCCCGTGTACGAAGTGGTTGAAAACGTATTGAACTGACCACCTCGTGGTATGGGTCCAGTGAGGTTGTTGTACGAGAGGTTTAAGAACCCGAGGAAATTCAATTGTATCAACTCTGGAGGCATTTTTCCTGAGAGCTTGTTACTAGAAAGATCCAATGACTCGAGAAGTGTCAGGTTCCCCATGGAGGATGGGATGCCACCAGAAAGCTCATTATTTGAAAGGTTGAGTAACCGAAGAGCTCTAAGGTCGGTAATTGATTCTGGAATCTTCCCCCTGAATTTGTTACTTGAAAGATCAACCGCTTTGAAGATGTTTATAATCCTCCCATACTCCATATATACCCTTTATTAATTAACTTCATTGAGTACAAATAATCTCTCCAGAAGAAGTTGTGCGTATCAGAAAAATTGAAGTTTGATTGCATATATGATGCATTTGATTTTGTATCCTTCATTTCCGACCACTCCTGGAAGTATTGATGCGGCAAATCACCCGAAAATGAATTACATGAGAGGTCGATGACACGCAGTTGTTGAAACGTGGGGTTGATTTTACTTCGGATCCTTATAGTACCATGAAATTTGTTAGATTTGAGGATGAGAACTTGTAGCTCTAAAAGCGCTCCTAACCAGAAGGGAAACGTGTCGACCATATTGTTATATCCAAGATTTAGGATCTGGAGCGATGCACAATTTTCCAATGATCTAGGTATTCGACCCTCTAATTGATTTTCACTTGCATCAATCATCCCAAGCTTGCTTCCATTGGTGAATATGTCAGGAATGGTTCCTTGAAAAGCATTACCTCTAAGATTCAACGCTGACAAGGAATTGCTTAATTTTTCCAAGCATGGAATGATGGAGCCATTAATGTGGTTGAACGACAAATCAAGCACCTGGAGGGATTGCAACTTGCATATGGATGGTGGAATTTCTCCGGTCAACATATTGTTTGAGACTAGAAAGTAGATGGTGGTTGGTGGTGGCAGCGGGATAGATCCTTGGAGCATATTATGACTCAGGTCAAATATCATTAAACCGGTCCAAGGAACAATTTGCGATTGATGCTCAAAACCCGTTAGGGAATTTTGAGAAAGTGTGAGTACCCGCAACGTTTCCTTGCCAACGTTCCCCATCCATTCGGGTATCAGTCCATCAATTCTATTGTCGTCGAGGTGCAAAATCTCCAGTTGATCTTGAGATCGCAGAAAGTCAGGGAAGACTCTCAAGTTACAACCCTCCAATCCTAACGAATTAAACTTTGGCAGAGTGTTGGCGGTGTGGTTACTAATGGCTGAAAGTGTGATTGCGTTTCCACCAAGAAAGAGAGAATTCAATTTCTTGAGAGAAAAGAAAATACCAGCAACATCCACTGTGCCACTGAGGTTGTTATCATTCAAGAAGACTATTTCAAGATTTTTGAGATTAGATAGTGAGCTTCGAATTGAGCCTCTCAATCTATTTTCTGCAAGGTCTAATCTTGTTAGTTTGGTCATGGTGCTTGGAAAAGGTGGGATTGGGCCTTCAATTTGATTTGACAGCAAGTTTAAAACTTCTAACTTGGTCAGGTTAAAAATTGATGATGGGATCTCACCGTATAGGTTGACACCAATAAGTCTTAAAACAATAAGCTTATTTAGCTTACCCAACCAATCAGGCAGCTTCCATCTGTCAAAATTATTGTTTTGAAGCCACAGATATGTGAGGTTTGAAAGGCTTTCTAAAGAGGGAAAGATGCCTGTGAAATCATTTTCCACGAGGCTCAAGTATGTAAGTTGTGTTAGGTTTGTAACTGAGGATGGTATTTGACCAACCATGTTATTATAGTCAAGATCAAGCTCTCTAAGTTGTGTCAGGTTGCCTAGTGATCCTGGAAGAGACCCCGAGAAAGAGCAATTATTCACATCTAACTGCTCTAAGCGTATGAGATTTCCGATTGAAGGCGGTACCTTCCCATGAAAGTTGGTTCCAGCGAGGACTAGACTCTTAAGTTGACTGTTCCCATGAAATGTGGGTAAATAACCAGTAAGATCACTGTTATCCTGCAAGTGAAGAAGTTGCAGATTTGGCAAGTGAAATATACTTGTTGGGAACTCACCATGAAGCCCACAATCACCAAGAGCGAGTGATCTTAAGGAAGAGGAATTAGCCAAGATGTCTGGTACTTGAGAATCTATGTTGACCTCTGAAAGGAAGAGTTCTCTCAGATTCTGTGTTGAATTTTGAACTAGATTTCTAAAGACAGAACCTTGCAGCTTCAATGAGTTTCGTTGTAGATCCAAGGAAACCAATTGGGTAAGCTGTGAGATTTCTTTTGGGACGTGGTTGTTGAAACCAGAATAAGAAAGATTTAGATTTTCCAACCGAGAGAGACGGCCAATGGCAGATGGAACATGAGAGAAACGGAAATCATTATCTGCAAGGTTTAGTACACGGAGGTGAATGAGGCTGAAGAGATTACTGCTGGAGTTGATGGGGCCATAAAGAAAGCTGCTGCTCAAATCGAGCACAATCACGTGAGCAGAGGTTTTGTTACTGCATACAACCCCGTTCCAGGAACAACAGTAGCTCTTACCCTCGGACGTATTGTAGGTCCATGAAGCAAGCTTTGGGTAAGAATCGGGATCATAGGATGCAGATTCGTTAGTAGAGATGTTGTTCTTGAAGTCGAGCAACAGAGAGCAATCGTCAACCTCATGGCTTAATGGATGAGATTGAAGTGAGACACATAGCAGCAGCAAAAAGAGGGAGATAAACATATGCAAAGAGTTTGCCATGATTGACAATGAAACAAGGGAAGGAAAAAATCAAGTGAGCATATATGTATGGCTTATTTGATTGTCAGTGAATTGGTCCTCCTTATATAGATTTTTTTATTTTTCATCTATGCACAAAAGGTTCTATTTAATGGTTAAAAGGGACTGGTATCTTTTTATTGGATGCTCCCACTAAGATGACGATAAACAAAGACACTAGTAATACTTTTCCTCAATATAATTTTCATTTATGAATCATCATATATTCCGATTAAATATTAAAAATGAATTTAAATACTTTATATAACAAAATAATAACTCCAAAATCTCAATTATTCAGTTTTCATCTTTTAATTACATAATTTCGGGTTCAAATGAAAACTCAACTATAATTGAGAACTTAGAAAAACTGAGAGCTGAGAGAAAGAGCCATATTAGCACCCTCATCCTCTCCCTATGGATTTTTAAAAAATTTTGCTTTAACTTTATATATTTCAAAAATAAAAAGGGTCCTTTACTGATTCAAGCTCCGCATAACTTTAGAAAGTATTGGCAACTAAAAGGCCATATAAAAAGCTCGAAGGGGGAACTCCTATAGCTATCCCTTGTCATTGTGGGATGTATTTGAATATTGGAGAAACTCAAACCTTCTTTATATAAAAGGTTACTATGGGCTATTGTTTCATTAGTAGTCCGATGTGGGACTCAATCATCCGGGAAGCACACCACTGGTAAAAAGCTAATGGGAGTTATATCTCAATCCCACATCGATATTTAACCAAGATAAAGACAAATAAGCTATATGTATAATAGCTGGCCAGGGTGTGTTTTTTAGACATTCCATTGTTGTATTTGGCAAACGTAGCTTATAAGGTAGCTGGTAGCTGATAAGCTAGCTGTTGATCAGATAAGCTAGCGTATAAACAAATTATGTTTGGCAAAAACTAACTTATGACTATGTAAAATGACCAAAAAGAGTATATTTGAATTTAATAATTAATATTAATAAGGGTATAATTGAAAAAAGCTACAATAAGCTTCTCATAAGCTACTCAAAGTAGCGTTTCAAAAATTTCTGGTACATGTTTGGATGGACTAGCTTATCAGCTAGCTTATAAGCTAGCTTATGTTTGCCAAACACAACCTATATCTTTAATATCAATAATAAATATATTATTTATTACATTATTTTATTATTAACTTCTTCGTATTCCTATTTTGAAGAAATTTATTATTAACTTTTTAAATATCTATTTATGTTGTAAGTAGATATTTATAACTAATAAGTATATGTAAGTGAATGTTTGTAGATAATAATCGTAATATCATTCAACAATGGAGCTTATCATGTTAACATAATTCACAGAATGAATTTATGACCTTGTTGTTTATATATGTTAAACCTATAAAAGAACATTTTGACGAATAGGTTATTGAATTTTTGGTTCATTTATAGCAGGGTCTAGTTTCGAAGACTAAGGTGGCGTTTGGTTCGCTGGAATGTTTTTGAATGAATTGGAATCCTGGAGGAATTGGAATCCCGAAGGAATTGGAATCCAATTCCATATTCTGTTTGGTTGGCAGGAAATGGAATTGGAATCCAATTCCATAATCTGTTTGGTTGGTAGAAATGTCTAATGGAATTGGAATTCAGATATGTAAAATGACAGATTACCCTCTTTTTGTTTTTTTTGTTTTACTTTAGTTTGTTTTATAGGTTATATGTAAAAGTATATTATATATATATATATATATATATATATATATTACTTTTTACCTCATAAAGAAAGCTTAATAAATTGGACTACTGATAAAAAGATATTTTCAAAATTTGATTGTAAAAGTGGATTTTGGCAAATAAAAATGCATCCTGATAGTATATCATATACAACATTTTCAACACCTCAGGGTCAATATGAATGGCTTGTAATGCCATTTGGATTAAAAAATGCTCCCCAAATATTTCAGAGGAAAATGGATAGTATTTTTAAAGATTATGATTTTATTTTTGTATATGTTGATGATATTCTAATATTATCTAATAATATAGAATCACATTTAAAACATCTTGATATATTTATAAAATTATGCATAAAAATGGATTAGCTTTATCTGATTTCCAATTTATTTAATTCTGAAAGTATATTTTCTCCATAAAAAATAATAGTTTTTTGTATTTCTATTAAGTCTTTATCTGTTTTTAAAGGGTGATCATCTTCTTTTAAACGTTTAAAATTACACTTATCCATTAAGATGAATTATATCCTATCTAGTATTACTAATGTCAAATTTGAAACTTATCGTCATATGTAAAATCTTCATCAGAATATATTTTAAAAATCATCTTAATAATCCGTGCTAATTAATTATTGTAATATTGAATTCATTTCAAATAATTTATCGAAGTATAATTGGTAAATTAATCTTTCACCTCCTCAGTCGAAATCTGGGTTTCTGATCCATTCGATGGTCAAAAACCGTGTAATAAATCAAAATCATATCTATTAAGAGTTAATTAATGAATCTTCTAAAAATGATAGAATAACTCTATCAAAACATAGGCTAACTTTTTTATACAATTTATGAAATATTAATATAAATTATAATATATATTATATAATTAATTATATAATTTAATAAAATTATGGTAGTATAAAATTTATACTGTTTGTCTATTTTAAATATAATAATATAATAAATATTAATTTTATTACAATATTTATATTTATAAATAAATTTTAAATAAGAATTCATGTAAATAAAGAATTATATTTAATAATAGATATATATTCATATTACCTATTTATTAAAAAACATTAATACAAAATAATTAATAATATAAACTAAATATTTATATAAGTTATAATATTAATAAATAATTATATAATTATAAGTTAAATATTATATATATATAATATATATAGTATACATATATATTAAATAAAATAATATATATAAAACATATATATATACTAAATATTATATACTAAATATAATAAGTATATATAAATATTATAATATAATAAACGTAAATATTATATATATTATAATATATAAATAAATATTAATAATATAATATATAAATTAAATATATATATATTATATTATATTTATATTGCTATAAGTATTAATATTTAATAAAAATAATTGTAATATTAATCTATGAATTTAAATCTTAATATGCTAAGAAAAAATTTAAAAATATTATATTGAAATTTAAAAAATCCTCTGAATTATATTCAATCCTCTAAAAAATGCCAACAAAATGGTAATCCTGGGAATTTTTTCCCAAGTCTATGGAATTGAAATCCTTCCATATGCTGAAGGATTCTAAAATCCTTTATCTGAGGGATTTCATTCCCTCCTGCAGATTCCAATTCCATCCTCAAAAGCCAACCAAACATGGGAATCCCTGGGAATTGGATTCCAATTCCCTCAGATTCCCAAGGATTCCAGCGAACCAAACGCACCCTAAGGACTCATAAAAATGTTCTCAGTTTTATGTATCTGTTGCAAAAACAAAACAACTGCCCTATATTTGTTTGTCTAAATATCAAAATAATTTTGATTTTAGGCCACTCTGAGGGCCTGTTTGGTTGGTTTTCCATTAAGTTCTGTATGGATAAAGATAGCTGTCTGGATATAGCTGTCTGTATGTATAAATAAAAGTGTTGTTTGTTTATCGTGCTGAATAAACTGTCTGAATTATAAAAATTACTATTTTACCCTTCGACTTATTTTTGATTTAAAATAACTCATCACCCTCTTATTTCATTAATTCTATGAATTCAATGACTATTGTTCCTCCGTCACAAATACAAGAAAAGTTTTGTAAAACAAACCCATCCATAAATTATAAAGAAAACCCCATTTAAGGCTTGAGCAAAACATAAAAAAATGGAGAACAAAATAACCCATCTCAATTCAAAGGGGAATTTCTTCTATTAAAAAACCCTTTACTGTCATTAGAAAACCCCATCGCCCCATCTCAATTTTTTTTAAGAAACCTGCAATCTCTTTTGAAAATCCCATTTAAATCTTTGAAGAAACCCTGCAATCAATTTTTAAAACCCCATATCAAATATTTGAAGAAAACTTGGCACCCCTTTTGAAAACTCCATCTCACTTTTTTGAAAACCATTAGATAAAAACTTCGATCAAACCATAAAAGCATCAACCAGTTTTCAGAGTTGAGGAAGAAGAAAAAACCCAACGGTCATACCATGGAAGCCAACGAGTAGCAGCTCTGATATTTTAAAAGCTTTGAGAGCTGAGCGAAAATTTTAGAAAGAAGGGTATTATTGGAATAAAAGGGTACTTTTGAGAGCTGAGTCCATAAATGCTCATGTTGAAAGCTGCGCGAATAAGTCCCCATTTTCTGGATTAAGCCACCTCCAAACAATTACCTTGAGCTCATCGAATAAGCTAAAGGGCCTATTAAGCTCCTTCAGCCACTACCAAACAGGGCCTGAGTATTTCATATACATTGCAACTATTTTTAGGACAACTATTTATCAAAAAACATATATAGTATAAATGTTTCTCAACCTTAAAATCATAAATGATATTATATTTTTTTACACCTCCTAAAAAATATTTCTGGCTCTGCCCCTGCGAATAATATAGGATTATTCAAAACAAATATTATTATGCATCATTCAATGTGAATAATACAGTATTCAAATGAAATAATACATCATTCAGTATTATTCTGTCTAAATGTCATATTATTCACCTTGAGTAATGTATAATATTCAGTTCGAATAATTCTAAATTATTCGAACTGAATACGTGGCGCTCTCGGTTCTCCTCACGTTCACATTTCATATGGTTGCAAAATAAGAAACACACGCACATACATATATATACATATTATTTAGGTCGCAACACAAGCATCATGTAATTTCTCATTATGTTAAAATTGTTTCATGTATTTTTTTTCATTTTGATGAAACTTTTTCATTTTTACATGTAAACACAAACAATTTCATCCTAACCTGTTGACCCTTTTGCCTTTCTAGCGATACGAACATATTTAAGTAATTGTCGTTCTGTAAGACCGCAATGAAAACGTAAAAAAAAAGATTTATATAAAACAATTTCATTAACTTAATCAATGAAATAGATGGTTGTACAATTTATAAAATTAGGGTGATTTTAACAAATTAAACTACTTATATATATATAGGGTTGTATGTTCAAATGAAAACTCATTTTTCATTACGAACGTAGGGATAGCCGAGAGCACGTGACACGAAACCCAATAAACCATTTAATTCAAGTTTTCGAATAAAATAACACTTGTTTTATTTGAATAAGTGTTGGTGGAGCCATAGAGGCACACAATCACGCGAACGTGTTTAATGGTTTTAGTGTTTTACATTTTCTTTTTTCTAATTTTTTTAATGAGAGCAATTATTAAAAATATATAATATATTCAATATTATTCTTTTGTGAAACATGGGGAGACTTCGAAGTCTTCCTTTTGTCTTATATAAGTGTGTAATATCACGAGGGGCGGATATGGTATGTTAAAGGATATGGATGGATTTGCTTAATTGTCCGGGGCAAAACCATGACGGAATTGATTGATAATGGAATTTTTTGGGACTAAAAAGTAAGACCGAAAACTGAATTTTATATACAAGTTTTGTACTAATCCGGTTTCTCTTTCAGTTCAAAAAAGTCGACACTAGGGCCACTAGGTTGTGTGAGTATTAGGTTTTGGTTACATATATATAAATGGGTAATTTGTTAATGGGTTTTATTAAAAAATGACAAGTTTTACTAAGATGTTACTTTTATGAGACAAACTTTACATTTGCAAAATTATGATCTAAATTAACAATTTCTCAATTTATCGTTTATTGTTACGATGAAAATTGCTTGAACTCACTAGGCGTTAAGCATAATCGTTGAAACTAATTGAAACTAAAGGAAAAGGTTAATGACCATTAAGAAGAGGGACGAAAATCGTTTTGAGTTGTTAAACGCGTGGGGTAAACCTGTTAAAGTAAAATTGCGAGACGAAAATTCTTGAAAACCGACAAACTAAGGTCCTCAAAAGTAAACTTTAGTCTAGTTGTAATTAGACCTTACATGTTAATATTCATTATTTAGAGTTATTATTAATTAATATAAAAGTACTTAAAATTATTATTTAATAAATTTAGTTTTTTCTTGGAAGGAGTCCTAAGCTATACCCAAATTAATCTAAACAAATTATAGTTATAAGGCATTATCCTCTAATACATTTAGGGGGTGCTTGGTTGGGGGTATTGCAGGGTAAGGAATGGGAATGGCAATGAATACTGCTGCTTGGTCTGATATTATATAATGGAATCATTCCTGCAGATTCATTAATTTCCATTCCTGACCAAATTGGGGGGAATGGAAATTTTCTTTGAACTCAGTTCTTTTTTTCATATGTCATTCCATCTTTTGATGTTAAATGGAACATCTTTTGTATTTTCGAAGTGGAGAAAAATATTTTTTTAATATGAAACAATTTTTCATTGATTATAGTGGGTTAACCAAGCAGCAACAATACAATGCTTATTTTCATTCCCATTCTCCTGCATTCCCATTTTCATTCCCATTCCCATTCCCTAAAATGAACCAAGCACCCCCTTAGTGGTCGTAATCATTTTGGACGCCTAAATTGAACTCTTGACGGATGTTATATTCCACTATATCCTATTAGGCTTCAACCGTACGCTACAACCCTTGCAGTTTTAATGAATTTAGTTATTAGATAAGAAATGTAGTAATTTTAAAAACGTTTATGCTAGTTATATAAAAACTTAGTATACAAAAATATGTTGTGTTTAGTTGTGGAAAAATTTTCTGTTTTTTAGAAAAATTTTCCATGAAAAATGAAAAATTAGAAAACTTGTTTAGTTAATTCAATTTAGAAAAGTTTTTCCATGAAAACAAAATTTTCATTTTCCAAATTTACACTTGAATTAGAAAACTACTTTTTATAGTTTTCCAATTCTCATTTTCATTTTCCATTTCCATTTTCAATTACCGTCCCTTCTCGTCGCCGGCCACCGCCACCGCCGCGCCTGCCGCCGCTGTCGGCCACCGCCACCACCGTCGCTACCGCCACCACCGACCGCGCCTGCCACTGCTGCCGGCCACCGCCACCACCGTCGTCGCACTATCGTCGTCCCCTTCACGTCGCCGCGACCACCGTCGCCGTCATCGCCGCCTCAACCATCGCCATCGCCGCGACCACCCTCTCACCACCGCCGCCACAACTGTCGTCGCCGCCGAGGCCGCCGCCACAACCGCCATCGCCGCCGAGGCCTCCAAGGCCACCGCCATCGCCGCCGAGGCCACCGCCAACACCGCCATCGCCGCCGAGGCCACCACCACCGTCGTCGCTGCCGAGGCAACCGCCCTCGCCGCCGAGGCCACCGTCATCGTCGCCAAGGCCCCGCCACCACCGTCGTCGCCGTAGAGGCCACCGCTGCTGTGACCACCGTCACTGCCGCCGTTGCAATATTTGAAAAAACGGATAATGGAAAGTGAAAAGTAAACGGAAATTGCACAGCTAAACGAGTTTTCTAATTTCTAAAAATGAAAAATGGAAACTTCATGCTTTCAAGTAAACAAGTTTTCTAAAATTTTCCAAGAAAACTGAAAATGAAAAATCAACTCCATTTTCTGTTTTCATTTTTTTGGAAAATGAAAACAGTTTTCCACAACTAAACACAACCATGATTTTAGTAAAATATTTAATTAAATTATTAACTAGACGATTAGGATATGTGAGTTTGACTAGTTTTATTTTTATTTCTATTCGTATTATATGTAATGGTTATTTAAAATCATAAATTGATATATATTTTTTTTTTAAAAATACATTTTAACAAATCATAAATTGATATACATTGGTTTGGATGGATGTGTTTGACAATATTTGAATAACTCATCTCAAACGTGTGTCTTTTGAAAAATCTTGTAGTCTACATAGCATAGACCAGACGAAACTATAACCCAACCCAAATCATACGGATTGGGTTGGTTGTATGGATTCATTACGTTGAAACTATGGTACATTATTTTATAATCTGTGTTTTTGTTTATACATAATAAAATCAAAATAAGAACAAATAAAAAAACAATAATGAACTCTTAAAAAAAGTTGAAAATTAATGCAATAAAAAAGTAAAACTACAACTGAATTCCAATATAATTTTGAATATAGTTAAGTGTGGATTAGTCTAATGCCTAATGATGTATGTATATACTCATTAACAATTATATTAAACTGTTAATGTAGAAACACATCATGTTAATGAGTTGGGTAAAAGACTCTATTCTGATTCAAAAATTTTAGTAAATAATTATCTCTTAGTTATTGTTAAACATAATTAACTTTTGTGCCTAGCTTCTTAGTTATCAACTAATTGATAAAACATATTTCCAATCATTGTTAATTTGGGTAACCAAGTGAATGTGCATTATAGTATTTTCTCTTAAGAAATATTTAATTTAAAAAACAAATTCAAAATAAAACAAATTGTATTTTTTTTTTTTAAATTTTAATGAAGCCTATGTTTGACAAAATAGCTAATAACTGATAAATTAGTTGATGAGCAAATCAAAACATAACTGACAGAAAAAGTAAGAGCAATAGGCCCATCATTTGGTTATCAATGAAACAAAACAAATATAACTTTAACTTTATGTAATTTATAAAACCACTTTCAAAATCGTTATACTTATTTTTTCATGAGCTTCAAAATGTCAAAATGTATTTCACAAATGTACGAGAAGTGGATCACAAAAAGGTGATAGATTAAACATGCACTCGTTCTAGACTATGGTATAAGCACGAGTTAGACGACACCTTACATGACATAGATACATAAACAAACGGAACAAACCAAAACAATCAATAAACTAACGAGAACTAGGCAATGTCAATCTCAGATGCTTAGTAGGAGTGAGGATTTGTTATGCAAATTTACTTTAACCCACGTACTTTTAAAGGTGAAAAACTTTCTAAATTAAGACACATACTTATTTTAGCTCTACTACTCTAGTGTATACATTAGAAAGAAACATTAAGATTAAGGCTATGTTTGGCAAACTAGCTGATAAGCTACCTGGTAGCTGATAAGCTAGTTGTTGATTGATAAACTAGCTATTAACTAATAAACTAGCTTATGAACAAATTATGTTGGCAAAAACTAGCTTATGAGTATGTAAAATGACCAAAAATGGTATCTTAGAATTTAATAATTAATATTAATAAGGGTATAATTGGAAAAAGGTACAAAAAGCTACTCAAAGTAGCAATTTCAAAAAGCTGGCTTATGGTACATGTTTCAAAAAGCTGGCTTATTTTTACCAAACTTAGCTTAAGACTAATATGTTTTCCCAATCTACATTCGTAAACATTATCATGTTAGGAACGTAGTGATTGACTAATTCGATCACAAGTCAGGAACAAATTTTTGTTTGAATAAATGCCATTAAAATCAAGAATAAAACTTTAGTCCATATTCCAACTAAACAAATTAACTAAACATTAAAATCAATTAACCCAATGAATTAAAGAGCAACATTCATTGGATTGGATGAAAATCAATCGACTAAATTCCACTATTCATAATAAATCAAATTAACTAATTCAAAGACGAAAAAAAAAAAAAAAACTCAATCCGAAAATTTGCTAGAGTATGAAAAAAAACATAAATAAAATAAGCGCACTTAAGAGAATATTTCATCTTCATCTTTAGTACGTTATATAAACAGAGGGAGGTTCATACAAAAAATATAACTTTTTAAAAAAACGCGAGAAGCAATCTCAACCACTCATCTCGGTCAACAAATGTGGCTTTGACCCCCCCCCCCCCCCCCCCCCCACCTTTAATAATCTCTACCTTCCCATGAATCGCGTCGATCCTCCTCCACGATCACGTCCACCGTAACCGCGAGATGAGTGGCTGAGATTGCTCCTCGTTTTTTCTTAAATTGATATGCTTCTCGTTTGAACCTTCCCCTGTATAAACATACCAAAGATAAAAAAAAATAGAAAAAGATAGAGGATAAAGTAAAAAAAGGAAAAGAAGAAGAAGAACTGCACCACGTAGAAGAAATGATGAGAGAGACAAAGAAAACATAATAAGATAAACTGGATGGCTAGGCTGTGGGTGATTATTCTCCTTGAAGAGGTTTCGAACTCAGGTCATCGGACTTGGTGTCATGATGGCACGATGATACTCTGTTGCACTAACATGCCATTAAAAAAAATAGTTATTTCAAAATATGTCTCCACCTTCTTTTAATTAGAACAGTCCCTCAAGATTGTTGATATACTAAAACAGAAAGAAAGATAAATGACAACTGCTCCACCGTGTAGAAGAAATGATGAGAGGGACCGAGAAAACATAATAAAGTAGTTATTTCAAGATATGTCTACATCTTTAATTAGAGTAGTCCCTCAAGAGTCAAGACAGTTGATATTTTAAAATAGAAAAGAAGAAGAAGAGTAACAACTCTTACGCCGTGTAGAATAAAAGAGGAGAGAGACTAATAAAAACATAATAAAATAGTTAGAGTAAATTACAGTCCCGGTTCATGTGGTTTAACGAAATTTTGGATTAGGTCCCTATTTTGCAAAAATTACACTGAGCGTACCGGTGGTATTCAATAACGCATGGGTAAAGTCCCTCTCCTTGACGCCGTCTATGTGTGCATCGTTAACATCATTAAATCAAGGGGTAATTTAGTCTTTTTCATATTTTCCTTTTTTTTCTATTTTTTTCCTCCTAAATTATTTTATCTCACCTCACCACCTTAGTGGACCCCACCCTTTTATTCTTTCTCCTTTATTTCTCTTTCTCTCTCTCTTCCCTTCCCCCATGAAACTACCTTCCTGCAAGTTTAATTCTCCTAATTCTCGTCTCATTCCTTTTTTTTTTTTTGAAGAGAACTCATCTCATTCTTTTTATAAATCCATATTTCTTTAAATGTATATATACACACAATTACACCAAACACAACTTATTTTCCACTTTTTCTATTTTCTTTTTCTTTTTGTGATTTTGATATTCAAAATCTTCTATTATAGATGCCAATTAGCTATAGAGATTATCCAACTTCACAACCCACATCTCCCCACCTGCAAATTATTCCTATTGTGTTACTTTGATTCCACCGCAAGCGTCGAACTGGTTCGTGATCGTTGGTTCGCACATAGTCACAGGATTCGCTCAGATACCCACGATCTACGAACCGATCGTTTTCGTTCCCAATCAGGTACGGCAGCGTTCCTGATTGCCGTCAATTCCCATCGCCGTTCCAATCAGTGGCGGAGCCAGGAATTTTTATGACTGGGGACGGGGTGTAGCCAACATGATATAAAATATTATACAAGTTAACAAAAAAGTATAGCAATGAGAAGTAACTTACATTCTATAATTGTTCCCTACGAGTCTTCATTTTTTGAAAGCGATTTATCACGTCTTCATTCGTAACCTTGGCAAGTGCTTCCCTTTCTACGACACATATCACACACGCATTCAAAAAATCATCCCCAATTCGGTTGCGTAAATCGGACTTTACAATCTTCATCGCAGAAAAGCATCTCTCAACGGTTGCGGTTGCAACCGGCAAAACCAATGCCAACTTCAATAGCCGATAGACCAAAGGAAATGTAAGATGTTTATTTGTTTCCACCATCACTTTGGCAAGGTCGGATATACCTATAAAATAGTAACAAAATTAGTTATAATCATTTATTTAGTTATGTTAAAGAAAACAAAGTTAGTCATAATGGATATACCTTTCAAGTTGGTAAATTTCTCATCTTGATGCACATTCCGAATGTAAAGGCGAAGCTCTTGCTCCAAAGCTATCCTTTCCTCGCTACTAAAATCATCCGGATATAATTCACTCAACCTTAGTAACTTTATTTGGTTGAAGTCACAAAATGAATCATGCGGATTTAACGCCGCGATACAAACAAGCAATTCTGAACTTATCTCACCAAATCTATCACCAAACTCTTGAATTTGCATATCAACAACCGTATTAAAACAATCATACTCATAATAATGCCGATATGTGATATTCGTCTTTTGTCTCCGGTTCTTTGTATTAACATAATCTTCTTTCATGTTCACCATTTCGATATCATGTTTCTCACAAAAAGAAGTGACCTTCTCCAAAAGAGAATCAAACCCATCAACTCTAAACTCTTGCAATTCTTCCTTAGTTGATTGCACCAATGACATAGCATTCAATATATCTTGATCTCTTTTTTGAAGAGCTTGTGACAATGAATTTGTGACCCCTAAAATACGCAACATTAAGTGCAAATAAAACACAAAATCAAATGATGTCAAATATATTTGAAGTCCGCGTGCTTGACATACACTTGTACTATTCTCGCAATCATCTTCAATATATTGAAGCACCTCCATAACACAAGGGAACAAATCAACCAAACGCAAAAGTGTCTTGTAATGAGAACCCCAACGTGTATCTCCGGCTCTTGCAAGGGAAAGCTCTTGATTTAACCCACTTCCGGTTTCAACTTCACCACTACCGATGAGTTTTTCAACTTTTCTTTTTGACTTTCTCTAAGCATATCACTTCTTTTGCATGAAGCACAAACGACATTTACCAAAACATCGATCATTTCAAAAAAATTTACAGCACCATGATGTTTTCTTGCAACTGCAACAACAACTAATTGAAGTTGGTGTGCAAAACAATGAACATAATATGCTGAGCTATTCTCGTTCATGATCAAAGTTTTCAAACCATTAAACCTACCACGCATATTGCTTGCTCCATCATAACCTTGACCCCTAACTTTTTTTAAACTCAAACCATATTCAGCAAATAGAGACTCGATAGCAGTTTTCAGATATAAAGAAGAAGTCTCTTTCACATGAACAAGTCCAACCAATCTTTCCTTAACAATTCCACAAGTAACATATCTCAAAACGACGACCATTTGTTCCTTTTTAGATACATCACTAGACTCATCAACTAACAACGCAAACACATCGTCACCAATTTCTTCAAAAATGCATTTGAGTATTTCTTGCGCAAAACAATAAACAATGTCTTTTTGAATATCTGGAGCCACCATTTTATTATTCCCCGGAGCATTTTCTAACGTAACATTACGAACAGTCTCATCACGACTACGAATTAACTTAATTGTTTCCAAGAAGTGTCTTCTATAAAAAGATTTCTCTGATTCATCATGGCCACGAAAAGCTAATTCACCATTCAACAAATGTCTAGCAACATCAATTGAAACATTTAACCGTATTCGATATTCAGTCTTGGCAATATTAGTTTGCTTATGAAAGGCACTAGCAATAGATTGATTTTGTCTCATTAGATCCTCACTTTTCTTAAGTGCTTTGTTGTGGAAACTATTAACATCACCTACATGAATACTAAGTCTCTCTTTTTTATGCCAACCATTAAACCCTTCTGTTACAAAAGCATCACTCCCACCTTGTCCCCCAAACTGATCTCTAAATAAGTAACAACATAAGCAAAAAACTTTATCGGCTTTTATACTGTATTCCAACCAATTACCGAATTGATCAAACCAAGTTGGAGAAAAACGCCTTCCAATAGTGTTTTTTGGAAAAGTATGGCCACGTGGTTGGCAAGGTCCTCTAATCAAATACTTTCGTCTGATTTCATCTATTTGATTAGGATGATACTCTGAAATTCTTTTCCTTTCAGATGGATCCTAGGGAAGATCATTTAAATCAATTTCTGTTGGAATTGAAGGAGTAGAGCTAGATTGACGATTACCACCACTATTGGGTTCAGATGTTGATGCTTTTCTTTTTAAAAACTTTTCCATTGTTTCTAGTAAAATAATAAACCAAATAATGTATTAGCATTTAACACAAACCCTAACTATTTATAAAATCAAATCCCAAACAATAAAATTTTAGAATTACAAAAATAATTATCGAATAACATTATTATAAAACTTAAATCTAATACATCACTAAATAATATTAACATTTAATAAGAAAAAAAATACCTTAAAATAGGGATAATGTCGAAAATGAAGCCAATCTTGAAATGGGATGTAGTAGAGCCGTAGTTGAGAAAAATGAAGCAAATCTTGATTGAGAAGTAATCAAGAAGTCTTCCTTGAGTAAATGGCCGGAAATTGGCCGGAAATTGGCCGGATCGTTGAAGAGTAAAGAGGTGGGGCCGTGGAGAATTAAATAAAGACAAAACGGTGTTTCAAAATTGGGGGACAAGATAGGGATTTGAATGGATGTGGTCACGTGGTGATCTTTTGGAAGAGGTGAAAAGTGTGGTTAAAAATTAAAAGTCAAATAAAATAGTGGGGTCTCACCTATTATCCACTGGGTTCTTTTATAAAATTAAAATATAATTTATTTTTTTTAACCTATGACTTCTTACAATTTCGGGGTTCACTGGGTTCTAGAGACCCCATTCATTAAAGAGTACCTCCGCCCCTGGTTCCAATCAAAGGTCAAAATTAACCCAATCGGTGGTCAAAATCGACTTCTGTTGCTTCAATTAGCGTATTGCTTCCCATCGGCGTCCAATTGGTGGTCAAAATCGACCCAATCGGTGGTCAAAATCAACCCAATCGTTGGTTGTAAGTGCAAGAAACAATGGATTAAGCAATCAAATCTTCATTTCATGATGTAATCTTTACAATATGAACTTTCTCTCTCTAGAATCTCTCTCTAAAACACACACTTATGAATATTACAAATAAGCTCCTTTTTCTCTAGTCTTTTTACTAACTCCTTCTAACACACTATATATATACCCTTGACCTCAACACTTACTAACATTGACTTTTCTAACTAATACTTTGACTTTACATATAAATGCTTTGACTTTGACTTTGATGCTTGACTTTCTTCTTTGACTTCCATCCTTTGACTTTGTTTGACTTGAATATTGTTTCCTCATCTTGAGATCTCGGATACAATAATATTTGCTCTAACAATCTCCCCCTTTGTATTCGAGATCGCTCTTCAAAATGAGCTCCAGCTTTAACGATCTTTTGTCTTCATGTCAAACAAACTTTTTCGGTCACAAATTTCAAACAACTAACAATCTCCCCATTTATACACGCATCATCTTCAGAACAAAGTCTTCAATCTTGAAATCATATCATCACAATCAACCAGATAAGCTCAACACATAACAATCTCCCCTTTTTCAAATAACATCTTTGAATCAACACTTTTCAACTTGAAGCAGTCTTCATCAAATCCAGAATTCCCTCTTGAGGTCAAATCCAGAAACCCTTCTTGAGGTAACCAAAATCAATGGTCAAGGATATTATCAAACCATTCTTTCATCAACCTTCATAACTCGAACTCAATCTTTAAATCTAAAGGCTTTTCAACCTTAGATTCAAAAGATCTAAACTTTGATCTCTCTTTAGCTCCCCCTTAATACTTGCTTTCTTCCCTTAACTGTTACTTCACAACACATTTCTTCACATAAACCCTCAAAACTTGAATGAACCAACATCATGAAATCTTAAATCGACCATACTTGTTATCTTGAACTCTTCAAATCAACGATACTTGATGTCTTGAAATCTTCAACACATATCATCCTGAACTCTTGCACATATATCCCATATCGTCATCATGCTTTTGCAAATGTCTTTGATGAAACTTCTCCCCCTCATGATGATTAGGAGAATCCTGAGCATCATGAATAATCAAAGACAACATCATCAAATATCTCATTCACAGGAACTACTCCCCTCAAAAGTTGGTTTACCATTCAAAGAACCATATGTCCCCCTCAATCAAATATCTCATCCATATCAGAGTGCTCCCCCTCAAATCCAGCTCAAGTTGCTCCCCCTCAAATGATGGGTAATCGGCTAACATAGAAGCACATTTAGCAACTATTGACACAACAACTCATAGAATTGTGTGGCCTATTTTCAGTGTTGGCAACAGGGTAGCACTGATAGGACTTCCAGTCATCACTGAATCAAAGTTATAAAACTAAGTTCTCAGACTGTTCCGGCAATATCACAAAGATATGCAATTGGAATCACACAGACTCGTGCAAGTGTCAAAGAAATATCATCATATCAATTAGGCTCAAATATTGATTCAACCTGGGACGCAGATTGAAAATCAATGACTCTTGTGCATAGAATATGAAGTTCGGAGACCGGAGAGGATGTCTTCCTTGTTTCAATATCTAAATCTTCCGAGTGAAGATTAGATAGATGATGTGCTAATTCTCCGTGAGAATTGAAACAAACATCTTTTAAGAGATATTTGAGTAGCTTGGTGGGGTGACACAAGTTATCGACACTGGGTCCATGTCTTGTTTCAATATTCATCTCCAAAGAATCGAGAATGAATAGATGACGTGGTTACCCGGATAACTGTATAGGTTTGGGAAGGATCTTCTTTTATTCTTTTTGATCCTGTCTCACACTCACCATTTTTTTTAGCTCCCCCTACACTCAAGCTCTCGGACATTTTACCTCATTCACACCCTCACACACTAGGTCTAACCTAGGGTTGTGTTTCTTGGGTAGATCCTCCGGCTCTGGATTGATCATAGAAACTTCTATATCCTATCACACATAGTTAATATCATGAAATGATATTCTTTGAAATTTCTGAGTGTCTTCATACCAGAACGTGATATGATGGTGATTCATATGTGATACAATATGTATATGAGAAACAAATGGTGAACAGAAATGAGGAACATTTGTTGATGAGATCAGATGTTGAAGAAATTCATTCAAATGCTCTTACAAGTGATGATTGATCAAAGATCTTGATCGTGAATTCCAAAGAACAACATTCAAGCGCTAAACAGATAGACTCAGTAAGTACAGTGTATTCAAGAAATGAATCAATGATTAGAAAGTTTAATTGTGAAGAACAAATCACAATTAATAATCTGAATAAGAATTGAATCATTGAAATGAAATAACGTGCATGGAAATCAAATTGGAATTCAACCGAGTGTATTTCCACCGAATAATTTCAACGAATATATGAGATGTGGAAATAACTATGTCAAGAAAATTATTACACGTGGAATTTCGTGAAACGATTTATAATCGGAAAGAAACGAACACAAGTAAGTTCCTGAAGATGAACACCACGGTTAAACACAATTAAGCACAATTTCTAAGCTAAGGGTTTAGAGGGATACTTACAATAACGCTCATATAACACATTGATGCTCGGGTCTTGAACTGATTTATTCAAGAGCCATCAACCTGCAAAATCAAACAAATTTTGGTATCCACTTGGATGTGGATCCTCTTTTGTTAGAGAAATTTGGGTTATAAGATGAAATCTTGTAAATCCCAAATCGTTCATCTATATAATCGTCACTTACAAAATCATTTCTATGAAAGTAAGAACCAGATGTTTTTCTTTTGGATAGACTAAGAAGTTTATTTGTAGAATAAACTAACTGAGACTTACCAAAAGACGTGTCATGGAAAAATTTGTTCTTTTGAACTTTCGGTTCCGAAGCAAATGATTTTGTATGAGGTACCTTTGCATTAGATCCCTTGACTTGCCAAACAAACTTACTATTTGAAAAACGATAATTACCTGAATAATCAACACGACGATCATAGAAGAGATTTGAAGTACGAATCTGACCACTTGAGTTGATATTACTCCGTGAAGCACTATCCACATAACTTGAATCATGAGCTTTGAAAATTGTCTTCTCAAGTTCCTTCACTTTAGAAGAAAGCTTGTTTCTCTCTTCAAGAAGATCATTAAGCTTCTTCTGTTGATCAGATCGCATTCGTTGCTCATTCATGATATCAGTCGATAATCCAGATAACTTGCTTGTAAGCTTCCTCATTTCAGTCTTAAACGCTTCCTTTTGGGCCTCAAAGTCTGTTTCCAGAAGAGTTGGCTTTTTAGGTTCAACGATTATCTGTTCTAAAACAGTCTTTTCATGTCGAAGAACCTTCTCTTTTTGTTTAAATTGATTTCTTACATCAGATAACTGATTCTGTAAGTCAACAATCTGCTTTTGAAGCTCAATACTCTTCTTGTCACCAACTTTCCTCTCTGAGTGAACAACTTGGATCTCTTCTTCAAACTCATGCATTAGATTCTGATATTTCCCAACACGAAGACTTGGTTTCTTCAAAGAATTCTTCTTATCTAGGATAATCTTCTTCTCTAACTCAGATATTTTCTTTGAAAGTGTTTCACTTTTCAAATCAAAAACCTTTCTTTCGTCTATTAAAGTATGTTGAAGATCGGAAACAGTCTTTGTAAGCTGCTCAATATCTGTTTCAAACTTGTGTCTTTCATTCGCAAACTCTAATTCCGCATTTTGCTTTTCCTGTCCAGCTTTGTCTTCTAATAATTTCTGAAGATCAGCCACTGTCCTTTGAAGCTCTAAAATTTCTTGAACATATTCTTCTCTGTCTTTTGCAAACCTGTTTCTTTCATTCATCAGATCATGTTCACTTTCATACACAACTTGTTGTAGAATCTGGATTTGCTCAAGAAGCATCTCTCTTTCAGCATTGTGCTCTGTCTTTTCTTTAATTCTGAGAGATTCGTACTCACACTGAGTAGTCTTGAGAAGATTTTCAAGATCTGCAATCTTCTCTTCTAAAGCCAAGGTAGGAACATACGGTTTAGCTTCAATATCTGATTCTTGAGATGAAGGAATATCAGGATACACCAGAAAATCAGAAGAATTAGATGAGTCTTTTGATTTGATTCTCAGAGTGTCTGAATTATATACAAACTTGACCCTATGATATTTAGGTTCATAATATACAGGATCATGTTTTTCAATCTCTTGCATATCTGAGAAGTCTTCCTTCATTTCAAAACCTTTTAAAGAAGGAAATCTAGTGCTCATTAACATACTTGAAAAGTCATAAAATGCAGATTTCTCCTTAAGAGCTTTTTTCAACACATTTGGATTCTCATAACCTAAACCCCATTTAACATCAAGAAAATCTCTGAGAGCACTGGGTTTGTTTAGAAAAATTGTCCGTTCAGAAACACCTATTTTGTGAAGCTTCTCATCTAAAAATTGAATTATCTTGCTTGATTCCTTAATTTGCTTTTTACATTGAAGCTTTGTCTCTGCAATTTGTTTTTCAAAATCAAGCTCTTTTTCTTTGATCTGATTTTTCATTTGAAGCTCTTTCTCTTTAATCTGATTTTTCATTTGAAGCTCTTGTTCTTTGATATGATTTTTCAAATGAAGCTCTTTTTCTTTAAATTGAGCAACTGCTTTTGCAAGCTGTGTTGTAAGACTAGCCTTCTCACGTTCAAGTCTCTTTGTTGTATCCCAATCTCTTTCGTACTGGTTTTCATCATTAGATTCCATTGTTATCTGCACAGAGGATAATAAGGATCATCAACAGAAACTTCGATTAGAAGTGTGAGTAGTGCACAAATGATTTATTTCAAACAAATCAAAAATTCTGAAGAAATTGGGTAAAAATAAACTTGAAGGACTAAAAATGACAAAACAAGAAACTTAAACGACTCACAAACTTGAAAACACACGTACAAGGACTGAAATTGAAAATAGAATGAAAAGAAAACACAACACAACTATTTAATAAAAGAAAAAAGAAAGAAATAAAAGTAAAGGAAAAAACAATCAAACTTGCAAGAACACTAGCTCAAAAATAGCTCAAACACAATTAAAAACACTCAAAAAATAAGCACAAGACTCGAGATACACCACATGGCTCGAGATAGGGAAGAAAATGGCTCGAAATACGAAAAAATGACTCGAATTCCATCACTCACGCGCTCCCACGCGCTGATCACGCGCTCCCACGCGCTTCACGCGCTCACACGCGCTGGACACGCGCAGGCCACGCGCCTCACGCGCCTGATGTCTCGAGCAGGGCTGACGTCACAATGACGTCATGCTGACGTCATGTAAGCGGTCAGCACCTTCTGACCGAGCGCTGATTGACATCTGACCGGCGCTGATTGCTGACTGAGGCTTCTGACCGAGAATAGAAGCTCTGACCGAGCTTCTGACTGAGAAAAATGATCTGACCGAGCTTCTGTTTGGCAATAAGAATCTGACTCGAGCTCTGACTCGAGTTTCTGACTACTATCTCGAGTCTGACCCACTTTTTCCACTTACCAAAGCTTTGAAAAACACCAAACATAGACTCGAGACATTCTAACTTGACCCACAAACAACTTTTTGCACAAAATACTTAAAAATTTGGATCAAACACCCAAATATTTCACCTTCTTCCTCAAGAAAAACTCAAGAACATGAAGAACACCTTCAACCCAAAAATTTTAAAAACACAAAATTAACCTCTAAAACTAAAAACAAAAGGTAGATTCATGTCCAAAAACACTTTTTAGAAACAAATCCACTCAAAAACTAATCAAAAACACATCAAATCACTAAATCACTCATGAACTCTCAAGAACATAAACTCAAATCTTCAAGAACGATTTTCGCAAATCTTCACCAATTTTGATAAAATTCGAATATGTTACTCACCTCATGATTATGAACAACTTTTGTGAAACAACACTTACAAAAAATAGATCAAACTCATCCAATTTTCAAAAATTTATCAAAAACTCCATGGATGGACTTTGAAGCTTTTCAAAAAATCAAAACTCAAATTTGAGTACAATATTGATCAAGAGTGATTGGAGATGATTAGAAAATACACTAGAAACACAAAAACACACACAAATCTACAAGATCTACAACAAAATCTACCAATCTACACAAAAAATCTATAAAACCCATTTCTTCAAAATTTCTTCAAATCTTCATCAAATTGTGCACTCAATCTTCTGCCATAGCTCTGATACCACTTGTAAGTGCAAGAAACAATGGATTAAGCAATCAAATCTTCATTTCATGATGTAATCTTTACAATATGAACTTTCTCTCTCTAGAATCTCTCTCTAAAACACACACTTATGAATATTACAAATAAGCTCATTTTTCTTTGTCTTTTAACTAACTCCTTCTAACACACTATATATATACCCTTGACCTCAACACTTACTAACATTGACTTTTCTAACTAATACTTTGACTTTACATATAAATGCTTTGACTTTGACTTTGATGCTTGACTTTCTTCTTTGACTTCCATCATTTGACTTTGTTTGACTTGAATATTGTTTCCTCATCTTGAGATCTCGGATACAATAATATTTGCTCTAACATTGGTCAAAATCGACTTCTGCTATTTAGGGATGATTTGGATTTTAAATAGTGGATTATCAGTGTTTGATTTGAGTATTGGAACACGAAAGTGGGCCGTGTTTTTTCATAAATGGTCTTCATCATACTCTTCGAATTCTGATGTAGAAATCATTATTGGTACATGATTTCACACAGTAACTGGACTGAATTCATTAATTTCATTCATGAATTTAATTCTAAAATCTAAATTTCTAATTCCTATTTAAGGCCACCGATAACAATTTCCTTCTCAACAATTTCTATCGCCTCTCTTGATGTCTTTCGTGTGCTTTGCGAGGATGGGGAATCGACTGCAAGGAGAGAAGGGGCCGGTCTTCTTGCTACCTTTTCCGACTACCACACGCCGCCATCAATGAGGAACTGTTGACGAATTGATAAGGGTGGAAAAGATCAAATCTTAAACTGGTAAGGGATGGTAAAGGAAGAAATTGGGAAACGAAATAAAAGAGAGAAAAAAAATAAAGTGAAAACAAAGTTGCAGGTTAGTTTTTATGGAGTGCTTTGCCGTTATGCCCATAACGGTGCTCCCCTTTACACACACCGTTACGCCGTTATAACGGCGCAAAACCCCGTTATTTGACTGAAAATGCATAACGGCCTTTTAGGGTATTTGTGCAAAGTGGGGGCGGGGCTTTGTGCATACACATCAATTACCGGTTTTTATGGAGAAGGTAAGGGGGTGAGAGAGAGAGAAGAGAGAGAGGAGAGAGAGAGAGAGAGAGAGAGAGAGAGAGAGAGAGAGAGGTAGGGTAAGTCTAGTGGGAGTGGGTGGGTATGGGTTACGTGTCAAAATAATTAGTATAGGAAAAATAAATAAATAAATAAAAGGATTAAAAAGACCGAAATACCCCTGAATTTATTTAAGTTAACGGATGCTTTTTAATTCCGTTAAAAAGAAGGACCCAGAGCGTGCACTTTTGGATACCACAGGGACGTCCAGTGTAATAAACGCGAATTAGGGACCCAATCCAAAATATCAACAAACCATAGGACCGGGAATGTAATTTACTCAAATAGTTATTTTTAAATTATGACTCCCGCTTCTTTAATTTATAACAGTCACTCAAGATTGATGATAATTTACAATTTCTCCAGCATTCTTTCCTTTCAAAAACGCCTTCCCTGAATATTTTCTTTTAAATTTAGGCTAACTTTGTCATGTGATTGAAGCACAGAAGAACCGAAACCATATGATCTGAAACTGAAACCGAAACCAAAACCAAAACCGATACCCGAGCAACTCGTGACCCAAAAAACCCGAAAATAAGGATATCCACTGAGTCGCGGGTCGGGTTTGCTTCTCAAAATTTACTACCCGTGGGTACCCGCCCCGACCCGTATATATCTAGTTTTTTAAAAAGGTGTATTTTTAAATCTTATTTACCAAAAGGGTTTACATTTAAAATATATTTACCGTTTAGGTGTTATTTTCATTAATTTTTTTAAGAGTAAATTACGGATTTGGTCCCTGTGGTTTTCAATTTATTATGACTAAGGTCCCTAAACTCAAAAAATTATGGATTAGGTCCATGTGGTATTCAATTTTGCACTACTTGGATCCCTACCATCAATTAGCCTCAATTAACTCAAGGGCAAAATTGTCTTTTTCATATTTGAACATTAAATTGTTTTTATCTTTTTCCTTATTTTGTCCTTTTGCTTTTCCTTCACAAGGACCAAATAGGTAATCTACTCTCAATATATATATATATATATATATATATATATATATATATATAGAGGGATTTTTTTTTGTGAACTTTTTTTTTTTGTGTGAACTTGTGAACTTTCTCCAAAAAGACGATTATACGATGAAATTGGTTCTTGAAATTGTTTAATATGATGAAATTATATCATATGATACATTTTTTGTTGAAATTGTTTCATATTTCAGAGGTTTTACGTGAAATCAAAAGGTTTCATAAAAATATATGAAACAGTTTCATAAGAATGGAAAAGTTACATAAATAATACCGAGATATGAAACATTTTCATTAAAAATTGAATCATATAATATAATTTCATCATATTAAACAATTTCATGAACCATTTCATTGATTTAACCTATGAAATCGTCGTTTTGGAGAAAGTTCACAAGTTCACACAAAAAAAAAGTTCACAAAAGAAAATCCCACTATATATATATATATTAAATATAAATATATATATCATCACCATCATCATCTCCAACACTACAACCCTATATTAACACACACATATATACACCATTGTCATTGCCATTACCATCAACGCTTGCAACCATTATATGAGAGACAATCCCATAATATATATACCATTGCCACCTAAACCGTATAATATAACAGATGAAGGGTTTTTCCTTGGCTCTGCAAAACACCATTTTGTTACTAGAGAACACCAAACCAGCATAAAGAAGCTGCAGAAACCAGTCACAGAGAGACTAGAGGCCGCACACATGCCCCGTTTACCAACAATTTGGTGGGTTTAATGGTCACATGGGTGGGAGTGGTGGATTATCTCCAAATATATATAGAGGGATATATACATATATATATATATATATGTACACACACATTGACACACACACACACACACACACACATATATATATATATATATATTATGGGGTTGTCTCTCTCGTAGAATGGTTTGTGTATGTGTGTTTGTTTGTGCATTAATATGAGGTTTTATCTCTTATATATATATATAGGTTGTAGGAGGTGATGGTGTATATATATGTGTGTGTTAATATAGGGTTGTAGTGTTGGGGATGATGATGGTGATGTTATATATATTTATACTAGATTTGATCCCGTGTAATACACGGGATAATTTTAAAAAAGTAATTCACACCAGAAAACTAATATTAGAAATATGATTTGCTTAGTTTAAATTATTTACTATAATTTAATTTATGTTTAATAGTATTATATCCAATAATTAATTTGTTTTGAAACTATTGACAATATGATTTTGTATTTTTAATATGATAAGAGTGTAAAATGAAAACATAAGAAAATGTGAAACATATTACTTCTTATATATTCTTAATATTTAATACTAAGATTAAATAAAAAAATGTTCAATAATGGACTCATTTCGAAGGTATTGACGAGACGATTAGAATGGTCTCAATAATGGACTCTTTGAAATCCATTTTTGTAGAACATTAGCATGGATTTTACTGCCCTAAAACATGAATATAGGAAAAATAAGAATTGTTAAAAAATAAGAAGATATGACAAATAACTATTTTATAAAAGTTTACTTCGAATAACTATATCAAAATAATTATTTATGAATAACTATTTTATGAATATGATACTAAATATTTTAAAACAAATAATTATTTACCTCTTCATCCATTAAAATCATCTCGATGGAATATAATTGCTGAGGATCTTTGAAGAGTGGTTGACTCCATAAACGAATAATTATAACCTTGACAGTAAAATCATCTTTTTGTATATCAAGGTTGTCTGTAAGAGTGATATTCTTTTCATCCATTGTTCTGTAATATGGTAAAAATTCAAAAGATTAAAAAAATAAAAAATTGAAACTATTTTTGTAATACAAAATAACACAAAAAGTGTAATCAATGAGCATAGATACGAAGTCACATACCAGAAATCAACAACTCCAACTTGGACTATAAACATGAATAGAATCATCATAATCATATCATCATGTGTGGGAAAAAATAAAAATTAAAGAGCGTTTAATTAATTACCTTTGTGTATGTATGTGTAATTGGTAGTGGCTTAATTAAGAGAGTTGAAACAATTGATTGAGATTGACAGATTGAAAGGGGTATTTGTAATTAATTAATAGGTGTTATATAATGTAGAGGATTTTTGAAAGTGGTTTTTATCTTTAGGGGTATTTATCTTTGGATTAAAACCGTTTGATTTAATTATGTAGAGGATATGTAGAAGATTTTTGAAAGTGGTATTTATCTTTTAAATTATTTTATTTATTGTTTTCATATTTATCTATAGTTTGGATTAAACGGTTTAATTTAATTATGTAGAGATTAAATGGTTTGATTTAATTATGTAGATGATTTTTTAAAGTGATGTAGCAGACACACATGCATGACATGTGGCGAAAACCGAAATCGGCTCACCAGAACGCGACATGTGGCAGGTCAGTTACTCTTTTATGGGTATTTATAATTCTTTTATGGGTATTTATAATTATAATTAATTAATAGGTGTTATATAATGTAGAGGATTTTTGAAACTGATATTTATCTTTAGGGGTATTTATCTCTGGATTAAGACCGTTTGATTTAATTATGTAGAGGATATGTAGAGGATTTTTGAAGGATTTTTGAAAATGGTATTTATCTTTTACATTATTTTATTTATTGTTTTCATATTTATCTATAGTTTGTATTAAACGGTTTGATTTAATTATGTAGAGATTAAACGGTTTGATTTAATTATTATGTAGAGGATTTTTTAAAGTGATGTGGCAGACACACATGCATGACATGTGGCGAAAACCGAAACTGGCTCACCAGAACGCGACATGTGGCAGGCCAGTTACTCTTTTATTATATATAGATTTAATATATATATATATATATATATTGAGAGTAGATGACGTATTTGGTCAGAAAAAGCAAAAGGACAAAATAAGGAAAAAGATAAAAACAATTTAATGTTCAAATATGAAAAAGACAATTTTGCCCTAGAGTTAATTGAGGCTAATTGATGGTATGGACCCTAGTAGTGCAAAATTGAATACCACAGGGACCCAATCCATAATTTTTTGAGTGTAGGGTCCCTAGTCATAATAAATTGAAAACCACAGAGACCAAATCCGTAATTTACTCTTTTTTTAATCTTTCTTAAAGTCGAAAAAGAATATGTGCGTTTGTGCCCTAAACTAATGGATGCTCATCTCACCGGCGCTCATCCTATTGGCGCTCAGCTTACCGCCGCCATATCTCCGCCACTCATGGCACCGCCTATATCATCGCTGCTCATCTCACCACTACTATATCTTCACCGCCACTGCTCACCGCCAGCGCAACACCATCGCCATCACTGCTCCTCTCGACACCATCGCCATCTCTGTTAAGTTTTTCTGTTAATTTAACATTTTTATCTGGTAAGAGAGATCGAGACAACTCTTACTTGAGATCGACACAACTCTTGATAACTCATTTAGACCATGGTTTAATTATCTAACTCTGACCATCAAGACCAACATATGTGAAATTTGAATTTAACTTAACTTTATTGTGTATGAGAGGGAATATATTTCATATTCAAAATGGGAGGTAGACTTCTTCTAGAAGAACCTATATGTTAATTGTTAAGTATGACAGAGGACCTGTTTTGCAATTTTGGCATACCTAGGTTTGATTCATGGGGTGAGCATGTGGCGATACCCTGACTATGGATCGGCTTTCGGGTCGGTCCCATGGTTGCCGAGGATTAGCCGGGTGCACGTATAGATCTCGAATACCTCGTCGACTTCGTATCGAGACGTGTGCATGAGTTATCTGCCATAAAAAAATAGAAGTGTAAGCAAGTAAGCAACATAATCATTTTCGAAATACAAGATAAATGGGCCATTTAGGCCTCCTTTATGGTACCCCTCATACCTCTCCTACAGACTGCCACATCAGTTTTTCACTATCTTTACCCCTACCTAACCAACTCCATACCTTTCATCCACTATGGTACCCCTCATACCCCTCATTTTATTTTTTTAACTTATAAAATATATTAAAATAACTAAAATTAAAATTAAAATAAACTTTAAATTAGATTAAATTTATATTAAAAAAATACAATAAAATTAGTTATTGGCGTGTGGCAAAGAGTTCCACACGTGTTGAGATAAATCGTGGCGAAGGTTGGCGTGCCTCTCTCGGTTTTTCACTAGGTTGACGTTTCTTGCTCGGTCTTCTTCGGAGATATTTGTTTCAATCTCTCCCGGTAAAACCTCCGTCGGATCAAAAGGATAATGTGAGAAGCCTTCGTCTTCACAATCATGTTGTGTGAAATTATACATGTGTACATGATTTCTTGTAATTTCCTTTGTGTCCATACTCGCACCGGGTATTTTACAACGTGCCATTTATCTTTAAGTGTGGCAAATGTTCGTTAGATGTCTTTTCTAGCCGATTCTTGACGTGTCTTGAAATGGATATGTGGCTCTTCCGTTGGGTACCTAAATGCTTTCACGAAAGTCGTCCACTCGGGATATATCCCGTCGGCAAGATAATACCCGTGATTGTAGTGTGTGCCATTCACTACGAAAGAACTATCGGGCGCTTTATTTTCGAATAAATTGTTGAAAATCGGTGATTGATTCACAACGATTATGTCGTTCGTGGCACCCGGTACCCCGAAGAATGCGTGCCAGATCCATTGATCTTGCGATGTGACCGCTTCTAGAATTACCGACGGTCCAGGATAATCACCTCTAATGAATTGACCTCTCCATGCCATGGGACAATTCTTCCAGTACCAATGCATACAGTCAATGCTACCAAGCATGCCGGATAAACCGTGGGTTTGTTGATGCAATGCGTATATAGCCTGAACACCGGTAGCAGTTGGCTTTCGTAAATATTGGCGCATATAGAGGTAAATAATACCTTTGCAAAAATGTTCAAGGCAATCCCTTAACGTTGTTTCGCTCATCCTCAAATATTCGTCGAAAGCATCCAAAGCAGACCCGTACGCCAATTGACGGATAGCAGACGCACACTTTTGAAGCGGAGAAAACCCGTTCACGCCTCTTGCATCCCAATGTTGCTTGAAAAAATCAACCTCTCTTTCTAGATCGTTAACTATCCTTAAGAATAGTCGTCGACTCATGCGAAACCGGCGGTCAAAGTCGACGTGGTTGTACACCGGGTGTTCAGAAAAGTAGTCGGTGACAAGTTTATCGTGTCCCTCTTCACGACCTCTATCTTTACGTGGCCCTCTCGGTCTTTTGTTCGACGGTTCTACAACCTCGTTTTGGAGAAGGTTGTTATCGAACAATTCATTAACTAACTCCGTCGCTTTAATGTTGTTCATAACAATCTGATTTACGACGAAATCTATATCATAGTTATCAGAATCCCACATTTTTTGGAGAATAAGAGGTAAATATGGTGTGGAGAAGAAGACGAGATGGGAGAAGAAGATGAGGAGAATGAGTATGTATAGAGATAAGAGATAAAAATATATATAGGGAGGTAAAAAAGAAAAAAAATATATAAAAAAATTTAATAAAACCCCAACGGTCATATAGCCGTTGGGGGGGGGGGGTTTGTTTTGACAAAAAAAACAAGGGGGTCTTTTGCATCGGCGTGGCTATGCCGTGGAAGCGGTACCGGCCGCCCTACCGGTCACCCGCGGCGGTGTTGCCGCCGGTACCGGTAGCGGTACCGATCACCCACCGACGCCATAAAGGATGGCCTAAGGAAACATCGATAATGACAGCCACCAAATTTACTTATTTCTGAGATATCAATTAACTTACTTCGAGATGTCAATAATTTTTTGTATGAAATGTTAAGAAGATCTTTTTAAAGATGTCTTAAAATAAAATTGCATATTAGAGCATCTACAATGGTGGAATCTTCAAGAACCTCACTTACCATATTTTTTCCTATCACATCATTAACATCTCAACAAACCAAAAACCTCCTTAAAACTCTATAATGGAGGTTCTTACAAAAACCTCACTTTCCTTTTCTTATTTATAATATAATTTTTATCTATGGAAATTGTTATATAACAGAAAAGGAAACTGCTACAAGAACCTGAGTTCTTGTTCAAGTACCCGAGTTCCAATAAGATCCTGTGACTAGGCAATAACCTCTGTCTCACAGTGCAGGTTCTTGTAAAAACCCGATGAAGAACCTTAGAAAGAACCTCCATTCTGGACGCTCTTACTAAACATCATATTCAAAAACCTCTAACAGATTCTAGCATTACCTGCTTAATCTTTATAAATGCTCTGTTACTAGGAATGGATCCATTCACTGCTGAGAAGGATCCCATACACTCGCTCAATCGGTTGTTGCAAGAGAGAAAAAATAAGTTTGTAAAGTAATCCCCATTTATTCGTTGGGGACGGAGATGGGGATATGATTAAATTCCCCGACAGGAATGGGGACAAGGATAGGAATGAAGATGAGGAACCGAGGACGGGGATGAGAAATTGGGGATTGGGGTCCTGCCCATGTCCTACGCCTGAAACACAAGTAAAATTGGGGCCTCTATCTTAAATGCCTTGTTCAAAAACCAATATTTATCATGTCAATCAACCGTCTTACCAATATCTATTCCTAAATTTTAATTTGTATATTAGCAATTACAATTTTTATACCCTATTAGGGAAAATCTCATGGAATAGTAATCAAGTTTCAAGTTTGTTTCACCAAAGTCACTCATAGTTTGAATTCACTCAACAATAGTAATCAAGTTTCAAAAGTGTTCCAATGTTATGTAATTTACCTACTACTGCAGGTTACTAGGTTACCCTCTTTTATTCTTAATTTAAATTGATTTAAAAAAACCTAATTAATTAATTTATAATCTAATTATTATCTCAAAATAAGTTAGGCTCATTAATTAATTAATTAATAATCTATTTATTATCTTCAAATAATTTAGGCCAATTAATTTGATTTAGAATCCAAAATCACCAAAGTCGTCTCCTTTGTGTTCTTCGACTCCGGCCAACGGTAATATCCCACTCAACTTCATAGTTGGTCGACTTGGTAATCTGCAAATAGGCATTTACGATTCATTGCTAATCAACGGGTTTGGTAATCGATTTCGTATTCAATGGGTTAGTCTTTCCTTCATTCCTAATCGAATTCATGTATTGTAAGTAATAAGCTTTTGGTATCAAGCAATTCAATACTAATAAAAAGTTTAGTAATCAATTTGGACATGTATTTGGATCATAACTAATTTTATGTTTACAAGTGATGTCGGTACTTTATATGTTTTTTGGTAAGTTTAATGTTTACCAACTTGGTTACTATTCTAAATCATACTCTAATAGTGTGCTTACGAACTTGGTTACTAATCAATCGTATTGAGATGGAATATTTGTTTTAAGCTATGAAAAGATTAGATGAAGAATTCTCGTAGTAACTGTTAGGAATAATGTGCAGAGTTGACAAACCAAGTGATTACACATCCAATGTTACAAGACACTTGAGGGTCACACCTGTGAGGACCTATAAGTCGAACAAGTTAGATGAAACCCAGAAATGGAGAGTTAGGATTTATAATAGTGTATTATAAATCAATTGGGTAATTACAGTCAGAATTACCAAAGTTGGAGGGTCATTAATTAATTAGGATATTATATATTTATTAGATAAATAAATATATAATAGTTAATTAATAAGGTTTTATATATATATATATTAGATAAGGTGAAAGTTCAATTGCAAACCACCTTTTCATTGTGAACGTGAGGACAAACGAGAGCGCGACACATGGCAATTTGAAAAAATTTCGACTTAGTTATTCAGACTGAATAAAGCGTTATTCAGACTGAATAACACTAACATGCACTCTGATGCAATTGGACGCGGGCGGGTCAGCCGCGGGTCATCCGCGGGTCAAGCTTTATTCAGTATGAATAACACTAACATGCAGTTTTATTCAGACTGAATATGACTTGACCCGCCGTTTCAGATTGCCACGTGTCGCGCTCTGGGCTGTCCTCACGTTCACAACGAAAGGGTGGTTTGTATTTGAACCCACCCCTATTAGATAAATATATATATAATTATAATTATCGTATGCAAATTCTTTTCCAGCTATTTAAAAGGAAAAAGATTAAAGATAATTATAAAAGGAAACTGAATCTTATACAAACTGTATAATTTCTCCATATAAATAAGCCTTATAGGGTTAAGGCAAATAAGAAGCTTTTCAGCCAAGAAAACAGTTTTTCAGTTTCCTCTCTCCCTCTCTCTCTCCCAATCGGCGCCGACCCCCCCCCCCCAGGTCGGATTCCAGTTTTTGTTATTCGGGTTTCATACAGTTCAACTAGAAGGACGTTCGTTGGTCGATCACCGGTGGACTATTATCAAGCAATCCAGGTAATTTGACCTAATCTGATCTGTTAGGATTAAAAACTAGAACGATTAAAGATCATTAGGCTAGTAATGGGTTTTTAGCTTTTATCGCTTCCGCACAATTAGATCAGAAACAGTGTGTTTCTGATCACGTAGGTTTTATCAGTTTGATTAATCTATGTGATTTATCGAACCAGCGAGGTTTGTTAAATCTGTATTAATCCTCGAATCAGTTTGATCCGAGGATACCCACGAAAGACCCAACAGTGGTATCAGAGCCATTGTTAATAATCGTTTTAGTTTCATCATCTTATCAGTTTATCTGTTTACGTGTGATCCGTTAAAATCTGTCTCTTGTGTATCAAGTTCTTTAAAAATTTGATTTTTCCAGATTCGTATGAAAATTCGATTGTGTCGTTATTGTCTTTATCATGTAAACCCTAATTGTTGATCGGCGGTGTCCAGGCCACCAGGCCGATCGCCGGCATTAGTGGCGGCGTTGGTTATCAACCCAAACACCGGCCAAGACCACCAGAGAGGTGGTAACGGCGGCGGCTGTTGCTGCTCGCACGATCGATGGCCGCACCGCACATAGCGGTGGCAGCTTTTGGCTGCCGTGTCCAGACCGAACACACCACAGTGGTGGAGACGTCGGTTGTAATCGCCGCCAATAGGCGGTGATAGTGGGTTTTATTCTATTCGCTGGAAAACCACCAGTCACCGGCCAAACCGCATCAAGCGGCGGTGACGGACGCCTAGCCAAACCACCAGAGAGGTGGTGGCGGCGATCTCGTGACTACCAAACCAAACCACCAGCTTGGTGGCAGCAGGCGGTAGATGGCGGTGGCAGGCGGTGTGCGGTAGTAGTGGTGGCTGAAATCGACGACCTTAGTGAACAACGGCTTTGGCCGATTAAACCATAAACCACCAGGCCAACCGCCGGCTGCCCTAAGGCCGAGCCAAGGCGGTGGCAATGGCTGTTCGATCCCCGAGTGGTGGAGAACGGCGGCACTTGAACGACCGCCAAGCCAAACCACCATCTAGGTGGTGGCGGCGTTTTGCAATAACCACGGCCCGACCACCAGTCCGGTGGTGGCCATCAGTTTCGAGACGAATTACGGTGGCGGCGGTGGCATCCTCGCTGCCGTCGTCATGGTGGTTACACGGTGGCCAAAGAGCCACACACGGAGGACCGAAACCGCACTTAGCGGTGGCCAAAACCACCGTATTCGGTGGTGGCGGCGTCGAGTTACCATACACGGATCACCACCGGATTGATGGTTATCGAAGGCGTCGATTGGTGGCGGTAGTAGCGTCGCTATCGTTACCGATCTATGATATTGATTACGCAATGGCCGTTCGACGAACGAACCACCAGCATGGTGGTGGACGTCGGTTCCAGTTCATGGGTAACACCTAGGGTTTTTTTGGTTTTGGGCCAATTTCCCTTATCAGGCCCAAAGCCCAGTTCATTGGACCAAAATAAGGCCCAAAAGAACTCGTTTGATTTTAAAAATTTCTTATCCGAAATTATTTTCTGTTTAATTTTATAAAATTTATTCAAGCCAATTGGATTGTTTTTCCGGTTTGATGAATTTCTTATAAAAATTAAAGTTTTATCTGTTTTTCGAATAAGCCTAACATTGTGTTTTTCCTCAAAAGCCAGCATTTTAAAATCAGGGTCGATAAAAACCAGTTTGATATATTTTTGGTAGAGGGATTTTAGATAAAATGGTTTTAGAAACCTCAGTTTTTACGTAAAAACCATTTTTCAGTCTAAAAGTTTTTTTTGATTCATAAAACAGTTTGTTTTTCGAATCAAGTTTAAAATCAAGTTTTGCGATATTTGAGACAAGATAATTTTAACGGATCCAGGTTTATTTCTCGTAATTATAATATTGCTTTTATTATATTGCATATATATATTTACGTAATTGCTTGAGCTCGATATATGGATTTCAGTTTGATTTTACATATATATATATCTATTATAGTGTTTTGCCAACCTAGACCCTTGACATATTTGCGGGGAGGCCTGCGTGCCATTTACAACCCCTTATGTAATAATGACCTTAGGATAGAAGTTTTTTTTTCCTTTCGGGATGACAAGGCCAGTGGGAGCTACTAAGATTCTTCATCCTACCGGAGTACTGACAAAACATGGCGAGGCCAGTGGGAGCTACGCGAGTTTTAAAGCTTTTAGTAGAATAGGTCATTATTGGTCCCTAGGAAACGTTGGCAAAAACTATAATTAGCTACCACGTGATTAATTATTGTTTAATTGCATGGTTGATTGATTATTTGTGATATCTTGCATGTTAATAGTTTTAAATAAAGTTGTTATTTTAAAACTAGGTTGTATCACAAAAGGTATATAGGTTTTTATTAGTTTCGTCAAACTTTTCAAAACGATAGTTTTTGTTTTAAAACCTATAGATGATTGTTTTATATAAAAGGCAAAGTTGATAAAAACAGTTAGTTTTAATCAACTAGGTGTGCTATTAGAACAGTTAGTTTTAATTAGCAAGTGATTTTAGAACAATTGGTTTTAAAATTACAGGTATGTTTAAAACAGTTAGTTTAAAACGTAAGTAGCCTTTATAACAATCAGTTTTCAAAAGCCTGGAAGTAAAAGTTTTTTCAAAACCCCGAAAATCATAGATCAGTAGTGCAACCCATCTAGGGGCACCTTCGGCGTAAAGTACATAGGCATTGTAAGTGATCACACATTCAACGTCTGTGTTCAAACTGAAGCTGGAGGGGTTACACAACTCTGCGAATTGTCTCCGGGTGGTACCGGCCAGAGTATAGTGATCAGGTCCCCAAAATGGTGAGATCTGTTTTGGTACTATAATGTTCACCGGGTGGTACCGGGCCAAAAAGCACTAAGAGGGACTGAAACATGCACAGGTAGTTGCCATGGTCCCGAAAAGATCTAGGAGTCATGTCAGCTAGACATGATTGGTAAAAGTCCTTACCTACCGAAATAAATACGGGTCTGGTGGAGCAAGAACATTACGCACATCAGGACGTATGAAATAAGGATCCTAGTCCAATAAATTGATCATTTAAGGGTTTATTGATATTTTATTGGAAATTAGTCTATTTACAGTTGCTAAGACCAAAAGTTTTATTTTGTGTAGATGGCAAGCACTGTTACCAGCACTAACAATCTTTCCCTCCGCTCTATCCTAGAGAAGGATAAGCTGACCGGCTCTAACTTTCTCGACTGGGAGCGCAATCTGATGATTGTGCTCAGACATGAGAGAAAGTGGTATGTGCTTGAAGAGCCACTTGGGGAGGCACCTCCGGCAAACGCTCCGGCTGCTGCCAGAAATGCCCACAAGAAGCACTCGGATGATCTCGTTGATGTCGCCTGTTTGATGCTTGCAACTATGAGCCCAGACCTGCAAGCAGGGCTCATAAATACAAATGCCTATGACATGATCCGCCAGCTGAGGGACATGTTCCAGACTCAGGCTCGTACAGAACGCTACGATGCCACCAAAGCATTCAATGAGTGCAAGATGGTAAAAGGGACATCAGTAAGTGACCATGTCATGAAAATGAAACGACACTTAGATCATCTGGAGAGGCTTGGTCATCCTGTTCCGTTGCAGTTGGCAACAGACACCATACTCAATTCACTGTCAGAAGACTACAGGCCCTTTGTAGTCAACTACAATATGAATAACATGGAGAAAACAATAGCAGAGTTACACTCCATGCTTAAGACAGCTGAACTGAATATGGGGAACAAGAACAAGACCAAGGATGTCTTGATGGTGAAAGACGGAGGGGTGAAAAAGAAGAATGGGCAAGCTAGCACCAGTAAAGGAAAAGGACCAGTCCAGGCCATCCAGAGTGCACCCAAGAAAGGCAAAGGCAAGGGCAAGGGCAAGAAGGTTAAGCCAAACAAAGCTAGGACCGAGAACCGCTGCTTCATATGCAATGAGATCGGTCACTGGAGGCAAAACTGCCCTAAGCGTCATGAAGCAGGTATGTAAACCTCAGAAAATTTATGATTGCTTCGACTTGTCACTTCTTACTTGTTGGTTTACAAGTATACTGATACCTAGAGCAAATGATTATTGCAGGAGGTCAGAAATGAAGTGAAGTGCCCAGGAGTTGCTGAGGATCTTAAGTACAAGATGATTTAAGTCAAGACATTTTTTTGAATTTATAAGTTTTAAAACAGTTGTTTTTGGGGGTTTGTGTTTTAAACAATGTTTGAATAATTATATTTTATAATTCGATGGTTTTTTTTTCAAAAGTTATCGTCTTGACATAGAAATATCTGATTATGCCTGGTATTCTTAAATCTGTATGATCCTAGTTGTCGCCTGTTATAATTACTTCAAATAAATTCTATTGAATTGAAGTAATTTATATAAAAACTATCAAAACACACGAGATTCTATAAGAATGTGTTTTGAGAATAAAACATTTATGAATAATTGTTTTATGATCAAATTTTAAAGGATAATTTAGGATATTAACTCAAATAGCGTTAATAACAGTATTTATAAAACTAGAAAGATTCCAAGTTCTGGAATAAGGATTTTAACAAATCCAGTTAAGTTTTATAAAAGAAATTCTCAGAATTAACTAATCAAATTTGATCAAGTTTTATTATTCAAATGTTCTAAAAAGAGAATTCAGGATATTAACTCAGATAGCGTTAATAACAGTATTTATGAAACTAGAAAGATTCCAAGATCGGGAATTAGGATTTGACCAAATCCAGTTAAGTTTCATAAAGGGAAATTCTCAAAGTTCATTACTTGAAATTAGGATTGACTAATCAAAGTTTTGACTAAGTCAATAGAAAATTTTGAGTAATAGTTAGTTTTTATATAAGCAAGTGGGAGCCCAATTTATTCTCTATCTAGTTTCAGATAAAGAATAAAAGATGCAATTATTGATATATCTCGGAATTCATAATCCAGGTAGGATAAGAATTCATAAGATATAATTTACCCTTTTAATCAAAAGGATAAGAGTTTCAGGACCCATGAAACAAAAGTCATGACTGACTTTAGGATCAATAATTAGAGTGTTGGATTAAAATATAGGATTCCAGTAGATTTGCCAGGATTGCAAATGGAATCTGATTTCAGGTAGAAATCATTCATCTACACAGCAACTAAGGAAAGTTGCAGTCTTACATATTCAGGAACCGGAAGTTAGTCCAGGTCTCCGAGTTCATGGAATATGATAAAAGTCTAGTTATTGTTTTATAAAAGTGTTTGCAGAACAATAATTAGCAGATACAAGTAGATCGTATAAACAGACTTGTATTATTTGGTTATCACTTTGATTAAAATGGTAAATTTTAATCAAAGGGTTTAAACTAAAGATAGGTGATACTTTATTTTAGACCAGTATCTAACAAACGTTAAATAGATATTATGAAAGTTATTAAAGAAAAGACATTCAATCTTGTTATTATTACAGCGTGTAATATGGACTATACAAGATTGATTTCTTTATCACTTTCACATTTTGCATGTTTTAATATATCCAGGAATGAAATCAGTCTCCGATTTTTCATTCAAAATCTGTCCGTGACAACTTATCATTGTGGGAGCATGATAAGGTGTTAAAGTCATTATGAACTTTTAGGTAGTTATAATCAGTTGCTGAATAACAGCTACAAGTGTTGTAGACTAAAAGTTGCACAGATATTTGATAGAGTAGCAAATATCGGACGTGATCCGCGGTTGAGATTACTTCTTGGAGTGAAGTCATAAGTGAATCTCACAGTGGTTGTCCCTATCACCTGAGGTATCTGATTTGATATCATGAGGACTACTGAATTCTTAGTGCACTCAACCGCTACACCGTAACAGGGTGGCTATAAAGGGTGTAACTAGATTCAGCGGAAGCCGTGGTGTCAAAGGCAGATATGCAAGATGGGATTTGCACCTCTTCTCAGAAGAGAGATATTTCTGGGCCCATCTTGACTGACTAAGTATACTGATGAAGTGCATGGCCATGCCCAAACGAACTGATTAGTTCTTTGTCGTTTACCTATCAGTAAAAGTCAGATAATCAAGAAAACAGAATCTTGAGTATTTAGAGTTGACACTTTCCAAGCTCATACTCACAGATGAAATATCGCGATGCAAAGGGAAAAGCCAAGATATACCCAATCAATGAACAGTAGTTTCATAGATACCAATTCCTCACGGAATGTTTATATCACCAGTCTGGGTATAAGAGTTCTTGTAACCTGGTCAGCCTAAGTGCCTGTCTAGGGGCCTCCTTAGGTCAGTGTAATCATAGGCGGTATTGCCAACTTGCACAAGTGGGAGTCTGTTAGGAATAATGTGCAGAGTTGACAAACCAAGTGATTACACATCCAATGTTACAAGACACTTGAGGGTCACACCTGTGAGGACCTATAAGTCGAACAAGTTAGATGAAACCCAGAAATGGAGAGTTAGGATTTATAATAGTGTATTATAAATCAATTGGGTAATTACAGTCAGAATTACCAAAGTTGGAGGGTCATTAATTAATTAGGATATTATATATTTATTAGATAAATAAATATATAATAGTTAATTAATAAGGTTTTATATATATATATATATTAGATAAATATATATATAATTATAATTATCGTATGCAAATTCTTTTCCAGCTATTTAAAAGGAAAAAGATTAAAGATAATTATAAAAGGAAACTGAATCTTATACAAACTGTATAATTTCTCCATATAAATAAGCCTTATAGGGTTAAGGCAAATAAGAAGCTTTTCAGCCAAGAAAACAGTTTTTCAGTTTCCTCTCTCCCTCTCTCTCTCCCAATCGGCGCCGACCCCCCCACCCAGGTCGGATTCCAGTTTTTGTTATTCGGGTTTCATACAGTTCAACTAGAAGGACGTTCGTTGGTCGATCACCGGTGGACTATTATCAAGCAATCCAGGTAATTTGACCTAATCTGATCTGTTAGGATTAAAAACTAGAACGATTAAAGATCATTAGGCTAGTAATGGGTTTTTAGCTTTTATCGCTTCCGCACAATTAGATCAGAAACAGTGTGTTTCTGATCACGTAGGTTTTATCAGTTTGATTAATCTATGTGATTTATCGAACCAGCGAGGTTTGTTAAATCTGTATTAATCCTCGAATCAGTTTGATCCGAGGATACCCACGAAAGACCCAACAGTAACTCGATGGAATGGATTACTAATCAATCATTTTGTTAAAATGATGTGTTACGTGAACTTAGTTATTGTAGTATGTATCTAATGAAAAATAAGTTAAAAGTTTAATTATTAACTTAGTTATTAATTATATCTAATAATTAAATGGGCCTAAATTATTTTGAGATAATAATTAGATTATAAATTAATTAATTAGACTTTTTAAATCAATTTAAATTAGAAATAAAAGAGGATAACCTGGTAACTTGTATTAGTAGGTAAATTACATAACATTGGAACACTTTTGAAACTTGATTACTATTATTGAGTGAATTCAAAGTATGAGTGACTTTGATGGAACAAACATAAAACTTGATTACTATTGTATGAAATTTTCCCCTACGGTTTGTTGATTATAACTATTTTCGTCCCTGTGGTTTAAAAATTGCTTTTTTTATCCTTGTGGTTTCAATTTGTTTTTATTTTCGTTCCTACCTCTAACTCTGTTAACAAAAGGGGTTAAAATGTCATTTTTTTTTGAAAAGTTACATATTCAGTTCTTGTGGTTTGTAGAGATATAAAATTTATCCTTAATTTTCAAAAAAATTAAAACTTATATGTTGGTTTTTTCTTTTCTTGTTTTTTATTATATTTCTATATTCTATGTTATACACATATTTTAAAAACTATATATACACATAAATAACATATATATATATGCGTGTTTTCTTAATTTAAATTATTTTTTCTTTCTTATTATTCTTAATTATATTTCTATACTATATATATACACAACATTACATATGTATCCTTTTTTTAATTTAAATATTAAGTATTAAAATTAATTAATAAAAAATAAAGCATAAATGAGTATATGGATTAGTGTGAGTAAAATGTATTTAACAAAAACAACCGGTTGGTATAAATAAAACTATTTTTTTACGAGTAATATTAAACTTTTGAAATGATAATTTAAAATAAGTAAAAAATAATAGTTTACTTATTTTAATTACGCTTTACTCACACAACTAAATAAAAGTTTTACTTTTTTTAAATACGTTTTACTCATACTTATAAATAAAAATTGATAGTTTTACTTATTTCTGTATATTAATAAAGATCTCAAGCAAATCAATAAATAAATAAAACTATTAATTTTTACTTATTTTAAAATAATCATTTGAAAAGTTTAATATTACTGATGAAAAAAATTTAGTTTCATTTTACATCAACCAGTTGTTTTTATTAAATATGCTTTAATCATACTAATTTGTATACTCATTTATATTTATTTTTTATTAATTGGTTTTATTATTTAATATTTAAATTAAAAAGCATACATATATAATGTTTTATATTTAGTATAGAAATATAATAAAGAAAAATAAAAAACTAAAAAGGAAAAAAAATAATTTCAATTAAAAAAGAGCACACGCTTATATATGTGTATATACACAGTCTTAAAAAAATGTGTATGACATTTAATATAGAAATATAATAAAGAAATAATAAAATACTAAAAAGAAAAAACCAATATATAAGTTTTAAATTTTTTGTAATTTAAAGAAAAATATTTATAACTCTACAAATCACAAGGACTGAATGTGTAACTTTTTAAAGAAAAGTTTTTTTTACATTTTAACCGTTTTTATTAATAGAGTAAGAGGCAGAGACGAAAGTAAAAACACATTGAAACCACAAGGATGAAAAAAACAATTTTTAAACCATAGAAACGAAAATAGTTATAATCATCAAACCATAGTGGCGAAAATCATTGTTTACTCTTATTGTTTATTACTATATTTGCCTGTAGTCTTTCAAAATTGCATTTTTGTTTATTGTGGTCTCCATTAATTCTCTTTTTGTTTCACAGGCTAGCTAAGTTGGAAAAGATTCCCAATTTAAGGGGTAATATGATATATTTTTTTAATACTTTTCCCCCTAATTCTCTAATCTTTTATTAAATATATAAGTGACTATTGCACAAGTTACTATAGTTTGATAAAATGTTATTCATACTGAATATGAGTCGAATAAGGCACATAACATGCTCTCGGCTGTCTTCCAAATTTTTATGTTGTAGTTTGTTAAAAATTAGGAGTCACCCATATGTATGTCTTGTGGATATGGAAAAACATTTTATCGAGATTAACACTTACTTAGAGGATGTTTACCAAATTCTTACCGGGTAAGCATTTATCGGCAAAATATTCACATTCAACTATCTTATCGTGCAACATCCTTGCCCTTGAAAACGGATTGTTAGTAAGCATTTTAAACCCGATAAACGTTTAGTATATAAATGGCCCCCTACTTATATAAATTAATTATATATTTTGACTCTAACCGATTCTTTTTAAGCTTTTGATTAAACCAAATTGATTCACCTTGTTCATTTCTATTTAAATTATTAGTCTTCAATCGGAAAGACACGTACCATCACACAGACATAAGAACTCTTTAAAGGTGTCTCATATGTTTTCACATTATATTAAAGCAAAATCTATCATATTTAGGGACTCCGACACACATTAAAAGTGATTGCTTATTTTGCATAAAAATGGTTGAACCAAAAGGACCACCCTAATAAAAATATTGGCTCCGCTCCTGTGTGCATATATAGACATAATTTGTAATACGTACATGTGTTAAAACACAATTGCACAATGCACTTGTACATAAAACCAAAAAACAACTTGATTTACTGCTATCAAAAGTACATTAAGTCTAGATGGAGGGTTACTATTTTGTTCCATAATTTTCCCTTTTTTTTAAGATTTTCTTTTAAACCTCCCTCCAATAACATAATACTCAATTTATTTGTATAGAAATAAACTATATAGAGTAATAGTATAATATGATTATAATACGGTTTAACCAAATAAAATATTTTATTTGATTAAACAAACTATATAAAACGAAAACCAAATTACCTAAAACTATTTAATTTGTGTTCGAATTCATCACTCACTTTCGGAATTTTTTTACACTCATAATGTACGTGTGGGTGGAGCCGTGGAACCACACAATCACGCAAACGTTTTACATTTTCTTTTTTCTAATTTTTTTTAGTAGCAAGAAAAAAAAAACTTTTATTACCAAGGAGCTAAAAGGCAACAAACAACACAAAGCAACACAAAAACAAACAAACCAGTACCACCGAAACCAAAGAGAGCAGCCACCAAAACTCAACCCAACAACAACCCCCCCTACAAAGGAAAAACTAAAACACAAACACACTTCCAAATACAATATAAATGATAGCAATTATTAAAAAATACAATATATTTAGTTTTACTCTTTTGTGAAATATGGAGAGACTTCAAAGTCTTCCTTTTGTCTTAAAAAATAGATTATGGACGATTATCCTCTTTGTTGGACGATTTTGAAGATTTTAAACAAAAATCTGTCATAGACTTGGAAGAATAAAGACGACATCGAGTTGCTATCGAGCAGTTAGAAAAAGAAAAGTTGTGTCTTTACGAAGAGAACAATGGAGAGAAAAACAAGAGAGAGATGAACTCTTCTTCTTCCCACAACAACTTGACGGGGGCATCGTTACAAATGGTGCTCACAAAGAAGGCCGTTCTCGCGAAAAAAATACAGATGGAAGTTTATTTTGTTTTAATTTTTAGTTCTACTAGTTTAAAATTTTCAAGTCTAGTATTTTTTTAAAAATGTTTAATTTTTATTTTATGTAAGTTTCTTATTTTTATTAGTTAATGAATTAAAAAAAAAATAATTATACAGTTTTTGATTAATTATTTGAATTATTTAATGAAAACATTTTTTTTAAAAGTTGGGAGAGTTAATTAGATGTAACACCCTTAATTCCAAAACAGAGGTAAAAGCAAATATGGTAACATTCCCAGTGATCTAACGCAACGGAAATATTACTAAGTAAGATAGAGGCAAAGTAAATGCACGCGGAACATCCCTCCACGGCTGAGATATAAATTTCAATAGTCTAAGGGTATTATTTACTAAACCGAAATCTTCCTAGGAATCAAACCTTCTCCTTTCCCTTTCTAGCCTCACGCTCGGCACCTGAAAGTTTTAAAAGATTTTGAAAGCGAGGGTTAGACCACAAGGTCCAGTGAATTCCCTCAAACAGTTTATAAAACAATTCCGGCCCGCTGGCCGTAAAACAAGCTAAAACCCACTGAATGTGTGCGGACAAAGAAATAATACAGTCCAGGCCCAGTCCAGGTCACCTGACAATAACTCCCAAGGGATGTGGTCCCGAGGTACCCCCAAGTGGTGGATCAGGCCAAATGGTAAACTCCCAAGGAACGCGAGGTTCCAAGGTACCCAGTGTCCATAGTGCAACACATCAGTTAATTCATCACACAATTACCATTTAAGCATGCTTTAAATGTAATTCATCAGTTATCACATTTATCACAAAAATATAATATCGTCAACAAAACATTTCGCAACTCGAATGGATATATTTGAAAAGCGGTAAAAACAATCCATTCATTTCAGGCAAGGGAACTCACCTGGGCTTAACTCACAGATCACGTTTCTCCCAGATACTTCTCCTCCTAAAGGATCTGTAAATATCCTAAGGAATTAGTGATTCGCACTTGCTAAGATTCTCCAACTAAGACACCCCTATAGGAATAATTACTATGGAAAAATTCTCCCGAAAACTAACTCCACACTCGAAAACTGCTCAAAAACCGACTCGGACAAAGGTCCATTTTTCCGATTCGGAAAAGGCATTTTCCGAGTTACAAGTTCCGAATCGGAAAACCACCATTTCCGATTCGGAAAATAGCAATTTCCGATTCGTAGAACACCAACTCCGAAATCCCAACTCGAAAGGAAACGAGGTCATCATAACGACTAGATCAGCCCATTTCCCGATTCGGAAATCAAGGTTTCCAATTCGGGAAAGGCATGACTAGTCAATAATACCTTACCGAATTCCGATCCGGAAAAACATGATTTCTGATTCGGAAATCATAATTTCCGATTCGGAATTTATGATTTCCGATTCGAAAAACGTGGTCAGATCCGAAAAACATCCTAAAATCGATTCTAATTTGATCCAAAAGCACCCAAACTAACTCCAAAGCAGTTATACACCCGTTAATAGTAATCCTACACTTATTGAGCATTAAAACTTACCTTGGTGACGATTTTCCCGACCTTGAAATGGTGGAATGGCTCCAAATTGTTTCTCCAAAAACACACACACTAAACACACACTAATCTTTTCCAAAAATGGCCAAAAATTAGGGTTTAGGGTTTTAAATAGGTTGGGCTTATGGCCAAGCCCAACACCATAAATGGTAATCCAAGTCCAATATTAACTTTCCAAAGGTTACACTTCCAACCCCTCCAATCCAAAGCTTCAAGCCCTTAAGGTAAGTAACGCTAAGAACTTAAAATATTTAACGCTAAAAAAATTCTCGGTCATTACATTAGAGGGGTGGAATGGTGAGTATTAGGGTTTCGTATGCGTAGAATGGTGGAAAAGAGAGAAGGAAGAGAAAGAGTGAAAAACTGACGTGACAAATGGGTGGAATGGTGAGTATTCCCACCTCCTAACAACTTCTACATAATTTCTTTGAAAATGGAGACTAAAAAATTATTTGTCTTACTAAAATTTAATTTTCAAAGCTTCCGATTGGTTATCACATTAGCTAATCATTTTTGGGGTTATCTTCATATTCGAAGAAAAATCATTTATCTCTCCTACTTTCTCCATTTTGGATATAGATTTGGGGAATCTATTGGAGCAACATTTTTGTCTAAAATCTTCATTTTCTCCATTTTAGAGAAGCTGTTAGAGAATCCTCTAATTGTGTGTTTGGAGAATCCATTCACGCTTGCATGGGTAAGATTACGTGAGTGTGATGGTGGGACCCAATATAATTTCCTATATTAAACCAACGAATACAAAAGTCTTTGTATTATGATGTACTAATCATTGACATGACTAATGTAATTAATCAAATCAATTTATTTGTTGAGGGGAATGATGGACTTCTCGTTCTCATGAACGACGCGAGCAACCAGCGGACAACTGTCGGGCGGCTTTCAGCGGCCAAAAACCGCGTACAACCCGCTGTCTTTGCTGTCCAGGTTTGATTTCTTCACTTTTCGCGCGAGTTATCAGCGGCTACAAGCCACGGCTGTTTTGAATCCCACTTTGCCGGCAAGGTTTTGTCGAAATTGAAGTATAAAAACGTTTGGAAAACCGTCGATTGGGGGAGACAGATCAGAATTTGAAGGGAAGAGGAAGAGATAACTTGAGGGAAACGATCTTTAATTCCATTAGGTATTTTAGTGTAGGTTTAAAATTAATTTCGTTTTTAGTGTTTTAGAATCGAGCAATGAGTTCATAATCATTTGACTCCGATTGTGTTGAGACTTGTTGGAGCTTTGCATATCTTTTAATTTCTATTTATGCAAGACTTGATTTACTTGTTTATCATAGTTGGGTTATCAATTTAAGTCGGTACCCTTTAATTGTTTAACCTAATTAGTATCGCTACATTTAGCTTTGAATACATAATTGTTCTTAGCTTTTCCTTTGTAGTAAACATTGCTTTAATTGATAACTGTGTTAATTGATTGTAGTGTAGGATTGCTTAATCTAGTCTAAATGATCGGCATCAATCATCGACTAGGAATGGTGTTTGTCTATTCTTAAGGCAGCCGATAATCGATTTCTATGTTCGTGACTAGATTAGATTAATTGGTTAGAAATTAGTCACCGGGCTTCTCGCGCTAATTGACTCTTGACAAATTGTGTATTGGTGCGTATTAAATACATCCATTCTAGAATAGAATGAGAAAAATCTTTAATTATGGTTTCACAAGGTTGAGAGGTAAAGGATGAAATGAATCAGGTATGTTCCTGGTAATTATATGGTTTTCAAAACGAAACGAAAACTTACACAATAAAGATATTAGTAGTTGCATAATTAACACAAAGCAATCACTTTAGTTAGTAGTTGAACTTGCATATTAGAGCATTACGCTTCAATACAGTAAATATTAGAAGAAACAACCGTTAATTTTGTTAGTACTCAAACTTTATCAATTGAATAGTGCCTATTGTATGCCTTGAAGGTTTTAACTCCAATTCCATTAAGGGAATTTGAGAAGATGGAAACTTTAGAATTGAAGTGTGGTTTCTAACATCTTAGAACAATCGTAGCAATTGTTGTTCGCTTTGTACACACTTGAAGGTTTTAGAACTCATCTAATAGAGGACGTATCCAATTCCTGATAAGGCAACCTTAATTTCCCTCCCAATAGATGTGGTTTTGTTAGTATCTTATAGAGCTAAACTATTTGGTGTGAAGTCTATTAATCATCTTAAATTACATGTAAAAAATCGTTTATGCTACCATATCAATATTTGTTGTCATTGCCTTCTACATTCAAAGTTTGCAAAATGAGTTGTTTAGGTTGCCCAATAGGCACATGTTGTGATCATGCAACTACTCGGCTCCAAGAGAATTCCCACATCAAGTTAATTGTGGAACATCTCCGCTCATGTATTTTGTGAGGCCAAATACGAAATATGTGTTTACTTCATGTATTTTTTAGTGATCCAAGTAGTATGTTAAGATCGAGGTTTATTTTGTTTGTTAATTCCAATGCAGCCTACAATGGTGAGAATATTTATATGACCAACTTATTTAGATAATAAATATTATGTTACATAAACATGAAAACTAACAACACATCTTCCCTATCCGTCCAGACAAAGAAATTGGAAGACGACTTCCCATTCCCTCCACTTTGGATTCCTTCTCACCTTTTTCACTATATAAATCTTTCCTGAAACCACTTGCAAAATCTTCTTGTTAGATGGTTCCCAAAAAGCAGCCCAATCACAAGCCCACTCCCGAATCCTAAAAATATAACAACCCAATCAACTCCGTTTGGTAAGTCGGAATCACCATCTTCGTCCAATGATAGTGCTCGAGGCTTTGATGCTTCTGAATTCCCACATTTCTTGGATAAAGGCTCTCCACACAATGCCAAATTTCCCACGTAAGAAATGTTCTGAAAGGTATTGAATTGTGTACCTTTGGGTATGTGTCCAGTGAGGTTGTTGTAGGATACATTTAAGAACGCAAGGAAATTCAGCTGTGACAACTCTTGAGGTATTTTTCCTGAGAGCTTGTTACTAGAAAGATCCAATGCCTCAAGAAGTGTTAGGTTCCCCATGAAGGATGGGATGACACCAGAAAGCTCATTATTTGATAGGTTGAGCAACCGAAGAGAACTAAGGCTTGTAATGGATTTTGGAATCTTACCCCTGAACTTGTTACTTGAGAGATCAACTGCAATTAAGATCTCTATGATCTTCTCATACTCCGTCTTTACACCTTTGTTAGTGAACTTCATCGAGTATGAATAATTCCCTAACCAAAGGTAGTTTGCCACCCAAATATCAATCCTTGCTTGCATATATGGTGCATCTGATTCTATCTTCTTCATTGCGGACCACTCTTCGAAGTATTGATATGGCAAATCACCAGAAAAGAAATTGTATGAGAGGTCAACAATGCGTAATTTTGGGAACATGGAGTTGGTTTTACTTGGGATCTGCATAGCACCATGAAATTTGTTGGACCTGAGAATGAGAACTTGTAGATCTGAAAGTGCTCCCAACCAGAAAGGAAGCCTGTCCTCTTTATGATTATTTCCAAGATCTAGGATTTGGAGTGAGGTACAATTTTCCAATGATCTAGGTAGTTGGCCCGTGAACTGATTATCACTTAAATTGATCATGAGAAGCTCACTTCCATTGGGGAATATGTTAGGAATGGTTCCTTGAAACTTGTTATCTCCAAGATTCAACACTAACAAAGAATTGGTTAATTTCTCCAAGCATGGAGCAATGGACCCAGTAATGTTGTTGAATGACAAATCATGTAACTGGAGAGATTGCAAGTAACATATGGATGGTTGAATGACAAATCATGTAACTGGAGAGATTGCAAGTAACATATGGATGGTGGAATTTCTCCAGTCAACTTATTGTTAGAGACAAGATAGTTCATGGTGGTTGGAGGTGGCACTGGGATAGATCCATGCAGCAAATTGTGTCTAAGGTCCAGCAATCGTAAACCAACCCAAGGAAGAATAGGTGAATGTTGCTCAAAACCCATTAGGGAATTACGAGAAAGTGAAAGTGATCGCAACGATTCCTTCCCAATGTTCCCCATCCATTCAGGTATTAGACCATCAATTTGATTGCCATCGAAGTTCAACTCCTGCAGCTGATCTTGAAATCGAAGAAATTCAGGAAAGACACTTAAGTTACAGGACTCCAACCATACGATTTCAAACTTTGGTAGAGTGTCAGTAGCGAGGTTACTATTGACTGAAAGTGTGATTTTGTTTCCACCTAGATAGAGAACTCTAAGTTTCTTGAGAGAAAGAAAAATATCAACCTCCACTGTGCCACTGAAGTTGTTATCATTCAACAAAATTGTTTCAAGATTTTTGAGATTCGACAATGAGCTCGGAATTGGGCCTTTCAATTGATTTTGTCCAAGGCTTAATGTTGTTAGTTTCATCATGGTGCTTGGAAAGGTGGGGATTGGACCTTCAATTTGATTTGATGACAAAAGCAAATCTCCAATTTCGGTCAAGTTAAAGATCGATGTGGGGATATCTCTGGACAGGTTGACAGCAACAAGTTGCAAATAAGTAAGCTTATTTAGCTTACCAAGCCAATCACGCAGCTTCCATCTATCAAAACTATTGCTGGTAAGGAATAGATATGTGAGGTCAGAGAGGATTTCTAAAGAGGGAAGGTGGCCTATAAACTCATTATACCCAAGGCTCAGGTGTGTAAGGCATGTTAGGTTCATAATTGAGGATGATATTTGACCAACCATGTTATTATAGTTAAGGTAAAGCTTTCTAAGTTGCGTTTGATTCCCAATTGAAGATGGGATTTCACAACTTAGATTGTTTTGCCTAAGGTCCAAAAGATATAGGTTAGGAAGCTTACCAAGCCAGTTGGATAAATTCCTTCCATCAAGTTGATTGAAGGAAAGTATCAAATAACTGAGGGAATACTCCCGTAGAAGCTATTATTACTAACATCCAGAAACATAAGATGTGTTAGGTTGCCTACTGATCCCGGAAGAGGCCCCAAGAAAGAGCAACTATTCATGTCCAACCACTCTAACCGTATGAGGTTCCCGATCGAAGGAGGTACCTTACCACGGAAGTTCGTTCCGGCCAGGATCAAACGCTTAAGTTGACTGTTATCATCAAACTTAGGTAAGTTACCAATAAGATGAGTTTTACCTTGAACGTCAAGAACTTGCAGCTTTGGTAGATGAAATATACCTGTAGGGAATTCACCATGAAGCCCACAATCTCTGAGAACGAGTGATGTTAAGGAAGAGGAATTGGCCAAGATGTCAGGTATTTCAGAATCTATGTTGGCCTCTGAGACAAGAAGTTCTTTCAGATTATGTGCTGTGTTTTGGACAAGATTTTTGAAGCCAGAACTTTGCAGCTTCACTGTGTTTCTTGTTAGATCCAAGGAAACCAATTGGCTAAGCTATGAGATTTCTTTTGGGACGTGGCCACTGAAAAGAGAATAAGAGAGATTCAGATTTGATAACTGAGAGAGACAGCCAATTCCAGATGGAATTTGAGAGAAACGAATATCATTATGTGCAAGGTTCAGTGTATGGAGGTGAACGAGGCTAGAGAGACCGTTGCTGGAGTTGATGGGGCCGTAAAGAAAGCTGCTACTCAAGTCAAGCACAATCACGTGACCAGAGGTTTTGTCATTGCACTCAAACCCGTCCCAAGAACAACAGTAGCTCTTACCCTCGAACGTATTGTGGTTCCATGAAGCAAGCTTCGGGTAAGAACGAGGATCAGAGGATGCAGAGTCGTTAGTAGAGATATTGTTCTTGAAGTCGAGTAATAGAGAGCACTCATCGACCGCTTGGCTTAATGACTGGCTTGAAGAAGAAAACTTAGCTGCCCGGGTAGATTGCTGGAAATATAGCACTAGGAAGAGTAAAAGCGAGCGCATCAACTTAACGGGTGCAGACTTCGCCATGATACTGAAGAAGGACAAAAGCACAGTTAAGTGTATCTTAATCTAGTTGAGTAATGTCAGTTTATATAACCAACTTCTATGATTATTTGGAAGTTGGTTAGTCTTCTAAATAATATTTATCTATGGAGCACACGTTTTCTTCAGCTGTATGAAGTCTTCTATCATGATGAAAGATTCTCGTTCTCAGGTGTTTTTTCACGGAGAGCCAAACTAAGACAATAAGATATCGCCAACACGATGATTAAAATACACAAAATCCTAATTTTATAGATAGGTACTTGTTAGAAGATAGCAGTTTAATAACACACAATGACTTTCCTTAGGGAATAAAATTAGTAGAAAATATGACTTTTTTGCAACTAATGCTTAAATGATAGTATGTGACAGAGGTAGGTAGTTGAAAGATGCAAAAACAATTGTAAGCAGACAAAAACGGTTCATTAACAAATTACTAAAGTCTTTTAATATTATTACAAAAAAAATCAGAAGCTTAAAGATTGTTGAAAGATGTAGATATAAGTGTGAAAACCAAGTCCTAAACATTTATGGATGAGTAACAATGACATCTTGATTCCTATGGGCAAATTACAAAATTGACCTTGACACTGTTTGAAATTGGATCCATCAGGTGGTCATCAAAATGATATCCAGAATATATTCCTCCATGAATTGCACTTTAGAAAAGAATTGATTCGATAATTCTCGATGCATCTTATCAACATGTTCCATCCTAATGTACAAACTAACTCTCATATATAATATGACTGCTCAAGTTTGTACCTTAGGATGGAACACATTGAACTTAAGTCATATATAATATGAAAGATTCTCGTTCTCAGGTGTGTTTTTCAAGTTAACCTCAACTGCTCAAAGGAACTGAACCCTAAAAACTTAATAACATATATAATATGACTTAAGTTCACGTGAGACCAAGCTGTTTCAATGAGATATGTGAGACCAAGACAAAACACATGAAACTTTAAAGCAAAACACTGTGAAGGTAAAACACTGTGAGGTACTAAACTTTCTTGGTCTCACGTGAACCTGACCCATATATATATATATATATATATAGAGAATTATATATATATATAGAGAGAGAGGTTAGTATTAGGTTCAAATGAGAAGTGCTAAAAAAGTACGAAGTAGATAAGTGATCTCCACCACTCATCCGGTCAATAAAGGCGGCTTTGACTGGTCACCCTCCTTAAATCGTCTCCACCCTCCATGAATCGCGTCAGTACTCCGTAGATCACGTCCTCCATGAATCGGTCAATTATAAAGGTGGCTTTGACTAGGCAGCTATGATCGATCTCAACCGAATCAACGATTGGGATCACTTCTTTGATTCGTATTTTTTAGCACTTCTCATTTGAACCTTTCTCGTAGAGGTTATATATATATATATAGGGGAAGGTTCAAACGAGAATCATGTCAATTTAAGAAAAAGTGAGGAGCAATCTCAGCCACTCATCTTGCGGTTACGGTGGACATGATCACGGAGGATTGACACGATTCATGGGAGAGTAGAGATTATTAAAGGGGGGACCGGTCAAAGCCGTCTTTGTTGACCGAGATGAGTGGTTGAGATTGCTCTTCGCTTTTACTTAAAAAGTTATATTTTTCGTATGAACCTCCCTATATATATATTATATATGGAAGGGTTCGATCGTGAACCCATATTTGCGAGAACCATCGCCTATGTACAAAATCATATATGATTTAAGTAGAAAAATCACATATATAATTCACGTACAAAATCATTATGATTCATACAAAAAATCACATGTACAAAAGTCACATATATAATTTACGTACAAAAATTACTTGTGATTTGGTACATGCCACAAATTCTTTCCCCTTCCTTGGTTGCCCTGCACATGAAGATAAAACAATCAGTGTCTTGAGGGAACCCAAGCCAAAATGGTCTTGGGTTCACCTTTATCATTAACATACTTAAACTCAGCCAATCTGTTGAGCTTTAATAGATAGTCCTTGTTTGGTATTTCATGACTTGAATACTTGGTGACAATATAGGGCTTTCTCTTTTCAGCGCCAGCAGCAGCAGTAACTGGAGGTGTATTGTTACTATTGCTAGCAACAATATTCTTCTTTTTACTTTCACAGTTATTACTGCTGCTCTCAGTAGCAGCAGTATTTTGTACTGCAACTTTTGGCACCCATTTAGTAACCATCTTTATAGACTTAGGCTCAACCTTTTTTACTTGACCTTTTCCTGTTGGTTGAGATTGTCTGTTATGGTTTGGAACAACTCTCTTGCTGCTGAGCTCAAGTTTCTTTGCCTGTGGCTGTTGCTTTTTCCTTTCAATCCAAGGAGAATTTAAGTTTTGAAAAGAATTCCTTTGATTGATTGGATTAAAGTAGCAGTTTCTGGCTAAGTGATTGAGCTTACAACGCATGAAACATGGTTTTGGTCTGTTGATTTTGCTAAGATCAATACCATGGCTCTTAGCCCATTGATTGTTCCAGTTTCTTTGGTTTCCTCTTTTGTATTGAAACTGTTTAGAGGAACTTGGATCACTCTCAGAAGATTGTGTATCTATCTTACCTTTACCTTTCTCCTTCTCTATCTTATTGCTCTTAACAAAAGGTCTGCCACCATTCTCATTTGTAAGAATGTGGTTATCTTCAGGGACTACCTTACCTTTATCTTTCTTCCTAGTCTCTTCTCCTCCTCCTAAATCCTCAACTACACCTTCCACTGGATCTACTTCAGTCACTCCATGTTTCAGGTCCTCAGTGTCAAGTCTATCAGCAAGGTTAGACTTTAAAGGAATGTAGTTATTGTTATAAGGTGGTGGTGTGTTATGATAACCTAACCCTCTTTTAAGGTCATCATTTATCTGGGCTTTCAGAATTTCATCCATTGCCTTTGAGGCTTTGGAGAACTTCTCAATATCAGCTTTGGACTGTTCTAACTCAATTCTGACCTTTTCTAACTCAGATCTACACTTGGACAACTTTAGCTCATATTCTTTCCTCTCCCATTTCCAATAATTTTGGTCATACTCAAATTGGAGTTCATTGGCTTGATATGCCTTTATTTGATCCTCCAAACTACATATAACCTCATTGGATTCTCTCCTGAACTGCTCAAGTTTCTTGATACTGTCACACATACTTTGATTGTGATCCCTGTACTTCTTAACAGTATCAATACAAGATTTAGAACAGAGTTTAGAAACTACCCCAGATGGTATCTCTAATGATGATGATTCTGTAATCTCTGCCATAAGTTCTTGATTCTGAACAACTTCCTCTGCTTGATCACTCCAATCAAACCCAAACCCCTCTTGTGAAACCAGTGCTTGTGGAGAGCTTCCACTGGAATTCTTGTTGAACTTGGTTTGATTGTTAGGTTTTGGAACATTACCTTTGCATTCTCTTGCAAAATGACCAAGATCATTCCATTTATAACATCTCACCTTGGACTTGTCAAAGCCTGCCCCATCTTCTCTCTTCATTCCAAAGTTGTTTCTCCCTATTCTCTTGATGAATCTTTTTATCCTCATAGTAAGCATGGCCATTTGCCATTTGATGTCCATCTCTTCCAGATCATCTGCACTGATTTGTTCAAGATCTTCATTGATTAATGAAGACTTGACATGGCTAGCAAGAAAAGCTTCTAGTGTTTGGTCCACTCCAGAACTAGGTTTAGCAGCATTAAAGGAGTCACTAGCAGCAGTATTGTGAGAACTTGTATCATTGAACTGAGAAGACTCATTGGACAATATAGCAGTGTTATGAGAATATCCAATTGGTTTCCTCTTTGCTTTTACTTCAGCCTCAAAGACTATGAGATCATTGTAAAGATCATCCAGTTCTTTGTTCTCCAGATCTTCACTCTGTCTTAGAGACACAGTGTACATAGTCCATTCTTCTCCCAGAGATCTGAGAAACTTCCTGTTGATGTCATCATTATCTATCTGCACTCCAACAGTGGCTAATTCTCCTATGAGTTTGTTATATCTATCAATGGTCTGAGTCATAGTCTCATTCTTTGAAGACATAAAGTTCTCATATTGTTGCCTGAGAATTGCCTTTTGGTTTCTTTTGGTACTCTTAGATCCTGCAAACCTTTTCTCCAAGGCTTGCCAAAGAACTTTAGCATTTTCACAGTTCATAAACTGATGCTGATACTCATTGGGAATGGCAAAGAGTAAAGTACTCAGTGCCTTCATCTCAATCTGCTTTGCTTTTCTTTCTGCATCTGTCCTTGGTGGTGGAACAACACCTTCTTCACCAGCTTTTCTCTCTGCAGGACCATTCTCAATGACATCCCACATAGAGTAATCAATAAGCAACATGTGTTGCCTGATTCGAATTTTCCACATGTCAAACTCATTTGGTTTGAGCATGGGAACCTTGTTTGCAAACACACCTTCTTGAGAGTCCATCGTTTGAATTCAGATTCTGAGTTTATGGCTCTGATAACACTTGTCAGGATCGATTTTGTAACAAGAAATAAACAACTCAGAAAACAAATTAGAGAAGTTGCGGAATAAACACTCTAATTGGAAATCAAACAGTGAACTTGAAAGATCAATTTCATTCAAAGCTTTTAATCACAAGATTACACACAAAGCCTCAATCTACAAGAACAAATCTCTCATAGACGAGCAATACTTCTCTATTGCTAGGAAAATTCTTGAGGCTCTGTTTTTCTCTCAACAAAAACAAAAAGATATCACGTAATCTCTTCCTAACAAACTATATATACTGATTACAAGATAAACATAAGGAAAACAAATCTTCTAAACTAATTCCAAGATATTCGGAATCATTTCCTTATCGCTCCAACAGACTCTGTTTCCTTATCGCATCCTTAGAAGCAACAGTAACAAAAAGAAGCATTAACTGAAACTGTTAAACTGACAAGCAACAATAACAAGTAGCAGTAATAACTTTTAAGTAGTAGTAACCATTACTACTTCTAAGTCTTCTATCAGCAACACTAACTTGATACAACAGCAGTAACATTACTTCAGTCTTCTAGTATCTCCATTACTACTGTAGCAGTATTAACAAACAACCAGCAGTAATAACTTTGAATGAGCAGTAATAACCAGACTTAGCATCTTTCTTCAACCCGATACTTCTGCTTCATCTCATATCAACAAAATATCCCAACAGGGACCACACTCAAAGCCGCCACGTGTCGTGCTCTCGGCTGTCCCCACGTTCACAACCAAAAAGTGGTTCACATTTGAACTTTCCCCTCTCTCTCTCTCTATATATATATATATACTAGTTTTTGTGAGAATCTCTTGATAACTCATTCAGACCATGGTCTATATATCTAACACTGACCATCAACCCACCATATGTGAAATTTGAATTTACCTTAACTAGCAAATTAGATATTTACTTGCGCTAATGGGCCATTTGAGCATGGTCTTACATGGATATTTACTTGCTGATAACACCAAAATTATATATGTTTTGGTTGAACGTAATTGTATGACTTTACCCCATTTCTCACCCATTTCTGATCATTTCATGCACTAAATGAGCTTATTATTGTTTATGAAGGATTTGGAGGTCGTGGAACAGAAAAGTACGAAAAAAGGCGAGAAAACGTGAAAAATACACAAAGTCAACACAGTAGCTACTTGGCGTTCGCGAGATTCCCAATCTGGCGCCGCCAGATTCAACTGAATTGAAGACCAGGGTTGACCTAAGTGTCTGGCATCGCCAAACCTGCAGTCTGGCGATCACCAGATGGTCCCTGAACGTTTTCTTTTAAATACCAACCTCCTCCTTCAGTTCAGGACACACGTTTTTCATGATTTTTTGGTACGGGTTACGAGGAGGAACGAGAGTGAGAGTACGAAAGGTGCCGATACGCTGCGGGAATCGATCTTCGATCATCCGTCGTTGTACTGTCGGTATCATGTCGATGTCTACTTTTTTTTTGTTTTCATTATGATTAGTGAGTAGTTTTTAGTAGTAGTGCTTGTCATGGTCGATGAACCTTTGTGGATGATACTTTTGTGATTAATGTTTATTGGTTTGTTTTGATTAATTGAATGTTTGTTATGGTTCTTTTCTGATTAATAGTGTTTTGGCAATTTGAATTCATTTGGTTGAGTGTATTTGTGGACCAAAGCAGATAGACTCCGAAAGGATAATCAACCTACCTTAGCCTGACCTTGAACCAAGATGTTGTGTTAAGAGGTTACTTGGACCAAGAGTGACCAGATAGTAGAAGAGCCATTGCAATATTAATTATGACTGGTTTACCGATTCTAGATTGTAGACTAAACGATTTAGGATTGGGATTAGGAGGATCGTGTCCTAGTTTTTGACCATAATCTTGCATGTTAGGGTGTCCCAGACTTAAATTCCTACAATAGTCAAAACAACCAAACCTTTGACCTATTCATATCATCCATTTTGGGGATTCACTTTACCATGATAAGTACTGCTGTTTTTCCTTAATATAATCTTAAATCAGTCTTTTAATTGTTTTCTTAGTTTTTACTTAGTTAATTGTCTTTTTAGTATTCAAAACCTTTTTCATAAAGAAAACCCCCCTTTAGGTTTTGATCCTCAATTGGCTTGGGCAATTCTTGGTGAAGGTGACTATGGTGCTAATCTCAAAGTTAAAGGTTTTCTTACTTCTTCGGATAGACTTCTACACCACATGCTCATTCAAGCGGTGAACGCTCGTTCTTCAAGTGAGGAGAAAGTTTCGGTTTATGATCTATGGCTTCTTGAACAACTCTCTACGGATGACAAATATCCGAATGCTCCATATCTCATCGCCGTTCAGCTTGCCAAGGCAAGTGGTTATCGAGAGGGTAGTCGAATAGTTGGTGGCCAGTACGTGACGCTCTTGGCCAAGCACTTCGGTATCCTTACCGCGGGTGCCATTGCCTCGATGACGAACCTTGGGGAGATGGGATTGATCGACATGGACCAACTCCGTGGCATGGGAGTAGCAAGGGTTGAGCACATGATCGGAAGGGATTACAATGCATGGATCCATAATCCTCAAGCTTACGGGACGAGGAGTCAACCAAGAGGTCAACCGAGAAGTCAAGCACCGAGGAGCACGCATGAGATTGGTGGAACGAGTGGGACGAGTGCGGGAGAACAGCCGGCGGATTGGACGGCATATTCGGGTTACCAAGACTTGAGTAACCGACTTTCGGAGATGTCACTTTCTTATGGCCGGCATCATCAACATATGGAGTACAACACCGTGGAGGCTCTTCACCAAGCCAACTGGCAAAGTGGAGTTATGAACCAGATGGCCTCCCACTTCGGTATTCAACCGAATACCGCTTTTGCTCCATCACCTTTTTGGCCATACTCCGAGGATGCTCCGCCCGGTTACCCGACTTACGAGGATTGGCAAAACCAACCTCGTGGCCCTTATTGATCTTTATCTCTTTTATCTCTCTCATTCGATATGGTTGTCGTAAACAATTTTATTTTGCGTGGTTGTGTGGTTTGGTTTGTTTGAACAATTTTAATTTTTGTTGGTTTGTTTAGGATTTTAAGTACTTTTTAATTGGTTTAGTTTGGTTTATTTTTGCTAGTTCGTTTTTACTTTTTCTTTTTCTTTTTTGGTAGATACAGCGACTTATGACCTTTGTTTGAGCACGATATTTTTTTGGACCACTCTCAGATCAGAACAGATTTCGTCACATAACCCGGGAAGTTTCTCTTTTTCCCAATTACTCCTTAATTGTCTTAATTGTTGCATTGAGGACACTGCAAATTTTAAGTGTGGGGAGGGGGTTATGTAGACTTATCTGTTTAAATGGGTTCACTTTTTGCTTATGGATTGTCGTTTTTCAAATTTTTGAAAGCTTTGAGATTTGACCCCAATTTTTTTTCGAAATCTGAGATTGTTTTTGAGACTAAGTTGCTTGCATAGGAGAACACTGAATAGGATTAGTTGAGTAAAAGGATGCCTTGGAATACTGATTACCATGAGTGCCTCACCCGATTCCATTGAGAGATTGAGCCTTAACTGTTATTTATTTTGTGAGGAATACCGACTTTGACCCAAGGTAGAACTTGTCATTTGAATGCTTGTCGAGACCACATAAGAGGAGTATTTATCACCATTGCACTGATAGAGGCCTTCGTTTCTAACCCTTTTAGCCTTCGTCAGATAATCTCATCATAAGATTGTCTGATTTGCCTAGCCTTTGATTGAAAAGTGTTCACCTTTTAACACTTTATCCCTTGTAACCATTTTGAGCCTTATTGTTTTATCTATCTTTTGGCCGTGACTTAAATTTGAATCTTGAGATGTTTTGATCCAGTTTTTCATATCTGACAGTTTTATGGGATTGAGATTAAAAAGAGCCCAAAAGCAACATAGTTGCTGCTCTGAAAAAAAAAAAGAGAAAAGAAAATATTTGAGACTCAGAAAAAAAAGAAATATCAAAAGAGTCGAGAATATTGAAAAAGAAAAAGAATGAGAGCTGAAAAGATTGAAAAAGAATTTGTGCCCCAAATAAGCCATAGGCTTAGGTCGATTCTAAAAAGAAAAGAAAGAGAGTAAATGCTCATCCCAAGAATTCATTGTTTGAACGTCAGATTGTTTCACTGTTTGGATCATTACTGATTGAGTTTTCAAGTTTTTGTTGCAAAAATAACCTTAGTCACTTATATATCCTTTATCCTACCCTTAACCCTTAGCCTAACATTACAACCCTAAAGTCCTCTTGACGGTTGACAACTTCTCAGTGGTGGAGATTAGATTTGATGACAAGCTTATGCATGAGGGAATTAGTCGAGTATTGGTGTGATCACTTACATATACACTTTTACCCCCGAGAGATACACTGTTATTCATATTATGTGAGGGTAAACGGTTGGCCTTGGTATCCGATTGCTTGATGAGTCTTGTTTGTGTGTTCGATTATATGAGTATGCTTTGTTCTCTTAGATCTTGGGTGGAGATAATTTTGGAGTTATCTTTCTTATCTTTCAGTCTTTTGATTGAGGACAATCAAAGCTTAAGTGTGGGGATTTTAATAACACCAAAATTATACATGTTTTGGTTGAACGTAATTGTATGACTTTACCCCATTTCTCACCCATTTCTGATCATTTCATGCACTAAATGAGCTTATTATTGTTTATGAAGGATTTGGAGGCCGTGGAACGGAAAAGTACGAAAAAAAGGCGAGAAAACGTGAAAAATGCACAAAGTCAACACAATAGCTACTTGGCGTTCGCGAGATTCCCAATCTGGCGCCGCCAGATTCGAGTGAATTGAAGACCAGGGTTGACCTAAGTGTCTAGCGTCGCCAAACCTGCAGTCTAGCGATCGCCAGATGACCCCTGGACGTTTTCTTTTAAATACCAGCCTCCTCCTTCAGTTCAGGACACACGTTTTTCATGATTTTTTGGTACGGGTTACGAGGAGGAACGAGAGTGAGAGTACGAAAGGTGCCGATACGCTGCGGGAATCGATCTTCGATCATCCGTCGTTGTACTGTCGGTATCATGTTGATGTCTACTTTTGTTTTCGTTTTCATTATGATTAGTGAGTAGTTTTTAGTAGTAGTGCTTGTCATGGTCGATGAACCTTTGTGGATGATACTTTTGTGATTAATGTTTATTGGTTTATTTTGATTAATTGAATGTTTGTTATGGTTCTTTTCTAATTAATAGTGTTTTGGCAATTTGAATTCATTTGGTTGGGTGTATTTGTGGACCAAAGCAGATAGACTCCGAAAGGATAATCAACCTACCTTAGCCTGACCTTGGACCAAGAGGTTGTGTTAAGAGGTTACTTGGACCAAGAGTGACCAGATAGTAGAAGAGCCATTGCAATATTAATTAGGACTGGTTTACCGATTCTAGATTGTGGACCAAACGATTTAGGATTGGGATTAGGAGGATCGTGTCCTAGTTTTTGACCATAATCTTGCATGTTAGGGTGTCCTAGACTTAAATTCCTACAATAGTCAAAACAACCAAACCTTTGACCTATTCATATCATCCATTTTGGGGATTCACTTTACCATGATAAGTACTGCTGTTTTTCCTTAATATAATCTTAAATCAGTCTTTTAATTGTTTTCTTAGTTTTTACTTAGTTAATTGTCTTTTTAGTATTCAAAACCTTTTTCATAAAGAAAACCCTCCCTTTAGGTTAATTAAACCGATTTGGACTTTAGTCTACGATAACTTGACCATTCCCAGTGGTAGATACGATACATGGACTTTCCTACACTATATTACTCACGATCAGGTACGCTTGCATGTGTATGTGGTAAGACAGTGGCTAGGCATTAGAGGTTAAAACTTGTTACGCTTTTTATATACGATAATTACCGCATCACTTGCGCTTTTGGGCTCCTAATAATTTACAAATTATTAGAGTCCAACACTTGTAAAAGTCTAAAGTTATAAAGAAAGGTAATGCGGTAAATAAACAAAAAACTATACCATTAATCGTGTTGCCATAATTGTATCCACTTTTGTGTTTGTGTTGGGTCTGAAGTTACTACTGCTGAGTTACTATTGAAGACTACCACTGCTAGCTTTGGAGTATTACAGCTGAAGGCTTTATTGGGTGTTACCACTGTTAGTATGTGAAATACCACTGCTGGGCAACATTACTACTGAAGTTCAAGTTACCACTGCTGACACAAAATTACCACTGCTGACTGAAGATTACTGCTGATTTTGTGTTACCACTGCTGCAGAGTTGCGATAAGGAAAGGATTGTGCAGATTGGAGATATGGACAAGATACGATTATTTTGGACATTTTGTAGAGATTATCTTGTTTAGATTTACATTCCTAATTGTAAACTTGTAATTCGTATAAGTAGATAACTGATAGAAGGTTAGAGATACGAGTTCATAAGTTTTTGTTTTAGAATTAGAAGCCTCAAGATTGTTCTTGAAATCCCTGCAATTGAGAAGAGTTGCACGTCTGATTTGAGCCTGTTCAAATCAGATTGGGGCTTTGGTTGTAATCATTAAGCTTGTGATCAATATACAATCTGTTCTTAAATTCATTGTTAGTTTATTCAAAGAGTTATTCCGCAAACTTCTTTGATTTAGTTTTCTGTTCTTGTTAAATTGATCCTGGCAAGTGGTATCAGAGCTGGTATTAATTCAGAAAACCAATTAACAATTGATACCCAGGAAACTGTTTTGGTTTCTAAAGTTCCCATGCTCAAACCCAATGAATTTGACATGTGGAAAATCAGGATCCGTCAATACATGCTTCTCACAGACTATGGAATGTGGGAGGTTGTTGAAAACGGACCTGGAACTGATGAGGAAGCTGCTGAAGGAGGAGCAAGACCCCCTCCCAGATCTGATGCAGACAGAAAAAGAAGGCAAACAGAGATGAAGGCTTTAAGTACTCTGTTGTTGGCTATTCCCAATGAATACCGAAACCATATGATCTGAAACTGAAACCGAAACCAAAACCAAAATCGATACCCGAGCAACTCGTGACCCGAAAAAGCCGAAAATAAGGATATCTGCTGAGTCGCAGGTCGGGTTCGGTTCTCAAAATTTACTATCCGTGGGTACCCGCCCCGACTAGTATATATCTAGTTTTTTAAAAAGGTGTATTTTTAAATCTTATTTACCAAAAGGGTTTACATTTAAATATATTTACCATTTAGGTGTTATTTTCCTTAATTTTTTTAATCTTTCTTAAAGTAAGAAAATAAGTGTGCGTTTGTGCCCTAAACTAATGGATGCTCATCTCACCGGCGCTCATCCCATCGGCGCTCAGTTTACCGCCGCCATATCTCTGCCACTCATCGCACTGCCTATATCATCGCCGCTCATCTCACCACTGCTATATCTTCACCGCCACTACTCACCGCCAGTGCAACACCATCGCGATCACTGCTCCTCTCGACACCATCGCCATCTCTGTTAAGTTTTTCTGTTAATTTAACATTTTTATTTGGTAAGAGAGATCGAGACAACTCTTACTTGAGATCGAGACAACTCTTGATAACTCATTTAGACCATGGTTTAATTATCTAACTCTGACCACCAAGACCAACATATGTGATTTGAATTCAACTTAACTTTATTGTGTATGAGAGGGAATAGATTTCATATTCAAAATGGGAGGTAGACTTCTTCTAGAAGAACCTATATGTTAATTGTTAAGTATGACAGAGGACCTGTTTTGCAATTTTGGCATACTAGGTTCGATTTATGGGGTAAGCATGTGGCGATACCCTGACTATGAATCGGCTTTCGGGTCAGTCCCATGGTTGTTGAGGATTAGCCAGGTGCACGTATAGATCTCGAATACCTCGTCGACTTCGCATCAGGACGTGTGCATGAGTTATCTGCCTAAAAAAATAGAAGTGTAAGCAAGTAAGCAACATAATCATTTTCGCACACGCCGTCGCCACGGCCAACGGCCCCACCGCCGCCACCACCACCCACGCCGCTACCGCCGTCGTGACCACCGCCACCACCATGGCCCTCGTGACTACCACAACCACCACGACTATCACCGCCACTGCCGTCACGGCCTCCGCCATGACCACCACCGCCGAGGCCGCCGCCGTCATGACCACTGTCACGAGGCCACCGCCACCACCATGGTCACCGCCGTCGAGGCCGCCGCCGCTGTCGGTGAAATATTTGAAAAATGGAAAATGAAAAGGGATGAAAAATGCACAACTAAACGAGTTTTCTAAGAATGGAAAATGAAAACTCCATCATCTGAAGTAAACGAGTTTTCTAAAATTTTCATTGAAAACTGAAAATGAAAATTCAACTCCATTTTCTGAAAACGTTTTATAAGAAAATGAAAACACTTTTTCACAAATGAAGATAGCCTTAATGTTGCTATCAAATACAATATTAATTTTCTTAAAAGCAAGGCTTCATAATATGATTTAAAACTACTAATTAAAATTACAAAGATGTGTATGAATGCTATTATTTATATTCAAAACGACACTAAAGAGCTTGATTTCTTCATTTTACGGAGTGGCCTTAATTACCCATTTGTGCTTCCTCATCCCGAATCTCTCAATAAACCAATTATTGTACTTGTATACAAAAAGTTCTCAATAACAATCTCAATCACCAACCCACTTCCAAGTTCCAACTCCAGATAATATCATGCTTCGATAAACTCTTACACTTGGGAGGAAAGACTCCTACTTGTTGCTTGCTTGTGGAGTTGTTGACACAATCCAATATTCCCCATGTAGGAGTTGCTCTCGAATGTATTGAATACTTCTCCCTAGGGTATGCGCCTTTCAAGATGGTTGAATGACCATTCAAAATGGCAAAGGAATCCTGTTGCAACAATGATTGTTGAGAACTTTCTCCTGATAAACTGCTTTGGGAGAGATCCAACGATTCAGGATTCTTTAGGTTCCCAATGATTTTGGTGATTTTAATATCACCGACCATTTAAGTGTAATTGAAATTAACACGTGCATGAATGGGGTTTTAAACTATGATGTAATACAACTTAGGCAGTGCAAAGTGCACAATTGTATAGACGAGTTTGATACCAGACATGAAGAGATGGTGGGGTCAAGGTTATAAATTTCTTCATATGACATTATTTGGAAACACATGTTTAATTAAACAGTTGTTCGGGAGTAGATTTGTTCATGCATAGTTTAATAAAGTTATCGGTTACAAAAGTAATAAAATATTTTATACCGTAAAAGAAACTTGTTTGACTCCCTAAATAATTCAAAACATATGTTGTAACACATTTATATTAGATGCAACCATTGTTGTAAATGAATAAATCCCCTTTTATTGAGTGTGTTATATGTATATACAGGGACATGTTTTGTTAGAAACCTCATTTTTCTTAGGAACTGAAGGATTGTTCATAACGCGATACATGACATATTCATTAGGGTCATGATATTGCCACGGAGATAATTTATTCTTCCACAGCAATTTTTTAGAAAATTACTATTTTACCCTTTCTCTTTCTTTCAAACCCATTAATGATAAACCTTTTTCTTTCTTCAAAGATTCAAACCCATCAAACCCTTTCTCCAAGACTGATTATTGATTAGGTAACCATCATCCGAGCAAGGCGATGGAGTGGTTGCTCAAGGCGGCGTCTACCTCCATTGACGAGTTTCCATATCTCGATCCGTCGTTTTCCGGCGTCATATCGCACAACCACCGCCATAGCCACCACCGGCAGGTGGCGAAGAGAAGAAATCAACGGAAAACAGCACCGATATCGGAAAACTCTTCGTTCACGGATCTCCTTAGCGGAAGAATTAACGGCACCGCCATCCGCCGTCCTAATCCGACGGCGAATCCGGAATCTAGGGATCACCGGACGACTCCAATGGATTATTTTTCAGCCGCCTTCAAGCCACCTAGTCCAAATGCCACAATTCAACCTCACCGCCGGAGATAACCATCACCACAACCACAATTTCCAGCAACACCACCATTTCTCCTTCCTGCAGGACAGTTTCGTACCGACGGCGACGACGACGGTCGGTGGTGGTAGCAGCAGCGGAAGAGGGGGAGAGGAGAGAGTTACAACTTGAACTTCTCGATGACATCATCGCCATCATCCGGTGGCGCCCTTGCTCCAGGTTACAGTAGGGGGACCTTCAGTCCAATTTACCATTCTCTCTTTTGCCATAATCATGACCATATCCAAAGGTTTCAATCGTTTTCCATTGACGGATCAACACCTACAAATCTCCCTGTCTTCATGATGTCCGATCATTTCCCGACGAACACCGGCAATTACCAAGGTCTGGTGAGGAAAAGAGAAAGGGTTTGATGGGTTTGAGGAAAGAGAAAGGGTATGATCGGTTTGAGGAAAGAGAAAGGGTAAAAATGTACTTTCAAAAAAATTGCTGTGGAAGAATGAATTATGACCGTGGCAGTATCACAACCCTATTCATTAGGAATATGGATATATTATTCTATTTATTTTCAAGACAGGACATTGACATATACTATTACTCAGTAAATCAATGATAATAAACATTTTAAATTAAATTATATATTAAAAGCTAACAAATAAGACATTAAAAAAAAAGCTAAATCACATATATATCGTGTTAGAAAAATTGCACATTACACGATGGTTTACCTCAGGCTTAACGTGACATGAGACACAAGCCGTGAGCTACGGCACGTCATGACGGCTGTTGTAGCAAGCCTTTTTGAACAATAATTCACTCGAAACTAAATTTTCACTATTCTAAATTATTTGTTGAAATACTCTGGTCGTGGTATCCTTATTGATTTGCTTTGTCCTTCTATTGAATTAAAAGATCTTTTAATGCTCGAACAACAAAATTCTTTTTTTTACACTGAATTTGATATATATATATATATATATATATATATTTAATGTTGAAATGTATACAAATAGATATATGAAAACATTGTTGGTTAATAGATAAATATGTCAAAATCAACAAATAATTATTACTATGGAATATAATTCTTTTAGGAAATTGAGTGTAAAATGAGTAAACAGAATATTAGTTGTGTACCTCAACAAGATTCACTTTAAAACTAATAATTACAAATAAACGTATAAAATCAATATATTTATTCTCTGGAATACATTATACATGCATTATACAATAACTTAGGTTCTATTATTACTAAGTGGCGTTATCCATTTACCCTTCCACATCCTTAATCGCTCAAAGAACCACTCAATATACCTTGTGTATAGAAAGTTTCCAAAAACGATACCTATTGCCAACCCACCTCCGACTCCAGAAAATATGACGATCCAATCAACTCTATCACTTGGGAGAAAAGACTCGGACAAGTTGTTTGTTTGTGGTGGTGTTGAGACCTTCGGATTTTGGCATTCCTTGGATAAAGGTTTTCCACACAATCCAATATTCCCTATGTACGAGTTATTCTCAAATGTATCGAATTGTTTACCTTGAGGTATACGCCCTTCAAGTTGGTTGAATGATACATTTAGAATGGCAAGGAAGCCAAGTTGCAACAATTGTTGAGGAATTTCTCCAGATAACTTGTTTCGAGAAAGATCCAAAGATTCAAGATTCTTTAGGTTTCCAAGTGATGACAAGACACGTCCAGAAAAATGATTGTTGGAAAGGTTAAGTGATTCGAGCCCACGATGATCTTCTAAAGACTGTGGGATTTCTCCTTCAAACTTGTTACCAGAGAGATCGATAGCCGTGAAAATGTTCAAGATACGAGTGTATTCCGTTTTGACTCCTTTGTTTGTAATGGTCATAGAGTATGGAAACACCGTGTCAAATCTTTCTATGGATACCTCTAACTGCAAGTAAGAAGAGCCGCCACTATAAGCCGATTTCATTGCTCTCCAACCTTCGAAATACTTCTGGTGCAATTGACCACTAAAACCATTGTTAGAGAGGTCTATGATTCGTAAATTGGGAAATTGTGAGCTGATAGTTGTCACGCTTTGAATTGCACCATGAAACTTGTTGGACCGCAAAATGAGAACTTGCAATTTGTCAAGAGTTCCCAGCCAAAACGGAAAGGTGTCCTCGAAAGAATTATCACCAAGAGAGAGAACTTCTAAGTTGGTACAGTTTGTCAACGATTTTGATATTTGACCGACAAACTGATTTTCGCTCAAATCGATCCTCTTCAACGGGCTTCCGTGAGTAAATGCATTCATCATTGGACCTTGGAAGTTGTTTCTTTTAAGATCCAACACCAATAAGGAATTGCTCAAATTGCCAAAACAAAGAGGAAGATTTCCAGTTATGTTGTTAGAAGACAAATCTAAGAGTTGGAGAGACTTTACTTCACATATTAACGGTGGTATTTCTCCTTCTAGAGCATTATACGAGACATCATAATAAACCATGGTTTTTGGCGGAAGTGGTAGTCGTCCTTGTAGCTGATTAGCTGCGATGCTGAAATATTTCATACGAGCCCATGGCAGAAAATGTTGATGTTGAAAACCAGTGATGAAGTTGAACGAAAGGTCAATCATTTCTAATGTATCTCGGTTCTTGTTCCAACTCCACTCTGGTATGAGGCCATCAATTTTGTTGTTATAGAGGAATAAGATTCTTAGTTTATGTTGGAAGTGCAAAAAGGCAGGGAATTCTCTCAAATTGCATGATGAAAGGTCAAGGTTTTTCAATTCCGGTAAGGTGCCATTGGTGTAATTTTTCGTGGCCACGATTGATATCCTGTTACCACCAAGAAGGAGACTTTCGAGTTTGTTAAATCCTAGAAACATGTCTATGTCCACCCCACCACTAAAGTTGTTTCGTTGTAATCGAAGATCTTGAAGACCCTTAAAGTTTGAAAATGATCTTGAAATTGGTCCTTCCAAATGATTTTGACTAAGGTTTATCTCACTTAGTTCAGTTAGATTCATAAACCAAGATGGGATGTGACCAAAAAGGTAATTTTTTCTCATCCCTAAAACACTAAGTCTGGTTAGGTTTGCAATAAAGGATGGGATCTCACAGTATAGGTTCATTCGATATACATTAAGCTTATTAAGCCTGGTTAGTTTAGCAAGCCAATCTGGTAAGCATCTCTTATCAAAGTTGCTATCACTAAGATCCAAAGTAGTGAGTTCAGTAAGACTTACCAATGAAGGAACTGTGCCCGTGAACTCATTTTGACTGAGATCTAAGATGGTAAGCTGTGTCATGTTAGCAAGCGAGCCAGGAATAGGCCCTGAGAAAGAGCAGTCGCCTAGACTCAAGTGAATCAAATGATTTAGGTTCTCGATGGATTTTGGAATTATCCCAGAAAAGCCTGTTGAGAATAGATTTAGATCCTCAAGTAAGCTATTGTTATGAAATTCAGGCAAAACACCGGTGAGGTTGGAATTGGATGCCACATCAAGAAATTTCAACTTTGGTAGTTGAAGTATAGCTGTAGGGAATTCATTTCGAAGCAAGCAATTTCTAAGGACGATTGACCTCAAGGAAGAAAAGTTGGCTAGGAAATGAGGTACTGAAGAACTAATCTCGACCCCCGAGAGATGCAGTTCTTTGAGTCGAGTTAAGTTTTTCACTAGTTTCTCTAAGCTAGGATTTTGAAGCTTTAGTGGGTTCCCGGACAAATCTAACGAATACAATTGTGTTAATTGTGAGATTTCTTTGGGGATTTGGCCACTAAATCTAGAGTAAGAGAGATTGAGGCTTCTTAAATGCTTAAGGCGATCAATCTTTGACGAAATTGGAGATTCTAGAAAGTTGTTCATCGCGAGGTTAAGCGTCTGAAGATGAACAAGGTTGAAGAGATTGCTGCTAGAGTTGAGAGGGCCATAGAGAAAGCTATCGCTCAAGTCAAGGCCGATCACGTGGACATCCCCTTCTTGATTGCTACACACCACTCCATCCCACGAACAACAACCAGAACCATGCAACGATGCATTACTTGTGATCTTCCAAGAATCAAACTTTCGAAACCCGGGAGCTTTAACAGACACATGAGGAAAACTTTGCTTAAAGTGGTACAAAGCCAAACATTCCTCGTCGTGGCTTGATAATGATTTAGGGCATGTGACAACGAGAAACATGAATAGAAATATTTTCTGCAGGAAGCCGAAATGATGAAACCATGGAGCCATGAAGACCAGATGACCCCAACGGTTGTTTACGTAGATTAGATGAAAGCTGAAATGAATGTGTAATTAATATGGATAGGTTTGTTTGTGTGGATGTTATATACACAATAATGTATGTATGATATGATATGAAAATATAAGATGGAAAATGAGCCACGAATGATAGTTGAAAAGGACTTCACATAAATAGACCATGTTTTTCGTCCCTGTAGCCTATAGGTTGGTTCAAACATTCTATTTTCATCCTTACGATTTCCTAGTTATGGTTTTTGTTACTATGGTTTCTAATTCATTGTTGTTTTTATTCTTAATACTATCTCTGTTAAAAGACTGTTAAGTTAAGGGGCATTTTTGTGTTATTTATCTCTAAATCCTATTTTCTATTAAATATTTTAAAATTTTATGTGTGAATATTTACTTTGTGTGGTCTGTCATTTATTTGGTGGTTAGATTGAAATTTTTGAAACTTAAAGAGGGAAAAGTGAGAGAAAAACAAAAAGATGAAGGATGAAAATATACAAGTAAACTATGAGAAGACTTCAAAGTTTAAAGTCTTTAACATCGATTGTGATAGTGTGGAGGGACGCAATCACATAAACCTCTTAAATGGTTAACATTTTCTATTTTTCTTCTTTTTAAATATAATTAAAGTCATATACCAACTATTATTGACTAAATATACCAAACTTATATTTCATTCCAATTTTAAAAATACAATAAATGTAATTGGATTTATGATCAATAATAAATTATGGGGATTGGAAACATTTCAAAGCTTTCATTTTATCTTATTATGTGTAGTGATAAATAATAATATTGACAGGTTACATAACATGTTGACCGTATCAAAGAGGTGTAGTTCAAGTGGCAAAAGGCTTGGGGCTAGTGGATGGTATCCATTGGTCTCAGGTTCAAACCATAGAAGTAACACTTCGGCGATACCCCGGCTTTGGGCCGGCCTTCGGGTCGGTTCGGGTCCAGGTAACGGGCATGCCAGTCTATGGGTATGCGGGCTCGGCCATAGGTCGGGCTTATTCGTGCCTGGGCGGGTCCAGTCTATGTGGACTGGACCGGGTCGCTGCGGATTAGTCGGTGCTGCCCAATTGGATGCCCGGATACCGCGGGTGCGTGTGTGAGTTTATTGCCGTACAAAAAAAAAAACATAACATGTTGAGCGTAGCTGCAAGGTTAATATCAACTTCTTGTATTTAGCGAATAGTATTTGCTGAAACTTTTGGAAGTCTGTGAAATTGGAAATTTGGGATAGGAATTTGAAATTATTTTTTTTTACGGTTACATACTTACACATATACATTTGTGACCACTTTTTTCACTTAAGTTATTTATTCTCTTATTTCGATATTCTTTATATCATATTTATCATTTCAGTTTATGTTTTTTGTTTTCTTTTCATTTCAAAAAATGTTCGCAATTATTTATATAATTATTAGCTTTTAGTTTATTAAATAAATTTTCATGTTTGTAGTATTTGTTTTGTTACGTTACGTCTATATAATAAATAATAATTGCTTTTTATAGCATAAAACAATTAAAAAATATTTAAAAAATTACCTAGACACCGTGTCGGTTCCCAAATATAAAGAATCGGTGCAACTGGTTCCGGTTCCGGTTCCTTCATCCTAGGAATTGCCGGTTTCGGTTCCATAAATTTTGGCCGGATACCCTCTTTGCTCACCCCTAGATTGTCAGGTTGCCTAATCCTAGAAGAGTCCCTAGGAAAGAGCAACTGCTCATTTCCAACCCCAACCCAAAAATCCAGTTGCTCTTACCATATTTTATGATTCCACGAAACAAGCTTTGGGTATGAACGAGGATCATCGGATGCAAAATCGTTTGTAGAAACGTTGTTGAAGAAAACCTAGTAGCCAAGGTAGAATGATGGACATATAGCACCAGGAAGAGAGAGCGCATCAACATTAACATATCCAAAAAATTTGCCATGATTGATATCGAAGAAAAAACGGGAAAAGCAAAAAGTTCAGTGTATGTTAATCTGGATCTAATGACCGATGTCGTTTATATGATTAACTTGTATGTTATTAGCTTTAGAGTTTAGAGTTGGTCAATCATCTAAAGAATAATTATTATTTACGGAAATTAAGAAAATAAGATATTGCCAAGACAACGTCTAATATATATAGAAAACTATATTATCGGTTAAAGGATATCTCTAATACCCCAAACAAAGCAATAGGTTGTTGCCCAATAACTTCGAGTCCAACTTACAATCATGGTGAAAGTTATTGGTAGCACATGACTTAAGGCTTAAAAGGTGCTCACAAGTTCTACACACTATCCATTGGAACGAGTTGTTACAATATCAAACCACCGAGTTCTTCGAGGTCCTGCCTACTTGGTCATACTTGACTTAAGATGAACGAAATGAACCCGCCATGTCCCACTCAGAAGTACGGATAAATTGTTTAAGATCATTTATGCAAATTACGATCTATGCAATTAATATTAATTGAAGCAATCATAATAGTTTATGTAATACAAAATAAATGGACCATTTAACCATTGGCCAAACACAACGGGCTCTTAGGCTAGCTCCTAATAATTTACAGAATATAACATTTGCAGATTATCAAACTTCAACACTTAAAAGAAAAACTAACAAAAAAAGTTATACTTATAATACCACTTAATCATGTGACCAAGTTTGTAACCACTTTCTGTTTGTTGCCTTTGGTTTGGTAAGAACTGAAAAAAGGTTAGATATCTACATACCAATGCAGGAAATATAACTTGATTATGCAATCAAACACGTTATCACATTACTTAAAAGCAAGGCTTCTTGGTGAGTTACAACTAATAATAATAAATTACAAAGAAGCATATATGAATGCTATTATTAAAATTAGAAACATTACTAAAGAGCTTGATTCCTCCGTCTGTTACTAAGCGGCCTTACCCATTTGTCCTTCCTTATCCTAAATCGCTCAATGAACCAATCGTTGTACCTTGCATATAGAAAGTTCCCAAAAATAATCCCAACTACCAACCCACTTCCAACTCCACAGAATGTCACGATCCAATCAACTCCTTCACGTGGAAGCAAAGACTCAGACATGCTCCTTGTTTGTGGAGGTGCTGACATTGTTGAATTTTGGCGTTCCTTTGACAGGATCTAAATATCAAGTTCAGAAAACTTAATCAAAGAAGTTTGCGGAATAACACTTTGATTATAGGAACAAAACAATGAATTGAAACAAACTGAATGTGTATTGATTTCAATAGCTTAATGATTACAACCACAAGCCCCAATCTGTTTGAACATGCTCAAACAGACGTGCAAATCTTCTCAATTGCAGGGATTACAAGAACAATCTTGAGGCTTAGAATTCTTAAACAAAAGCTAATGAAAAACTCGTATCTAATAATGAAAACCTATCAGCTATATATACGAATTACAAGATAACAATAAGGAAACTAGATTGACAAGATTATCTCCAACTGAATCATATCTTGTCCATATCTTCAATCATCGCAATCCTTTCCTTATTATGAAGTTGTCAGCAGTGGTAAGACAAAAGCAGTGTTAACCTTCAATCAGCAGTGGTAATCTTGTACAGGCAGTGGTAACTTTCCAAGAGCAGTGGTAAGTTGATCTTCAGTGGAAACACAAATACTAGCAGTAGTAACCTTCAGATAAACTAGCAGTGGTAACAACTCCAAAACCAGCAGTAGTAATTCCATAGCTGACAGTGGTAATCCTCAGCAGTGTTAACCACAAGATCATCAGCAGTGTTAATACATCAGACTCAACAATCTCCCCCTAACTTAACTTCTCAACATGAGGAGCTAAGTTTGTGAGTCTGATCTTCAAGTAAGTCTTCAACTTCTTTACTAGCAGTCTTGCAGCTTTTGTAGGTTCACCACTTGTACTCAGATTGACATTCATCATACACTGCAGCCTTTGTATATCAAGTGCATCAGTCTCACATTCTTCCAGATAATACTCCATGTCTCCATCATTGATTCTCAGACTGTAAACCTTGCACTTTTCAAACCATCTCCACTCCTTCACAGCTTCACAGTTCCTGTTCTTTACATCTAGAAGTCTGAATGGTTCAAACAACCAAAACAAACAATCTAGTGCAGCCTTCCTCTTTTCAGCTTGATCAGGATTATCTCTGTCATTCACAGCTACATTAATCACTGTGCATCTCAGATCATACATCTCCTGCAAGTTCTCTCTTGTACATGCTTCCAATATATTCATCCATTCAGAATCACGTAGTTCTGATCCATCATCCAACCTTACAACATACCTCAGGTTTTGATCAACTCCCCAACCTGTGACTTTCTTAGGTTTCTGCTCAATCATCTTTTCATCAAAATACCTTTTATTTACCTCTAGCAGTTGTTCTCTCAATCTTTCTATCAACTCTTTATCAAGCTCAGACAAGTTTCTGCTTTCTCTTTCACTTCCAACATACTACCCATCATAATTGGCTCAAAATCATATCTCTTGTCCATCAGAAAGAAGCTCATCCTTCCTTTCTCAAAATTTACTGAAAACACCCTATTTTCATAGGTGTTCCAAGAGATAACCTTTCGTTCACCTATGTTGTCATTCTGATCTCTTTTTCTGTTCTTCTTTAGCTCAGCCTTGGTCTTTGAGAAAGCAAACATTATCTTCAAATCTTCAACAAGCAATCTAGCTTCCTCAAAGTCTTCAATCTCCTTAGTACAAGAAATCTCATACATCTTCTTCAGATCAGCTCTTGACAGTTTTTTGAAAATTCCAAGGTTGCTGGCAAACACTTCATTAGTTCCATCACTCCTGAATACCTTGAAATAATCAATCTGATTATTCTCAAAGAATATCCACATGGAAACATTTGAAGGCTCTTAAATCTCTTTGGTCATCTTCCCCTTCTTAGCAATTGATTTCTTCCTTTTTGACTTAGATGACTCAATTCCTTCAATCTCTTTGCCTTTTTGCTCTGAAGGAATGATGCTCTCAACTTTATCAGCTTCTTTCACTTCCTTTTTCTCAGTTTCTTGAACAACTGTCTGAACAGGATCAGCCACAGTCTCCTTTGTCATCTCCTCATCAACCTCAGGATTACCTTCAGTAGTAACCTGGTTTTCAATTTGATCTCTCTTCCTCTTCCTTTGAACTAATGCAACCTCCTCAGTTTCAACATGTTGCTCTTCTAAGGCTTCCAGATGCATTGCTTCTCTGGTGACATTGTACTTGTTCTCAATTGTTTCCAGATCCCACCTGGCAAAGTATTGAACTGGCTTTCCAAGAGCATCAGACAGATACCTCACCATTATCCTTCTCTTTTCTGTCATAGCCTTTGAAGTTGTCTTCTTTTGAGTCCTTTTCACAGGCTTCTTCTTTTCAACCTCTGGTTCTTCCTTATTCCACTCTTCTTGCATTTTCTCAGCCTCAATTCTGTCATTCTCAGCAATCCTTGCCAACTCCTCTTTTCTTTTCTTTTCTTCTTCCTCTTCAATCTGTAGAATCAATTCATCAGTGATAATATCTTCAGTTACTGGATTTACTACTTGCTTGAATCCCATCTCCTCATCATCAGACTCAACCAGATTTTGATTTTCTTCCACTGTCTTCTTTTTGCCCTTGTCTTTTGGATCAACAATGACCTCATCTTTCTTCTTTGTTATGACAGGCTCTTTGATAACTACACCCTTGGTTGTTTTTGAAACCTTAGGCAGTTTCAAAAGTAACTCAGCAACTGTAACTTCATCTTCATTCACTTCCAAAGCAGTTTCAGCTTCAACCCCTGTGCCAACTTGTTTGTTTTCCTCCCCCTTAGCTTCAGTCTCCGTCTCAACTGCAGGTTCATTCACAACCTCAGTTTCCTCAACAGCAACAGACTTTTTCTTTTTCTTAAACTCCCCCTTCACCTTAGATTTCCTCTCCCCCTTTGTGAATGCAACCAAAGTGGAGTATTTTTTGTTAAGTGCTGCAATCCTCAAATGCATAGAGGCAACCAGAGCACCTTGAGTTTTGATCTTGTTGAGCAATTCTCCAATCATTGCATCCTTATCTTTGATAAGCTGATTTTGGACATCAATCACTTCCTCCAGCAGATCCAATCTTTCTTCATGAGACTTGTGCTTTTCATCATGGATGTGAAAGTTCTTTTCATATGCCTTCAAGTCCTTGGCAATGGCTGTGAAGTTATCCATCAATTCTTGGTGTGAAAAACTGCCCTCACCAGGTTTAGGAGTGTTTACCTCCATTACTGGATCTTTGAGCTTTTTGGCACTAGTCGTCAGCCTTGCTGAAGCACTAGATGCCCCCTTGGTTTCTTGGCACCTGGGACCTCCCGTTGATTTCTCAATAGGAGTTGCCGTGGTGGGGGTCTTAGCTATGTTCAAACTGTCCTGATGCACACCTTGTGCAACATCAGTAGTTTGAGCCTCACCAACCACATGCCCTTCCATCTCCTTAGAGGGAACCTTCTTTAGACCTGAGTGGGGCATCACTCCAGGGGTTTCCCATTGGATAGTATCAGAAGGAGAGTGCTCCAACTGTTGGCTTAAAGGCTCTGGGGGTTTAGAACCAGAGGAGGAAGGAGCTCCCCTGTTCTTTCTGATATATTGTTTGAGTGAGGGGTGGGGGTAGAATCAAGGGACTGTGGGATTGTATCAGTGATAGGTGTGGGTAGGTCATCAGTGGGAATGCTTGGTTATGTGGGCTGCAAGCCTGATGCCTCACCTTGTCGCTCCAACAGACTCTGTTTCCTTATCGCATCCTTAGAAGCAACAGTAACAAAAAGAAGCATTAACTGAAACTGTTAAACTGACAAGCAACAATAACAAGTAGCAGTAATAACTTTTAAGTAGTAGTAACCATTACTACTTCTAAGTCTTCTATCAGCAACACTAACTTGATACAACAGCAGTAACATTACTTCAGTCTTCTAGTATCTCCATTACTACTGTAGCAGTATTAACAAACAACCAGCAGTAATAACTTTGAATGAGCAGTAATAACCAGACTTAGCATCTTTCTTCAACCCGATACTTCTGCTTCATCTCATATCAACAAAATATCCCAACAGGGACCACACTCAAAGCCGCCACGTGTCGTGCTCTCGGCTGTCCCCACGTTCACAACCAAAAAGTGGTTCACATTTGAACTTTCCCCTCTCTCTCTCTCTATATATATATATATACTAGTTTTTGTGAGAATCTCTTGATAACTCATTCAGACCATGGTCTATATATCTAACACTGACCATCAACCCACCATATGTGAAATTTGAATTTACCTTAACTAGCAAATTAGATATTTACTTGCGCTAATGGGCCATTTGAGCATGGGCTCTACATGGATATTTACTTGCTGATAACACCAAAATTATATATGTTTTGGTTGAACGTAATTGTATGACTTTACCCCATTTCTCACCCATTTCTGATCATTTCATGCACTAAATGAGCTTATTATTGTTTATGAAGGATTTGGAGGTCGTGGAACAGAAAAGTACGAAAAAAGGCGAGAAAACGTGAAAAATACACAAAGTCAACACAGTAGCTACTTGGCGTTCGCGAGATTCCCAATCTGGCGCCGCCAGATTCAACTGAATTGAAGACCAGGGTTGACCTAAGTGTCTGGCATCGCCAAACCTGCAGTCTGGCGATCACCAGATGGTCCCTGAACGTTTTCTTTTAAATACCAACCTCCTCCTTCAGTTCAGGACACACGTTTTTCATGATTTTTTGGTACGGGTTACGAGGAGGAACGAGAGTGAGAGTACGAAAGGTGCCGATACGCTGCGGGAATCGATCTTCGATCATCCGTCGTTGTACTGTCGGTATCATGTCGATGTCTACTTTTGTTTTTGTTTTCATTATGATTAGTGAGTAGTTTTTAGTAGTAGTGCTTGTCATGGTCGATGAACCTTTGTGGATGATACTTTTGTGATTAATGTTTATTGGTTTGTTTTGATTAATTGAATGTTTGTTATGGTTCTTTTCTGATTAATAGTGTTTTGGCAATTTGAATTCATTTGGTTGAGTGTATTTGTGGACCAAAGCAGATAGACTCCGAAAGGATAATCAACCTACCTTAGCCTGACCTTGAACCAAGATGTTGTGTTAAGAGGTTACTTGGACCAAGAGTGACCAGATAGTAGAAGAGCCATTGCAATATTAATTATGACTGGTTTACCGATTCTAGATTGTAGACTAAACGATTTAGGATTGGGATTAGGAGGATCGTGTCCTAGTTTTTGACCATAATCTTGCATGTTAGGGTGTCCCAGACTTAAATTCCTACAATAGTCAAAACAACCAAACCTTTGACCTATTCATATCATCCATTTTGGGGATTCACTTTACCATGATAAGTACTGCTGTTTTTCCTTAATATAATCTTAAATCAGTCTTTTAATTGTTTTCTTAGTTTTTACTTAGTTAATTGTCTTTTTAGTATTCAAAACCTTTTTCATAAAGAAAACCCCCCTTTAGGTTTTGATCCTCAATTGGCTTGGGCAATTCTTGGTGAAGGTGACTATGGTGCTAATCTCAAAGTTAAAGGTTTTCTTACTTCTTCGGATAGACTTCTACACCACATGCTCATTCAAGCGGTGAACGCTCGTTCTTCAAGTGAGGAGAAAGTTTCGGTTTATGATCTATGGCTTCTTGAACAACTCTCTACGGATGACAAATATCCGAATGCTCCATATCTCATCGCCGTTCAGCTTGCCAAGGCAAGTGGTTATCGAGAGGGTAGTCGAATAGTTGGTGGCCAGTACGTGACGCTCTTGGCCAAGCACTTCGGTATCCTTACCGCGGGTGCCATTGCCTCGATGACGAACCTTGGGGAGATGGGATTGATCGACATGGACCAACTCCGTGGCATGGGAGTAGCAAGGGTTGAGCACATGATCGGAAGGGATTACAATGCATGGATCCATAATCCTCAAGCTTACGGGACGAGGAGTCAACCAAGAGGTCAACCGAGAAGTCAAGCACCGAGGAGCACGCATGAGATTGGTGGAACGAGTGGGACGAGTGCGGGAGAACAGCCGGCGGATTGGACGGCATATTCGGGTTACCAAGACTTGAGTAACCGACTTTCGGAGATGTCACTTTCTTATGGCCGGCATCATCAACATATGGAGTACAACACCGTGGAGGCTCTTCACCAAGCCAACTGGCAAAGTGGAGTTATGAACCAGATGGCCTCCCACTTCGGTATTCAACCGAATACCGCTTTTGCTCCATCACCTTTTTGGCCATACTCCGAGGATGCTCCGCCCGGTTACCCGACTTACGAGGATTGGCAAAACCAACCTCGTGGCCCTTATTGATCTTTATCTCTTTTATCTCTCTCATTCGATATGGTTGTCGTAAACAATTTTATTTTGCGTGGTTGTGTGGTTTGGTTTGTTTGAACAATTTTAATTTTTGTTGGTTTGTTTAGGATTTTAAGTACTTTTTAATTGGTTTAGTTTGGTTTATTTTTGCTAGTTCGTTTTTACTTTTTCTTTTTCTTTTTTGGTAGATACAGCGACTTATGACCTTTGTTTGAGCACGATATTTTTTTGGACCACTCTCAGATCAGAACAGATTTCGTCACATAACCCGGGAAGTTTCTCTTTTTCCCAATTACTCCTTAATTGTCTTAATTGTTGCATTGAGGACACTGCAAATTTTAAGTGTGGGGAGGGGGTTATGTAGACTTATCTGTTTAAATGGGTTCACTTTTTGCTTATGGATTGTCGTTTTTCAAATTTTTGAAAGCTTTGAGATTTGACCCCAATTTTTTTTCGAAATCTGAGATTGTTTTTGAGACTAAGTTGCTTGCATAGGAGAACACTGAATAGGATTAGTTGAGTAAAAGGATGCCTTGGAATACTGATTACCATGAGTGCCTCACCCGATTCCATTGAGAGATTGAGCCTTAACTGTTATTTATTTTGTGAGGAATACCGACTTTGACCCAAGGTAGAACTTGTCATTTGAATGCTTGTCGAGACCACATAAGAGGAGTATTTATCACCATTGCACTGATAGAGGCCTTCGTTTCTAACCCTTTTAGCCTTCGTCAGATAATCTCATCATAAGATTGTCTGATTTGCCTAGCCTTTGATTGAAAAGTGTTCACCTTTTAACACTTTATCCCTTGTAACCATTTTGAGCCTTATTGTTTTATCTATCTTTTGGCCGTGACTTAAATTTGAATCTTGAGATGTTTTGATCCAGTTTTTCATATCTGACAGTTTTATGGGATTGAGATTAAAAAGAGCCCAAAAGCAACATAGTTGCTGCTCTGAAAAAAAAAAAGAGAAAAGAAAATATTTGAGACTCAGAAAAAAAAGAAATATCAAAAGAGTCGAGAATATTGAAAAAGAAAAGAATGAGAGCTGAAAAGATTGAAAAAGAATTTGTGCCCCAAATAAGCCATAGGCTTAGGTCGATTCTAAAAAGAAAAGAAAGAGAGTAAATGCTCATCCCAAGAATTCATTGTTTGAACGTCAGATTGTTTCACTGTTTGGATCATTACTGATTGAGTTTTCAAGTTTTTGTTGCAAAAATAACCTTAGTCACTTATATATCCTTTATCCTACCCTTAACCCTTAGCCTAACATTACAACCCTAAAGTCCTCTTGACGGTTGACAACTTCTCAGTGGTGGAGATTAGATTTGATGACAAGCTTATGCATGAGGGAATTAGTCGAGTATTGGTGTGATCACTTACATATACACTTTTACCCCCGAGAGATACACTGTTATTCATATTATGTGAGGGTAAACGGTTGGCCTTGGTATCCGATTGCTTGATGAGTCTTGTTTGTGTGTTCGATTATATGAGTATGCTTTGTTCTCTTAGATCTTGGGTGGAGATAATTTTGGAGTTATCTTTCTTATCTTTCAGTCTTTTGATTGAGGACAATCAAAGCTTAAGTGTGGGGATTTTAATAACACCAAAATTATACATGTTTTGGTTGAACGTAATTGTATGACTTTACCCCATTTCTCACCCATTTCTGATCATTTCATGCACTAAATGAGCTTATTATTGTTTATGAAGGATTTGGAGGCCGTGGAACGGAAAAGTACGAAAAAAAGGCGAGAAAACGTGAAAAATGCACAAAGTCAACACAATAGCTACTTGGCGTTCGCGAGATTCCCAATCTGGCGCCGCCAGATTCGAGTGAATTGAAGACCAGGGTTGACCTAAGTGTCTAGCGTCGCCAAACCTGCAGTCTAGCGATCGCCAGATGACCCCTGGACGTTTTCTTTTAAATACCAGCCTCCTCCTTCAGTTCAGGACACACGTTTTTCATGATTTTTTGGTACGGGTTACGAGGAGGAACGAGAGTGAGAGTACGAAAGGTGCCGATACGCTGCGGGAATCGATCTTCGATCATCCGTCGTTGTACTGTCGGTATCATGTTGATGTCTACTTTTGTTTTCGTTTTCATTATGATTAGTGAGTAGTTTTTAGTAGTAGTGCTTGTCATGGTCGATGAACCTTTGTGGATGATACTTTTGTGATTAATGTTTATTGGTTTATTTTGATTAATTGAATGTTTGTTATGGTTCTTTTCTAATTAATAGTGTTTTGGCAATTTGAATTCATTTGGTTGGGTGTATTTGTGGACCAAAGCAGATAGACTCCGAAAGGATAATCAACCTACCTTAGCCTGACCTTGGACCAAGAGGTTGTGTTAAGAGGTTACTTGGACCAAGAGTGACCAGATAGTAGAAGAGCCATTGCAATATTAATTAGGACTGGTTTACCGATTCTAGATTGTGGACCAAACGATTTAGGATTGGGATTAGGAGGATCGTGTCCTAGTTTTTGACCATAATCTTGCATGTTAGGGTGTCCTAGACTTAAATTCCTACAATAGTCAAAACAACCAAACCTTTGACCTATTCATATCATCCATTTTGGGGATTCACTTTACCATGATAAGTACTGCTGTTTTTCCTTAATATAATCTTAAATCAGTCTTTTAATTGTTTTCTTAGTTTTTACTTAGTTAATTGTCTTTTTAGTATTCAAAACCTTTTTCATAAAGAAAACCCTCCCTTTAGGTTAATTAAACCGATTTGGACTTTAGTCTACGATAACTTGACCATTCCCAGTGGTAGATACGATACATGGACTTTCCTACACTATATTACTCACGATCAGGTACGCTTGCATGTGTATGTGGTAAGACAGTGGCTAGGCATTAGAGGTTAAAACTTGTTACGCTTTTTATATACGATAATTACCGCATCACTTGCGCTTTTGGGCTCCTAATAATTTACAAATTATTAGAGTCCAACACTTGTAAAAGTCTAAAGTTATAAAGAAAGGTAATGCGGTAAATAAACAAAAAACTATACCATTAATCGTGTTGCCATAATTGTATCCACTTTTGTGTTTGTGTTGGGTCTGAAGTTACTACTGCTGAGTTACTATTGAAGACTACCACTGCTAGCTTTGGAGTATTACAGCTGAAGGCTTTATTGGGTGTTACCACTGTTAGTATGTGAAATACCACTGCTGGGCAACATTACTACTGAAGTTCAAGTTACCACTGCTGACACAAAATTACCACTGCTGACTGAAGATTACTGCTGATTTTGTGTTACCACTGCTGCAGAGTTGCGATAAGGAAAGGATTGTGCAGATTGGAGATATGGACAAGATACGATTATTTTGGACATTTTGTAGAGATTATCTTGTTTAGATTTACATTCCTAATTGTAAACTTGTAATTCGTATAAGTAGATAACTGATAGAAGGTTAGAGATACGAGTTCATAAGTTTTTGTTTTAGAATTAGAAGCCTCAAGATTGTTCTTGAAATCCCTGCAATTGAGAAGAGTTGCACGTCTGATTTGAGCCTGTTCAAATCAGATTGGGGCTTTGGTTGTAATCATTAAGCTTGTGATCAATATACAATCTGTTCTTAAATTCATTGTTAGTTTATTCAAAGAGTTATTCCGCAAACTTCTTTGATTTAGTTTTCTGTTCTTGTTAAATTGATCCTGGCAAGTGGTATCAGAGCTGGTATTAATTCAGAAAACCAATTAACAATTGATACCCAGGAAACTGTTTTGGTTTCTAAAGTTCCCATGCTCAAACCCAATGAATTTGACATGTGGAAAATCAGGATCCGTCAATACATGCTTCTCACAGACTATGGAATGTGGGAGGTTGTTGAAAACGGACCTGGAACTGATGAGGAAGCTGCTGAAGGAGGAGCAAGACCCCCTCCCAGATCTGATGCAGACAGAAAAAGAAGGCAAACAGAGATGAAGGCTTTAAGTACTCTGTTGTTGGCTATTCCCAATGAATACCGAAACCATATGATCTGAAACTGAAACCGAAACCAAAACCAAAATCGATACCCGAGCAACTCGTGACCCGAAAAAGCCGAAAATAAGGATATCTGCTGAGTCGCAGGTCGGGTTCGGTTCTCAAAATTTACTATCCGTGGGTACCCGCCCCGACTAGTATATATCTAGTTTTTTAAAAAGGTGTATTTTTAAATCTTATTTACCAAAAGGGTTTACATTTAAATATATTTACCATTTAGGTGTTATTTTCCTTAATTTTTTTAATCTTTCTTAAAGTAAGAAAATAAGTGTGCGTTTGTGCCCTAAACTAATGGATGCTCATCTCACCGGCGCTCATCCCATCGGCGCTCAGTTTACCGCCGCCATATCTCTGCCACTCATCGCACTGCCTATATCATCGCCGCTCATCTCACCACTGCTATATCTTCACCGCCACTACTCACCGCCAGTGCAACACCATCGCGATCACTGCTCCTCTCGACACCATCGCCATCTCTGTTAAGTTTTTCTGTTAATTTAACATTTTTATTTGGTAAGAGAGATCGAGACAACTCTTACTTGAGATCGAGACAACTCTTGATAACTCATTTAGACCATGGTTTAATTATCTAACTCTGACCACCAAGACCAACATATGTGATTTGAATTCAACTTAACTTTATTGTGTATGAGAGGGAATAGATTTCATATTCAAAATGGGAGGTAGACTTCTTCTAGAAGAACCTATATGTTAATTGTTAAGTATGACAGAGGACCTGTTTTGCAATTTTGGCATACTAGGTTCGATTTATGGGGTAAGCATGTGGCGATACCCTGACTATGAATCGGCTTTCGGGTCAGTCCCATGGTTGTTGAGGATTAGCCAGGTGCACGTATAGATCTCGAATACCTCGTCGACTTCGCATCAGGACGTGTGCATGAGTTATCTGCCTAAAAAAATAGAAGTGTAAGCAAGTAAGCAACATAATCATTTTCGCACACGCCGTCGCCACGGCCAACGGCCCCACCGCCGCCACCACCACCCACGCCGCTACCGCCGTCGTGACCACCGCCACCACCATGGCCCTCGTGACTACCACAACCACCACGACTATCACCGCCACTGCCGTCACGGCCTCCGCCATGACCACCACCGCCGAGGCCGCCGCCGTCATGACCACTGTCACGAGGCCACCGCCACCACCATGGTCACCGCCGTCGAGGCCGCCGCCGCTGTCGGTGAAATATTTGAAAAATGGAAAATGAAAAGGGATGAAAAATGCACAACTAAACGAGTTTTCTAAGAATGGAAAATGAAAACTCCATCATCTGAAGTAAACGAGTTTTCTAAAATTTTCATTGAAAACTGAAAATGAAAATTCAACTCCATTTTCTGAAAACGTTTTATAAGAAAATGAAAACACTTTTTCACAAATGAAGATAGCCTTAATGTTGCTATCAAATACAATATTAATTTTCTTAAAAGCAAGGCTTCATAATATGATTTAAAACTACTAATTAAAATTACAAAGATGTGTATGAATGCTATTATTTATATTCAAAACGACACTAAAGAGCTTGATTTCTTCATTTTACGGAGTGGCCTTAATTACCCATTTGTGCTTCCTCATCCCGAATCTCTCAATAAACCAATTATTGTACTTGTATACAAAAAGTTCTCAATAACAATCTCAATCACCAACCCACTTCCAAGTTCCAACTCCAGATAATATCATGCTTCGATAAACTCTTACACTTGGGAGGAAAGACTCCTACTTGTTGCTTGCTTGTGGAGTTGTTGACACAATCCAATATTCCCCATGTAGGAGTTGCTCTCGAATGTATTGAATACTTCTCCCTAGGGTATGCGCCTTTCAAGATGGTTGAATGACACATTCAAAATGGCAAAGGAATCCTGTTGCAACAATGATTGTTGAGAACTTTCTCCTGATAAACTGCTTTGGGAGAGATCCAACGATTCAGGATTCTTTAGGTTCCCAATGATTTTGGTGATTTTAATATCACCGACCATTTAAGTGTAATTGAAATTAACACGTGCATGAATGGGGTTTTAAACTATGATGTAATACAACTTAGGCAGTGCAAAGTGCACAATTGTATAGACGAGTTTGATACCAGACATGAAGAGATGGTGGGGTCAAGGTTATAAATTTCTTCATATGACATTATTTGGAAACACATGTTTAATTAAACAGTTGTTCGGGAGTAGATTTGTTCATGCATAGTTTAATAAAGTTATCGGTTACAAAAGTAATAAAATATTTTATACCGTAAAAGAAACTTGTTTGACTCCCTAAATAATTCAAAACATATGTTGTAACACATTTATATTAGATGCAACCATTGTTGTAAATGAATAAATCCCCTTTTATTGAGTGTGTTATATGTATATACAGGGACATGTTTTGTTAGAAACCTCATTTTTCTTAGGAACTGAAGGATTGTTCATAACGCGATACATGACATATTCATTAGGGTCATGATATTGCCACGGAGATAATTTATTCTTCCACAGCAATTTTTTAGAAAATTACTATTTTACCCTTTCTCTTTCTTTCAAACCCATTAATGATAAACCTTTTTCTTTCTTCAAAGATTCAAACCCATCAAACCCTTTCTCCAAGACTGATTATTGATTAGGTAACCATCATCCGAGCAAGGCGATGGAGTGGTTGCTCAAGGCGGCGTCTACCTCCATTGACGAGTTTCCATCTCTCGATCCGTCGTTTTCCGGCGTCATATCGCACAACCACCGCCATAGCCACCACCGGCAGGTGGCGAAGAGAAGAAATCAACGGAAAACAGCACCGATATCGGAAAACTCTTCGTTCACGGATCTCCTTAGCGGAAGAATTAACGGCACCGCCATCCGCCGTCCTAATCCGACGGCGAATCCGGAATCTAGGGATCACCGGACGACTCCAATGGATTATTTTTCAGCCGCCTTCAAGCCACCTAGTCCAAATGCCACAATTCAACCTCACCGCCGGAGATAACCATCACCACAACCACAATTTCCAGCAACACCACCATTTCTCCTTCCTGCAGGACAGTTTCGTACCGACGGCGACGACGACGGTCGGTGGTGGTAGCAGCAGCGGAAGAGGGGGAGAGGAGAGAGTTACAACTTGAACTTCTCGATGACATCATCGCCATCATCCGGTGGCGCCCTTGCTCCAGGTTACAGTAGGGGGACCTTCAGTCCAATTTACCATTCTCTCTTTTGCCATAATCATGACCATATCCAAAGGTTTCAATCGTTTTCCATTGACGGATCAACACCTACAAATCTCCCTGTCTTCATGATGTCCGATCATTTCCCGACGAACACCGGCAATTACCAAGGTCTGGTGAGGAAAAGAGAAAGGGTTTGATGGGTTTGAGGAAAGAGAAAGGGTATGATCGGTTTGAGGAAAGAGAAAGGGTAAAAATGTACTTTCAAAAAAATTGCTGTGGAAGAATGAATTATGACCGTGGCAGTATCACAACCCTATTCATTAGGAATATGGATATATTATTCTATTTATTTTCAAGACAGGACATTGACATATACTATTACTCAGTAAATCAATGATAATAAACATTTTAAATTAAATTATATATTAAAAGCTAACAAATAAGACATTAAAAAAAAAGCTAAATCACATATATATCGTGTTAGAAAAATTGCACATTACACGATGGTTTACCTCAGGCTTAACGTGACATGAGACACAAGCCGTGAGCTACGGCACGTCATGACGGCTGTTGTAGCAAGCCTTTTTGAACAATAATTCACTCGAAACTAAATTTTCACTATTCTAAATTATTTGTTGAAATACTCTGGTCGTGGTATCCTTATTGATTTGCTTTGTCCTTCTATTGAATTAAAAGATCTTTTAATGCTCGAACAACAAAATTCTTTTTTTTACACTGAATTTGATATATATATATATATATATATTTAATGTTGAAATGTATACAAATAGATATATGAAAACATTGTTGGTTAATAGATAAATATGTCAAAATCAACAAATAATTATTACTATGGAATATAATTCTTTTAGGAAATTGAGTGTAAAATGAGTAAACAGAATATTAGTTGTGTACCTCAACAAGATTCACTTTAAAACTAATAATTACAAATAAACGTATAAAATCAATATATTTATTCTCTGGAATACATTATACATGCATTATACAATAACTTAGGTTCTATTATTACTAAGTGGCGTTATCCATTTACCCTTCCACATCCTTAATCGCTCAAAGAACCACTCAATATACCTTGTGTATAGAAAGTTTCCAAAAACGATACCTATTGCCAACCCACCTCCGACTCCAGAAAATATGACGATCCAATCAACTCTATCACTTGGGAGAAAAGACTCGGACAAGTTGTTTGTTTGTGGTGGTGTTGAGACCTTCGGATTTTGGCATTCCTTGGATAAAGGTTTTCCACACAATCCAATATTCCCTATGTACGAGTTATTCTCAAATGTATCGAATTGTTTACCTTGAGGTATACGCCCTTCAAGTTGGTTGAATGATACATTTAGAATGGCAAGGAAGCCAAGTTGCAACAATTGTTGAGGAATTTCTCCAGATAACTTGTTTCGAGAAAGATCCAAAGATTCAAGATTCTTTAGGTTTCCAAGTGATGACAAGACACGTCCAGAAAAATGATTGTTGGAAAGGTTAAGTGATTCGAGCCCACGATGATCTTCTAAAGACTGTGGGATTTCTCCTTCAAACTTGTTACCAGAGAGATCGATAGCCGTGAAAATGTTCAAGATACGAGTGTATTCCGTTTTGACTCCTTTGTTTGTAATGGTCATAGAGTATGGAAACACCGTGTCAAATCTTTCTATGGATACCTCTAACTGCAAGTAAGAAGAGCCGCCACTATAAGCCGATTTCATTGCTCTCCAACCTTCGAAATACTTCTGGTGCAATTGACCACTAAAACCATTGTTAGAGAGGTCTATGATTCGTAAATTGGGAAATTGTGAGCTGATAGTTGTCACGCTTTGAATTGCACCATGAAACTTGTTGGACCGCAAAATGAGAACTTGCAATTTGTCAAGAGTTCCCAGCCAAAACGGAAAGGTGTCCTCGAAAGAATTATCACCAAGAGAGAGAACTTCTAAGTTGGTACAGTTTGTCAACGATTTTGATATTTGACCGACAAACTGATTTTCGCTCAAATCGATCCTCTTCAACGGGCTTCCGTGAGTAAATGCATTCATCATTGGACCTTGGAAGTTGTTTCTTTTAAGATCCAACACCAATAAGGAATTGCTCAAATTGCCAAAACAAAGAGGAAGATTTCCAGTTATGTTGTTAGAAGACAAATCTAAGAGTTGGAGAGACTTTACTTCACATATTAACGGTGGTATTTCTCCTTCTAGAGCATTATACGAGACATCATAATAAACCATGGTTTTTGGCGGAAGTGGTAGTCGTCCTTGTAGCTGATTAGCTGCGATGCTGAAATATTTCATACGAGCCCATGGCAGAAAATGTTGATGTTGAAAACCAGTGATGAAGTTGAACGAAAGGTCAATCATTTCTAATGTATCTCGGTTCTTGTTCCAACTCCACTCTGGTATGAGGCCATCAATTTTGTTGTTATAGAGGAATAAGATTCTTAGTTTATGTTGGAAGTGCAAAAAGGCAGGGAATTCTCTCAAATTGCATGATGAAAGGTCAAGGTTTTTTCAATTCCGGTAAGGTGCCATTGGTGTAATTTTTCGTGGCCACGATTGATATCCTGTTACCACCAAGAAGGAGACTTTCGAGTTTGTTAAATCCTAGAAACATGTCTATGTCCACCCCACCACTAAAGTTGTTTCGTTGTAATCGAAGATCTTGAAGACCCTTAAAGTTTGAAAATGATCTTGAAATTGGTCCTTCCAAATGATTTTGACTAAGGTTTATCTCACTTAGTTCAGTTAGATTCATAAACCAAGATGGGATGTGACCAAAAAGGTAATTTTTTCTCATCCCTAAAACACTAAGTCTGGTTAGGTTTGCAATAAAGGATGGGATCTCACAGTATAGGTTCATTCGATATACATTAAGCTTATTAAGCCTGGTTAGTTTAGCAAGCCAATCTGGTAAGCATCTCTTATCAAAGTTGCTATCACTAAGATCCAAAGTAGTGAGTTCAGTAAGACTTACCAATGAAGGAACTGTGCCCGTGAACTCATTTTGACTGAGATCTAAGATGGTAAGCTGTGTCATGTTAGCAAGCGAGCCAGGAATAGGCCCTGAGAAAGAGCAGTCGCCTAGACTCAAGTGAATCAAATGATTTAGGTTCTCGATGGATTTTGGAATTATCCCAGAAAAGCCTGTTGAGAATAGATTTAGATCCTCAAGTAAGCTATTGTTATGAAATTCAGGCAAAACACCGGTGAGGTTGGAATTGGATGCCACATCAAGAAATTTCAACTTTGGTAGTTGAAGTATAGCTGTAGGGAATTCATTTCGAAGCAAGCAATTTCTAAGGACGATTGACCTCAAGGAAGAAAGTTGGCTAGGAAATGAGGTACTGAAGAACTAATCTCGACCCCCGAGAGATGCAGTTCTTTGAGTCGAGTTAAGTTTTTCACTAGTTTCTCTAAGCTAGGATTTTGAAGCTTTAGTGGGTTCCCGGACAAATCTAACGAATACAATTGTGTTAATTGTGAGATTTCTTTGGGGATTTGGCCACTAAATCTAGAGTAAGAGAGATTGAGGCTTCTTAAATGCTTAAGGCGATCAATCTTTGACGAAATTGGAGATTCTAGAAAGTTGTTCATCGCGAGGTTAAGCGTCTGAAGATGAACAAGGTTGAAGAGATTGCTGCTAGAGTTGAGAGGGCCATAGAGAAAGCTATCGCTCAAGTCAAGGCCGATCACGTGGACATCCCCTTCTTGATTGCTACACACCACTCCATCCCACGAACAACAACCAGAACCATGCAACGATGCATTACTTGTGATCTTCCAAGAATCAAACTTTCGAAACCCGGGAGCTTTAACAGACACATGAGGAAAACTTTGCTTAAAGTGGTACAAAGCCAAACATTCCTCGTCGTGGCTTGATAATGATTTAGGGCATGTGACAACGAGAAACATGAATAGAAATATTTTCTGCAGGAAGCCGAAATGATGAAACCATGGAGCCATGAAGACCAGATGACCCCAACGGTTGTTTACGTAGATTAGATGAAAGCTGAAATGAATGTGTAATTAATATGGATAGGTTTGTTTGTGTGGATGTTATATACACAATAATGTATGTATGATATGATATGAAAATATAAGATGGAAAATGAGCCACGAATGATAGTTGAAAAGGACTTCACATAAATAGACCATGTTTTTCGTCCCTGTAGCCTATAGGTTGGTTCAAACATTCTATTTTCATCCTTACGATTTCCTAGTTATGGTTTTTGTTACTATGGTTTCTAATTCATTGTTGTTTTTATTCTTAATACTATCTCTGTTAAAAGACTGTTAAGTTAAGGGGCATTTTTGTGTTATTTATCTCTAAATCCTATTTTCTATTAAATATTTTAAAATTTTATGTGTGAATATTTACTTTGTGTGGTCTGTCATTTATTTGGTGGTTAGATTGAAATTTTTGAAACTTAAAGAGGGAAAAGTGAGAGAAAAACAAAAAGATGAAGGATGAAAATATACAAGTAAACTATGAGAAGACTTCAAAGTTTAAAGTCTTTAACATCGATTGTGATAGTGTGGAGGGACGCAATCACATAAACCTCTTAAATGGTTAACATTTTCTATTTTTCTTCTTTTTAAATATAATTAAAGTCATATACCAACTATTATTGACTAAATATACCAAACTTATATTTCATTCCAATTTTAAAAATACAATAAATGTAATTGGATTTATGATCAATAATAAATTATGGGGATTGGAAACATTTCAAAGCTTTCATTTTATCTTATTATGTGTAGTGATAAATAATAATATTGACAGGTTACATAACATGTTGACCGTATCAAAGAGGTGTAGTTCAAGTGGCAAAAGGCTTGGGGCTAGTGGATGGTATCCATTGGTCTCAGGTTCAAACCATAGAAGTAACACTTCGGCGATACCCCGGCTTTGGGCCGGCCTTCGGGTCGGTTCGGGTCCAGGTAACGGGCATGCCAGTCTATGGGTATGCGGGCTCGGCCATAGGTCGGGCTTATTCGTGCCTGGGCGGGTCCAGTCTATGTGGACTGGACCGGGTCGCTGCGGATTAGTCGGTGCTGCCCAATTGGATGCCCGGATACCGCGGGTGCGTGTGTGAGTTTATTGCCGTACAAAAAAAAAAACATAACATGTTGAGCGTAGCTGCAAGGTTAATATCAACTTCTTGTATTTAGCGAATAGTATTTGCTGAAACTTTTGGAAGTCTGTGAAATTGGAAATTTGGGATAGGAATTTGAAATTATTTTTTTTTACGGTTACATACTTACACATATACATTTGTGACCACTTTTTTCACTTAAGTTATTTATTCTCTTATTTCGATATTCTTTATATCATATTTATCATTTCAGTTTATGTTTTTTGTTTTCTTTTCATTTCAAAAAATGTTCGCAATTATTTATATAATTATTAGCTTTTAGTTTATTAAATAAATTTTCATGTTTGTAGTATTTGTTTTGTTACGTTACGTCTATATAATAAATAATAATTGCTTTTTATAGCATAAAACAATTAAAAAATATTTAAAAAATTACCTAGACACCGTGTCGGTTCCCAAATATAAAGAATCGGTGCAACTGGTTCCGGTTCCGGTTCCTTCATCCTAGGAATTGCCGGTTTCGGTTCCATAAATTTTGGCCGGATACCCTCTTTGCTCACCCCTAGATTGTCAGGTTGCCTAATCCTAGAAGAGTCCCTAGGAAAGAGCAACTGCTCATTTCCAACCCCAACCCAAAAATCCAGTTGCTCTTACCATATTTTATGATTCCACGAAACAAGCTTTGGGTATGAACGAGGATCATCGGATGCAAAATCGTTTGTAGAAACGTTGTTGAAGAAAACCTAGTAGCCAAGGTAGAATGATGGACATATAGCACCAGGAAGAGAGAGCGCATCAACATTAACATATCCAAAAAATTTGCCATGATTGATATCGAAGAAAAAACGGGAAAAGCAAAAAGTTCAGTGTATGTTAATCTGGATCTAATGACCGATGTCGTTTATATGATTAACTTGTATGTTATTAGCTTTAGAGTTTAGAGTTGGTCAATCATCTAAAGAATAATTATTATTTACGGAAATTAAGAAAATAAGATATTGCCAAGACAACGTCTAATATATATAGAAAACTATATTATCGGTTAAAGGATATCTCTAATACCCCAAACAAAGCAATAGGTTGTTGCCCAATAACTTCGAGTCCAACTTACAATCATGGTGAAAGTTATTGGTAGCACATGACTTAAGGCTTAAAAGGTGCTCACAAGTTCTACACACTATCCATTGGAACGAGTTGTTACAATATCAAACCACCGAGTTCTTCGAGGTCCTGCCTACTTGGTCATACTTGACTTAAGATGAACGAAATGAACCCGCCATGTCCCACTCAGAAGTACGGATAAATTGTTTAAGATCATTTATGCAAATTACGATCTATGCAATTAATATTAATTGAAGCAATCATAATAGTTTATGTAATACAAAATAAATGGACCATTTAACCATTGGCCAAACACAACGGGCTCTTAGGCTAGCTCCTAATAATTTACAGAATATAACATTTGCAGATTATCAAACTTCAACACTTAAAAGAAAAACTAACAAAAAAAGTTATACTTATAATACCACTTAATCATGTGACCAAGTTTGTAACCACTTTCTGTTTGTTGCCTTTGGTTTGGTAAGAACTGAAAAAAGGTTAGATATCTACATACCAATGCAGGAAATATAACTTGATTATGCAATCAAACACGTTATCACATTACTTAAAAGCAAGGCTTCTTGGTGAGTTACAACTAATAATAATAAATTACAAAGAAGCATATATGAATGCTATTATTAAAATTAGAAACATTACTAAAGAGCTTGATTCCTCCGTCTGTTACTAAGCGGCCTTACCCATTTGTCCTTCCTTATCCTAAATCGCTCAATGAACCAATCGTTGTACCTTGCATATAGAAAGTTCCCAAAAATAATCCCAACTACCAACCCACTTCCAACTCCACAGAATGTCACGATCCAATCAACTCCTTCACGTGGAAGCAAAGACTCAGACATGCTCCTTGTTTGTGGAGGTGCTGACATTGTTGAATTTTGGCGTTCCTTTGACAGGATCTAAATATCAAGTTCAGAAAACTTAATCAAAGAAGTTTGCGGAATAACACTTTGATTATAGGAACAAAACAATGAATTGAAACAAACTGAATGTGTATTGATTTCAATAGCTTAATGATTACAACCACAAGCCCCAATCTGTTTGAACATGCTCAAACAGACGTGCAAATCTTCTCAATTGCAGGGATTACAAGAACAATCTTGAGGCTTAGAATTCTTAAACAAAAGCTAATGAAAAACTCGTATCTAATAATGAAAACCTATCAGCTATATATACGAATTACAAGATAACAATAAGGAAACTAGATTGACAAGATTATCTCCAACTGAATCATATCTTGTCCATATCTTCAATCATCGCAATCCTTTCCTTATTATGAAGTTGTCAGCAGTGGTAAGACAAAAGCAGTGTTAACCTTCAATCAGCAGTGGTAATCTTGTACAGGCAGTGGTAACTTTCCAAGAGCAGTGGTAAGTTGATCTTCAGTGGAAACACAAATACTAGCAGTAGTAACCTTCAGATAAACTAGCAGTGGTAACAACTCCAAAACCAGCAGTAGTAATTCCATAGCTGACAGTGGTAATCCTCAGCAGTGTTAACCACAAGATCATCAGCAGTGTTAATACATCAGACTCAACAATCTCCCCCTAACTTAACTTCTCAACATGAGGAGCTAAGTTTGTGAGTCTGATCTTCAAGTAAGTCTTCAACTTCTTTACTAGCAGTCTTGCAGCTTTTGTAGGTTCACCACTTGTACTCAGATTGACATTCATCATACACTGCAGCCTTTGTATATCAAGTGCATCAGTCTCACATTCTTCCAGATAATACTCCATGTCTCCATCATTGATTCTCAGACTGTAAACCTTGCACTTTTCAAACCATCTCCACTCCTTCACAGCTTCACAGTTCCTGTTCTTTACATCTAGAAGTCTGAATGGTTCAAACAACCAAAACAAACAATCTAGTGCAGCCTTCCTCTTTTCAGCTTGATCAGGATTATCTCTGTCATTCACAGCTACATTAATCACTGTGCATCTCAGATCATACATCTCCTGCAAGTTCTCTCTTGTACATGCTTCCAATATATTCATCCATTCAGAATCACGTAGTTCTGATCCATCATCCAACCTTACAACATACCTCAGGTTTTGATCAACTCCCCAACCTGTGACTTTCTTAGGTTTCTGCTCAATCATCTTTTCATCAAAATACCTTTTATTTACCTCTAGCAGTTGTTCTCTCAATCTTTCTATCAACTCTTTATCAAGCTCAGACAAGTTTCTGCTTTCTCTTTCACTTCCAACATACTACCCATCATAATTGGCTCAAAATCATATCTCTTGTCCATCAGAAAGAAGCTCATCCTTCCTTTCTCAAAATTTACTGAAAACACCCTATTTTCATAGGTGTTCCAAGAGATAACCTTTCGTTCACCTATGTTGTCATTCTGATCTCTTTTTCTGTTCTTCTTTAGCTCAGCCTTGGTCTTTGAGAAAGCAAACATTATCTTCAAATCTTCAACAAGCAATCTAGCTTCCTCAAAGTCTTCAATCTCCTTAGTACAAGAAATCTCATACATCTTCTTCAGATCAGCTCTTGACAGTTTTTTGAAAATTCCAAGGTTGCTGGCAAACACTTCATTAGTTCCATCACTCCTGAATACCTTGAAATAATCAATCTGATTATTCTCAAAGAATATCCACATAGAAACATTTGAAGGCTCTTAAATCTCTTTGGTCATCTTCCCCTTCTTAGCAATTGATTTCTTCCTTTTTGACTTAGATGACTCAATTCCTTCAATCTCTTTGCCTTTTTGCTCTGAAGGAATGATGCTCTCAACTTTATCAGCTTCTTTCACTTCCTTTTTCTCAGTTTCTTGAACAACTGTCTGAACAGGATCAGCCACAGTCTCCTTTGTCATCTCCTCATCAACCTCAGGATTACCTTCAGTAGTAACCTGGTTTTCAATTTGATCTCTCTTCCTCTTCCTTTGAACTAATGCAACCTCCTCAGTTTCAACATGTTGCTCTTCTAAGGCTTCCAGATGCATTGCTTCTCTGGTGACATTGTACTTGTTCTCAATTGTTTCCAGATCCCACCTGGCAAAGTATTGAACTGGCTTTCCAAGAGCATCAGACAGATACCTCACCATTATCCTTCTCTTTTCTGTCATAGCCTTTGAAGTTGTCTTCTTTTGAGTCCTTTTCACAGGCTTCTTCTTTTCAACCTCTGGTTCTTCCTTATTCCACTCTTCTTGCATTTTCTCAGCCTCAATTCTGTCATTCTCAGCAATCCTTGCCAACTCCTCTTTTCTTTTCTTTTCTTCTTCCTCTTCAATCTGTAGAATCAATTCATCAGTGATAATATCTTCAGTTACTGGATTCACTACTTGCTTGAATCCCATCTCCTCATCATCAGACTCAACCAGATTTTGATTTTCTTCCACTGTCTTCTTTTTGCCCTTGTCTTTTGGATCAACAATGACCTCATCTTTCTTCTTTGTTATGACAGGCTCTTTGATAACTACACCCTTGGTTGTTTTTGAAACCTTAGGCAGTTTCAAAAGTAACTCAGCAACTGTAACTTCATCTTCATTCACTTCCAAAGCAGTTTCAGCTTCAACCCCTGTGCCAACTTGTTTGTTTTCCTCCCCCTTAGCTTCAGTCTCCGTCTCAACTGCAGGTTCATTCACAACCTCAGTTTCCTCAACAGCAACAGACTTTTTCTTTTTCTTAAACTCCCCCTTCACCTTAGATTTCCTCTCCCCCTTTGTGAATGCAACCAAAGTGGAGTATTTTTTGTTAAGTGCTGCAATCCTCAAATGCATAGAGGCAACCAGAGCACCTTGAGTTTTGATCTTGTTGAGCAATTCTCCAATCATTGCATCCTTATCTTTGATAAGCTGATTTTGGACATCAATCACTTCCTCCAGCAGATCCAATCTTTCTTCATGAGACTTGTGCTTTTCATCATGGATGTGAAAGTTCTTTTCATATGCCTTCAAGTCCTTGGCAATGGCTGTGAAGTTATCCATCAATTCTTGGTGTGAAAAACTGCCCTCACCAGGTTTAGGAGTGTTTACCTCCATTACTGGATCTTTGAGCTTTTTGGCACTAGTCGTCAGCCTTGCTGAAGCACTAGATGCCCCCTTGGTTTCTTGGCACCTGGGACCTCCCGTTGATTTCTCAATAGGAGTTGCCGTGGTGGGGGTCTTAGCTATGTTCAAACTGTCCTGATGCACACCTTGTGCAACATCAGTAGTTTGAGCCTCACCAACCACATGCCCTTCCATCTCCTTAGAGGGAACCTTCTTTAGACCTGAGTGGGGCATCACTCCAGGGGTTTCCCATTGGATAGTATCAGAAGGAGAGTGCTCCAACTGTTGGCTTAAAGGCTCTGGGGGTTTAGAACCAGAGGAGGAAGGAGCTCCCCTGTTCTTTCTGATATATTGTTTGAGTGAGGGGTGGGGGTAGAATCAAGGGACTGTGGGATTGTATCAGTGATAGGTGTGGGTAGGTCATCAGTGGGAATGCTTGGTTATGTGGGCTGCAAGCCTGATGCCTCACCTTGTAGGTGGTTCACTCTCATCATTGTAGAAAACAATGGAGTGAATTGGTCATTAGAGCCTTCTGCAGGTCTCTGCATATTGGCAAACACCTTATGACCAAGAGCAGAGCTCTTATAGATGTCACCATGGATTGGTACAGCCGTCAATTCTTTAGTGATAACTTCTTGGACAAATCTTGGGAACATATAAAAAGTTTTGACTTTAGAATTGTTAATGTTCTCAAGATTGTACACAAGATCATCAAAAATCATTTGTGAAAAGTTAAACACCTGATTAGTGGCCAAGCAGACCAAAGCAGAGGCAATGGTACTGCTAAACTCACCAAAACTGGTGGTTTTCTTTGAAAAACAATGCAATAGGGTATGCACAAAGAACCTCCACTAAGGGTAAAATTTACCCTTAAGGTATTTTACAGAAGTGCGAGAGCCTGTATACTCCATTCTGATAAAAGCTTCTATGATGACTGAGGGTGTAAGCATAGAAATACCTCCTTCATCTTGTAGTTGAAGATGGAATCTGATTTTTGCAGGGGTAAGGGTTAGTGATTGACCACAGATGGTGGTCTGAATGATTTTGACCCCTTCTTCTTCTTGAATAACTGCATTCGACCAGAAATCGTGCATATGTTGAACGTAGATTGTTGGATTGATGGTCGCGGCATAGGCAATATGAGATGATGCCAAGAAATCAAGAATGTCTTCAAACCCTTCGGAATTGGCATCTTTTGTGAAATATCCCACCTTATTGTGATCCTTGATGAAACACATAGAATCCATGATCGATTACACAAAGAAAACACTAAAATCAAAAGTAGAATCAGTACTGGATCGAAATTCCAAGAACACTGAGAGAGAATTGAAGCAGAATCGCAAACGTTTTTAGAGAAAAAGTGCAGAATAGCCGTTAGTGAAAAAGGCGGTCAAGTTAGGGCTTTTATAGTGAACTGATGAGCAGGGGTAACTACCACAAGCAGGGGTAACGAACACACGTAGTGGTTTAAGTCAACAGCAGTGGTAAAATTTCACTAGCAAAGGTATTCGTTAAAAGCAGTAGTAAAAGTCACAAGCAGTGGTAATTACTCATGCTAGGTAAAAAGCAGTGGTAAAATGTAATAGCAGTGGTACCATGCGCATGTGCAGTTAAAAGCAGTGGTAAAGTGTAATAGCAGTGGTACCAAGTGTGCATAAAGTGAAAAGCAGTGGTAAAAAGACACTTATATAACTAGCAGTGGGAAAGATCAATCAGTGATAAAATCTGCCAGCGGTGGTAATGTGCGAATGTGCTAGCAGTGGTAATGTGCGAATGTGCTAGCAGTGGTAATGTGCGAATGTGCTAGCAGTGGTGATGTGCGAATGTGCTAGCAGTGGTAATGCGCAACACTAGCAGTGGTAAAGACTTGGATATGAAAATCATGTTTTGTGATATTGACACTGCTAGTAAAAGTAATTCCAACTAAGCAGTGGTAACATCCTTATACGTTGTACGACCAAACCAAGAACTTCACCATGTATCTGCACCATTCACAAACTCATTAAAATACCAAAGAAAATAAAAACAAAAAGGAAGAAAGTATACAGAAAAAGTACAAATAAAAGTGTAATAAAGAGAAGGGTTATTCAGAGTTCATCATTCCAACACCTGTAACCAAAAATGTAAACCTGCCTACATCAAAAGCTTTTGTGAACAGGTCTGCATATTGATCATCAGTGTGGACTTTCAGAACTTGAATTAACTTCTTTTCATTATAGTCTCTAATAAAATGGTACTTGATCTCTATATGTTTGGTCTTGGAGTGCTTGACTGGATTGTTGACAATACTAATAGCACTGTTATTGTCAATGTAGATTGGTGTCTGCAAGAATGAAAGACCATAGTCCTGCATCTGATTTTGAATCCATAGCACTTGTGAGCAGCATTGTGAAGCAGCTATGTATTCAGCCTCCGTTGTTGATTGTGAAACAGTGGTCTATTTCTTGCATTGCCATGAGACCAATCTTCCTCCCAAGAATTGACATCCTCCTGATGTAGACTTTCTATCCAAGTTTGCTCCTCCATAATCACTATCTGTATAGGCCACCAAATCAAAAGAAGAGTCATTTGGATACCAAAGTCCCAACCTTGGTTGACCTTTGAGATATTTGAATATCCTCTTGACTGCATGTAAGTGTGACTCCTTTGCCCTAACTTGATACCTGGCACAAACACAAATAGCAAACATAATATCAGGTCTAGAAGCTGTAAGATACATCAATGATCCAATCATGGATCTATAATGATGAACATCAACTTCCTCCCCCTCAACATCAGCAGTGAGGTGTTTGTGTGTTTCCATTGGTGTGCTGGCTGGTTTTGCATCATTCATTCCAAACTTTTGAAGCGTAGTAGCCACATATTTGGACTGATTGATAAATATCCCATCTGTCTTCTGCTTGACCTGTAAACCAAGAAAGAAAGTTAGCTCTCCCATAGAACTCATCTTAAATTTCTTATGCATCAATTCCTCAAACTCCTTGCACATATCATCCTTTGTAGACCCAAAGATGATATCATCTACATAAATCTGCACCAAAAGCATGTCAGTCTTTGTCCTTTTGATAAAAAGAGTCTTATCAATGACACCTCTCTCAAATTTGTTTTCCAACAAATAGGAGGACAAGGTATCATACCAAGCCCTAGGTGCTTGATGAAGACCATACAATGCCTTCCTCAATTTGTACACTCTATCAGGATATTTGGGGTCTTCAAACCCTGGTGGTTGACTGACATACACTTCTTCATCTATAGTGCCATAGAGAAAGGCACTCTTGACATCCATCTGATAGACTTTGAATCCTTTGTAAGATGCAAATGCCAAGAATAGCCTGATGGCTTCTATTCTGGCAACAGGTGCAAATACATCATCATAGTCTATGCCTTTTTCTTGAGTGTACCCCTGTGCTACCAATCTGGCCTTGTTCTTGATAACAATGCCTCTCTCATCAGTCTTGTTTCTGAAAATCCACTTAGTGCCAATGACTCTGTGTCCTTTTGGTAAATCCACCAAATCCCAAACATGTTGTAGGACAAACTGCAGCAATTCCTCTTGCATGGCCTCTAGCCAACTTGGGTCCTTCATAGCATCTGTTGCTTTCTTTGGTTCAGTCTATGAAAGAAAGACTGATATCATACTCAAGTGTGGATTAGGAAGGTTTTTGCTTTGCTTCCTTGTAATCATATGAGACTGAATGTCCCCTATTACCAGAGTAGGTGGATGATTCTTCTGTGTTCTTGTAAGATGTAGGGGTTCTTCAGTCAAATCCACCCCTAGATTTGAATCATTCACTTCTGGTTCTTGATCCCATTGAGGTCCCTCTTCTAAAGTAGGTATGCCTTCTAGATTCTGAGAGGGTGAGGATTCCTCAATTGGTTGATCATCACTCTTCTCAGCTCCAGGTTCTGTTTGATCATCTGAAGTTGATTCAACAGTGGTACTAGCATCATTGGTGTCCTCAAAGGGCATGGGAAACATAACAAATGTGGGACCTGATTCTTTGACTTGCTCTGTACCTGAACCTGTATTCACTGTATAGCTCATATTCAAAGAGTTAGTTAGTGAATCAATATCAAATAGCCAATTGGGACCACTTCCAGGTATGTTAGGAGTGTTCTCATTGCATTTGACATTGTCACTTTCTTCTATGATCCTTGTAGAACTATTAAAAACTCTAAGTGCTTTGCTCTGAGAAGAGTATCCAACAAAAAATCCATCATCAGATTTGCTCTCAAATTTGCCTAAGTGAGTTTTGGTATCAAGAATTGTGCAAGGACACCTAAATGGTTGTAAAAATTCTATATAGGGTTTCTTTTTCTCAAAAAGTTCATAGGGTGTCTTGCCTTTTGATTTGACTATAAGAACTCTGTTTTGGACATAACAAGCAGTGTTAACTGCTTCTGCCCAGAAAGTGATTGGAAGTTTAGAGTCAGCCAACATAGTTCTTGCAGCCTCAATTAGTGTCCTATTCCTCCTTTCAGCAACACCATTCTGTTGAGGAGTTCTAAGAGCACTGTATTGTCTCTCAATACCTTTTTCCTCACAAAAGCTATTCAAATCAGCATTCTTGAATTCAGTGCCATTGTCTGATCTAATGACTTTTACCCTAAGGTTTGTCTTGTTTTCCACTCTAGTCACAAAGGGTTTGATCAGTCCACTTGTCTCATCCTTTGTTCTCAGAAAGTAAACCCAAGTAAACCCAGAGTAATCATCAACTATCACAAGACAATAGGATTTCTTGCCTATACTCATCACATTGGTAGGACCAAAAAGATCCATATGCAGTAACTGTAAAGGTGATGAGATAGTGTTTACTTCTTTGGACTTGTGTGAGTTTTTGTGTTGCTTACCTTTTAGACATGCTACACAATGATCATCACTTGAAAATTCCTTTGCAGGCAAACCTCTTACAAGGTTGTTTTTGACAAGTAAATTCATATTTTTAAAGTTCATGTGGCACATCCTCCTATGCCACAGTGATGATTCACTCACAGATGCTTTTGAAAGCAAACAGTTTAAGGATGTTAAAGAGGAAGCATCTTCAATGTCCAAACAGTAAACATTATCCTTCCTAGGTGTTCTTAACATTACTTTACTCTCATCTATCTTGTAGCCAGGAGCAAGAATGAGACATTCAGTATCAGTGAAAAATACACCAAACTTCTTGTCACAAACTTGAGAAACACTAAGCAAATTATACTTTAATTGCTCTACAAAATAGACATCATCAAAAGTCATCTTACCTTTTGATACCTTACCTTTGCCACTAATCTTACCTCCATTTGGATTATCCCCAAGGGCAACATGTCCACCTTCAAACCTTTTAAAGTCTTCAAGTAATGACATGATACCTGTCATGTGCCTAGAGCAACCACTATCCACATGCCAAAGACTGCTCCTTCTTCCTTGGTTGCTCTGCACATAGAATGAAACAGTTAGTGTCTTGAGGGAACCCAAGCCAATATGGTCTTGGGTTCTCCCTTTTCATTAACATAATTGACCTCTGTCAATCTGTTAAGTTTTAAAAGATAATCTTTATTAGAGATCTCATGACTGGAATATTTGGTTATAATGGGTTTTCTCAATGAAGACTTGTCAGTGGTAACATTGTTTGAGTTTCCACTGTTGTTATTGCTAACAGCAGTGTTAACTTGAGAAGTAGCAGTGTTTGAGTTATTACTGCTGATATTACTAGCAGCAGTGTTAACTTCCACACTATTAAAGCTGTTACCACTGCTATCAGAAGCAACACTGTTGTTACCACTGCTTGTTGAAGCAGTAGTATTGCTGAGTGAAGCTTTAGGTACCCATTTAGTAACCAACTTAACAGACTTCTTTTCAACCCTTTTCTTTTGAACTTTTCTTTTGGGTTGACTAGATCTGTTTTGTTTAGGAACAACCTTTTTGTGTGTATTGACAAATCTTCTAGCTTGATTTCTGTTTCTTTGATTAAATGGATTGAAATAACAATCTCTTGCTAGATGATTTGTCTTACAACAGATGAAGCATGGTTTTGGTCTGTTAATCTTACTCAGATCAACACCATGGCATTGAGCCCACTAGTTATTCCAGTTTCTTTTATTCCCTCTAGGATGATTTTTGTTTTGAGACTGTGAGGAAGTACCAGGTTCAACTACAGTCCTCTGAGTGTAGTGGTCCTTCCTACTTTCTTTCCTAGTTGTCTCAGTCTTTTTCTCTTTATTTTCTGATGACATGATAGATTTCCCCTTATCTTTCCTAGTAGTCTCTATCTTTTTGCTAGGAACAAATGGCATACCACCTTTCTCATTAGTGAGAATCTGGTGTTCATCAGGGATGGTTTCAGCACTGCTTTTCTTATCAAATTCCTCCTCAGAGTCAACTGGATCTACTCTATCCAAACCCTTTTTCAACTCACCTCTGTCTGTACTATGAAGTAGGTCAGTGGTGGGAGGAATGTAATTATGATTGTAAGGAGGAGGGGTAGTATTGTATCCTATACCCCTTTTCAAGTCATCAGTCACTTGAGCTCTAATGATTGATTCTAAAGCCTTAAAGGACTTTGAAAATTTATCTAGGTCTTCTTTGGCTTTGGACAATTCCTTCCTAGCACTCTCTACTTCCTCCTATTCTTTTGACAGTTTTCTCTCAAGCTCTTTCTTTTCCCACTTCCAGTAGTTATGGTCATATTCAAACTGAAGTTCATTGGCTTTGTAGGCCTTTATTTGATCCTCCAGATTGTCTATGATCTTAACATACTCTCTTCTTTCTCTCTCCATCTTCTTAATACTATCACTCATGGTCTGATTGTGATCCCTATACTTTTTCACAGTTTCTAAACAAGAATCAGAACAGAGTTTAGAAGATACCTCAGTGGGAATATCAGTCTCCTTGATTTCAGCCATGAGGGCTTGATTTTGAACTGCTTCTTCAGCATGATCACTCCAATCAAATCCTTGTCCTTCTTGAGAGACCAAAGCTTGAGATGAACTAGGATTTGAGTTGCTTCCCCTGTTGTTGAATCTAGGAGCTTGTGCAGATCCACTCCCATTATTCTGATTGTTGGTTGTTACACCTTTGCATTCTCTGGCAAAGTGCCCTGGTTCATTGCACTTGTAGCATCTCACATTTGACTTATCAAACCCAGCTTTATCTCCTCTCTTGAGATCAAAGTTGTTTCTTCCAGTTCTTCTGATGAATCTCTTCATTCTCAGGGTAAGCATGGCCATCTGCCATTTGATATCCATCTCTTCAAGATCATCTGCATTGATCTGATCCAAATCATCATTGATCAAGGATGACTTGACATGACTTGCTAAGAAAGCTTCCAGAACTGTATCCTCATTGATCTCCTGAGATGAACAAGAATTTACATTAGAAACAGTTTCATTAGCAGTAGTATTATAAGCAGCAGTGGTATTATTAAAAGCAGTGGTATTGAAAGAACTAGGGTTTTCAGAAGAAAGAAGAGCAGTATTATGAGTGTATCCAATGGGTCTTTTCTTCTTCTCCACTTCTGCTTCAAAGATCCTTAGGTCATTGTATAGATCTTCAAGTTCCTTGTCCTCCAAGTCATTTCCTTGCCTGAATGAGACAGTGTAAATAGTCCATTCCTCTCCAAGAGATCTGAGGAATTTTCTATTCACATCATCTTTGTCCATCTTCACATCTACAGTTGCTAGCTCTCCAATCAGCTTGTTGAATCTATCAAAGGTTTGTGTCATAGATTCATTCTTCAGGGATGTGAAGTTTTCATATTGCTGCTTCAGAATGGCTTTCTGGTTCCTCTTTGTGCTTTTGGTTCCTGAGAACCTCTTTTCAAGTGCAGTCCAGAGAGATTTGGCATCTGTATATGTACTGAACTGATGTTGGTATTCATTAGGAATAGCCAATAGCAAAGTACTCAATGCTTTCATCTCAGTTTGTCTTCTTTTTCTATTAGCATCAGATCTGGGAGGAGGTCTTGCACCTCCTTCAGCCACAGCTTCAACACCAGGTCCGTTTTCAACAACTTCCCACATCCCATAGTCTGTGAGAAGCATGTATTGACGGATTCGGATTTTCCACATGTCAAACTCATTGGGTTTGAGCATGGGGACTTTTGAGACTAAAACTGTTTCCTGAGTATCCATTGTTAATAAGTTTTCTGGATTAAAAACTAGCTCTGATACCACTTGACAGGATCTAAATATCAAGTTCAGAAAACGTAATCAAAGAAGTTTGCGGAATAACACTTTGATTATAGGAACAAAACAATGAATTGAAACAAACTGAATGTGTATTGATTTCAATAGCTTAATGATTACAACCACAAGCCCCAATCTGTTTGAACAGGCTCAAACAGACGTGCAAATCTTCTCAATTGCAGGGATTACAAGAACAATCTTGAGGCTTATAATTCTTAAACAAAAGCAAATGAAAAACTCGTATCTAATAATGAAAACCTATCAGCTATATATACGAATTACAAGATAACAATAAGGAAACTAGATTGACAAGATTATCTCCAACTGAATCATATCTTGTCCATATCTTCAATCATCGCAATCTTTTCCTTATTATGAACTTGTCAGCAGTGGTAAGACAAAAGCAGTGTTAACCTTCAATCAGCAGTGGTAATCTTGTACAGGCAGTGGTAACTTTCCAAGAGCAGTGGTAAGTTGATCTTCAGTGGAAACACACATACTAGCAGTAGTAACCTTCAGATAAACTAGCAGTGGTAACAACTCCAAAACCAGCAGTAGTAATTCCATAGCTGACAGTGGTAATCCTCAGCAGTGTTAACCAAAAGATCATCAGCAGTGTTAATACATCAGACTCAACATCCTTGGATAAAGGTTTTCCACACAGTCCAAGATTCCCTATGTAGGAGTTGTTGTCAAATGTATCAAAGTGTGCCCCTTGAGGTATTCTTCCATCTAGATGGTTGAATGACAAATTCAAAATGGCAAGAAAGTCTAGTTGCAACAACTGTTGGAGAATTTCTCGTGATAGCTTGTTTCGTGAGAGATCTGTTGATCCAGCTCTCCTAAGACCTGATGAAATGATAATGATCCTGAATCTTTACTTAGTGAATAGGTTTTTACTTCTGTTATAGCTTGAGGAATTATCACTGAGTCTGTTCAGTGATATTCCATGTTACTTATGCTGTAACTTAACTTTATAGATCAGGATCAGGATCAGGAGACTAACGAGTCTATTCTGCAGTCTACTGATCCTGTCCACTGAAGTGAAGACCTCCTCCTGAAGACATTAAGATCATACAAAAAGAACCATCAGCGACGTCGAAGAAATAGCTGATGACAGAAACAGCATGCTCGTGATCTGAAGACGGAACTCAGTGATAGCAGTCTGTTCACTATCGTATGACATCCTGAAGATTCATCAGGATACACGTGACCCTGAACGTCTCAAGTTTCAGGACTCTAGTCACTGATCAGTATCCTGATCCTGAAGGATTAGAACAATGTCTTAGTCTAATGCACAAAAGGATTACACGCCTTTTCTGACAATAGTACATAAGGGCAGTTACTTTACTGTTCCCTCCGTACTTATCAGACCATAAGGCAACTGTTTACAAACATCCTCTTTTGCACACCATGCAAAGAGTATTTGTTTATAGTAAATAGTACAACAGACCTCTCACATTGTGACACGTCACAATAGTAGGTCTGCATGCATTTAATGCATGGAGTATAAATAGGACGTGAAGAGATGTTCTCCATACTTCTTCTTCATCCTAATTCTACTCAAGTCCTTTCTCTCTTATCCCCTCTATCTTCTTTCTTTATTCTCTTCTCACTTAGTGCATAGTGAAAGAACTTAGATTGTTTAGTTTAGACTAATTGTCTTTTCTATTTCCGCAACAATCTGTAAATTCATATTGTTTATAAAACAAGAATTTAAAAGTGAGAAAATTGTGTGATTATATTCAACCCCCCCTTCTATAATCCCAATCACTATCCTTTCTTGAAGGTCACCTACTTGGGACCAACAAGTGGTATCAGAGCAGTTACAAGCTCTCATTTTCTTCTCTAGAAAAATCTTGTGATCCTCTCTCTTCTTATTCTATGGCTCTTCAAGCTAAGGATAACTACTTTGATACCGGCTCTGCTGGAAAGCCTCCTCGGTTTAACAAAGACAACTTCTCTCTTTGGAAAACCAGGATGGAACTTTTCCTCTCTGGTTCTGATCCCCAGATTCCTTATTTTCTGGAAAACGGACCACATGTGCCTACACAAACCGTCCACCCCATTGCTGCTGCTGCTGGTCAACCTGCTGTTCCTGAAAGACAGCTGGTAAAACCCGTAACTGACTGGAATGATGAAGATAGACGCCTGGTCAACATTGACACCAAGGCTAGGTCTCTCATTGCCATGTCTCTCCCTGATGACGTCTTTCATTCTGTCTGTCACCTTCGCTCTGCTAAGGAGATATGGGACACTCTCTGTGTTCAATATGAAGGTACCGCCGTACTAATGGAATCAAGAAAGATTTTCTTGGTTCGTCAGTACGAAAGCTTTATTCATCAGAAGGATGAAACTCTCTCCCAGCTACATCAGAGATTCAACTGTCTTCTGATTGATCTGAAGACCATCGGTACTACCTACTCTAACTCTGAGGTGGTTACCAAGTTCATGGAAGCTCTTCCTGAACATTGGGAAATCTACACCTCCTGCTTAACTATGTCAAAGGACATAAAGACACTCACTCTAAGTGAGCTGTACGGTATTCTTCTGAACCGTGAACAACAGAAGAAACTGAAAAAGAATCTCATAAGAGATTCTAAAGAATCCAAAAGTACATCTATTGCATTGGTTTCTGATTCAGTTCCTCCTGTTGCTGCTGCTTCTTCTTCTGTAACAATTACTGAATTAGAATCTTCTGACTCTGACATGTCAGAAGACCCTGAATTCAATGAATCTCTTGCTCTTCTAACTAGATCTTTCAAAAAGTTTGCCAAGAAGGGAAACTTCCATAAAAAGAAACATCTTTCTATTACTGACAAGCCAAAGTCAGATTCTACTGACAAGGCTACTGCTATCTGCTACAACTGTCAGGGCAAAGGACACTTTGTTAATGATTGCAGGTACAGAAAAAGTCAGTTTGCTCCCTCCTCTGCAAAATCTTCTTCCAAGAACCCCAAATACCAACGCCTGAAAGAAAAGTACAAAAAGATGAAAACTCAGCGTAAAGGCAAAGGTTTAATCGCAGAAGACTGCGACTGGGATGATGTATCCTCTGATGACTCGTCTGATGAGGAAGATACTCAAGTGGCACTCATGGCCATTATTGAGGAACCTACCTTAGCTCTCATGGCTAAGATAGAAGAGGTTCCTGAAGAGATTCCTCCTCAGGATCCTGAAGCTTCGTCTTTCACAACTCCTGAAGCTTCCACCTCTGCGACTGATTCTTCCAGTCAGGTACCTATTCCTCTCATCCCTCTTGAAAGCTTAACACAGTTAGACCTGGTCACTCTTGACCTTTACAAAGCCCTAAATGGTAAAACATCTGCTGAAAAAATGAATATTGACCTTAGAGGACAACTCAAAGAATGTCAAGAAAAATTAAAACAGCTTACCATTGTAGAAGAAAATTATAAGGATCAGGTCACTGTAAACAAAACTCTTTGTATTGAAAGAGAAATGGCTCTTGCTGTCAAAGAGAAGGCCCTTGCCCAATTAAATGCTGAAAAAGTCACCATCAAAGGATGGAGTGACGCCTCTGAAAAAGTTGATGAAATATTAGCTTCAGGGAGGTCTGACAAAAGCAAGAGAGGTCTTGGATTCTTTCGTGGTTACAAGAAAGAAGAACCTAAGTCTGATAGTTCCATGCTCAAATTTGGAAAATTTGTTTCTTCTATTCCTCTTCCTAATGCCTCTGAAAACACCTCTTCTTCTTCTTCTTCTTCTAACACTCACCCTGAAGGTGCTCCTAAGAGCAAAAAGAATACAGTTAAGGATAAATCCAAAACTAAAACACCTTCAAAGACCAAGGGTCCTAAACCCAAGAACAAAGTTCTGGGTAGTGGTCCTTCAGTCTCTGGAACTAAGTCTCTTTCTCAGAGTCCTGTTCCTAGACTGAAGATTGACCTGAAGCAAAAGACTCAGGAGAAGAAACCAATTCCTCCAATGTCCAATGCTAAAGGCATACTTGGTGCTGGTCCTGCTCACCTAAAGTTCAAAAACTTTCTGGACCACACTAAACGTTTTCAATATCGCAAATGCTATCACTGTGGATTAAATGACCATATTGCGAGTAAGTGTCCTGATGCTACCAAAGCTGAAAAATCAGCTAAGGTAAAGAAGATTCCCAAGACTGAGAAATCAGTCAAAGGAAAGAAGGTTGTCAAGACTGTTCCTTCAGTCAAGACTCCAGCCTCCTATACTGATACTTCAGTAAAGGCTGACACTGATTCAACCAGTCCTACTGATACTTCTGGATCCATAGTTCTATGGGTACCAAAGAAAACTTAAACTCTGTATTTTACAGGATAAGGGCATCTGGTACTTGGACAGTGGATGCTCCCGACACATGACTGGTTCTAAATCTGTCCTCACTAACTACCGTGAAGAAAGAGGTCCTGCTGTGACCTTTGGCGGAAACGGTAGAGGCCAAACCCGAGGGTATGGCACTCTGACCAACGGAGTAACTACTTTCAAAAGAGTTGCTTATGTTGAAGGCCTGATGCATAATCTTCTGAGCATCAGTCAACTGTGTGATAAGAATCACAAAGTTTCTTTCTCTAAGAAAAAGTGCAAAGTCAAGAACAGGAAAAAGGAAGTCATTCTCAATGGTGTTAGACATGCAGATATCTACATCATCAATATGAATACTTCCACTGATAACTTCTGTTTCGTATCACGTGCTTCTACTGATATGAATTGGCTCTGGCACAAGCGTCTCTCTCATCTCAACTTCAAGACGCTGAATCAACTCTGCATCAACAACCTGGTCATTGGTCTTCCTGACTTTCGCTATACAAAGGAATCTCTTTGTTCAGCATGTGAGAAAGGAAAACAGACCAGGGCTAGCTTCAAGTCCAAGCAGATTTCCTCCATCAGCTCTCCTCTACAACTTCTCCACATGGATCTCTTTGGACCTGTTAATGTCCAATCCATTGGTGGAAAGAAATATACTCTGGTGATCGTAGATGAATATTCCAGATATACTTGGGTTTTCTTCTTACGTGCCAAGAGTGATGCTCCTGAAGAAATCATCCTGTTCGTCAGGAAGATGGAAAAACTTAACAACCTTACTGTCCGTTCAATAAGAAGTGACCATGGGACTGAGTTCAAAAACAGTACCCTGGAATCTTTCTTTGAACAGAAAGGTATCTCTCAAAACTTCTCCTCTGTGAGAACTCCTCAGCAAAATGGTGTTGCTGAAAGACGAAACAGGACGCTGATCGAAGCTGCTAGATCTATGCTGAGTGAAGCCAACCTTGCCACTCAGTTCTGGGCTGAAGCTGTAAATACTGCTTGTTACACTCAGAACAGATCTCTGATTGTCAAGCGTTTCAGAAGAACAGCTTACGAACTCTTTCGTAACAGGAAACCATCAATCAAACATCTCCATATCTTTGGTTGTGTTTGCTACATCCTGAACAACAAAGATAATCTTGGAAAGTTTGATTCCAAATCTGACGATGGAATTTTCCTCGGATACTCATCCATTTCTAAAACTTACCGTGTGTTCAACAAACGAAGACAAACCATTGAGGAAACGATTCATGTCAAGTTTGATGAATCGGGTCCTACCTTTCCTCACCCAAATGATAATACTGAAATCAATCAGTGGGCTGACTCTTTCTTTCAAGTCCCTGAACCTCCTATTGCTGATCCCTCTCCTCAAGACCTTCCTGATGGTTTTGAAGAAAATCCAATACCACCTTCTGATATAACCACTCCACCTCTCATAAATGCCACCCCTCTCTCTCAAATCACACCACCTGAACCTGATCAACCTACTAACAGTGAAGACTTCTCTCAAACCACTGTTAGTGAACCCACTCCTACAAATCTTCTTCCTGATCCATCATCCAATGAAGCATCTACTTCAAGACAGGTGTATCAACCACCTGCTCTCCGATGGACCAAAGATCATCCCATTGATCAAGTTCTTGGAAACCCTTCTTCTGGTGTGAAAACTAGACGTCAAGCTGGTAACGTCTGTCTTTATGTAAATTTTATCTCTGAAAATGAACCTAAAGAAATAGATGATGCTTTGCGTGATCCTGCTTGGGTCTCAGCCATGCAGGAAGAGCTAGCAGAGTTCATCAGAAACAATGTCTGGCTTCTCGTCCCTAGGCCTCGAAAACGTACAATCATTGGTTCCAAGTGGATTTTTCGAAATAAACTTGATGAGATTGGTACAATCATTCGAAACAAGGCTCGCCTTGTGGCTCAGGGATACAGGCAGGAAGAGGGCATTGATTACGATGAAACTTTTGCTCCTGTTGCTAGGCTCGAAGCAATTCGACTCTTCCTAGCTTTTGCAGCACATATGAACTTCAAAGTTTATCAGATGGACATTAAAAATGCCTTTCTGAATGGAAAACTTAATGAAGAGGTCTATGTGGCTCAGCCTCCTGGCTTTGTAGATCCTAAGTTCCCTGATCACGTCTACAAGTTAAACAAGGCTCTCTATGGGTTAAAACAGGCTCCTCGTGCCTGGTATGATACCCTCTCAACCTTTCTTCTCTCTAAAGGTTTTGTTCGTGGAAAGATTGATAGCACCTTATTTCTGAAGAAATATCCTAAGCATATCCTTCTTGTCCAGATTTATGTCGATGACATTATCTTTGGATCCACAAATCCCAAACTCTGCGAAAAGTTTGAGTTGCTCATGAAATCTGAATATAAAATGTCTATGATGGGCGAACTAACATTCTTTTTAGGACTTCAGATCAAGCAATCTGAAAAGGGAATTTTCATCAATCAAGGTAAATATGTACATGAGATGCTGAAGAAATTTGATCTCACATCCTGTACACCGATGAAGACTCCAATGGCTCCTCCTCTGTCTCTTGACAAGGATTCCAAAGGGAAACCTGTTGATGTGACTCTCTATAGAGGAATGATTGGCTCACTGCTGTATCTTACAGCGAGTCGTCCTGATATCATGTATTCTACATGTCTCTGTGCTCGTTATCAGGCTGAACCCAAAGAATCCCATCTGACCGCTGTAAAGCGGATCTTCAGATACCTGAAGGGAACTCCTAACATGGGTCTTTGGTACTCCAAGGACTCAGGGTTCGATCTAACAGCTTATTCTGATAGTGACTTTGCAGGATGTAAGATCGACAGGAAAAGCACTACTGGTGGCTGTCACCTATTAGGTGGCAAGTTGGTGAGTTGGACTAGCAAGAAGCAGAACTCTGTGTCCACATCAACTGCTGAAGCTGAATATGTTGCAGCAGGAATATGTTGTGCTCAGGTCCTGTGGCTGAGAAATCAACTTCAGGACTATGACATACAACTCTCCAAAATTCCTATCTACTGTGACAACACTTCAGCAATAGCCATTGCTAACAATCCTGTCTTACACTCTAAGACAAAGCACATTGAAGTGAGATATCACTTCATCAGGGATCATGTGATGAATGGTGATATTGAACTCCATTTTGTCCCTACTGAATATCAGCTTGCTGACCTCTTTACCAAACCACTGGATGTGACGCGTTTTAATATGCTCCTCAGTGAACTTGGGATGTTAAATCCTGAAGAATAGAAGTTCTCAGGACAAACAGTTGTTAAAGTCCTTATATTCTCTCAGGACATCTTTTATTAACAACTCCTGAATTACTCTTCTTCAGAGGATAACTCTGTTCAGTACTTACAAAATCTTTGTTCAATATCCGAATACTGATGATTCTCAGGTAAGTATTTCTTCCCTCTGCTACTGAAACCTTATCGCATTAAATGTGATAAGAGGATTTTCCCAAAACAGTACTTATCTGATAAGTACTCTGATTCCCATAAAACATATCTTTCACCAAATTGGAATCATCCCCTGAAAAGGTGGTTTTTAGTTTTTCTAATAAAACAAACCTTTCATCTGCACTGACACGTAATGGGACGTTTCCTGTTCCCCACTACGTGTGTCAGGCGCGTGAACGCGCGTCGAGCTTCTTTTTCATCATAACGTTTGAATTTAGCCGCTCTTTTCTCTCTCATCCTTTTTCTCTCTCCTACCGCGAGGTATAAAAACCTCATTCGTAATCCTTTTCACTCTTTACGCTCACATAATACTCTCTAAGCATTCAAGCAAGAAAAAGCAAGAATCTTCATCCTCAAGAACATCAAGAACACACACTTACCACTTCTTTTAACAAGATCAACGTAAGTCTCATTTTGTTATTTGTTCTTTCTACAAACTAAGTTGACATTCTTTCTGTAAAAACAACTTATTTTGATAAACGTTTTTCCAAAAACCCTAAGATCACTTCGTTTGATCTTAGTTTTCCCAAAATCTTCAAAGATTTTTGTTAAAACTGTTTAACATGATTTTTCTTATTTCTTTTAAGAAACAGTCATAAACTCCTATTTTGATATCTTTTCATCAAAATAGAAGTTCTCTTTAATACCAAAACACATTCCTTTTGTGTATTTTGGTATCTAATCTATTCTACGTATAAAGGATTTCACCATTTTTATGAACATATTTTGTGTTCATTGAAAAATGAAGAAAAATGCATATTTTGGACTCTTAATCATCCATATATGTTATTTTTATGTTTCTCACAGGATGGCTGCTACTACTTCTTCTCTGGACGCTCAACTTTCCTCTGAGGCTACTCCACTACAATCCTCTGAAAGCCTACCTATCGTCATCCCTGCGCATGACGTTCAATTCAAGCAGAACAACGTTCTTGCTCTGTTTGACATTCCTGACAACAAGGAATATCTAATTCCTGCCAAGGACTTCATGCTACGAAGCCCTCTGAAGACGGCTTTCACCCTGGACCCCAAGCCGAACAAACCCATGCTACAACAACTGTGGTCTACAGCCACGGTTACCAAGGAGAAGAACACCAAGGGCGTCCTGCGCGAGGTGATCAAGTTCCAAATCAGGGACAACCTCATCTCCTTCGGTTTCGGAACACTTAGGAACGTGCTTAACTTCCCCAAGAAGAAGCGCTTCCCTCCTGTCCCCACCTCCGACGAGATCATCGAGTTCCTCGACGCCATCGGCTACAGATGGCCTGTCAACAAGGAAGGAGTCCTGCTGCCCAAGACCGGTGCCACTGTCCATAAGTCAGGACTCAACGCCGTGTTCTATTACATATGGAACACGTTTGGCCTGTGCTTATCGGGCAAAACAGGGAGCACGGAGCAGTTCCCAATGGTCATCCAGCAGATGGTCTACTCTGCGATCAAGAATGCGAGTTCGACTATGCTCGCTCCATCTGGGACGACATGGTCAGGAAGGTTCGAAGCAAGAATCGGGTCGCCAACGTTGCCTTCACAAGGTTCTTCTCGGCCGTCCTGGAGCTGCATATGGGGGCAAACTACCCCAAGGTAGGGAACTCCAACAACTATTCTCTGGGACCCAGGTTCCTGGACCAAGTTGTTCATCATCCTGATGATGTTCCCCTCTCCCACGTCCTGGTCGTTCCTGAACCGGTTCAGGATCAGGATCAAGAGGATGCTGAACCATCCACCGCTCCCACTGCAGGTATGTTTTCTATCATCTCCTCCAAACCTCATTCTTCTACTTCTATGCATGCTATGTCAGTAGCTAACCCCATACTGACTTCCCCAGCTGCAACCACATCTTCTGCGCTCCAGAAGCGCCCCCAACCATCCTCTGTCACTCCTCCTCCTCCAACAAAACGCGCCAAATCTAGGGCGCAAAAGAAAAAGACGCAGGCGGCTGGTAAGAAATATTACATTACCCTGCCCCAGCTCTTTACTAAACCTTCCCCTTTATCTAAACGTTCTTCCACTGCAGATACTTCTACATCTGCCCCTGTTACACAAGAACCTGAGGTGGTTCAACTCGAACCCTCAGAGAATCTGGTGGGTAATCATCCTGATACCCTCCAAGCCTCAGGTAATATTTCTATGCAACATATTATTGTTCCTTCTTCTATGAAAACTAATGAGTCCTCTAGTGCTCACTTAGTTACTATGTCTACAGGTTCTTTAGGAGCAGGTTCTGAAGGGCATCTTCATCAGGATGACCCCTTCAACGACTTCATCCTCACGGATGCCGAGCATCAGCTGAACGCAGCTGAATTACGCAGGCAGTCCGCTGAGAGGACCCTGCAGGAGGCCCGCACAGCCTTCCAGCAGAAGGAGGCCGAGCACTCGGCACAGCTCCAGTCCCTACAACAGGAACTTGTTGCTGCCCAAGCTGCTGCAGCCGCTGCTGAAGCCGCCGCCGCCACTGCCACTGCTGCCGCCGTCGCCGCGACTCCGCCGCCCACGGCCGTCACCCTCTCCATCCCTTGTCTGGATAATATCCATGACAAGGTGTCTCAAGTTGCCTCCTCCTCCACCAATCTTCAGGCATCAATTGATGACCTGAAGGCCACGGCACTCCCTGCGCTCTCCACCGACATCATCAACAGCACCAACTCTCTCACCACCTTTCAAACAACGGTGGTTCAGAGGTTGGATGCTCAGGAAGCTGCTCTCCGATCCCTCCAGGAGCAGGTGCAAGGGCTCTCCACTGCTGTCAACGCCCTCACCACTGCTCCTGCGCCATCTCCGTCCTTCACCACGGCGGACAGGGACGTGTTACAGTCCTTGATCACATCGTCCTTCATCCAGCGCAAGCTTCTGGGTGACATGGCCTCTCTCCTCCAAAGGAGTGTTACAACAGCTGCCTTGGTGCAGGCACCTGCTGAGGGGGAGAGACAGCCCCGAGACCATTCAGCCTATTCCCCCTCCACAAACTGGAGAACCACTGAAGACGGGGGGAATAATGAAGACGACGATGATGATGATGAAGATGATGATGATGCTGACGACATCTTCATCGAGAAGGTCTCCACTGACTCTGCGCCCATTCCAGGGCAAGCACAACCTCAGGGGGAGAACCCTGATGCTTCTGGTACGTCTCTACCACCATCCTCTCCCTCTTCCTCTGATAACCAACCTATTTCTACCCTCCTAAAATCTAAACCTACCCCTGAAACCATCACCCTTGACTCCTCACCTGAAAACTCCCCTCCTAATAACCTTCAAATGGTTATCTATCAACCTCCCAAACTACCCTCTCCTGAACCAACTCCTGAACGCACCTCTCACCCTGAACCTGAACCCTTTAACCAATCCGATCCTGAAACCCAAGATGTCAACTTTGGCTCTGTCACTGGTGACATTATTCGCCTAATGGAGAATAGTCCCAATGAACAGACCAGAGCTAAACTAGCTAAAATGACCTTCAGGATCACACCCCTTAACCAAGAAACCATTTCTACCCGTCCTACAACCCGTTTCAACCAAGAAGCCTCTTCATCCCGAACCCCTGAAATCCGAGCCACCCCTGAAACCATATGCCTCTCATCAGATGATGAATTCATCTCTGATGACTTCTCTACCCCTGCTTCTTCACCCAGATCACCTCCCTCAAACTCTCCTAGATCTGAAGGTGAAAACTACCCTGACAATTCCTTTGCCATTGACAGGGATGGGCGCTTAGACGCCGTGATAGAGCGACTCGAGAGTACAAGAGTAAAAATTCCTCTTCGTACCTCTTGTGACTCTGAGTTCGCCTATCTCTCGCAGGAGGAGTACAACGAGGCTGTACAGGCTCAACTAGAGCACAATAAGAAGCAGAAGGAAGCTTTCCTCTCTGCTCAAGCCGCTCGAAGGCTTGCATCGGATTTTGTAGATGAAGATGCTGAAATAAGTGCGGATCCTATCCTTGCACAGAAGGCTGTTCTGAAGGTCTTCAACAAAAATGCAGAGATAGAGACTGGAGAAGTGAATGCTGAGCTTGACTGGTGCAGAGATCGGTTACACCTCCGAAAGCATGGTGCTGCCATCTCAGGTATCCATCTTCGCCGATCAAGAGGCAAGAAAGGTAATCCTGGTAAAACCTGGATCACAGTCAAACGCTCTGGAGTAAAGGACGTAGAACACACTCTGGACAAGTTAGATCGCTACAACTTGTCAGAGTGGAACGAAATCAGATCCCTGCTTCCCAAAGCCAACAAGAACTATCGGGCTGAAGTAGAAGAAGTCATTGAAGGACTTATTGCTCGCATCAGAAGGACAACTGAAATACCTGATGACCTGCTCCAACACTCTCCACTCCTATCTCAGCAGCCTGTTCGAAGATCCGCAGGCACCTCTACAAGAAGACCAACTCCCTGTCTTCCCAGAATGGTTGTTAAACCTCTGGACCTCTCGATGCTTGATCTTTCATTCCCTCCTGGAATCTCTCTATCTGAAGGACAAGTAATCAGAGAACCTGTTTTTGGCATATGTGTTAGCAATAACTCAATTCTACGCTTTCAACGCTTCAGTGAGCTACACATAGCGCCCTATGAACATCTTTTGACAGTTCTCTTCACTGCACAACAAGATAAGAAAAATTCAGACAACAAAGAGATCATCCGCACTGTCAGAGCTATACTTGATCACAGACTTGCCTTCAGCGAAACTCCTGTTCCTGTTTGTGTCAAGACCGAATACATTAGCGAAGAATCTGATAGTTAGTTGTCTTGTAATTTTTTCTTTCAGTACTTCTATCATGTACTATTGTATTTTCCTTACTCTTGTAATATTTTAATGAGATTAATGAGAATGCAATTCAGTGCATTGTACTTCATTCCATCAAAGTACTGAAAAAGATCCCTCAAAACAGTAAATGGGACATGTACCTTTAGGAGTTCTATTTCCTACTGTTTATTTCTAGACTTAGATTTATTTCTAACCTTTCTAGATTAAGACAATTACTCTGTTGTCTTATCATTATCATTTAGGGGGAGATTGTTGATCCAGCTCTCCTAAGACCTGATGAAATGATAATGATCCTGAATCTTTACTTAGTGAATAGGTTTTTACTTCTGTTATAGCTTGAGGAATTATCACTGAGTCTGTTCAGTGATATTCCATGTTACTTATGCTGTAACTTAACTTTATAGATCAGGATCAGGATCAGGAGACTAACGAGTCTATTCTGCAGTCTACTGATCCTGTCCACTGAAGTGAAGACCTCCTCCTGAAGACATTAAGATCATACAAAAAGAACCATCAGCGACGTCGAAGAAATAGCTGATGACAGAAACAGCATGCTCGTGATCTGAAGACGGAACTCAGTGATAGCAGTCTGTTCACTATCGTATGACATCCTGAAGATTCATCAGGATACACGTGACCCTGAACGTCTCAAGTTTCAGGACTCTAGTCACTGATCAGTATCCTGATCCTGAAGGATTAGAACAATGTCTTAGTCTAATGCACAAAAGGATTACACGCCTTTTCTGACAATAGTACATAAGGGCAGTTACTTTACTGTTCCCTCCGTACTTATCAGACCATAAGGCAACTGTTTACAAACATCCTCTTTTGCACACCATGCAAAGAGTATTTGTTTATAGTAAATAGTACAACAGACCTCTCACATTGTGACACGTCACAATAGTAGGTCTGCATGCATTTAATGCATGGAGTATAAATAGGACGTGAAGAGATGTTCTCCATACTTCTTCTTCATCCTAATTCTACTCAAGTCCTTTCTCTCTTATCCCCTCTATCTTCTTTCTTTATTCTCTTCTCACTTAGTGCATAGTGAAAGAACTTAGATTGTTTAGTTTAGACTAATTGTCTTTTCTATTTCCGCAACAATCTGTAAATTCATATTGTTTATAAAACAAGAATTTAAAAGTGAGAAAATTGTGTGATTATATTCAACCCCCCCCTTCTATAATCCCAATCACTATCCTTTCTTGAAGGTCACCTACTTGGGACCAACAAGATCCAAAGCTTCAAGATTTTTTAACTTCCCTAATGACGACAAGACATGACCAGTAAAATGGTTGTTGGAAAGATTAAGCGACTGAGGCCCATAAAGATCTTGTAACGATTGTGGGATTTCTCCTTCAAGTTTTTTACATGAGAGATCAATAGTTACAAGTATCTTCAAAATGTGTTCGAACTTCGTTTTGAAACTTTTGTACGTAATGGTCATCGAATATTGTACCTCCTGCACAAATCCATCTAAGGTTACGTTTGACTTCATATAAGATGATTGGCCATTACGAACAACTTTCATCGCCTTCCAAGATTGGAAGTACTTATGGGGTAGGTGACCACTAAAACCATTGTTGGAAAGGTCTATGATCCTCAACTTGGGAAATTGTGAGCTAGTAATTGTCAACCCTTGAATTTCACCATAGAATTTGTTCGACCGCAAAATGAGAACTTGCAACTCAACAAGAGTTCCTAGCCAAAACGGGAATACATCATCCAAAGAGTTGTCTCCAAGAGATAGAACCTCCAAATTGCTACAATTTGTCAACGACTTTCGTACCTGACCAACAAACTGATTTCCACTTAAATCAATACTCCTCAATCGGTTGTCCTGCTTAAATGAATCCATCATTGTGCCTTGAAGCTTGTTTTTACTAAGATCAAACTCAAACAAAGAATTGCTTAAGCTGCCAAAACAAGGAGGGAGAATTCCAGTTATGTTGTTAGAAGACAAAGATAGAAATCGAAGAGACTTCACTTGACATATCAATGGGGGTATTTCTCCTTCAAGATTATTATTTCTGACAGAATAAACCTCTGTAGTTCGTGGTGGAACCGGTAGGCGTCCATGTAGCAGATTCTGACCAATGACGAAATATTTCAAACGGGTCAATGAGGGGAAATGTTGATGTTGATGAAAACCAGTTATGAAGTTGTCTGCAAGGTTAATCATCTCTAATGTTTCTCGGCTGTTATTCCAAACCCACTCTGGTATGAGGCCATGAATTTGGTTGTCGTTGAGAAATAACTTTTTTATTTTATGTTGGAAGCGCAAAAAGGCTGGGAATTCTTTCAAGTTGCATGATGAAAGGTCTAGGTGATCCAATTGTGGAAATGTGTCATTGGTGTAGTTGTTGGTGGCCACAAATGATATCTTATTAAGACCTAGAATGAGAGCTTTGATTTCACTGAGTCTTACGAACCAGTTTAATTCCACCCTACCGCTAAAACTATTATCACTTAGGCTAAGAACTTGAAGACTCTTGAAATTGGAAAATGAGCTTGAAATTGGTCCTTGCAAATGATTTTGACGGAGGCGTATCGTACTTAGTTGAGTAAGGTTCATAAATGAAGATGGAATACGACCACAAAGAGAATTAATTCTCATATCGAAGATAATAAGTTTGGTTAGGTTCGCAAGAAAGGGCGGGATTTCACCAGATAGATTCATTCGAGTTGCATAGAGTTCTTTAAGCTTAGTCAGTTTGACAAGCCATTCGGGCAAGCATCCCTTCTCGATATTGTTAACACTAAGCTCCAAATAAATGAGTTCTGTAAGGCCTGCCAATGAAGGAACTACGTCTGTGAACTCATTATAACTAAGATCTAAGTAAGTGATTTGTGTCATGTTAGTAAGTGCACCTGGAATAATCCCTGAGAAAGAACACATGCCTAGACCCAAGAGGGTCAAACGGTTTAAATTCTCGATGGATTTTGGAATACCACCAAAAAAACCTGTCAAGTTTAGATTCAGCTCCTCAAGTAAGCTGTCGTTCTGAAATTCAGGCAAAAAACCAGTAAGGCTGAAATTGGATCCCACATCAAGAAGTTTCAGCTTTGGTAGTTGAAGTATGGCCATGGGAAATTCATTTTGAGGCAAACAATCTCTAATCTTGATTGACCTCAAGGAAGAAAAGTTGGCTAGGAAATGAGGTACAGAAGAACTAATTTCAACCCACAAGAGATCGAGTTCTTCAAGTCTGGTTAAGTTTTGCACCAATTTCTCTAGGCTAGGACTTTGAAGCTTTAATGAATTCCCTGACAGATCCAACAAAGACAATGGCATCAAGTGCGAGATTTCAGTCGGGATTTGGCCACTTAAGCCAGCATCAGAGAGATCGAGGCTTCTTAACTGCTTTAGACGAGAAATCTGAGACGGGATTTGAGATCTAGTAAAGTCGTTCATCGCGAGGTTGAGGGTCTGAAGATGAGCGAGGTTGAAGAGGGTGCTGTTGGAGTTGATATGGCCACGAAGATATCTTTCGCTCAAGTCAAGACCCATCACGTGGCCATCATCTTCCCCATCACTACACGCCACCCCATCCCAGAAACAACAATCAGAACCATCATTTGATGCATTACTCGTGATCTTCCAAGAGTCAAACTTTCAAAACCCGGGAGCTTCGAAAGTTGGCTGAGGAAAACTTTGTTTAAACAAGTACAAAGCCATGCATTCGTCATCATGGGTTAACAAGGATTGGGTGCATGTGACAAGGAGCAACGTGAAGAGAAAGAATTTTGGTAGGAAGGTGAAATATTGGAAGCATGGAGCCATGGAAAAATTAGAGAAATATGGTTTGATAATTGTTTGTGGATGTGTAAAAGTGTAGGTAATGCTGGTGTTTATATAGAAATAAATATGCATATGAAAGATTTGGAAAAAGAAGGAAGATATCATATGAGCCATGGATATGGTCTCCAAGGTTGGAGGAGTCAAGCGGAGTGGAAAAAAATCTGTTCCAAACTCTTTCCTATCCTAATTATGTCCCACCAATCATGCAACAACACCTCCATATTGGTTCTCACGGTTCCCACAAACTATTGAGTTCTCTCATGAATAACCCCTATATATATATATACAGAAAGAGAGAGAGAGAGAGAGAAACAAACATATAGGCATGGGATCATGCAAGAAGTGTGAGAAATACTTTTAAACCATTAGATCACTTTTAGTCAAACACCCTTCCATGATAATCACTTATCATGTTTCTCAATGCATCTTATCTCTCGCTTAAAAGGTAATTGATCAAGTGCATCTCAATGCATGTTATCTCGGTGCATCTCATCTTAATATTTGTTCATTTCTCAACCAACTGTTGATAATCACTTCTCATGTTTCTCACCAAATTTGGCACTTCTCCAACACCCAACCCAATATGTGTATCTATATATGTATGTACGTACGTATGTATTAGTGTATATATGTATGTACGTACGTATGGATGTATTTTTTAGACGTTGTTCAGTGAAAGTTCTAAACCATACCTTTTGGTGCCATCTGGATTGCGTGGGTTGTGCGTTTTAAATACCCCTAGAACACGCTCGATTGACTTTAGGTCAATGAATAGTTTGATAGAATACGTAAGTGGAGTGTTTTTGGAATCAATTAGAACATGATTGAGATGTATATGAATGTAATTCGTGAAGACCGTAATGTCAATGCCAATGTAATATCTGGTCTTCATTAATTACATTAGTATGTGCATTAACGGAGTTGAAAAAATCCATAGGGGAGTGTAAAAGAACATTTTAAGATTATCCATGGTTTCAAAGGTTAACAATACCATTTTGAAGATAGTTTTTGTCAAATACGTATTCATAGACAAATAGTTGTTATAAAAGAGTTGAAAAGTATTACTGAACTAAATAGCATACATAACCATTTTTGTATTTGCGCAATCAAACACAAGATATGCCTTATAGAAACGACCTCTTTATGCCGTGGACCTATGAAGTAGATGAAACACCGCATACATCTACCCTTCTACAACCACCTTTCTGCGATTTACTAGGTTCGTTCGGTTTGGTAAACCAAAGATGTGTCGGTATTTGGAAATATATTACATATAGGTATTATCTTAAATCTTTGTTTATTCAAATGAAAACTATAATATAAAGATAAGTCGGGATCAACAGGTTATATTAGAAATAATTAATAAAATGGTCAATTAAATGGTGTAGTAAAATAAGCAAAATAATGAAACGGGTTACCACCTTACGACATTGTTTTGTAATATGAGTAAAATCATTCCAAATGCTTATTGTTTATGTAAAAAATTACACAACTCGATGTCGTAAGAAACTTGTGTGAGGCTTAACCGTCGAGAGAAAGAAATTACAATCAATGAGAAGTGCGAGAAAGTAAAATGAGACAAATAATTTGATGACGCAGAAAAAACCTCTCGAAGGAGGAAAAAACCTGCGGTCGACCTAGAAGATAAATCGACAATGCACTATGATCACCAAACAGGGGTGACGTCCTTCAAGTATACAGCTTCGGTCGTACGATTACAAGAGAAATAACAATGAGATCGAATATAAATTACAACTGATGATCAAAGAATAGCTAATAAAGAAATTGTGAGCTTTGAGCAGACTCCCTGTCTTCAAATGTTGGCTTGATCCTTCTTTTATAGTAGCTTCGAAATAACCGTCCAACGGTACTATGGTTCATCATTGTCCAAATTGTAACCATCTAACGTTATTGTTGGTATTTAATGCTTGAAGAGTAACTGTCCAACGGTACTGGTTGAGAGTTTAATGTCTAGATTGTAACTGCTGCGAGAATCTTGCTTGTAACGGTCTATCTTGATGTCGTCGGTTTCCATCGAACGATATATAACTTACGATGTGTTCGTTGTAGTGATGAACTCCAACGAGCATAGCATAGTACTCAATCTCAGACTTTCTCAAAGGTGGACAATTATTAGAAATGATAATCAGCTTGCCTGCATCAAAGATGTAAACTTCGTATGTTTGTTAGTACCGTCGTACGACATAATAGGCATTTTTTGTCTTATTCGTTGTATATGTTCGATGCTTAGTGATCTTTGTTCGATAGTTCTCTTAGGTTTTATCTCAGGACCTTATCTTAATACAGGACCATTGTCCTAATCACTTGTCTTACGATTATAGTCGGTCGTCGTGCGATTGTGGATTTTTACCCTAACAATTTACCCCCAAGATTTAGAAAATAATTCTAATTTTATCTAAATCTTTAATTCGCTGGACAAAGAGTAAAAATACGTTGCTTAACGGTCGAATTAACGTTAGGAATATAGCCATTATTCTGGACGCGTGTCTTCTAACGGTAAGTTGATGACGCGTGTCCTGTTTCTTTTTCGATGATTCACCCGGTATTTGATTACTATAAATATGAGCATTCAGATTGAAGAAAGATTTTACAAAATCTTTTCTAAATTTCGCTTTGATTCACAAGATCGTAATCCGATTCTAATTTCGGCAAATATTTCGTGCGACTAGGCTTTATAAGGTACCTCTTTCTTCCCTAGTTCATGTGTCTGAAATCAATTGCTAGAAAAAGTACTAAGAATTTAGACGCCTTTAGGTTTACTCGTTTGAGGAATAGCTTAGGCCGACTAGATTTCATCATGTCAAACGAAGTTAGGAGTTCAATTACCGAAAGTTTAGAGGTAGAGGAGTTGAGGGAATTAGCAGGACTTCCTGAGGGTGCCTTGGTGAGGGTGGCCGGAGAAATTCGTCCGGCGGATGCTCCGACGGGCTTCTTTGCTTTGTTCGAGTATCCGTTCAGAGTCGGATTTCGATGGCCATACTCTCCTCTGGCTAGGGCGTTTATGACTCGTTTCGATTTGTCTCTGGGACAACTGATGCCCCAATTTTGGCGTGTTGTCCATGTAATCGAACGGGTGACCAAAAACTGGGATCGTCCTGCGTTCTCGGTCGACGACCTTCTTTCTACGTACAATGTGATTCGCTCTCCCTACAACCGTTATGGGTTGTTTCCAAGGGGGAGGAGTGATGCCATGTTGGTTCACGGTACCCAAGTGAACGATCATGGATGGAAGGCGAGATACGTCTTCGTTCAAACATCTTCGGTCGTGGGTGAGGAATCGTGGGTCGTTCCTGAATGGAACAAAGGCGGTAATTAAACTTTTCTTGTCTCTTTTAATTTATTTGAATTATCTTCTTTTGTTAACTCTTTGTTTTCTTTTCTGCAGCCATTAACTTTTCGTTTGTGGAGAGTTCTGAGGCGATCGAACGTTTCCTTAGCTACAGCGTGACATACCGCAGGTGTAGGACGTCGAAGGGTGGTGACGAGAGCGACGTCGAACCGGAGGTTCAAGTAATCGAAGAGGCTGATATGGAAGGTAGTTATTTTTATAATAACTGTTATTTTAAATTTTTGTCATATGTTTCTAACTTCAGTTTTCTTCTTCTAGGTTCAGCTTCCAAGAAGACTTCGATGATGGATGCGGCTGCTCGTGCTGCAAAAAGGAAAGCTGCGGCCCAAGAGGGTTTAGTGGCTAAACGTACGAGATCATCGTACGTTTCTTTGAATTCCCCACCTAAGGATGCCAAACGAAAGGCTGAAGGTGGGATTGAGGCGATTCCTCTCAGCTTTGCTCCACCCGCGAAGGAGGCGGTTGCGTCGAGCCAGCCTGCGTCGAAGGCCGACAAGGGTAAGGAGAAGGAGGGGTCTGGTCTTACGACCATGACCATCAACATGCCCTCCGAGTTCATGGTGGACGATGTCATCAGAAAGAAGTCCATCTTCCCGGTTCTGGAGCAGTTCCATATCCCTGCCCAGAAGGCGCGCATGGAGGAGGCGGACATCGAGGATCTGGATGCCTCTATCGCGGGCATCTCCTTCTTGGTAAGCTTTTTACATCGTACGTCTTTCATATCTATTTTGTCGTACAAGTTCTGATCTTTTCCTTTCTTTTTGCAGGCTCTCCAAACTAGTCTTAGTCTCCATACACAGATGGCTAAGATTAAGGAGGAGATGGCGTCTAACCAGAACGACGCTAAGACGGCCAAGAAAGAGGCCGAGAAGGTCAAGAAGAAGTTGGCCCAGTTGGTCGACGAGGTTAATACCAAGTCGGTCCAAATTGGGGATCTGGAATCGAAGCTGGAAATCAGTGAACGATTCCAGGTTGAGCAGCGGGAGCGGCTGAAGATGGCCTTGGATCGTGTGAAGGAGTTGGAGAAAGACCTGCTCGTCGTTCGTCAGGAGAAGGCCGAGAGGGAGGAAGCCTTGTCGTCTAAGATCCAAGAGCTCGAGGAGGATGCTGCTTTGGCCTGAGTGGTCGCACGTACTGCACTTATGCGACGTGTAGCTGCCGGGACCATTACTTCACAGATGGCGAGTGAAGAAGTGGCCTCTTTCGTACGGGTGATGGGTTCTGAGGATCTTCTCGATGAGGAAGACCTTAAAAGCCTGGACGAAGAGACGGCGGTTGGAGAGGAGAAGCCTGCTGAAGGTAAGGATGTTGGAGTCGAGGAGGAGGTTCCTGAAACCTCTAGATCCGTCCCTGTGCTTCCTTCAGAGACCGAAGAAGCCTCTGTCGCAGATCCTCCCACTTCTAATGCTCCATAGAATAGCTTTTGTTTTTTCCTTTCAATTTTTGTAATCTTGCTAATTTTTAGCAAAATATAAATGGAAAACTTTTGATTCAATAGTCATTTGTCGTGTGCTTTCAACATTTGTCTTGCGTTTTTAGCTTTATATCATGCGTTATAGCTTGTATCGTGCGTTTTAGCTTATATCGTGCGTTTTAGCCTCTGTTTTTGCATGCGTTTGTTTTAAAGTCCTAAGACTTAAGTTAGAAACGTTTCTTTTTATACTCATAAGAGTATACGTGCGACTGGCGAATTGTCTTGCGCTCTTGCGAGATAATCGTGCGTTTAAAGCAATTTAGTCGTGCGATATTTGCAATAATCGTGCGATACCTGCGACAATCGTGCGATACATGCGTTAATCGTGCGATACTTGCGATAGTCGTGCGATACCTGCTAACAAACATAGTTGCTAGGGGGTGGCCGTTGGTTTGACCAACGGCGCTCCGACGCTCAAGTCAGTAATCGATCCAAGAAATAAATCGTATGTAAATAGGTTTAGAAATAGTACCTTTTGAGATGATGGGAATTCCAACTTCGTGGGATTTCCATACCTTCCATTGTCGTAAGTCTGTATGCTCCATTTCCAATGACTTTGGAAATTATGTAGGGTCCTTCCCATTTGATGGAAAGTTTTCCAGCATTTGGCTCTTGTGTGTTTTGAAACACATGTCGTAAGACATAATCTCCAACTTGAAAATTTTTGGCCTTTACCTTTTTGTTGAAATGTCTTTCGACGATTCCCTTTTGTGCAGCCATTGTTCGTAATGCTTTTTCTCGGAGTTTCTTCTAGAGCATCCAGGTCGTAAGATAGATTTATGGTATTTTGATCATACGTACGATTCCTGGCAATTGGTACTTGGGCTTCGATTGGTAGGACGGCTTCGCATCCATATACCAGAGAATATGGAGTTTGTCCTGTTGATGCTCTTGGTGTCGTACGATTTGCCCATAGGACGGATGGTAATTCCTCTACCCATTTTCCTTTTGCTCCTTTCAACCTCTTTCGGATCGAATTAATGATGACTTTGTTGCTTGATTCAGCCAATCCATTGGATTGTGGATATCTTGGAGTAGAAGTGATCAAGTTGATTCCTCGTTTTTCGCAGAACGTGCGAGTTTTATCACATATAAACTGTAAGCCGTTGTCGCACATAATCTCGGCCGGTACTCTAAATCTGTAAATGATATTCTTTTGGATAAAAGACATTACCTCTTTATCTCTAACTTGCGAAAAAGCACCAGCTTCTATCCACTTCGAGAAATAGTCGGTAAGCACGAGTAGATAGACTTTTTGTCCGGGAGCTGGGGGTAATTTTCCCACGATATCCATTCCCCATCGCATGAATGGCCACGGAACTAGAACAGAATGTAAGGGTTCGGATGGTCGATGGACCATACCCGAATGCTTTTGACATGCATCACATCGTTGGACGTACGCTATTGCATCCTCTCGTAAGGTAGGCCAATAATAGCCTTGTCGGGAGATTCGATTAGCAAGACTTCTGCCCCCTGCGTGATTCCCACATTCTCCGTCGTGCATTTCTTGGAGAATTTGATTGATTTGCGACTTACTTGTGACACATTGTAGGAGAAGTCCAGTTGTGGATTTTCGATAGAGTTGGTCTTCAAAAATCGTATATCTTGAGGCTTTAGACCTTGTCTTTCGGGCTTCCATTCTGTCTTCAGGAAGTTGGTCGTGTTTGAGATAATTCCATACGTCGAGCGACCAATTGTAAATTTCTTCGTTCATCTGTACTTCATTTTTTACTTCAATTGTTGGCGTCGTAAGATGAAGTATTGGGATATTCTCCATAGATGGATCGTGGAATGCAGATCCCAAGTTAGCTAATGCGTCAGCTTGCATGTTTAGATCTCTTGATATTTGTTCGATCAGGAAGTGTTCGAATCGTGCGATTCGATTCTTAACAGCTTTGAGGTAACTCATCATCTTTGAGTCCTTTGCTTGAAAATCTCCATTTACTTGGTTGACCACCAACAGAGAATCGCTTCGAACATGCAACTGTTTTGCCCCCAGTCTAAGAGCAATATCCAATCCTGCAATCAAAGCTTCATATTATGCTTCATTGTTCGTGGCCTTGAATTCGCATCGTATGGAGTATACTATATTTCCCCCTTGTGATGATTTTAAGACAATACCTAATCCACATCCTCGTACGTTCGAAGAACCATCAACGTAGAGTATCCAAGGTTTATTGTCTGAAATCATCACAATTTCGTCGCACTTCGTGGGTTCCAATCCTGGAGAGAATTCTGCCACAAAATCTGCTAAGACTTGCGATTTAATTGCTGTCTTGGGTTTGAATTCAATGTCGAACCCACTGAGATAGATGCTCCACTTGGCTAGACGTCCTGTTAGTTCTGGCTTTCGAAGCACCGTCTTGAGTGGATAATCGGTCACAACAATGATATGATGCGATTCGAAGTAATGCCTTAGCTTCTTTGCCGCTGTCATAAGACCCAGTAGCAATTTCTCCATTGACGTGTACCTGGTTTCTGCGTCGAGAAAGGATTTGCTGACATAATAAATTGGTCGTTGTTGCTGATCTTCCTCTCGCACGAGTACTGCGCTTGTCGCATTTTTGCTTACTGCCAAGTACAACTGTAGACTTTCACCTTCGATTGGTTTTGTCAATAGAGGAGGTGATGTCATGTATTGCTTCAGCTCTTGTAGAGCTTTCTCATGTTCGTCCGTCCATAAGAAGCCTTGATTCTTTCGTAGGACATTGTAGAATAAATGGCATTTGTCCGATGATCGTGAGATAAATCGGGTTAAAGCTGCCACTCGTCCTGTTAACTTCTGGACCTCTTTGATATTCCTTGGAGATTGTATCTCGGTGATAGCTTTAACTTGTTCTGGGCTTGCTTCAATTCCTCGCTGTGTCACCAAGTATCCCAAGAATTTCCCTGCTCGCACTCCGAAGGAACATTTCGTTGGATTGAGCTTCATCTTGTATTGTTGTAGGATGTCAAACGACTGCTTCAAATGTGCTACATGATCAATCGAACGTTCTGATTTCACGAGCATGTCATCGATATAAACCTCCATCGTTCGACCAAGATGTTTCTTGAACATCATATTAACCAATCTTTGATACGTCGAACCTGCATTCTTAAGACCAAATGGCATAACTTTATAACAATATATGCCTTTGTCTGTCATGAATGCGGTTTTTTCTTGGTCATTCGTGTGCATCAGAATTTGGTTGTATCCTGAATATGCGTCCATGAATGTCAACAATTCATGTCCTGCTGTTGCGTCGACCATAGCATCGATGTGAGGTAACGGGAAAGGATCTTTTGGACAAGCTTTGTTTAGATCCGTGAAATCGATGCAAACTCACCATTTTCCATTTTTCTTCTGTACGACGACCACGTTGGCTAACCATTCTGGATATTTGACTTCTCGAATCTTTCCAGTTTTGAGCAAATTATCGACTTCATCGTTGATTACTTTATTTCGTTCAGGTGCAAACTTGCGACGTTTCTGCTTGATTGGCTTGAAAGTAGGATCCACGTTCAGTTTATGTGATATAACGTTGGGATCTATTCCAACCATATCCTCGTGCGACCATGCAAAACAGTCTGAATGTTCCTGCAAAAAAGATATAATCGTATTTTTTATGTCAGGGGGGAGCGAGGCTCCTACGAAGACCTTTCGATCAGGATGTTCAGGATCGAGTACGACTTCTTCTAGTCGAAGATCATCGTTCGATTTCTTCCCATCCTGGCTCTGTAATTGCTAGATGTCCTGCGGCTTCGTCTTCATCGTAATCTTGTAGCATTCTCGTGCGACCTTGTTTTCACTAGCAATTTCTTGAATTCCCCATGGAGAAGGGAATTTGATCTTCTGATGGTACGTCGAAGGGACCGCTTTCATCTCGTGGATCCATGGTCTTCCAAGAATAACATTGTAGGCTGATTGGCAATCTACAACGTTGAACTTTGTTTGCTTGTTGATGCCTTTGGCGAAGACTGGCAAGATGATTTCTCCGAGAGTGTTCATCGGGTCTCCATTGAATCCGATCAAGGTAGTGCTTCGTCATACGATTTCTGATCATTCGATTCCCATGACTTTAAGAGTATCTGCAAAAATAACGTTAGCTGAACTGCCTCCATAGATCAATATTCTCTTAGTCGAACAGTTTCTGATTGTCAACTGTATGACTAGAGCGTCATGATGCTTATGATGGACCCCCTGTGTATCGTCTTGATCGAACGTGATCGTCATTGCATCGAGCTCTCTTTCCGTCTTCGATTTGATTTCTTCAGGGATAGGACGTTCGTCTGGACCATCCCTCGCATGTCTTTTGGCAGCAGAATATGTAAGTCCGCATACTTCTGATCCTCCAGTGATGCAGTTTACAACTTTTATATGAACTGGTGATGCCGGTCGTCCTTGTTCTTCTGGAATGACGTCTTTCAGATGTCCTTTTGATTTCAAATATGAAATCTCCTTCTTAAAGCTGATGCATTCATCCGTCGTATGACCATGATCTTCGTGGAAGTCGCGTCATTTGTTTTGATCTTTGTCTTTGCTTGGTTTGTCAGACTTCTTTGGCCATCGAACGTTTGCATCAATCTTTCGTAGCGAATCCACCAAATCTTTTGATGTACCTGCAAAATTGTAAGTAGATAACTCTGGATAGCGTATTTTAACAGTACCTTTGCTTGGTCGAGCTTTTGACTCATGTCGAGGGTTTCCAATCTTGTTTACTCTTTTGTGCTTAAAATCATGTTTTTGAGCACCAAGAGGTTTCTTTTCAGCAGAATGCTTTCGTCGAAAGAGAGCATCGTCCTCTATTCTCATGAAAGCTAGTGTTCTAGCTCGTACGTCGTCGAAGTTTTCCGGCGGATATTTCGTCAATTCCAGATATAATCCAGAGGAATCTTCTAGCCCACGCTTGTACGCCTCGATCGCAGTTTTTACATCGCAATTCTTTATTTCAATCATTGCTGCGTTGAATCTGTTGAAGTAGTCGCGGATCGTTTCTCCAGATTTCTGTACGATGTAGTATAGGTCGCTGGTCTGCTTTTCCATCTTGCGACTGCTAGCAAACTGTCGAGTGAATTGGTTTACCAATTCTACGAAGGATCCAATACTTTTTGGCTTTAAGTTGATAAGTCATTGTAATGTTGCGCCTGTTGTTTATGCCAAAAATTGCACAAATTACGTTGTAAGATCACTTATGAGGCTAAACCGTCGAGAGAAAGAAACATTTTCGATAAAACGTACGTAAAATGAAGAAAATGAAGTAAAATGAGACAAAAGATTTGATGACGCAAGAAAAACCTCAAGACGAGGAAAAAACCTGCGGTCGACTTAGGATCAAGTCGACATTCCACTATGCATCACCAACTAGGGGTGATATCCTTGTTGTTACAGCGTTGATCGTACGTTTACATGTGAAAAATGACAACGATCGTATGAAAATTACAATAAGTCATATGCTAATTTTAGGAAAGTAGTAGAATTGTTGATCATTTGAGAGAGAATATGTTGTTGTGTGTAGAAGAGTCGTCCTTCAGAATGAGCTTCAATCCCTTTTTATAGTTGATCAGATACCGCTTTGGGAGTTAATGCTCATTAATGGCGATGTTTGTAACGGTCGTAACTGCCGTTGTGCATTAATTGCTCTTAATGTTGTCGGTCGTAACGGTCGATCTTCATAATTGCCTCTTTATTTGGTCGTCGGTTATGTCCGTTGAGCATTAATTGTCTTTAAATGATCTTGGACCAGGTCTTTAACTGAAGGCGAGATATCCGGTAACTGACGATCTCCTGTAATAAATAAGAAAACTCACGATAGAGATTAATGTTAGTAATATGACGTACGTCTTTGCATATACGTCGTACGACATTCATGTATTATTGTTCGACATTTACTCGAGGGTATTATTTAGGTTTATCTCAGGACCTTATCTTAATACGGGATTATTATCCTGGAATATGTCTTACGATTATAGTGGGTCGTCGTGCGATCGTAGATTTTTACCCAAACAATTTGCCCCTAAAATTCAAAAAGCAAATTTGCTATTTTGGATTTTGGATTTTAAAACTAAGTCACATGCATACGTGGGCGGACGTTTCTTGCCCCAGTTTTGGAGAATGTTGAGCGTTTGTAGAACACTCGTCATCTACGTTGTTCACTGCCCCGAGTCTTTTATCGTTTATCTTGAAGGAGCGTCGGCAATTGAAGGCTGATCTTGAGAAGAAAGATGTCGTCGCCTTATCTAAATCAAGACTTTGGAAGAAGAGGCAGAGTTGGCTCATGCCTTATCCTGGTTGTCGATGGCTGTGGCTCTGAATTATATATCACCAATCAGGGGTGACGTTTTTCGTTGTACAGTAGCCTGTCTTACGTTACAAAGAAGAGATAAACACAAGTAACGTGTGTTGTAAGTACAAACATCGTATATACATACTAAAGTATGAGAGATAAAGTAGATGATTCGGATGTCGGTTACATCTACTAAGCATTCATGAGCTTTAATCATTGCATTCAAGCAAACGTTAAAGCAGCAGTTATATGTTGGATAATCGCGATCTTACGAAATCTTAAGACGGTTGTAAGATATCATCGTAAGATGAATGACAAAATTGTAAGACGGTTGATAAAATCGTAAGACGATTGTTTCTACTATATTCGCTCTTAAGAACCTTGTTTAAATACAAGACTCGTCCTGTAATATTTGATCTAATAATTTTGTCGATCGAGTGTTAGAATTAACCCTGCTGCTTAAAGAGCTTTAATCAAATCATTGGCTTTTGAGGTCGTCGTATCACTCATAATATTAATGCGAGTGATTGCATATCACGCATATCTGTGGTGCACATCTCAAGTGCAAATCATGTGAGACTTATATCATGATCGAAATTGGCTTTTAAGACCAAAAATATGCGATCTGCTTTGAATCGTATATTCTTGCGACAAGGCTCTGCATGTACGAAGTATTCTGCTTTTTCAGTTAAAGCATTTTAAATGAGCAGTCGAATGTCTTAGTCTTACGCTAAGGTATTCAAGTAAAGATATTTTTAGAACGTGCAATTAGCACTATAGCGACTAAGGCAACTGACTTTACTCCTGTAAAAATAATATATGGAGTCGTATGTTCCAAGCAATTATTCATGCGTTTGAAGCACAGTAAATCAAGTAAATGTGAATGAGTCGTGCATTTCAAGCGAACCTTGCATTCAAGCGATTCTTGCGTTTAAGCGAACCGTGTGTTCAAGCGAACCTTGTGTTCAAGCGAATCTTGCGTTCAAGCGAATCGTGCGTTCAAGTGATATGTCGTGCGTTTTAGCTTTATTGTGTAACTAAGGCCTTAGGAGTTTTTAGAAACTCTTTGTACTCATAAGAGTATTCGTGCGACTGGCGAGTTGTCTTGCGCACTTGCGAAATAATCGTGCATTTAAAGCATTTAACTTACAATTCACGCAATTTTAAGCTTGCGATTCTTGCGATAATCGTGCGATACTTATGATGGTCGCACGATACTTGCGATGCGTGCGTTATAGCATTCGTTGGTCGTGCGAAACTTGCAGTGCATGCGTTATAGCATTCGTTGATCTTGTGAAACCTGCGAAACATATAATTGCTATGGGGTGGCCGTTGGTTTGACCAACGGCGCTCCGATGCTTAACTCAGTAATGGTTGTAGGAAATAATCGTGTGTAAAAAATGAATTAGAAGTAATACCTTTTCCAACTCCATGGGATTTTTTTGTTATCCATGGTCTTAAGTTTATAAGCACCATTTCCTACGACGTGTAAAATTCGATAGGGACCTTCCTGTGTGGTAGATAATTTACCTGTTTTGAGCTCTTTGTGTTTTTGGAAGACACGTCGTAAGACATAATCTCCAACTTTGGAAGGTCTTGGTTCTCACGTTTTTGTTGAAATATCGTTCGACTATGCTTTTTTGTGAAAGCATCTTAAGTAATGCTAATTCTCAGAGTTTTTCTAAGGCATCCACATCGTAGCTGAGGTCGACAGAGTTTCGACCGACGCTGGCGTGTCTTTCGATTGGTACTTGCGATTCTATCGGTAGTATTGCTTCACAACCGTATACTAACGAAAATGAAGTCTGACCTGTGGATATTTTTGGAGTTATACGATTAGCACATAAAACGGATGGTAGCTCTTCGGCCTATCTTCCTTTGGCCGATTTTAGCCTTTTCCGGATTGTATTGGTTATCATCTTATTGCTGGATTTGGCCAACCTGTTGGACTGTGAGTATCGAGGTGTTGATATTATCAGTTTGATTCCTCGTTCGTTGTAGAACTTACGAGTTCTTTTTCTAGTAAATTGTCGCACATAATTTCGGATGGTACATCAAATCTGATTGCATTTTCTCGCAGGGTCGGCCAGTAGTATCCCTGTCGTGAGATTCCATTGGAGAGGTTTTTACCCCCTGAATGGTTTCCGCATTCGCCATCGTATGGAGTACATCATATTGCCCCTTGTGATGATTTGAAGGCGACACCTAGACCCAATCCTCTTATGTTAGAGGATCCATCGACGTGCATAATCCATAGTGTGTTGACTTCGGCTTGTGTCGTTGATTCTAGTTCAGAATTGAACTATGCCACAAAATTTACAAGTACTTGCGACTATACCATTGTTCGAAGTTTATATTCGATTCTGCTAAGGTATATGCTCCGCTTAGGCAATCATCCTGTGAATTCTGGCTTATGTAAAACAATCTTAAGAGGACAGTTAGTTAAAACAAACTTAAGATGTGTGTAAATGAACAAAGTCATGTATCTTAAGATGAGCCCTGTTGTTGAACGTTTGAACAATTGATCATTAAAAATCGTATTTTTGGAAGCTTCGAATTTTGTCTTTCATGCTCCCTTGTGGTGATCTTAAGTTCGAGACTAAAAAAGTCATGACGAAGTTCGCGAGGACTGGTGACTTGATCGCTAATTTGCAATCAACGTCGTAACTACTAAAGTAGATGTTCTTTTAGACTAATGGCCTATAATCTCATGTTTTCTTAAGACGGACTTAAGAATAAAGTTAGTTACGACAGAAATAAAATGTGATTCGAAAATTGTCGAAGTTTTTTATCGGCTAAAGTTAAAAGTAACTTTTCTATTGACATATACCTAGCTTCGGTGTAGAAAAGTGGTTTACTTACATAGTATATTGGAACTTGTTGTACAACGTGTTGTCGTACCAACACGTCACTTAGTGTATCTGGAATGATGGCCAAATATAACCGCATGATCTCCTTGTCGTGTGAGTGTTGGACGGCAAAGGGGGGTGACATCGTACGTCCGTGATCGTCCATCCAGTGATAATCTTTATTTTTACGTAAGACATTTATAAAATAAATGATATATATTTGAGAATTGAGAGATGAACCTGTTTAGAGAAATTATTCTTCTAACGAGTTTTTGTACTCTTATAAGATTTTTCGACGACTTGATCTTGTCAATAACCGTGGCTTTGATTTGGATTGGTCTCAATTCCTCGTCGTACGATCGTGTAGCCCAAGAACTTACTAGTGCGAACGAAGGAGTACTTACTAAGATTGAGCTTCATGTACGACTTGCACATGATTGATGCACATATTTTATTTGCTATTTTTCTCTTTGGATTTGTCTTTTGAATCGTTATGCTTGTTGAACTTTTTAGATCATTATACAAGTGCTTGTATGGCTTTCAAAGGCTTGATGCGGTCTTACGACACAATGTCTTTCGATGGACCTGTAAGTTCATAAGATAAAAAATTTAGAAGTTATTTATGATTGACATATGAACTTACTATTGTCAAATATAATGTTCCAAGATTTTGTCGAGAAGTTTCTCGACTCGGATGTTTCTTGAGCTTTTGATTATGTTTTCTTGGTTTTGTCAAGAGATTTCCGGTTGCCCCAAGTTGCGTGTTCGTTGTCTGACTATGCGGCTCGAGGTGGTCTTCCACTACTTTGGTGTTGTAGTTGAGTAAGAAGCATATCCTGATTTTCTTGGAAAATCATGTTCTGCAAAATAGCAAAAGAGTGCAAACCTCGAAAAAGATGATTAGTACGTACGTTTTATCAAAGAAAGTTTTTCTCAAAACGGAGTCCCACGGATGGCGCCAAATTGCTTATGCCAAAAATTGCACAAATTACGTTGTAAGATCACTTATGAGGCTAAACCGTCGAGAGAAAGAAACATTTTCGATAAAACGTACGTAAAATGAAGAAAATGAAGTAAAATGAGACAAAAGATTTGATGACGCAAGAAAAACCTCAAGACGAGGAAAAAACCTGCGGTCGACTTAGGATCAAGTCGACATTCCACTATGCATCACCAACTAGGGGTGATATCCTTGTTGTTACAGCGTTGATCGTACGTTTACATGTGAAAAATGACAACGATCGTATGAAAATTACAATAAGTCATATGCTAATTTTAGGAAAGTAGTAGAATTGTTGATCATTTGAGAGAGAATATGTTGTTGTGTGTAGAAGAGTCGTCCTTCAGAATGAGCTTCAATCCCTTTTTATAGTTGATCAGATACCGCTTTGGGAGTTAATGCTCATTAATGGCGATGTTTGTAACGGTCGTAACTGCCGTTGTGCATTAATTGCTCTTAATGTTGTCGGTCGTAACGGTCGATCTTCATAATTGCCTCTTTATTTGGTCGTCGGTTATGTCCGTTGAGCATTAATTGTCTTTAAATGATCTTGGACCAGGTCTTTAACTGAAGGCGAGATATCCGGTAACTGACGATCTCCTGTAATAAATAAGAAAACTCACGATAGAGATTAATGTTAGTAATATGACGTACGTCTTTGCATATACGTCGTACGACATTCATGTATTATTGTTCGACATTTACTCGAGGGTATTATTTAGGTTTATCTCAGGACCTTATCTTAATACGGGATTATTATCCTGGAATATGTCTTACGATTATAGTGGGTCGTCGTGCGATCGTAGATTTTTACCCAAACACCTGTTAAGGTTGATCCAAAGCTTTTGCACATGCAAACTTCTTGATATTACGCCGGTATAGGAACTGTCCACATAAGTTGCTTATATTGTGCTATATGTTCGACTGGATCTGTAATTCCGGAATATTTTGTCACAAAAGCTGGAATGGTATATTTCTTGGGTACGTCGACAAGAGCTAATTCATCAACGAACGGCGAGGCTTGAAATCCGGTTTTAGGTTCAACTTCGACAGGCACTGCTGCTCCGGGTAATTTTGTAAGTAACGCGAACAGCTTTTGATTCTGTTCTTCCAAGGTAGAACTAGCAGCTGTAGGTATATGACCAGGGATAGGAATTTGTTGGGATATGTTGTTGAAGGGTCCGAACATGAATGCGGGTGTGCCTTGAGGCATGGGAGGTGGACCTTGAGGCATAGGTGGCGGGCCATGAGGTATTGGTGGTGGACCTTGAGGCATAGACGGTCGTACATTGTTGTACTGTTGGTTTACAGTCGATAAAGGTACTGAGGCATTGAACTGTGGTCGAAGTGGTGGCCTCAAGTGTTGAGGTGGATAAGGAGGAGGAATAGGCATTGATGGAATTTGCGAAGCTCGAAGACGCTGGATTTCATCATTAGCTTGCTGTAATTGTTGTTGTAGAGATGCTATAAATCCGTTATCCATTGTCCTGCACAAATATCTCCAAGAGAACTTGAAGAAAGGTTAGTACTAAGGCGCACTTTTCACTGAATGAAATTTTTCTCAAAACGGAGCCCCACGGTGGGCGCCAAACTGTTTATGTAAAAAATTACACAACTCGATGTCGTAAGAAACTTGTGTGAGGCTTAACCGTCGAGAGAAAGAAATTACAATCAATGAGAAGTGCGAGAAATTAAAATGAGACAAATAATTTGATGACGCAGGAAAAACCTCTCGAAGGAGGAAAAAACCTGCGGTCGACCTAGAAGATAAGTCGACAATGCACTATGATCACCAAATAGGGGTGACGTCCTTCAAGTATACAGCTTCGGTCGTACGATTACAAGAGAAATAACAATGAGATCGAATATAAATTACAACTGATGATCAAAGAATAGCTAATAAAGAACTTGTGAGCTTTGAGCAGACTCCCTGTCTTCAAATGTTTGGCTTGATCCTTCTTTTATAGTAGCTTCGAAATAACCGTCCAACGGTACTATGGTTCATCATTGTCCAAATCGTAACCGTCTAACGTTATTGTTGGTATTTAATGCTTGAAGAGTAACTGTCCAACGGTACTGGTTGAGAGTTTAATGTCCAGATTGTAACTGCTGCGAGAATCTTGCTTGTAACGGTCTATCTTGATGTCGTCGGTTTCCATCGAACGATATATAACTTACGATGTGTTCGTTGTCGTGATGAACTCCAACGAGCATAGCATAGTACTCAATCTCAGACTTTCTCAAAGGTGGACAATTGTTAGAAATGATAATCAGCTTGCCTGCATCAAAGATGTAAACTTCGTATGTTTGTTAGTACCGTCGTACGACATAATAGGCATTGTTTGTCTTATTCGTTGTATATGTTCGATGCTTAGTGATCTTTGTTCGATAGTTCTCTTAGGTTTTATCTCAGGACCTTATCTTAATACAGGACCATTGTCCTAATCACTTGTCTTACGATTATAGTCGGTCGTCGTGCGATTGTGGATTTTTACCCTAACACTTATCTAATATCTTCGAAATGTTTGATCTCCATAACTAAAAAGATGATTTATATTTAATTCATAAATCTTAATGTAACTAAACTCTAGTTTACTTTATATAAAAATACATAAATATTAATCCATTTGTATGTGTATATATTTAATGTAATTATGTAAAACATATTATACGTGTTATGTGGAATTTCAAATACCCCTATGTTAACAGAAATATTTTAGACTAACGTAAAACATATTATACATGTTATCTGGAATTTTAAACATAGATATTAACGGGAATGTTTTAGACTACACATTTTAATGTAAAACATATTATATGTGTTATTTGGAATTTTAAACACCCCTATTTCACGGTCAATTGACTTTAGGTCTATGGAAGATTTGATACGATAGATTTTGTCATATTAACAAATCATGAGAGATACATATGTGGATGTAATTCGTAAAGCCATATATTGAAGATAAAGACAAGGGATTCCAAATACAAACCATATCATCTATAGAAACCATAAAAACAATCTTAACCGTCCATCCAGAAGCAGACTTACTCATAGTTGAAAGTGATCCCATGTACACGCTCAATCGATTAAAAATGGTACGCCTGCTTAATTCGAAGTATGCCCTTAAATATTTGAAAACGAAAATAATTATAACAAATTGGTGGCGCTGTCGAGATGGTTGTAATGGCCTTGTAAGGATGCCTCTTCATCAAATGGTCTTAGGTTCAAATCTAATGAGAATTATTTATTTTTTTAACTTTTATAAAAGTTTTTAAAATAGAAGGGTATTCCTAATAATCTTTCCATATACAACTCTACGTACCTTCAACTCTAATCCTAAAGCATCAGTCCTATGAAGGCATTGTGCATATTATGCCGTTTCAATTTTCAACCTTAAACGACCCAATTATTTAAATGTACGGCCGATATGCCCATGAGTTGCACAGAGAAAACTATATTATAAGAAGCCATTTGTTAGAAGATAGCAAGCTTAACAAGAAATATTCACTTGCCTAGCTAATAGAATCGGTAGAAAATATGACTTTTTATAACTAATTCAAACAATTGTAAGCAAACAAAACACTTGTACTAACAAATTACTAAGGGGCTGTTTGTTTGCATTTGAATGTAACCCATTAAGAGGTAACCTCTGAGTCGCGCAGAGGCTTTACCTGTTTGGCAAAGAAAAACCCAGCTCTGAACCATGACAACTGCCTCTGCACCATTTTGTATCTGGGGTGAAGGCATATGGTTCAGAGGCTTTTTTTTCCACATCTGCCCTTCTCATAAAATTTTCCACGCCATTCTCTATTTCTCCCAAGAGCTTCTCCCTCATTCATTCCGGCGACCGATTAGGTATACTCCATTTTTGTTTCACTGAAATCGGCCATTGATTTGTTGAAATCAGCCATCAATTTATTGAAATCGGTCACTGGTTTGTTGAAATCATCGTTCTCCATTGCTCCCAAGAGCTCCTCCGGTCATCTCCTACGTTCACTCCGGCAACCTCTCTGCTATACTCGATTTTGGTTTTTGCAGAATCGGCCATCGATTTGTTGAAATCGGTCTTCGATTGTAACACCCCGCTAAAGCGGAATCGTGAGGTGCAACAGTACAGATTTCATAGCGATAGGAGATAAATACCATCATTCATTCATAAAGCAAAATGTAAAGTTTACAAAAGTTATTACAACCAACCCAAATTTAAAGTTTACAGACATAGTAAAACAAAATACGAAGTCTTGATTGATGACTACAATTGTCCAAATCAAACATTATCAATCACCTTCTGATTTCCTGAAAAGCATGTTAAATCAAGCGTCAACTACGAGAGTTGGTGAGTTCACAGGTTTTTATATGCACAAAAGGTTTCACATGCAGACTTTTATCGTAAAATATAATCCTTGGACGTTTGCTAACGTCAAAATCACATTTATGCATAAGATACGTAAGATTGAGCCACTACAAGCCGTTAACCCCCAACGAATACCTCAGAGGTGGTAGCGAACTACATGGGCAGAGCGTTCCCGCGAACTACCTCAGCGGTGGAACCTAGTCCACATGTGTAGAACGCTTTCCAACGAGTACCTCAGCGGTGGGGATTTGCCCCACATGTGTAGTCGTTAATTCTGAATTAGTGCACCCTCAACTCGTCAGTCAGTAGAGTGGGTATTGGTACCAAATAGCGCTATCCACTAAGTCATAGGCTCCTAATGAGTTAATAGTAGTGTGTATTATAAGGGGATTTACTCAATACATAACATCATAATGCATCATCACATGCTAAAAAGCAACATTTAATCACATTTCATATAACTTTTGCTTGGAAGCATAATTTATGTCATTTTATCAACAACACGCTTTTCACCCCAAATTCGTAAAAACGGTAAAATAGGGGCTGTGAATACTCACCTTTTGTGACTTTAGCGTTTGGACAACCGTTAGTGTGCGCGGTCCTGTTCCGAGTCTACTAGTGCCCTGTATCATACGTAATTGGCGTAAGTTCTAAATTTTACGGCCCATAAATAATAAGTCAATACCGATATCCATATAATGCCTTTACTATATTCTATTAAGTTCATTTTAATATAAAAATAAGTTTTGTTACTTTAATTAATGTCCAAGAATGTGGGGATTTCTTGATAAAAACAAAATATCACTTTTTAAGAAATCTGATTTTGGTCAAATTTGTAGAGCTCCAAAAATACCATCATTTTGCCTAGTTCCAAAAGGAATTAAACCACCAAATTTTTATCCAGTAATTTTAGGGGTATTAACAATAATTCCACCAAATTTCATGATTTTAGGAGATAATTAACATATTTTAAAAATTATGGAGAAATCAGTGTGCATGTAATAATTCTGAAAAGACAAGTCTAGGGAGTTTGGTTCATGGTGAATTCATTTCAACTCCAAAATTCGAATTTCAAAAGGGGTTTGAAAGTTAACTCAAATATCTAACATATGAAACTTGATTCACACGATTTGGATGATTTTTGAATGAGATATGACCTCATGAACTGAAGCATGTGAATCTGTCATCAGTGGACAGATTACACTCCGAATTTCATTTCATTGGTTGCACATTCAAAACTCCACCAAATCATGAATTTCCAGATTCTTTAGAAAGCTAACTCATTAAACTTAAACTTAGAACCAAGAATCATGCATTTTGAACAATCCATCAAAGAGTTATGCATGCATGAAGCTAACATAAATTTCTGACCAGAGTCTGATGCACACTAAAATGTTTTAACAGGGTTAAGGGTTCGAATCTTGGATTTTTTACACGATTCTAGTGGGGTTTGAACCCTAACACATAAAATACTGTTCCATAAAAATTTCAAAGAAGAATGAGGTCAGCAGCACCCTTTTTGGGTCGTACAAAACACATGCAAAAATCGGACAGCATCTGTCCAGAACCAAAACCCCTTTTTATTCATCAAAACACATAAAATGACAAGATTTTTTGGGGTTTCTTGCTAATAAACCAAAAACTCTTATTATACACCAAATAAATAGATGAAATATGTATTAATACCATCAACACACATGCATGAACTATCATCAAAGTTCAGCCCCAAAATGATAGTCACAAACATCAAACAAGAAGATTTTGCTTCCAATCTTGTGTTCTTATGGGGGATTCACGGATTTTCACCTTCATTGGATGTTTAAACACATTTCTAAGGCTCAATCTCGTCCCCAAACATCAAGATGGTTATCAAACCATAAAAGAGGGTTTAACCTCAAAGAAACACAAGAAAAACACCCATAAGAGGGCTAAAATCGAAGCTAAAATACTCCTTTCATTCTTACCTTGAAGATGATACCACTTTGATCTTTGAAATTGTGTTTAAACCTTCAAAGATCAATTTTTGAGGATGAATATGGCTGGAGTTCTTGAGAGGTTTTTAGAGAGAGAATGATAGAGAGAGAGAGAGAGAGAAGATTTGAAATGGAAATGATGAGAATAGATTGGAAAATGTTTATATTTGAGAATAAATTGTTCTACAGATAAGTCCATCGCAGTGTCGGTTTGCAGCAGTTTTTCGACAAACCCGACTTTTCGAGCATGAAATTAGGTTCTTTAGAACAATTTATTTCTTGTTTTCACTTAAGTAACATAATTTGTATAAGTGGACTTAAAATTTGGCATTATAGGATTTTCGGGTGACTTTGGGCCGGTACGGACTTTTTCAGGCAGTTTTCGGGATTTTTAGGTTTTTGCCTAAATTTTTCACGCAAACCAACCTAGTTTCTCCTAATATCTTAAATAACTAAATTTTTACCTATAAAAATACTACTGAGTGATTTAGCGAGTAACTGACCTGAAGGCCAAAATTGCCGGCTGTCACATCGATTGGTTGAAATCGACCACTGATTGGTTGAAATCGGTCCCCGGTTTGTTTAAATCGGCCATCGATTTGTTAAAATCAATTACTAATATCTTGAAATCGGCCATCGATTACTGATTTTCCTGCAATAAATTGAAGGCATTTGAAGAAATCGGCTATCAATTTGTTGAAATTGGCCTTCCAAATCCACACGGTTTTTCTGTTTCCAAATTTAAGAATGTTCGTCCTATGTATTTCATTATTCTGTTCGTATGTGTTTATATTACTGTGTGCAAGAATTTTTAATATGATTATAGGCTTTGTGTTGATGGGTTTTTAATGTTGTTTTTCATTACCCAGACATATATTCTTTTGGAATACAAAATGTTTATGGATTTCCAACATGGTTTCAAAATTGTTTATGGTGTTTGTTTGTGGATTTTATTACTATTTTTCAAAAATTTATATGAAAGGGTAAAATGGTCATTTGTTGTCATTCAGACGGTTTATTCAGAACAGTTATCAAACAACCATATTTCATTCTGCACTGTATCATACAGAGCCTCTCAACCATTCCAACCTCTCAACCCTTCAGAACCAAACCATTCAGCAACTACCAAACAGCCCCTAAGGCGGGTTATGTACACTGCAAAATTGAGCTCCCAAAAATATTAAAAAGTGAATGGGGCCAAATATTAATATGTTCTATAAATTTTAAATGATAAGATAATTTATTAGTAGTAGGAGTTGAAAAAATCAAGACCCCTCAAGGGATTCATCAATGCAAACACTTATGAGGTCCATACTATGGGAATGTTTGGTTTGCGAAATCTGATGGAATTGGAATGACAAATTTCTTTGACCAAATTGACAAATTCCTTAGTGATGTTTGGTATTAGTGATGTTTGGTATGCAAATGAACTTGATGGAATCCTTTGAATTCCACAATTTAAGGAATTCATCATTCATTGGCTTAAGTGAAGAAAAATGAATTCCTACCAACCAAACACATGATCAAATTCAATTCCAATTCGTTCAAAGTCAAACTGCTTCGACGCATTGCAATTCCATCAAATTTCATTTTGCGAACCAAACACCCCTCAAGTATTTTCTGACAAGATTCATCGTCTTTACTTATCTCAAAGGTTAATAAATACTTAATATTCACGATCAACAAAATATATTGTTGGCAAGTGTCTATCATCCGATACACACTTATCAGTAGTAAGAGTCGTCACCACATTAGGTCCTTGTATTAAATATTCATTCAGTAGGATAAACACTATATATTCATTCAGTTAACCTATATAAAAAACCTCTCTCTTTATATGTATATATATATAGAGTCCCCTTATTTTACAAACTCATACAACATAAGTTCAAATGTGAACTCAATTTTGGTTGTGAACATGAGGACGAATCTCAGCTACTCATCCGGTCAATAAAGGTGGCTTTGACCGGGTCCCCTCCTTTAGTAATCTCCACCCTCCCATGAATCGCGTCAATCCTCCGTGATCGCATCCACCTTAACCGAAAATGTGTAGCTCAGATTCGTCCTCACGTTCACAACCAAAATTGAGTTCACATTTGAACCTAACCCTATACGTATACATGTATATATTCAATCGCAAACATCTTTAGCAGCTTCATTATAATTTGTCAAACAAATTGTCGGGTACTCGGTTAAAGGATATCAACCCACCATTTCCCACTCAGAAGTAGGGATATTTTGTTTAAGATCATTTAAGCAAATTAAGATCTGTGCAATAAACATTAATTGAAACAATTATAATCATTTATGTAATACAAAAAAACTGGCCCATTTAACCATGGGCCAAAGCCACATGGCTATTGGGCTACTTTCTAATTATTTACATAATTTAGCATTTACAGATTATCAAACTCAAACACTTAGATTACAAAGGTTAGATATCTAAATGCCAATGCAGGAAATAGAACTTGATTATGCAATCAAACACGTTATTGCATTACTTAAAATCAAGGCTTTTTGATGAGTTACAACTAATAATTATAAATTACAAAGAAGCATGTATGAATGCTATTACTAATATTAGAAACATTATTACTAAGCGGCCTTACCCATTTGTCCTTCCTTATCCCAAATCGCTCAATGAACCAATCGTTATACCTTGCATACAGGTCCGTTCCTGACATTTTATGGGCCCTGGGCGAGATGTAAAACTGGGCCCCTGATAGCTAGCGGATATAGAACAAAGTTACACTTTATCGAGGCAATTACAAGGAGAAATTCTCCACTCTATGTAGTTTTTATGACACTCATTTCGTTTAAGATTATCCTAAAAAAACTTATCCACAACAAAATCGAAACATATCTTCTAACCTCAATAGCCGTTATGTCAAAGATGAATCTGTTGCGGAATAACCAGATTGACTAACACATTACAATTTTTCTCAATATTTTTAGCATAAGATCAATCAAACTTTTTTAATGACCTTCAACCTTATTTAAGAGGCCATTAATATAAATTCATCATCATTTTGAACTTTTCAGGTTGAAACAAAGTTTTTAACAACCATAGATCCTAGAATCAAAAGTTCATGTTTATTATAATTTGTTTTTGTTTTTGAAATAGAAAAGTATTTAAGATTCATGCACTAAATATTAGGTAACAAGGGATCAATAATGTATGGAAAAAATGAAGTAGTTTTGAAATCCCAAACATAAATATAACTTAGGTAGTTAGGTCGTCACTCATGGTTGGTAATTGTTTCAAAAGATAAGAGTTTTCTTAGTTAACTTAATAACAAGAAATCTAATACATTTTAACACAAAAACAAAATTCATATGGATGAAATAATCTAAAAAGTATGAAAGATGAGTAATGAAGTTCAGGTTTCTAGGCAAAAATAATTTTTATATACAGTACGAGATAAAAAAAAAACTTAGAGAAACAATAAACAATACTACAGAATGAAAACAAATTAACTTTTTACAAGTTCCTTGTCCAATGTAACTAATTAAGATATGTTTAGGCCCTTAATATGATGCTAAATTTTTGATGGGGTCTTATACTCCAATTATATACTATTTTATTATTTACAGTTTTGTAAATTACCACTATACTTAAGAATTTTGGGCTTCCTATTTCGTTTGGACCCTTAATATGATGTTAACATTTTGTTTGCGTTCTGTTATATACCATTTTTTATTTACAATTTTTCTAAATTACTACTATATATTATGTACTAAAGAATTTTGGGCCTCCTATTTCATTTGGATCCTTAATATGATACTCAATTTTTGTTAGAGTCTTATTATATACTATTTTTTTTTACAATTTTTGTAAAGTACTGCTATTTACTATCGCTAAGAATTTTGGGCCCCTTATTTCATTTGGATCCTTAATATGATACTAAATTTTTGTTGGAGTCTTATTATATAATGTTTTTTTTTATTTATAATTTTTGTAAAGCACTACTATATACTATATACTTAAGAATTTTGGGCTCCCTGTTTCGTTTAGGCCCTGGGCGTACGCCCGGCCCGCCCTCCCCTAGGGACGGCCCTGAGCATATATGATTAAGGTCATAACACCATCATATAAATCAAGATCTCATAATCAATTCATGTGTATTTACAGGTAAGCCAGGACGAAATTAATTACGTTCTTGACTGGGAGTGACAATCCCTTTGGTGATAAATGATAATCTGGTGTTTAATGCACCAAGGCAAGATTCTAATTTTCACCCTTTTTTCTAGATTTTGTGTGATTCCCAGATCTTGAAAAGAGTTGATTATAAGAAACATACCAACTTACTTTAACAAATCTTGTGTGTTTTGCAGCAATTTAAGGGTACAACTGTTGGTGTAAAAGTAAAAGGGAGTCTATTGACACCACTAGTGTTGGAGATGCCTTTGTTGGGTGAGATTCTGAGTATCTTAGGCATGAGAACCTATTTTCCCTCCTCTTTTTAATATGTCATTTTATCTGATAAATGTTGAGTTATTTGGTTTTTAAAAACCATTGGCATCAAGTGGACAATCAAGTTATGGTTCAAAAAATTTCATATGTGTCCATGTTCACCACCATACACCCAACACAAACAAATGTGAAAAATCAAAAATAAAACCTACTTTAATTTTGTACTGTATTTGACAGGTTTGGCTAGAAATATGTTCCCAAGTTCATCCAATCAATTGGCCGGTGCTATATATTGGTTAGTTATTTACATCTTGCAAGTGTGTTTATTTAAATTATTTGGATTTATATGATAAGAATTGGATCAATTTTCTTCTGGCATGATTCTTTGAAACATATAAGAGTTCAATAGAAAGTGATTCAGAATTGGATCAATTTTCTTCTGGCATTATATGGATTTATACAAGCTTTTAAGGTTAATGATCCATTCCTCTCCTGCTCTATTATATAGATTTTATTGATTGATATATTTTGGTGTTTAATACTAGTGTAGATTTTTGTACCTGTTTGTTTTACATAGAGTTTTGTTGTTTTAATAGATGTGTTGATTTATTGAAATATGTTTATATTTAGGAGGAAGAAGCTAAAATAAATGCAGAGAATGTTGATATATATATGTTGATCATGCATAGTTTAGAAAATTTAGCTTTGCAAGTTATCGATATTGTCGTCTCTATTTTGAGAGAGCATTCTCTATAGTTTACAAATTCATCAACAATTATTTTGACAGGGAAGTAGTTGTCTTGGTGCTAAACAACAATGCAATTTAGTTGAATGGACCACTTAGTAGCTATATAAAGAACAAACTTACACACCTCAGTTCCAACCACTGAATTTGTCAAACTCAAGCCCTCCCATTGATCCATTCCAAAAGAGAATTTTGCAAGTCTGCAAGGAATCACCGAATATGTAGACAGAATATGGTCTAAACCATTAGGATTAGGGCTTTAAGTGAGACGAGCTGCTCGTCAGCTACTCGGGATCAAAGCTTTGATTCGAGCTCGAGCTTCATTTTAGGCTCATTTAATAAACAAGCTCGAGCTCGATTAGGCTCACGAGCCCAAGGGTGGAGCCAGGAATTTATGTAAGGTGGTCCTTGAAAATGATATGGTATTGATATCAACATTCGATCAAAAGAAAAAGTATTAATCATAGAAGTGGTACACTAACCTTACCGATTCATCAACGAGCTTTCATCTCCTAAAACATATTAATGATGTCTTCATTCTCAACGTTTGCACTCCAAATCAACAGTTGTTTTTCTTTTGGTTAAATTTTTTTATCTATAGTACTCAAAATCCAAAACAATTTACAAACAAAATCACGTATCATTAAAAAGTTGAAGACTATCAAGTTGTGCCAATTTTACTAAATAATCATGATTCATGGGTTCCTTGAAATTCTTCCTAAAATCTAAATTGATGATTCAAAAATCCAAATACCAAGTGAAGGAGGGATAAAGAACAGAGTATTAACTAATGAAAGTGAATAAAGTGATTAAGTAAAAGTAAAACCCTAAAAATAAAAAATTCACGGTTGTGTAAAATTGTAAATTGTAATCGAATAAGCAAAACCGTGAGTTATCAATATTCTTGAAGTCGTTCACTTGGCTGTTGGGTTTGGGCTTAAAAAAAAGTCTAGGGTGGGCCATTGCAAATCCTGGGCCAATGCTCCTGAATCCGAATAGTCTCATTTAATACATAATATAAATTAATATAAGAAAATACGTCTTGATTTAATGTAAATAGAAAGAATTAAATCGAAATCAATCATAAAGTCAAAAAGATTTTCGAAATCAACCAAAAAACCAAAAAAACATTCTTAATATCAAGAAAAATAACTTAGAAATCCTTTAAAATCAACCAAGAAAACTCAGATAATCCTTAAACTGGTGTAATTTGGCTAAACATTTATCAAACAACTTTACGGGGCTTTTAATGGTGCCCCCACTATGGGAAATTCCTAAATCTAAGACTGCTTACTTTCTAGGTAAAATGTTCGATCTTTGTTATGATTTTTTTTTTTTTTGAAGGGTATCCGAAGCTTTGCCCCGACTAATCCCGGCAAGGTTCACCGACAGCTAAAGCATGCTGCCCTGAGTTAATCCCCAGTGGCCACAATCTGGAAGCGTTTGGATTCGAACCTGGGGTAGAAGGGTTAACTAGCCACTTCCCCGACAAGCTTTAACCAGTACGCCACAGCCTTGTGGTTTTTTGTTATGGTTCTTACCGGGTAAGACTCTAGATAGTTTTCATGCTCTAGTTAAAAACCATAAAGCAAATGAAATTGGTAAACATTTACCTAGATAAGTGTTTAGTAACTTACCCCTTAGTTGGCTTAAAAAAATCAACTCATCCAAATTCTAGAAATGTTCTCACCATAACTCATATTCTTACACAATCTCTCATCTCTCCTTGTCTCTCTCTATATATATGTGTGTTTATGTGCAGTCCATTTAAAATACAAACCAAACATTTGTTAGCTCTTAATTACGATCCTATATACCATTTCTCATACTTTGTTCCATGTATGAAACTTTAACTATGTTTGCATATGGATAAAAAATACCTATAGGATCAAAGACGGTAAAAGCAAAGTCACATATACACACAATAATAAAATATGCAAAACAATATGATCATCATAGCTAAAAATCATGCTCACTAAATAACTTAGACATCGTTTACTTAATGCTTATCCGGTAATATTTACTCGGTCAATCTACCTTACAGGATGAACATACTAGAATCAAACACGGTAAAAGCGATGGCATGAACCGAGAGTCTTAGCCGGTAAGTGAGATCAACAACTCTAACCCAATAAATGCTTACTGGGTAAATTGTTGCATACGATACCGTTTTGAAAAGCTAAAATATTGTCCGATATGATAGATGATAGAGTTCAATTTTACTATTAAACGCTTAACAGATAAGGGTTCAAGTAAATGGCCGCTTATATTAGCTTTCACGTTGTTGTAACAAATATCAGGAAAGTTCAACTACAAAACTTTTTCCTGTTGCGAGCTGGCGTCCTGGTTATCCCATTCATTAGGCCTTCTGTACCACGCCTCGGCTTTGAGCGGCGGGTTCGAGGTCGCAGGCTCGGCAGGTTTGCCGGGTTCGTGATACTTGGCTCGTGGGTTTGTGAAGCAGGTTCGACCAAGGATTCATGAACCCGATGAAGTTGGTAATTTTAAAATAAAAATATTTTTAAATATTACCGTTTTCCAATGGTTATATTTTTTCGTTTTAATTTTTTTTTTCAAAATTTCATCCTATACATTACAATACAATAACTTGTTTATAGTGCATGAATATTTATATAGGACCGACTTTTTTAGTTAGATGGATATATATCGACTATATGGATATTTATTTGTTTAAATATAAAATGTGATGCTACATATATAAACATGAAAATAACACATCCCTCCTATCTTCTTCAATTCTCGCCCCCAAGCTCCACTGCAACTGATTCCTCCAAAACACTTAATATCTTGAATCCATCATTCTCTCTTCATGAATCTTCGGAGCATCCACTCATAAAATCTTTTTGCCATATCGTTCCCAAAAAGTAGTCCAATCACTAGCCCGCTCGCAACTCCGAAAAGTATAACAACCCAATCAATTCCACTTGGGAAATCAGACTCAATATCTTTGTTGAGTGAAACTGTCATAGACCTTGAGGTTTCTGAATTCCCGCATTTCTTGGATAAAGGGTCTCCACACAATGCAAAATTTCCCATGTAAGAAATGTTTGAAAATGTATTGAACTGTCCACCTTGGGGTATCGGTCCATCGAGGTTGTTGTACGACAGGTTTAAGAACTCAAGGAAATTCAACTGAGTGAACTTTTGAGGTATTTTTCCTGAGAGCTTGTTACCGGAAAGATCCAATGACTCGAGAAGTGTCAAGTTCTTCATGGAGGATGGGATGGCCCCAGAAAGCTCATTATTTGAAAGATTGAGTGACCGAAGACCAATGAGGCTTTTGATGGTTTCTGAAATCTTCCCCTCGAACTTGTTACTTGAGAGATCAATTGCTATGAAGCTGTTTATAATCTTCTCATACTCTGTGCTTACGCCTTTGTTGATAAACTTCATCGAGCATGTATAACTCCCTGACTCAATACTGATTGCTTCCATATATTTTGCATTTGAGTCTGTCTCCTTCATTGCTAACCACTCCGCGAAGTATTGATTTGGCAAATCACCCGAAAATGAGTTGTGTGAAAGGTCGATGATGCGTAATTTTCGGAACATTGGGTTGCTTTTACTTGGGATCCTTATGGCACCATGAAAATTGTTGGACCTGAGAATGAGAACCTGCAGCTCTGGAAGTGCTCCCAACCAAAAGGGAAACATGCCCTTCATATGGTTATTTCCAAGATCTAAGATCTGTAATGAGGTACAGTTTTCCAATGACCTAGGTAGTTGGCCCTTCAACATATTTTCGCTTAAATCTATCATCACAAGGTTACTTCCGGCCATGAATATGTTGGGAATGGTTCCTTGTAAAGTGTTGCCTCTAAGATTCAACACCAACAAAGAATCGATTAATTTCTCTAGGCAACGATTAATGGGGCCATTAATGTTGTTGAACGACAAATCAAGAAATTGGAGAGATTTTAAGTCACATATGGCTCGTGGAATTTCTCCAGTCAGCTTGTTATTTGAGACCTGAAAGATCCTGGTGGTTGGAGGTGGCATTGGGATGGATCCATGCAGCTTGTTGTAGCTCAAGTCCAATAACTCTAAAGCAATCCAAGGAACAACTAGCGAGTGATGCTCGAAACCCATCAGGGAATTTTGAGAAAGTGTAAGTACCTGCAGCGTTTCCTTGCCAACATTCCCCATCCATTCGGGTATTAGCCCATCAATTCTATTGTTGTCGAGGTACAAAATCTCCAGTTGAACTTGAGATCGCAGAAAGTCAGGGAAGACTCTCAAGTTACAATCCTTGAATTCTAATGCAGTAAACTTTGGTAGAGTGTCGATGGTATGGTTACTGATGGCTGAAAGTGTGATTTTGTTTCGACCTAGAGAGAGAACTTTTAGTTTCTTGAGAGAAAGAAAAATATCAGCCTCCACTGTGCCACTTATGTTGTTATTCCTCAATTGGACAATTTCAAGATTTTTGAGATCTGATAATGAGCTTGGAATTGGGCCTGTCAATTGATTGTTTGCAAGGTCTAATATTCTTAGTTTGGTCATGGTGCGTGGAAAGGGTGGGATTGGGCCTGTCAATTGATTGTTTGCAAGCTCTAATATTATTAGTTTGGTCATGGTGCTCAGAAAGGGTGGGAATGGGCCTTCAATTTGATTCGACAACAAGTTTAATTCTTCTAACTTGGTCAGGTTAAAAATTGATGATGGGATCTCACCGTATAGGTTGACATCAATAAGGCTTAAAACAATAAGCTTATTTAGCTTACCCAACCAATCAGGCAGCTTCCATCTGTCAAAATTATTGCCGCGAATGCACAGATATGTGAGGTTTGAAAGGCTTTCTAAACAGGGAAAGATGCCTGTGAAATCATTTTTCTTGAGGCTCAAGTATGTAAGGTGTGTTAGGTTCGTAACTGAGGATGGTATTTGACCAACCATGTTATTATAGTCAAGGTCAAGCTTTATAAGTTGTGTCAGGTTGCCTACTGATCTCGGAAGAGGCCCCAAGAAAGAGCAATTATAAAGATCCAACTGCTCTAAGTGTATGAGGTTCCCAATTGAAGGCGGTACCTTGCCAAGAAAGTTGGTTCCAGCGAGGGCTAGACTCTTAAGTTGACTGTTCCCGTGAAACGTGGGTAAATAACCAGTAAGATCACTGTTATCCTGCAAGTGAAGAAGTTGCAGGTTTGGCAGGTGAAATATACTTGTTGGGAATTTACCATGAAGCCCACAATCACCAAGAGAGAGTGATCTTAAGGAAGAGGAATTAGCCAAGATGTCTGGTACTTGAGAATCTATGTTGACCCTTGAGAGGAAGAGTTCTCTCAGACTCTGTGTTGAGTTTTGAACTAGATTTCTGAAGACAGAACCTTGAAACTTTAATAACGAGTTTCCTGTTAGATCCAAGGAAACCAATTGGGTAAGTTGTGAGATATCTTTTGGGACGTGGCCGATGAAACCAGAAAAAGAAAGATTTAGATTTGCCAATTGAGAGAGACGGCCAATCGCAGATGGAATTTGAGAGGAACGGAAATTATTATCTGCAAGGTTTAGTGTACGAAGGTGAATGAGGCTGAAGAGAGTGGTGGTGGAGTTGATGGGGCCATAAAGAAAGCTGCTGCTCAAATCGAGCACAACCACGTGACCAGTGGTTTTGTCACTGCATTCAACCCCGTCCCAGGAACAGCAGTAGCTCTTACCCTCGGACGTATTGTGGGTCCATGAAGCAAGTTTTGGGTATGAACGAGGATCAGAGGATGCAGATTTGTTGGTAGAGATGTTGTTCTTGAAGTCGAGTAACAGAGAGCAATCGTCAAATGAATGAGATTGAACTTGAAGTGAGACATATAGCAGCAGCAAGAAGAGGGAGATAAACAGATGCAAAGATTTTGCCATCCTCATTGACAATGAATATATGGATGCTCCCAATTAATGTGCTAAAACAATAAACAATGACTTCCTTTATAGCAACTTCAGGGTATGTGTTATTTATAGATTTATTATTTTTATTTGGAAAACTTTTGATAATACTTGATTTTCACGTGCGATCTTCTATTGTCATTGGAATTAATGTCTTATCAAGAACTTTTCTTTAAAATATATAATTCTCATTTGTACATCATCTTACATTTCGATTATATATTAAAAACTAAATTAAATATTTCTTTGTAATAAAATACGTTATTAAGAAACTTAACGATTAAAATAACAGAAATATTTATCTTAAAAACCACAAATATCAATTTACATATTTGATCAGTTTTCATCTTTTAATTGCATAATTTATATATATATATAGAGAGAGAGATAGTGGGAGGTTCAAACGAGAAACATATCAATTTAAGAAAACGTGAGAAGCAATCTCAGTCACTCATCCGGTCAACAGAGGCTGCTTTGACCGGTCCCCCCTTTAATAATCCCTACCGTCCCATGAATCGCGTCAATCCTCCGTGATCACGTCCACCGAAATATATTTTGATGAAACATTTTGATTTTTACGTAAAAAAACACCGGAATATGAAACAATTTGATCAAAAAATGTATCATATAATATAATTTCATCATGTTAAACAATTTCATGAACCAATTTCATTATATAATCGTCTGACGAAGTTCACAAGTTCACACCAAAGTTATGGTACTCTCTCTCTATATATATAAATATAGTAGTAGGTTCAAATGAGAAGTGCTAAAATTGAGAATTAGAGAAGTGATCTCCACCACTAATCCAGTCAATAAAGGCGGCTTTGACCGGGTCCCCTCCTTTAATAATCTCTACCCTCCCATGAATCGCGTCAATCCCCCATGATCGCTTCCACCGTAACCGGTCAAAGCCACCTTTATTGACCGGATGAGTGATGAAAATCACTTCTCTACTTCGTATTTTTTTAGCACTTCTCATTTGAACCTTTTTCTCTATATATATACATGCAAATGATGGTGTGAGAACTTGAGGTTATTGCGATAAACATGAGAAGTAGATTTGAGTCCTTGATCTCGTTTATAACATGTGCTCCTATGAATTGCGCTTTAGAAGAGAATTGATTTGATGCATCTCCTCTTAATTTGCATCCAACACATTTCTCATGCTTCTAACGTTAACTACAACTTCTTACTAGAACCCAACTCCATTTAGGCGAAAGATCGTATGAGAAGTTGAGTTTAACGTGAGAAGCGTGAGTAGTGGATTTAAACCCTTTTGATCTATTTTATTCTGGCGCTCTCCTATGAATTGCACGTTAAAAGAGAATTGATTTGGTGCATCCAGGAACGGATCTAGAACTTTTTTCAGACGGTGGCACCATTTAACCATAAAGAACATATATAAAGAAATTTTTCATAAAATCTCTATTGGTCTAGTGGTTGGTTCATTGACTTTTAAAGGTAAAGTCTCAAGTGCAATTCTTGGTACAACCAATTTTTTTATATACACACTAACTATGAAATTAAAAGCAAAAATCTAAAAAAAAATGTCTCTAATAGGACTTGAACCCATGACCTCATGGTTACAAGGCAAGTAACTAACCAACTCAACCAAAGAAAACTTTTGTTTTCATTGTATTTTCAAAATATATATGGTGGCACACGACAAATTGATACGGTGGTACCATAATTTTTTACACTACGACGGAGGAATTTGACGGTGGCTCGTGCCACCGTGTGCCCCTCTTCAAATCCGTCCATGGGTGCATCTCGATACATCTCATAGTACGCATCCACTTCTTATTCAACAGTTGTTAACCACTTCTCACTAAAATTCAACCATATACATATATTGATAAAGAAGAAATTTAAAAAATATATACATTATGTATCAAAATGAGATAAATTTATATGGTTAGTTGTAGTGATTATAATGAAGAGATATGTAAATTAATTTTTATTAACATAAACGGTTTTATTACACTTTGTGGTTGTTACGAAAAATTCATGAACATAGAAAACAAATTTAGAATTGAGGGTGCATGCAAAGCACGAGGATTGATAAATTTGTTCATGGAAAATGACATCTCTATATGTCACTACAACGACAGTCGACATCCTTGATTCCACATATGTGATATTATATTTTTCATTGACCTGAAGTCAACCGAATTTTTAAAATGTGATATAGAGTAAACTATGATTTATACTATCCATGTAGTTTGTTATTTATAACTATTTTTGTTTTTAATATTTTAAACTTTTATTTTTTATTATTGTGGTTTCTATTATTTTTGTTTGGTCAATAAGATTAACAAAATTAAAAAATATATCAACTTAAGAAGTGGTATGGTTGTTTTATTGTTTCCCTTAATTGTCTAGTCTTTTATTAAATAGTAAATTATTATACAAGATAGAGCTTATAGTATAAGTCACTATAAAGTTTAAAATAAAAAATACATTGAATAAAGATTTTTGATCCCCTAACCATTTTTTATCAATAAGGTTAAATTACATGTTTTCTTCACGTGGTATTGTGTTAATTTGTCAAGATTTATTCTTTTCTTGAAAGTGTAATTAATTGTGTTTTTATGGCTGTAATTTTACAACGAGCTAAGTCCTTACTATAACTTTGAAAATTTAGATTGTTGATTTATATAAAGACCAGACTTATTTAAAAAATGCAACTCCAAAAACTCAAGTCATTAAGAAAGAAATACAAACATAAGAATGTAACTTTTTCAAAAAACATGGCTTTGGCCTGGACACTTTTCTCCAAAAAAAAACTCTTTTAAAAAGCATAACCTAAGGCTGCGTTTGGTACGTGGGACAGAACAGGACGGAACAAAACTCACTGTCCCACGTTTGGCGCAGCATGGAACAGAACAGGAATTCACTGTCCCCATGTTTGGTGCGACATGGGACAAGACAGAAACTGTCACAAGGTGGGACACGGGACAAAAATGGCTGTTTTTTTGTTCCACCAAAATAGGTGGAACAACATGGGACAGAAATGAGACAGAAACTAATATATTACTAATTAACACTCGTTTGATATATAACTTCAATATGGTATTTGTTTTTGTGTTTACCACCACTAGTCATGGCCGCCGCCACCGGTAGCCACTATCGGCCACCTCCACCTCCTCTTCCACTACAACAACCTCCTCTACCACCTCTACAACTGTCAACGATTACCTACCACCTCTACCATTGTCCATCGGCACCGTAACCACCACCACCACCGTTGGTCACCACTACCACTATCCACCATCTTCACGTTCTCCACAACCACCGACCACTACCGTTGGCCACCACCTCCACCTCTACCATAACCATCAATAGTAGTTTAATAAAAACCATATATGTGTATAAACGAGGGGGTTTGCCTGCGCTTCGCTGCGGATAGTTTTGCTAATATTATAAAGGTTCGTAGTTGTGAACAATACTTTAAAGGAAGTTACCTATTAAGATCCCGAGTTTCGCAACAGGTTATAAACTGTGATAGATTTGATCGTAAGTAGCAACATAGATTTATATGAAACATAAAGATTGTACAAATGTTGTCAAACGAAAGGTTTAATAAAATACATGAAAAGAATTAGGAAATCAAAAATTTTAATTTTAGGAGATTTTAATAATACTAACAATTACCAGGAAGTCAAAAGACTGTTCATGAACAGTAGCTGCCGACACTTTAACATATTTCAGTCAATATACGATATATGACTAAAACGTAAAATGAAATATAGAAAACTAAAAAGTATAAAGTGAATAAATATGTTCATGAACAATGTTTTGGGGCTAAAATGTAATTTCTTCAAATGTCGGTAGTTGTTGCTCATAGACAATGTTTTGGCTTCATATAATCTATATAGTATATATAAAATAATTACATAAAAAAATATTCAATATCAGGCTCATTTCGAACGTATTAAGTGTACGATTATAACGTCGTAATTTGTTAAAATTAGAACGTGTTTTTTTTAACATGTTCCAACCAATATACGATATATGAGTAAAACATAAAATAAAATATAGAAAAGTAAAAGGTATAAAATGAATAAATATTATAAGTTTAGAAGGCTACTATGTAAACTTAAAAATAGGTATAAGATCAAGGTCGGTTGAAGCGCATATATACTATATATAATAAAATAACTACATCAAAAAATATTCAATATTAGGCTAGGATATATGAGTAAAACGTAAAATGAAATATAGAAAAATAAAAGGTATAAAGTGAATAAATATTATAAGTTTAGGAGGCTAATATGTAAACTCAAAAATAGGTATAGGATTAAGGTCGGTAGGAGCGTATATATAGTATATAATAAAATAACTACGTCAAAAAATATTCAATATTAGGCTCATTTCGATCGTATTGACGATACGAATATAACAAAGTAATTTGTTAAAATTAAAATGTATTTTTTAAACGTCTTTTACCCAATACACGATATACATCTAAAACGTAAAATGAAATATTGAAAAGTAAAAAGGTATAAAGTGAATAAACGTTATAAGTTATAAGTTTAGAGGCCTAATATGTAAGGTTAACTATATCAAAAAATATTCAATATTAGGATCATTTCGATCGTATCGACGATACGAATATAATGGCGTAATTTGTTAAAACTTAAACGTATTTTTTTATCATATTTTAGCCGATACATCATATATGACTAAAACATAAAATGAAATGTTAAAAAGTTCATGGGGCCAAAATGTAATATTGAAATTAAACATTGAAAAGTAAAAGGTATAAAGTGAATAAACGTTATAAGTTATAAGTTTAGAGGTCTAATATGTAAGGTTAAGTACATCAAAAAATATTCAATATTAGGCTCATTTCGATCGTATCAACGATACAAATATAATGGCGTAATTTGTTAAAACTAAAACGTAATTTTTTAACATATTTTAGCCGATACATCATATATGACAAAAACATAAAATGAAATACTGAAAAGTTCAAGGGCTAAAATGTAATACTGGAATTTAACATATGAAAACCCGGCTGGACCAAAGCGCGGGTCCACAGTCGGGTCGTCGCTGGGTTTGGGGCGTAAAGAGAGAGGGGGATGGGCGGGTCGGGTCGGGCAGACGTATCGGGTCGGGCAGACGTATGCGGGTCGGGGCGCCTGATGATTGTATAGTATATATAATATATATATGTGTGTGTGTGTTTATGTTTATGAAAATTGCGTAATCTTTTTATAAATTATATAGTTTAGTTTATTTGTGTTAATTATAATTATTATGTGATATATAAAATTATCAAATAATTTTTTGGGAGAACTTGGCTAGTTTTGTCCAGTCCAGTCCTAGGCGTGCCAAACACAAAACAGACATTTGTCCTGTCCTGTTCAGTCCAGTCCTGTCTTGTACAATCTTGGATGCGTACCAAACGCTACCTAAAAGATATGTTTTATTGAATTTTGAAAGAAGAGAGGAGACCGTTAAAACCACCCTATCACTATTTACTATAACGTTACATCTTTTTTATTTTTTATATCATAATACTACAAATATAATAACTTTATAAATAAAAAAAGTTATAAGAAAATAAAGAAGGAAATAATTAATAATGGACATTTTGTGGAAACTTTTTCAACCTACGGTTTTAAGGTCTCATTGGGGACATGGAAAACTTCTACGAAGTTGTATCGTTGAATAATTACTATTAATGTTTTTCATTTATTTTAATTCTCATGTTAAAGAAATAAGGAATAGGGGTGTAAACAAGTCGAGCTTTTATCGAGTAACTCGAGCTCGAGCTCGAGTTTGCCTCGTTCGAGTCGAACTTTATCGAGTTCGAGCTCGAGTACGAGCCCAAAAAACCAGCTCGAATATTTAACAAGCCGAACTCGAGCTTTTAAGAGTTTGACTTTAGTTCTTATCGAGCTTTGTATAACATATATATATATTTTATATTATATATATTATATATACTATGTATATATAAGAGGCATATATCAAAATAACCTAAATATGTATCTTTCGAGCTTTTCAAGCCGAGCTTGAGCTATAGTGTATCTTTTACGAGTCGAGCTCGATCTTGAAGTATGAAAGCTTGTCGAGCTATCGAGTCGATCTCGAGTTTAACATAAAGTCTCGAGTTGTCTTCACATTCGTAATGAAAAATGAGTTTTCATTTGAAGCTGACCCCAAGTGTCGATAATAAAATGACATTTTTCTATTCAAGTTTATGTTTATTAATGTATTACTTCTTGTAAATTGATCTTTTTCTTACATGATCCTTCTTATATATGATTTGGTTCAGGGAAAATGCTAAATAAAAAAACACAAACACACACACACACTCTCTCTCTCCCTCCCTCCCTCCCTCTCTCTCTCTCTCTCTCTTTACACACACATATATATACGCATAAGACCGTGTGAGAAGTTGGGTTAACTATAAGAAACATAAGAAGCATCAGAAGTGGATGTGAACCCGTCTTCTTTTTAGTCTCATGTTCTCCCATTAATTACCTTTAGAATGCAATTGGTATAGTGCATCTTATCTCAGTACATCTCATCCTAATGTGCATCCATGTGTATCTAACGATTGATAACTATTTCTCACTGGAACCCAAATACACACACACACACACACACACATATATGCATGAGATCATGTAAGAAGTATCATTTTTTGTAAGAAGTGTAAGAAGTATTTTTAAACCGTTGATCACTTTAAATCAAATACCCTCCGATGAATTGTGGCTTAAAAAGAGAATTGATGAGGTGCATCTCAATGTATCTTATCTCGGTGCATCTCGTCCTAATAATTGTTCATTTCCCATCCAATAGTTGATAATCACTTTTCACGGAACCCAACCCTATATATATATATATATAGAGAGAGAGAGAGAGAGAGAGGAGAGAGAGAGAGAGAGAGAGAGAGAAAGAGAGAGGAGTTCAATTGTGAACTCATCTTTCATTGTGAACATGGGGACCAATAAAATCGCACCACGTGACAATCTGAATCGGCGCCTAAGCTTTATTCAGTATGCATGCATGTGCGCCCTTATAACGTTCACGCATGCATGCTAAATAAAGCTTAGGCGCAATCACCGTCTAAAGTTTATTCAGACCGAATAAAGCTTGTATTTGGTTTGATTAAAACATGAATATTCAAACTGAGTATTGTCACGTGGTGCGATGCTAGTGGTCATCACGTTCAAAATGAAAGATGAGTTCACATTTGAATTTTCCTCATATATATATATATATAGAGGAAAGTTCAAATGTGAACCATTTTTTGGTTGTGAACATGAGGACAACCGAGAGCGCGACACGTGGCGACTTTTAGTGTGGTCCCCCTCTTTAATTCAATGCCCTCCCATGAATCGCGCCTAGTCATCCGCCGTGGACATGACGTGGCGCCTAGTCATCCGCCACGTGTCGCGCTCTCGGTTGTCCTCACGTTCACAACCAAAAAGTGGTTTGTATTTGAACCCACCCCTATATATATATATATAGGGGTGGGTTCAAATGTGAACCACTTTTTGGTTGTGACCGTGAGGACAGTAGAGAGCGCGACATGTGGCGGATGACTAGGCGCCACGTCAAATCCACGGCGGGTGACTAGGCGCGATTCATGGGAGGGCATTGAATTAAAGGGGGGGGACCACACTCAAAGTCGCCACGTGTCGCGCTTTCGGTTGTCCTCACGTTCACAACCAAAAAGTGGTTTACATTTGAACTTTCCTCTCTCTCTATAAAAATATATATATATATATATATATATAGGGTCAGTGAACATGCATGAGGACCAACAAAATCACTCCACATGGCAATTTGAACCACCACCTAAGCTTTATTCGGTATGAATATCATGCAGAGTGAATAAAGCTTTTATTTAGACTGAATATATTCAGTTTGAATAAAGCACGTGACACGATACTAGTAGTCCTCATGTTCATAATGAAAGATGAGTTCACATTTAAACCTGATATATATATATATATATGTGTGTGTAGAGGATATTCTTCTGTAAATCATGTAAAACAATATTAATGGAAATGATAGAAAGTTTATTTATCAATATTTGAATATTTATGTAGATACTTATCAAGATTTGAATATATATATATATATAGGGGATGATTTTTACAAACTATGGGGACCAATATACTATTGTTTTTACAAACTATATAGATACTATGATTTTTACAAATTATGGGGATCAATCTATACCATCTATTTTTTCAATCTACGGCCATGATTAAAGCAACGGTTATTCATTATTAGTTGGTATAACCGCTTCTTTAACCATAGTTTGTAAGAATCATCTAGTTTGCACTTGATATTTCTCCTATATATATATATATATATAGAGAGAGAGAGAGAGAGAGAGTATTAGGTTGCTGTGTTACCAATATTGACATGCATGTATGTATAATCCAGATTGAACAACGGTATGGCAATGACAAATCAGAACTGCAAAACACGTGCCATAATCTGACATAAAAGTGGTAATGAGAATTCTTTAGTCAACTACAAATTTTAAATTTTAATGTAAAACATATTACACGTTTTATGTGGAATTTTAAACACTCATATAACACGATCCATTGACTTTAGGTGTATGGATGATTTGATATATACGATCAACGTTTTAAAAACCGATTTTATTAGTCAAATCGGTTTGATGATCTATATACAATTCAACTACACATTTTAAATTTTAATGTAAAACGTATTACACGTATGTGGAATTTTAAACACTCATATAACAAGATCCATTGACTTTAGGTCTATGGATGATTTGATATATATAATCAATGTTTTAAAAACCGGTTTTTTAGTCAAACCGGTTTGATGACCGGTTTACGGTTCAACCGTTTCCAAGCAATTTTATACATTTTATATTTCCTGCGTACACACACACACACAATATATATATATATATATATCTATCTATAAAACCAAGAGTTTGATGTCCACAACTTAAAACATTAAAAATACACATTACATCAATCGAAAAACATTAAAAATACACATTACATCAATCGAAAAACATTAAAAACACACATAATTAAACATAAGTTTTTTTACTAATCCAAACACGTCAAAACGGTTCAAAAGTCACGTTTTTTTCAAACCGGTTCAAAGTCACGGTTCTACCGGTTCGATTACACCGGTTCAACCGGTTCGACCTTCAAACCGGCCAGTTCTTTCCGGGTCTAAAAACGTCTAATAAACCGGTCCCTTTGAAGTTTGAACCGGTCTTCCCACCAGTTACCAATCCAACTGGTTTGACCGGCCGGGTTCACGCGGTTCTTAAAACATTGTATACGGTAGATATTTGTCGTATTAATGAAATCATTAAAGATACGCATGTGGATGTAATTCGTAAAACCATATATTGGATGATAGACTTATATATTGGATGTCCTCCATCTGTATCATATGCATTTTTTCATACGTATAATTTTGTAATATGCACATGTGCATATGCATAGGTACATAATGCACTAGTGCATAAAACGCCAAAAAGAATTGGATGTCCTCCATCTGTATCGTATGCATTTGTCCATACGGATAATTTTGTAATATGCAAACGTGTATATGCATAGGTACATAATGCACTACTGCATAAAACCCCAAAAAGAACTCAAATTATCTGTATGCATAAGTGCATACGGTCCAGATGGAAGGCTACCAGGGTGTTTAGTAACGACCCCTAAGTTGGGTTGAAAAATCAACTCATCCAATGGCTCAAAAATGTTCTCACTGTAATTCATATTCTAACACAATCCCTCATCATATATATATTATATATATATATAGAGGGAGGTTCAAATGAAAAGTGATAAAAAACTATGAAGTAGAGAAGTGATCATAGCCTTCTATTTATTTGATCAATGGTTATTAAATTAAGTGGTGCAGCAGATTATTAAAGGAGTACCGTAAGTTTTGTGGAATACGGAAGGGTATTTTGGTAATTATTCGCATAATTGATATATGAACCATTCCAATTATTCATATATGAATCATTGTAGCGTGAAGATTCATATATGAACATTCACACTACAATGATTCATATATGAATAATTGGAATGGTTCATATATGAATTATGCGAATAATTACCAAAATACCATTTCCATATTCCACAAAATAGAAAGCTATGATCACTTCTCTACTCCTCATTTATTTAGCATTTCTTATTTGAACTTAATACTATATATATAGGGAAGTTCATTTGTAAACACACAAAAAACGTGTAAAGCGTGTAAACTTATGGTTGCATACGTAAATCAATGAAAAATCTTTTGTAGAGTTGTTTAATATGATGAAAATGCTTCATATACTAAATTTTTTGATGAAATTGTTTCGTATGAAGGTGTTTATATATCTAGAAATGAAGAAGTTTCACAGAAACGAGAAAAAAGTTTCATATGAATAAAAACAACAAAATATGAAACATTTACATCAAAATTTGATGTTTATGAAATATTTTTATCATATTAAACAACTCCGTGAATCGATTTCATTGATTTTATCTATGCAACCATGAGTTTACACGGTTTACACGTTTTTTATGGATTACAAATTAACTTCCCTGTCTCTATATATACATAAGGGCGGAGCTACATGTGCACGAGAAGTAGCATTGGCACCCTCTCATATTTTTTATAAAAAAAAATATTTTTGATATGCCATAAAAAAGTAGGAAGCTTTATTTATCATATATTTTAATAATTTAATGGGCTTAGGCTCCTCCCCAACCCCAATAAAAAAGAATTGATGTGTCATAAAAAAAATTAGGATGCCCATTTATCACATATATTAGTTATTTATGATTAATGATTTTTGTGTTTTTTTTATTTGGATCAATGAATTGTTTCTTATTTGATTTAAGATTGGTGAAACTCTTTCTTATTTGATTCCTTTTTAGATTTTTGATCATTTGACTCCTTTTTAGATTTTTGATCAATGATTTGTGAAGTATATGTTTATGAGAGATCAATGGATGAAAGATTGCTTAGTTATTTATTTCAAAAAAAGATATTTTTACGTAGATTGATAATAAGATGTCATAGATAAGTTTCAAAAAATTGAAAACCAGTCGGAGTCATTGTTAAATCTGTAAAGGTTGAATATGATATAAATATTTAATATCGTTATTTTGCCTTTTTATAATGTTAACTTATATTTTTTTAATGGTGCACCCCCTCGTAGAAATTCCTGGCTCCCCCCTACATATATATTTATATATATATATATATATATATAGAGGTGGATTCAAATACAAAACACTTTTTGGTTGTGAACGTGAGGACAACCGAGAGCGGGCCATGTGTCACTCTGAATTTTCGGCGACTTAGTGTTATTCATACTGAATAACACTAAGTCGCCGAAAATTCAGTGACACGCGCGACTTGTAACCAAAAACCCGCGACATAGATAACAATGTTAACAACTTGTTTAAAACAACAATGCACCTAAGAACATAACAAAAATGAAACATTTGTCTCCCGGATTGTCAAGGCACGAACAATTCCAAAATTCCCATTTATTGCCATGAGAAGCTCGACTACACGACCCGGGTATTTGCAAGAAGACGCACAAGGAACAACGTTGCGATGCATTGTGATTGCCTGAAGATGACTCCTTGGTAATCCAAGCTTATGAAGCAAGCGGTCTCCTCGACACATAACTGATAACGCTCCAAAGTTATAACAGGAAGTAACAAAGAACGAGTGACTTAACCCTCTATCAACAACATGAGATTTACAAGCAAAGATAACCTTCCTCCAAAAGAATGCCCAGTGAAATAAAACTTTGCACGATCTACATGGGTTTGAAGGTGTGCATGAACTTCAAGAAAAAGTTGATAATAAATTCTCTTTGCAGCCTCATATATACCCCTATGCACAATTACATCCCGTCCCTGAAACATCAAGGTAACTATGTCAAGAAAGTGGCTCAAACTTTACGTCTACAATTATTGACACATTCAAAGAAGTCCTACTCCTACCGCAGGTTAAATAGGCTCAAAAAACAGATTTGCTTGCCATGATGCAAATGATTCAGAACCCTAGAATGCCCACCAAATATGTTAGTCAATCTGTCACGTAACCAATTACCCATCATTTGTGAATTAAGAAAACAACAAAATGCACCTGGATCGCAAAGTATCTAGTGCTATCATCACATCTAAACCAATCACAAGGAGATGAATGCATCGAGTTTCAAATCAACGACATAGAGTTTCTACGAAGTCATGTTTAACCTCCCAACCACCAATGGAGATTTTCTATGTTCCTACTTTATTAACAATATTCAAAACCGGGGATTTCAAGTACTACTCCTTCCCTTATTTCTTTAAAAGCCTAGCATTCCATTGTAATGTAAAAGGATCTTTAAACAATACAAGTAACTCAAAGAAGATAACTCATATAAGTAAAATATGAGCTCACCAAATCAGTGTGAGATTCGGCAGCTCCAAGGACACGATTAGGTTGTGCTTCAACATCCCAAATGAGGACCTGAATTAAATAATAGTGAAGTATGTATATATATAGTGCTTCAGGATCCCAAAACATCATAAAAACACTACAATCGAAATAGAATGCAGTCCAAAACAAATTGACATTACAAAATCCCTTTGAGGCATTTCCTCAAACACTTTCTCTGCAGGTTGAAATAAAACAAAATCCACTATGTAAATCACAATTATTCAAGCGCTTCCTCTGTAGATTGAAATTCACATTTCTAACAGATTGAAGAAAGCAAACAATAGTTCCTTTTAAACAAGAAATCCAAAAACTGCACTGCAAAAAGAATTATCCAAAAGAAATAAACCCATCTTCACTCTTCGTTTCGTAACAAGAAAAAGAAACACATCAGTAGAAATGCAGGTTTATGTACACAATAAAGTTGAACACAATAGTAGAACGATTATTTATATGATTTATCATTAACTGTCCATGAAATACCTTCAAAACCCACCATCATCTTGATTTTGCGTTCATATCTTCAAAACCCACCATCTTCTTTAACGAATAATCGAACCTGAGAGGAAGAAACTCTAAATCAACATTGTAAAAGTCGCATTTAAAAACCCCTAATATGAGGGGGGGGGGGGAAAGACAATGCGAAAAACGAAACATATGAAAAATTGGGTAAAAACTCACCTGAAGAGAAACAATCCAATCGAAAGGTTGGAGATGAAGATGTTGAAATCAGAGAAATTAAGAGTGAAATTGAATGGAAAACGATGATCCAAGAAATTAAAGTGGTTGTATAGAAAACTTATTTCGGATTAGGAGTTTTTTGACGAATTAAAGGAAAGAAAAGAAGAATTGAGCTTCACATTAATTAAGAGAAGGGAGCAAGTGTTCTTGATTCAGCAGTACGTGTCATGTGGAAGAAGGCACATGTGTTTGAAGTGGAGAACACCACGTAGCCTGTGCGAGTAGCGAGAAACCTTTGAAACGCGCCTATGCGTGAGGGTCTACGCGCAGGCTAAAGCCCTTCTCTTAACTTATAAGATATAGACTAGGAATTTTTTAAGGGCCGTGCTCAATGGGTTATTAGGTCGTACGAGAAATGAGGGTAGAATATTATAATATGATGGATTATTATTCAAAGTATGACATCGTAAGGCTTTCAAATATGTAAGCACACATAAGAGAACCTGATATTTCATATATTATTAACTTTAACGGGTTGACTCGTAAACCCATATACCAACCATAACATGACTCGTGAAATAAACGGGTTAACGGGTTGGTGAGTCAGAAAACTGAACCCAAAACCATTTATCTTCATGTCGGGTTCGTGTTGTATTTCGTGTCGTGTCGAAAATTGTCACCCTATATGTGATTTTGTAAGGCTCTAAGAATTTTAACAATTTTAGAAAGATTTTAAAGAAAATAGTTCAGCCAAACCCAACTATAATTTAAAACGAGTCATCATCTAAAACCGTTGTAACAACCTTTACCGCCAAATAATTAAAAGTAATCAAAGTTGCAATTCAAATCCTAACGATATCTTAAATAAAACCCAGGTTCAAAGTTTGATAAATAAACTAATAAAACTAGTCTAAGCCAATCGGGAGTTCGGATCCTTCGAGAGTATTGTCATGCCACGCCTTTGCCCTTCGTATCCGCATTACTAGGACCTGCAATATCTGAAAGATGGGGGGGTAAGCTAATGCTTAGTGAATCCCTACGTCTTATCATAAATCAATCACATGTGACCACACATAACGCGCCCGGAGACCCGGCCCTTAACCGATACCACACTTGTACCTCCAAGGGGACCACGAGTCTCCACGTCCGATGTCCGACATCCAAACACCCCAAGGTCACTCTACCTCGACATCCGATAATAGCCGTGAACCCTTGGCTAGACAAAGTCACCCCGCACCCGACATCCGGGCCAGTGACACTTATCTAGGGACTAAGCCAAACAAACACATAACATCTAAACAATCAATAACCACGCAACAACCAATAATTTCAGCCATACAACAAATAATAACTGTAACATACAAACATCATACATAACCATGAATTAAGCGAGAGTGCGAGACAAGTAATATCATCATAACAAGACGAGGAACTCACCTCGAGTCCTAGCTAACGGCAAACCTTACTCACGTAATCGCGAAACTCCCGAAAGACCTAAAACCCGCAAAACCCTAAGTTTAATAATCGGTAAGGCGCAAACCCGTGTAAAGCTGTCTCCGACAGCCACCACCAACAGCCAAGGCTGCCGGTGGCCGGAACAGCACTCCGGCGGCGGCAGCCTTCAGCCGCTGCCCACCCACGCTCAGCCACACACAACACCCACACACAAACCGCACACACGCTGACCATATACACACCGCACACGCATACAGATCGCATATATACACACGCACAACACGCACAAACACACCAACACACTGTACACACATACACACGGCACCCATACAACACATGCCAAACACACACACACACGGCACACATACAGATCAGGTACACACACACAGAACATACAAACAACACACACACCGCCGGCGCACACACCACCCCAAGAGGTGGCGGGGCGGCAGCCCCTCCTTGCTGCACACAGCCGGCGACCAGGGCAGAGGCTTTGGCCTCTGTTCCTGCTGCTGCTAACGAAAGAGAGAGGAGGGAGAGAGACTTACCGAGAGAGAGAAAGAGAGTGATCGGAAAAGAGGGAGACTCCGGTCCCACTTGCTGCTGGCCGGAAAAACAAAAGGAGAGAAAAGAGAGAGAGAGAGAGAGTGCGGCTGCTAGGGTTTAACTCAAAGCTGAAAATATCACCCTTAAGCTTCCCTTAGGTCAGCTTATAAAGGGAGGGAAGACCCGTTTTATGTGCTACGGGCCTGACTTCTCACACAAGCCATGTAGCCCTTGGCTTCTCACGCAAGCCATGTAAATCCTTGGCTTCTCACGCAAGCCATGTAGCCCTTGGCTTCTCACGCAAGCCATGTAATCCTTTTAATTAACTAACTTAATTATCTACCAACTAAAATAAATAAATACAACTAAATTAGGAAAGGTAACAACTTACCAGAAAACCCGGGGCGTTACAACTTTGTATATTGCCGAAGTTTCTTGCGTTCTCACAAATAGTTAGGGTTCTTGTATGAACCTGACACAACCACTCTTGATGACCTTGAAGCCCTTCTTGGTTTAACTGCTTTACAGCAATAACGATGCCGGTTCCAGGCTTGGCAGCTGCAAGTGATTGCTCGTCGATCCACCATTTGAAAACGGAACCGAAACCACCTTTCCGCAGGACACTAAACCCTAAACCCTAAACACTATCGGGATGGAAGTTCCTAGTAGCCGTTTTAAGTACGGTAAAAGTAAAGGGCTTCAAGTCCCCCGACTACAAAATCTCGGTCTGAGTCTTGGGGGTCCATGGGCTAGGTGGTACTGAGGCGGATGTAACCTTACCTGTTAAATACACGAAAAGACCGTATTAGCCTTAAAACATCTTGATCATCAACGTTATGGTCCCCCAACATTACATACCAAAGTGGCATCCGAATGATGCACGTAAAAATCCCACATAAGGCCATTTTGTTAGTAGCTTAATGAGATTAACGAAACTCATAGCCTATTTAGTCAGCCATATATATATATATGACCGTTTGGTAGTGGCTTAATGATATAGAACGTAGCTTATTCAATAAGCTTTTAAGGGAGCTTTATGCAGATCTCAATTAGAAAACAAGCTCCTTCCATTCATGAAAAAGAACTCCTAAGGCTATCAGTAGCCGAGCCCTATGCCACATCTGCACCACATCAACACCACACCAGCTTTACCATAAACCCACTATAAGAGCCCTGCAGAGCTCTCTCTATTAGTACCCTAACCCAATACCCAATACAATGAAAAAAAATAAAAAGAAAAAAAAAGAGTGTGAGAGAGGGGAGAGGAGCGGGTATGTCGGCTTCCCCACACCGCCCCTACCAAGTGTGCTTTCTAAATCGTAGATCGTATAAAAAGGATTTAGTTTTAATGGATAAAGAGGGGGGTTGTAAAGTGATAGTCAATGCCACATGAATAAAGTAAATGTGGCATGAATAGCTTGTTTTTTTTTATAAATTAAACTACACAGACAATACAATCATTGTGGTGATCAAATTGAAACGACGAAACCCTAAAGTAGTGAGTAATGAACATTATTATGGTCTTTCCAAAATGAAGAATCTTCTCAAAAACTCAATCTCTCCTCTATCTTGAGCTAGGCAAATTGTTGAACCAAGTAAAAACAGTTTCCATCCATGTTAGATTAACAAACAGAGGAATTTGTTTCATTAGTAACCATAAAGCATCATCCATATGTCATCATCATTTAACTAATTTGTAATAGCATCAGATAATTAGTTTGACTATGATGCAAGTGATTAGATATGAATTTACCATATTTATTTCATAGACTGTCTTAAAAAATTGCATCATGATGTGTTGTTCTTTACCGTTGTGTCAAAATTAAGGAAGAAGATGTGAAAATGGAAATGAATGGCGTCTTATGGTTTGGTCTACCATCCCCGTCATCCAGCATACACATATAGCCACCTCATCGACAATTTTAAAACCCAATTTTTATGAAATTAGGGTTCTGAAAACACCTTAAACCCATTTCAATTTTCTCAATCTCTTTGTGTTTTCCTTTAATTTAACCAACATTAATGGCATGCAAAGGAACCAGATCGGAGAAACTCCTAAATATTTTCCACCAATTTGATCTCAAACAGAAACGGTGGTCTCAAACGACAAGAAATTTCCCCATCGTTGGCACAGTAAACCCTAGAGTTGAACAAATTAAAGAAGAATGGAAGATACCTTTTGTTGTAGATCCAAAATTGGGGTGAAATCAATGGATCTTGTCTCCGATCATCACGAATTTTTGGAGAAGAAAGAATTGAGGCAACAAACAAAACCTTTAAGAAAGGGTTTTTCTTTCATAAATATCTTACCAGAAGAGAAATGTCTGGTGATAGAGTCATGGGGGAAGGAAGAGACGCGCGGCGAGTGGGGAGAAAAAGAGTAACGCGCCCCTGCGTGAAACCCTACGCGCAGGGCCGGTCCTATGGTTTTAGATACCCTGGGCGAAGAGTAAAAAATTATGCCCCTAATCCAAGAAATATAGAAGACACAAATTTTTAAGGGGTATGGAACCCAGCCAATTTGGACAGCTCATCCTCACTTTAGATGATGGATGATCAATGTATAACATAAAACAAACCCAAAATTTACCATCCATAGATAGAAACATATACAAACTTGACCTCTACTCAATGACTACAACATGCTCTCACAATTGCAATAAAAGTTAGAAAGTTACAATGCCTAGGTCACTATCAACTTTGACAAAGAAGCATCAACAGCCAAAGCAACAAGAGAAGGGGCTTGAAATATATAAGTAACTAAAAGAAGATGCAAACCTAAATCCGTCGTTTTATCTACTGGAAACTAAAAGAAGATGCAACTACTAGCAAAATAAGTTCTCAAGGGAGATGCAAGTTCAATAAGAACAATCAAATAAACCAAACATAGACTAATCTATCAACTACATATAAAACCAGAAATGGGTATGATGGTGAGTAAAATATTTATGACCAAACACCATAATATCCAATTAGTATCCAACAGACAACATATTAGAAAGGTAAAAAGCCTTTAGAATTTGCAGAACAAAACAAAAAAGCAATTGAATTTATGAAGCAATCATGTAGTCGAGTTGTCAAGCTTTCAATGTTGCAAAAAACAAAAAATGGGTTTAATATTAACATATATTTTCTCCAAATCCTATTTAAACAGCATCCCAAATCCTCCTATTTAAACAAGTGAATAGCATTCACCAAATGGCAAATGTGGTATAGCATGTTGAAGCATCATCACTAGCCTAATTAGAGGTACTAGAATTTTCTAGAATGCTCTAGAATATTCTAGAACGTCGTGGAAGACCCTAGAAGGTTCTTGAACATCCTAGAAGCTCATGGAAGACCCTGGAACATCCTAGACTTTTCTAGAAGACCGTAGAAGATTCTAGAAGCATATAGAAGCATGTAGTAGATATAGATTGTGGTAGATAATCCTAGAAAGGTCATAGATGTATGTAATGTGTAGAAAGATCTAGAAGTTTCCTATAAGGAGGTGGAATGCCTATAAATAGGCATGGAGCTCATTTGCTCCAACACAATCCACTAACCTAACAATCCAAAGCATAAAACAAGAAAGCATAAGTGTAGTAGTCCCTAAAGTGTACTTTCTTCTTAAAGTGGTCTTAATAAAAAGTAGTTTGTGTTGATAAAGAAGAGTCGTGTTCAACAATCTGGTATCAGAGCAAGGTTTCTTGATATTGTCGGTACTACCAACACGATGGGTGATCTCCAAGTCGTTGGAGGAATCAAGAAACTCAACAACAGCAACTACAACACGTGGGCAACATGCATGATGTCCTACTTACAAGGACAAGATCTTTGGGAGGTTGTTGGCGGAAGCGAAACTACGCCGCCACAGGAAGATGCCAATGGTGCTTTGCGCAAATGGAGAATCAAAGCAGGCAAAGCAATGTTTGCCTTAAAGACCACAGTCGAAGAAGAGATGTGGGAACATATTCGGGACGAGAAGACCCCGAAAGAAGCATGGGACACGTTCGTAACACTTTTCTCAAAGAAGAATGATACGAGACTACAACTACTGGAGAACGAGTTATTGTCAATCTCACAACGTGACATGACGATTGCTCAGTACTTCCACAAAGTTAAGTCGATATGTCGGGAGATCAGTGAATTAGACCCGAAGTCTGTTATCGGAGAAGATCGAATGAAGAGGATCATTATCCACGGACTGAGACCAGAATATAGAAGCTTTGTCATTGCTGTACAAGGATGGCCCGTTCAACCATCGCTTGTAGAGTTTGAGAATTTGCTAGCCAGACAAGAAGCCATGGCTAAGCAAATGAGTGGTATCACTCTGAAGAGTGAAGAGGAAGCGCTCTACACAAGTAAGAGTTGGAGCAATTCCAAGCCAGCTGCCAAAGGCGGATACAAAAACAGTGACAAAGCAAAATGTCATCAAGGAACCACACAACCATGGAGAGCTCAGAAGACCGACCATAAGAGTTCTCGGGGGAAGAGGTTCGAAGGCAATTGCAACAATTGTGGAAAGTGGGGCCACATGTCCAAGAATTGCTGGTTCAAGAAAAAGTCCGTCGAAAGCAATATAGTAACCTCCAAAAACGAAATTGAGGATGAATGGGATGTTGAGGCTCTGTGTGTCATGGAAGAAAATGAGCTAGCACTCACGACAACGATGGGAAGGCATATCGATTATGAGAACGATTGGATTGTTGATTCTGGATGCTCAAATCACATGACTGGCGATCAGAAGAAACTACGAGATGCAAAGGAGTACAAAGGGAGTCGCGTGGTACAAACAGCCAACAACGCACGGTTGCCAATTGCCCAGATTGGCAAAACAATGATCATGCCTGGTAATAAAGCCGACATGATAACACTACAAAATGTCTTTCATGTACCAGGTATGAAGAAGAACTTGTTGTCAGTGTCACAACTAACATCATTAGGAAACTACGTCCTGTTTGGACCAGAAGATGTGAAGGTCTATAAAGATATTAAGATCTCAGAAAAGCCAACCATGGAAGGACGGAAAGTGGAGTCTGTCTATGTGCTCTCGGCAGAGTCTGCCTATGTAGACAAGACTCGAAAGAATGAGACAGCAGATTTATGGCACGCAAGGTTGGGGCATGTTGGTTATCACAAGTTGAAGGTGATAATGGAGAAATCCATGCTCAATGGCCTGCCTCAGCTAGATGTCAAAACAGATGTTGTCTGCGCTGGATGCCAGTATGGTAAAGCTCATCAACTACCATACAAGGAGTCAAAGTTTAGAGCAAAGAAACCATTGGAGTTAGTTCACTCGGACGTGTTTGGACCAGTCAAGCAGACATCAATCAGTGGGATGCGGTACATGGTGACGTTCATTGACGACTACTCGAGGTATGTGTGGGTTTTCTTTATGAAAGAAAAGTCTGACACATTCTCGAAGTTTAAAGAATTCAAGACAACGGTCGAAGGAGAAGTACGAACAAAGATCCGTTGTCTGCGTTCAGATAATGGAGGAGAATACACCTCTGAAGAATTCAAACGATATCTACAAGAATGCGGTATACGTCATCAGTTTACGTGTGCCAACACACCACAACAAAATGGTGTAGCAGAGAGGAAGAATCGACATCTTGCTGAAATTTGTCGAAGCATGCTCCACGCAAAGAACGTCCCAGGGAGGTTTTGGGCTGAAGCAATGCGAACTGCTGCTCATGTGATCAACAAACCTCCTCAGCCAAGGTTAGGTTTCATCTCACCATTCGAAACACTATGGAACATGAAGCCTACAGTAAGCTATTTTCGAGTGTTTGGTTGCATATGCTACGTATTTGTGCCTAGTCATTTACGTAGCAAGTTCGACAAGAAAGCAGTTAGGTGCATATTTGTTGGATATGACAATCAAAGAAAAGGATGGAGGTGTTGTGATCCAACAAGTGGAAGATGCTATACATCAAGAGATGTAATCTTTGATGAAGCATCTTCATGGTGGTCCTCGGAGAAGAAAGCCTTACCAGACTCCAAAAACATTGAAGAAATTCTACAAGAAAAGATGGGGGATCAAACTGCACACATCTGGTCAAGCATTGACGCGCCTGACGATTCAAGTGACATTGATGTTATTGAGCAAGAAGAAACTCAATCATGCGAAGCTGGTGAAGAGGAAACACCGTCTCCACAACTAAGACGGTCGAAGAGAATTCCGAGGCCGAATCCTAAGTATGCTAATACAGCCATTTTAGAAGACAATGTTAAAGAGCCAGAGACGTATGAAGAAGCATCACAAAACAAAGCCTGGCAGAAGGCGATGAAAGAAGAAATTACAGCCTTGGAGCAGAACCAAACTTGGGAACTTGTGCCAAGACCAAGAGACATCAAACCCATATCTTGCAAGTGGGTTTATAAAATAAAGCGTCGCCCAGATGGATCAGTCGAGAGATACAAGGCACGCTTGGTGGCTCGAGGGTTCTCACAACAATATGGACTAGACTATGATGAAACGTTTAGTCCAGTGGCAAAGATCACTACCGTTCGGGTCCTGCTAGCACTTGCCGCAAGTAAAGACTGGAAATTATGGCAGATGGATGTAAAGAATGCTTTCTTGCATGGAGAGTTGGACCGAGAGATCTACATGGACCAACCCAAGGGATTTGAGGATGCAACTAATTCCAATCATGTGTGCAAACTGAGAAAAGCTCTTTATGGATTGAAGCAGGCACCTAGAGCTTGGTATGGTAAGATTGCTGAATTTCTTACTCGAAGTGGTTATTCAGTTGCACATGCGGATTCAAGTCTATTCATCAAGGAAAGAGATGGAAAGTTAGCAATTGTGTTGGTCTACGTTGATGACTTGATCATCACCGGAGACGATGAAAGAGAAATCCATCAAACAAGAGCAAATCTTTCGGTGCGTTTTCAAATGAAAGAGCTCGGAGAGCTTAAACACTTTTTAGGGCTCGAAGTTGATCGTACAAAAGAAGGGCTATTCCTCTGCCAACAAAAGTATACAAGAGATATACTTCAAAAATTTGGAATGATGGAGTGCAAGCCAGCCTCAACATCGATAGAGCCAAATGCCAAGTTTGCACACGAAGGCAAAGAACTTGACGACGGCATGATGTATCGACAACTAGTAGGTAGTCTTATCTACCTAACTTTATCTCGGCCTGACATTTCTTACGCAGTTGGAGTTATGAGCCGCTACATGCAAAATCCAAGAAAGCCTCATTTGGATGCTGCTCGACGGATCCTAAGATATATCAAAGGAACAATCGATTATGGCCTCATATATAGAAGAGGAGAAAACTGTAAGTTAGTTGGATACTGTGATGCTGACTACGCAGGAGACTATGATACCCGAAGATCAACAACTGGGTACGTGTTCAAGCTCGGTTCCGGAACAATTTCCTGGTGCAGCAAAAGACAACCAACTGTATCACTATCAACTACGGAAGCAGAGTATAGAGCAGCAGCTGCAGCAGCTCAAGAAAGTACATGGCTGATGATCTTAATGAAGGATCTGCATCAGAATTTTGACTATGCGGTACCACTTCACTGTGACAACCGATCCGCAATTTGCTTAGCAGAAAATCCGGTGTTTCATGCTAGAACCAAGCATGTGGAAGTGCACTATCACTTCATCAGAGAGAAAGTTCTAAATGAAGAAATAGAGATGCAACAGATCAAGACGGAAGACCAAGTAGCAGACTTGTTCACCAAAGGGCTGAGTGTTGGAAAGTTTAAGGACTTCTGTTGTCAGCTTAACATGGTACGACGAAAGGAGGCTAGTGCTGAGGGGGAGTGTTGAAGCATCATCACTAGCCTAATTAGAGGTACTAGAATTTTCTAGAATGCTCTAGAATATTCTAGAACGTCGTGGAAGACCCTAGAAGGTTCTTGAACATCCTAGAAGCTCATGGAAGACCCTGGAACATCCTAGACTTTTCTAGAAGACCGTAGAAGATTCTAGAAGCATATAGAAGCATGTAGTAGATATAGATTGTGGTAGATAATCCTAGAAAGGTCATAGATGTATGTAATGTGTAGAAAGATCTAGAAGTTTCCTATAAGGAGGTGGAATGCCTATAAATAGGCATGGAGCTCATTTGCTCCAACACAATCCACTAACCTAACAATCCAAAGCATAAAACAAGAAAGCATAAGTGTAGTAGTCCCTAAAGTGTACTTTCTTCTTAAAGTGGTCTTAATAAAAAGTAGTTTGTGTTGATAAAGAAGAGTCGTGTTCAACATAGCATATTTGACTACCAATATAAAATTACCACCACCAATTCCAAATATGCAATAATGCCAATAGCCATGAAAATATGAAATAACCAAGCTTCCGATTTATAAAACTTACGGATAAGAGCAAAATCAGAAAAGAAAAGAAAACCTGGGCCTTGAAAGAAAAATAGAAAATCGGAATCTGAGATGCTCTTCCAAAATCCCTATAATGCTCTGTTCAAATTTAGAAGGAAATTGTCGACCGTCATGACTTTGATCCGTTCTTGGACTGATTTGAGAATCGAGAGCGACTATTTGATTCTCTGACAGCCAGGAGGGTTTGAGAGGGAGAGGGAGAGTCGCTACAAAATTTGACTGTTTTTTAAACGAGCCTGTTAAAGGCATTTTATACATGGGCCTATGATGCCCTTTGGGCTGTTGCTGCCCTGGGCCACAGCCCATCTTGCCCAGTACTTGGGCCGGGCCTGCCTACGCACGATCTAAAGGAGCAGGCTGATTATATATATATAAGACTAGGTAATTTTTATGGCCGTGCAGAGCTCGACCCACGACGGGTTGCTAGATTGTACGAAAGTGAAGATATAATATTATAATTTGATGGATTATTCAAAGCACGATGTCATAAGGTTTTCAAATACGCAAGTATACATAAGAGAACATGACTAGGGGTGGCAATCATATCGTGTTCGGTTGGGGGTGCTAAAGACTTAATCCGAGTACGACCCATTTAACTAAGTAATCGTGTCAAAATCTTCAACTTTAACCCGCGACCCGTTAACCCATCGTGGTTGATTGGCAAGGAGTGAAATCGGCAAGGCCATGCCGACTCCTTAGACTACCTCACCCCACCCTCTCTCTCCTTTCTCTCTATCTCTCTCTTCTTTTCTTTTCTTTTTTTCCTTTTTTGTTAATTATTTAGATTGGTACGGGAGTCAAGACCACTGCGGTTGAATTGGTAAGGGTTGGTAAGATAGTGAAAAGTTGATGAGGCGTTGATGTGGCAACTGGTACCATTGGCAATAGTCAATATTGAAGATTTTTTTATTTGATTATACTATTAAATCATTTTATAGCATAAATATATCACTAATTAATATGTATATATGTCTTACATTTTCATTATTCATTTTATAGTACTTATTGACTTCTAGTGGTAGCAAAAGAAATTTTTAGAAAAGTGTTTGGATTATTATTTGTGATGGTAAAATTAAAGTCAATAAGTTAAAAAATGTTTGGGTTAAAGAGTGAGGTTGTGTGAGAGGAAAAATTCAAAAGCTAAAAGCTTAATCAAAAGGTCACACTCTCTTAACTTTTCAAAAAGTGTTTCTCCCCTTGTATCAAAAATCTATTTTAAAAAGCGTTTTTCAAATTGCCAAACACTATATTTAACTTATTGGTTTTTTTGGAAGGCATAGCAGCATCAAACGACTACCACGAACACATGCATGCACACCTCCCCAGCAGTATCGGGCATCCACGAGCAGCATGCTAATCCGCCGTTGTCTCGGCCCAGCTTACGCTAGACCTAGAGCCCAAACATAGTCTTTGATTGGGGCTGGGGCAGACCATTACTCCTCATGCCTTAAATTGACTCTCTTTATGATCGAACCTACGTAGACTGGGATCTCATCAACACCCCCTCCCCCTCCCCCCAAGGATGTTACCGCCTATAGAAAGACCAACTGAGGTAGCCATGATTTGTTAACTTATTGACTTTTTGAAAAGCCAATAAGTCAATAAACACTTTTGAAACACACTTCCAAACACCCTCTAAAAATTAACTAAAATACATTTCTTTTTTATTTGACAAACTATACCGCCATATTATATTTATGTCATAAATATTTTCAAAACAAGTTTGCTATTGGATGTTTTTTAATTTAATAATATTATAAAGTATCATAAGTACGTATAGAGATGTTTCAAAAATGATGTATGGAGATTTTTTAAACTTGTACATCTTACAATGGGTGAGCATTAGGCCCGTACCGGCCCGAACCGGACCGAACCCGGTTCGGAACCGGAACCGGACATGAGGAATTTGAAGAACCGAAAACCGGACCGTATAGGTAATACCGGTTCCGGTTCCGGTGCCGGTCCCGGTCCCAGGTTTTCGGTTAAAAACCCGGTTGGAACCGATATTCATAGTTTAATACCAAATTGTATAACATACTATTTATGCATTTATGATTTGTATATTATTGTTGAAATAAATAAAATTGTGGCTTGTGTTTATATATATGATGACATAAATGATTTCAATTATTTGTATTGTACGTTTAAAGTATATATATATAATATGAGATATAGAATTATATGTAATCAAATTATAGATTTTAACTATCGTATATGTTTTGATCCAATGTGAAATATCATCAGGAACCGGTATTTCAATAATTTTAACGAATTATGTAGTAGTTGTCAAATAAAATTACGGAAAATCTTTAAAAAAATTGTAATTTTTTGTGAGATATAAAGTATTTGTGTTTTAGTGATATTTATTAACATGTGAACAAAAAAGATATTGCGAATTGTGTGAATTAGTATTCATATATTTTATATATGAAATCATTTCATTATTGATTTTAAACTTCCGGTCCGGTCCCGGTTAATTACCCGGAAAAATGGGCCCGAACCCGGTTTGGAACCGGATCCGGAACCGGAAATGAATATTTGAAGGACCGAAAACCGGACCGGTTGCACTATACCGGTGCGGTTTCGGTCCCGGTTCGGTTCCGGTTCGGGCCGGTTTTTACGGTTCCGTTGCTCACCCCTATCTTACATTGTTATATATTTATCTAAATGTACAAATCTCGATAAAGAATGTACAATTATAAAGCTTCAAAATTCTCATATAATCATATTCTAGATGATAATAAAAAAATAAAATTATTTTTATTTTTAAATTACACATTATATTCATATAATTTGTTGTTTACTTTGTCTTTCTATTATTTTATTTTCATTTTTACATCATTATCATATTAACATACATAATCGATATATATTTAAAAAAAATATGTTTTTAACTTTTTATAAATTATATCGTCATAATGAGTATCTTTTGATTTCATTGGTTGTGGTTTGAAAACTCTATTATCGAACCAATGTTTTTATTTTTCTGACCAATTGACCTTGAACATTATAGGGTTAATTTCATATAATAGTAACCAAGTTTGAAAAGTGTCCTATATAGGTCACTTAAATAAATATGCCTGAGAAATGTATGGACTTTTTTTATTAAAAAAAATCATAAATTGATTTCTAGACGGTTTTCGACGGATTTCTAACCGAACTCAATGTAGTTTGACGATATTAAATTCCGCCGGAATTTAGTCACTTTATGTGGTAGTGATCGATAGGTGTAAATTAGTCATGACGAAGCTGAAAACATTAAACGGAATGACATCTGAGTAATAAAATTTTATCAAGCAGCAATGAATAGAAATCAACCCATGCAGATGGAATTCTTCCTATTCCTATTAAGTTTTGCACTTTTTTGGCGAGTTAAAACATGTAGAAAAAGAATTTGATTCTTGTATATGGACAAAGGTGTTCATATTTTACTTTAATATAAAAGAAACTTGAACAAAGTGTACCCTAAAAGTAGAGATATTTAGTTGAAGATAATTTGTGAAAATTAAGATTAGTGCAACATCAATTTTAAGAGGACGTCATTTTTTTGGTTGCCCTTATCACTTACATATATATGATCACTACAATGCAATACAATACATTAAGAAAGAACAAGAGGTAATTATGTTTGCACTAAAACTTTAGTAGACATGTTGATCTTGAACTTCTATATTACATATCACTTGTCCTCATGCTAGATTGGAGAAGAAAAACTATAAAGAAAACTAATACCGGGATTAACTAAAAATTGTACCATTTAATCATGCATGTCATTATCTTGGTAACCATTTTCTGTGTTTCCTTTTATTTGCCAAAAACAAAAACTCATTAAGGAGGCGGGAAGGGGGAAAAGGAGGCGGTACTCCCGGTAAATATTATAGAAAAAGAAAAAAAAAATACACCTAAGAGGCGAGGGACTCCCTCCCAACGAGAAACTCCACATACAAATTAGGACAACCCCTAAAGGGAGCAGAAAAACTCACTAGAAAGACTTTATGGTATGCATGATCTTAAAACTAATAATTATAAATTACAAAGACGCATATATGAATGCTATTATTAATATAAGAAACATTACTAAAGAGCTTGATTTCTCCTTTTGTTACTGAGCGGCCTTACCCATTTGTCCTTCCTCATCCCCAATCGATCGATGAACCAATCACTGTACCTTGCACATAGAAAGTTCCCAATAACAATCCCAACTACCAACCCACTTCCAACTCCACAGAATATCACAATCCAATCAACTCTTTCACTCGGGAGGAAAGATTCAGCCTCGTAGTTAGTCTGTGGAGGTGTATATGACTTTGAATGCTGGCATTCATTGGATAAAGGTCTTCCACACAATCCAAGATTCCCCACATAGGAGTTGTTCTCAAATGTATCGAATTGTTTTCCTTGAGGTATGGTCCCCTCAAGATGATTGAATGACACATTCAAAATGGAGAGGAATCCTAGTTGCAACAACTCTTGAGGAATTTCTCCTGATAGCTTGTTTCGGGAGAGATCCAAAGATTCAAGATTGTTTAGTCTCCCCAATGATGACAAGACATGGCCAGTTAAATGGTTGTTGGAAAGATTAAGCGATTCAAGACCACGAAGATCTCCTAATGATTGTGGGATTTCTCCTTCAAAATTGTTACAAGAGAGATCAATGGCTACGAATATGCTAAGAATATGAGGGTACTCTGTTTTGATACCTTTGTATGTAATAGCCATCGAGTAAGGAAATGCCTTCCCAAGTTCCCCGAATTGTGCTTCAAATTGCATGATAGAAGATTTGCTAACTTGAATTGATTTCATTGCATTCCAAGTTTGGAAGTACTTGTAAGGCAATTGACCACTAAAACCATTGTTGGAGAGGTCTATGATCCTCAACTTGGGAAATTCTGAGCTAACATTTCTCATAACCTGAATTGCACCATAAAACTTGTTGGACCGCAAGATAAGAACTTGTAACTCTACAAGAGTTCCAAGCCAAAACGGAAACAAGCCATTCAAAGAGTTGCCTCCAAGAGAGAGAAACTCCAAGTTAGTACAATTTATCAATGATTTTGATACCTCACCCACAAATTGATTTTCACTTAAATCGATTTTCTTCAATAAGCTTCCCTGGGCAAATGAATCCATCATTGTGCCTTGAAGCTTGTTTCTTTGAAGATCCAACACCGACAAGGAATTGCTCAAGCTGCCAAAACAAGGAGGGAGAATTCCAGTTATGTTGTTAAAAGACAAATATAGAAGCCGAAGAGATTTTGCTTCACATATCAATGGTGATATTTCTCCTTCCAAATTATTATGAGATACATCATAATAAATAGTGGTATGTGGTGGAATTGGCAATCGTCCTTGTAGTTGATTATTCGCAATACCAAACGTTACCAAATTAGCCCATGGGAGAAAATGTTGATGTTGATGTTGATGAAAGCCAGTGATGAAGTTGTCTGAAAGGTCAATCATCTCTAATGTTTCTCGGCTGTTATTCCAACCCCACTCTGGTATGAGGCCATGAATTTGGTTGTCATTAAGGAATAACATTTTCAGTTTTTGTTGGAAGCGCAAAAAGGCGGGGTATTCTTTCAAGCTGCATGACGAAAGATCTACGAACTCTAATTCTGGTAATGTGTCATTTGTGTAGTTTTTAGTATTTGCGACAAATGATATCTCATTACCACCTATATTGAGACCATAGAGTTTGTTAAGTCCTACGAACCAGTCTAATTCCACTCTCCCAGTAAAACTGTTATGATCTATGCGGAGATTTTGAAGACTCTTGAAATTGGAAAATGAGCTTGAAATGGGTCCTTGCAATTGATTTTTACTAAGATCTATTTCACTTAGTTGAGTGAGGTTCATAAACCGAGATGGGATACGACCAAAAAGAGAATTAATTCTCATCACAATGACACTAAGTGTGGTTAGGTTTGCAAGAAAGTGAGGGATTTCACAAGATAGATTCATTTGAATTACAAAGAGTACGTTAAGCTTAGTCAGTTTGGCAAGCCAGTTGGGCAAGCATCTCTCCTCGAACTCATTGAAACTAAGACCCAAAAGAGTGAGTTCTGTAAGGCCTGCCAATGAAGGAACTACGCCTGTGAACTTATTATAACCGAGTTCCAAGAAAGTGAGTTGTGTCATGTTGCTAAGTGAACCCGGAATAATCCCTGAGAAAGAGCAGTGGGCTATATCCAAGTGGATCAGATGGTGTAGGTTCCCCATGGATTTTGGAATAATCCCAGAGAAACTTGTAGAGTATAGATCCAGGTACTCGAGTAAGCTGTTGTTATGAAATTCAGGAAAAAAACCAGTGAGGTTGGGATTGTATGACACATCAAGATGTTTCAGCTTTGGTAGTTGAAGTATGGCCATGGGAAATTCATTTTGAAGCGAGCAATTCATAAGGCTGACTAACCTCAAAGAAGAAAAGTTGGCTAGGAAATCAGGAACCGAGGAACTAATTTCAACCCTCGAGAGATGGAGTTCTTCAAGTCTGGTTAAGTTTTGCACCAATTTCTCCAGGCTAGGACTTTGAAGCTTTAGTGAATTCCCCGACAGATCTAACGAAGACAATCGGATCAGGTGCGAGATTTCAGTCGGGATTTGGCCACTTAAGCCAGATTCAGAGAGATTGAGGGTTCTTAACTGCTTTAGACGAGAAATGTGAGAGGGGATTTGAGATTCAGTAAAGTCGTTCATCGCCAGGTTGAGCATCTGAAGATGAACGAGGTTGAAGAGGGTGCTACTGGATTTGATATGGCCACGAAGATGTCTTTCGCTCAAGTCGAGACCGATCACGTGGCCACCATCTTCCTCGTCACTACAAGCCACCCCATCCCAGAAACAACAATCAGAACCATCATCATTTGATGCATTACTCTTGATCTTCCAAGAGCCAAACTTTCGGAAACCCAGAGCTTCGAAAGATGGAGGAGGAAAATCTTGCTTAAATAGGTACAAAGCCAAGCATTCATCATCATGGGTAAATAAGGATTTAGTGCATGTGACAAGGAGCAAAGTGAATAGAAAGATTTTTGGTAAGAAGGTGAAATGATGGAAGGATGGAGCCATGAAGAGAACAAGTAGTGTAAGTTGATTGTTCGTAAATCTGTAATGATGGTGTATATATAATTATAATTTACAATATATGTGTACTGTCCATACGGAAATAAAAAATTGCATGGTAAAAGAAAACGGGGAAATGGAGTATGGGCCAGTGCCACCCTAACTATTTTTTTCTTAACTCATACAAACTTACTGTATATATACTTTTACATATACAAAACTTAAGTTTTGGTTTTATAAAATTAAGTTATACAATATATAGAATACTTGAATACATTATACGTCCTATAAACGTAATATTATTATAGTAAAGAAAAATTAGTACAACGTACTTTTCAATTTTCTGCGAAAAAGTCGTACACATAAAACATATTTATTTATTATATTCAATTCGCATTTCATTAATTTCCAACTAACCACTTTCTAACATCATCTCCAACAAATTTTTATTAAAGTATGCTGTAATTTATGTTTTTGATTTTTTTAACAAGAAAGAAGAACATCCCGTCAAGAAAGCCCAGAAATTTAATTGATTATATTAGACAACAAAAATTGAATCTTAGATTAATCCCGACAATTTATGACTATAAGATATCAGCTTCTGATAACTCAGCAGCCGTAATTGTTGCGTACGTGTAAATTCGAACCCTGGGTAGATGGAATATCCCAGCACGTTAACCAGTATGCCACAACTCTTGTGTTTAAAATAAAAATAGATCTTATAGTTGTATGTTATTGGTATTGTTGAGGAAATTTTCAAAATAAATAAAGGTTTTATGTTTTGGATTAAGTTTTAGGAAAACAAAAAACTCATAATGGTAGGTTCGTCGTATTGGTGAAAGAGAAAACAATGTATATAAGTAGGAGCTTTTTCACTATATTAATCTAATAAACTGTAAATGGGGGAGGACCTACAAGGGTGCGTTGCACCTTTAGACGCATGCGATTGGGGTTTATGACTTATTTGGGTAACTAACTATTTAATTTGTACACATATTATCGGTGAATTATTTTTTATACTCAATTTACCATTGAACTCTTCTTTTTTGTACATATAATACTATTATAACCGGGTATAGCCCCTTAAACCACCGGTAAACCACCACCACCACCTCCAAACCACCACCTTCAAACCATCACCACCACACCCAATGACCCACCACCACCACCACCAAAACAACACCACCACACCCATCACCAAGATACCACCACCAAAACATCACCCCTGTAAACGTCATAACCACCATCACCAGCGACGCCACCTACAACCTCTCCGCATCGCCGGCAACCACCACCTACAACCTCTCCGCATCACCGGTGATTGCCATCCACAACAATCACCACTGAGAAAATATGAGAATGGCTCAACCAAAGGGGAGCCCTGACGTTCTATTTATAGAGAAGATATTAGGGTTACATACATAATACACATTTACATAAATACCAATAAGCCTACACTATTACACCCCCTCAATCTGAGCAGGGGAAACCACGTGCAGATTGGAACGCAGAAATTCAAAACGCTGACCTGGTAGGCTTTTAGTGAAAATATCAGCAATCTGAAGTTGGGTAGGAACATAGCGAACCACTAAGTCCCGATGAGCAACACGTTCACGAACAAAGTGATAATCAATGGCAATGTGTTTGCTGCGATCATGATGAACTGGATTGACTGTGAGATACGAGGCCGACACATTATCACAATATAAGCGAACCGGTTGTCGAATAATGATACCTAACTCAGCAAGAAGGGAGCTGTATCCAAAGTGTATCTTGAACGGTATAAGCAACCGCCCGATACTCCGCTTCCGTGGAAGATTTGGAGACGGTGGGTTGTTTCTTAGAACGCCAGGAGATAAGATTGTCCCCTAAGAAAATAGCATAACCAGTAGTAGAGCGGGAAGTAGTTGGACATCCTGCCCAATCGGCATCAGAATAGGCAACAACAACCGAGAAATTCTTGGTGGGTCGTAGCCATATACCATGAGCCACGGTACCCTGCAAATACCTGAAGATACGCTTGACAACTAGAAGGTGAGATGTGCGAGGAGCATGCATAAATTGAGAAACTAAATGTACAGCGTAAGCAATATCTGGTCGTGTCATGATCAAGTATTGTAAGGCACCGACCATACTGCGATACTCAGTCGGATCTGCTAACAGCTCTCCATCAGTGAGAGAGAGGGTGGTACGAGATGGGAGAGGAGTACGCACCGGCTTAGCCGTGTGAAGGTGAAATTTAGAAATGAGATCTGTGACATATTTATGTTGAGATAAAAACAAACCTCGAGATGTACGCACGGCTTGAACCCCTAAGAAGTAGTGAAGATCCCCCAAATCCTTCATAGCAAATTGAGATGCTAAATTATTGATCAATTTGGAAATTAAAGAGGGAGAGTTCCCGGTAACGATGATATCGTCAACATAAAGTAAGAGATAGACAACAGATTCTCCCCGACGAAATATAAACATAGAATTATCCCATTGACACGAAAAGAAGCCAAGTTGTAACAAGAAGCTGCTAAAACGGTGAAACCAAGCTCGAGGAGCTTGTTTGAGACCATAAATGGCCTTCTTTAAACGACAAACGTGATTTGGAAAATCGGGATGAACAAAACCAGCAGGTTGCTTCATGTATACTTCATCAAGTAAAATACCATGAAGAAATGCGTTTTTGACATCAAGTTGACGGATCATCCATCCAAAAGAGACAGCCAGAGATAGGACCAAACGGACAGTGGTTGAACGCACAACAGGACTGAAAGTTTCAGAAAAATCCACCCCAGCTTGTTGGTTGAATCCTTGGGCAACCAATCGAGCCTTACAACGTTCAACAGACCCATCAGACTTATACTTTGTTTTAAAAATCCATTTTGATCCAACCAAGTTTTTGTTCGCATCATACGGTACCAACTCCCATGTGTTATTGGCAATTAAGGCATTAAATTCTTCCGCCATAGCGTTTCGCCATTTTGGATGTTTATGTGCTTCTGAAAAACATGTTGGGTCGGGTTCCATAGTAATTGTATTTAAGTTTAAGACAGTCTTAGGTTTCCGGATCCCATCTTTTGCACGAGTGACCATAGGATGTATGTTGGTTGGTCGCAAAGTGATAGGATCTGAGGACGACACACGAGACGGGGAAGGCACAGTAACGGATGGTTGAGTGGTTTCGGTTGCCGGAGTGAAAGTAGATTGGAGAATAGGGGAGGGAGAATGGTTTTGAGTTTGGGTGGTAGAGGATGATGGTGAATGATTTTCCCTAGGAGGTGTTGCATCTCGGTGTTCGAAAGAAGTGGCACAGTCAGGAATAACGGTAGTGTACGTACGGGTAGACGAATTAGTTGAAGAAATAGGCGGACTAGATACACTGGGTGTTGGTTGACAAGCAGAAGTCTGGGTGGCATCAACCGTTTGAGCAATGGAAGGCCGAGCATCTGGCTGTGGATTAAGTGCATGAGATGTGGCCACGTTTGTTGGTGTCCAAGGTTGGTCAGAACTTGGTAAGTCAGTGTTAGAAGCCTTATGGGTGGATTGAATGAGACTTCTATAAGGGAACGAGGTCTCATGAAATTGAACATTGCGACTAACATAGACACGACCTGATATAGGATCTAAGCATCGATAACCTTTATATCCCGCAGCAAAACCGAGAAACACACATCGAATTGAGCGAGGGGAAAGCTTGTTGGATGGTTTTGCTGGAAAATTTGGAAAGCATTCACACCCAAAAACTCGTAATAGCGAGTATTCTGGTGGTTTGTGAAATAATCTTTCATATGGAGAGACTCCATCCAGGACTTGGGTGGGTAGACGATTTATAATATATGTGGCGGTGTAGACCGCATCAACCCAGAAATAAGCAGGAAGGCTAGCCGCAATAAGTAACGTGCGAGTAAGCTCAATTAAATGTCGGTGTTTGCGTTCAGCAACACCATTTTGTTGTTGCGTGTCAGGACATGATTTCCGAAAAGAAATACCTTTATCAGCAAAATGTGTTAGAAAGAGCGAGTTATCAAACTCTCGACCACCGTCACTTTGAAAACACTTTATTTTGGTGTCAAATTGATTTTCAACCAATTTTTGAAAATTAATAAAGTGTCCAAAGACTTCAGATTTCTGTTTCATGGGATAAATCCATGTGTAACGTGAGTAATCATCCACAAAACAAACATAATATTTAAAACCCAAATTAGATAAGACAGGAGATTGCCAAACATCCGAATGTATCAACTGTAAGGGTTTATCAGTCGTATGCAAAACATCTTGAAAAGGTAATCTTTTGGACTTTCCTAACCGACACGAAACACAATCATGAGTAAAACTAGTGGCACTCACAATGGCCTTATTGGACTTAAGACTCCCTAGAACTCGATTACCACAATGACCCAAACGACAGTGCCAGACTGGTCCCGATGCTGAAATGGAGAAGAGAGCAATTGATGACGGAGGCGATGTTGTGGTGGTAATGGGATACACATTGTCTTTATTGGAAGCTTGCGTTAGGATCTCCCCCGTGTGCTTGTCCTTAATAGAAACATGAGACTCGTCAAAACTTACAGTACAATTATTATCGCGACACAACTGTCGAACAGAAATCAAGTTGTGCTTTAAATTAGGCACATGGTAGACATGATTAAGATGCAAATTTTTATTATTAGAGTTCAGAATCGTTTTGCCAATGTGTTTTATTGGGAGATGTGTACCGTTAGCGACTTGAACTTTTGCTTGACCGGAGTAAATAGATTTAGAGGAAAGTATACCATCATTTCCGGTCATGTGATTAGATGCTCCGGAGTCTGGGTACCATACGGACTCATTGGTTTCACCCGTGGGAAGAACCGTGAAGGCTGAGGCAGTGTTCTGAGTCTGGGCATAGCGAGAAGGACACGCAGAAGCACCATGTCCTGGATGAAAACAAATTTGACACACTATAGGAGAAGGATTAGTACCAAACACCCCCTCAGCTGATGGATGACCTGCAGTTAGAGCATTAGTACCACGATATGGAAAGGGCACATTACTTGTAGATGACACGATTAAATTGCTAAACGTTGTACCTGATGGTGATGGTGGTGCAGAATATTGCATGCTCCGAGGTTGCCCTGTTCGATATCGGCCACGTCCACCTCTACCTCGTTGTCCTCTCCAAGGACGACCACCCTGATTGTTGTTTCGATTAGAGGATCGGGCATTAGATCCAGAAGAAGGGTGATCCGAAACAGTGCGTTTAGGTGTTGTGGTGGCAAAGGCCTGATGTGCGGTGTTGTTAACATCTTGTTGACGCAGGTATTTTACTCGTTGCTCTTGAAGTAGTAACTTTGCACGAAGATCATCGAACGTGATTGTACCCGGAAAATGGGTGATGGCGGTGACAAAAGATTCATAATCAGCACCTAATCCCATGATAGTGTGTTGAATTAGGTCATGAGAGGTAACCGGAGAATTGATCGCAGCAAGTGAGTCTGCAAACATCTTGATCTGGCGCAAATATTGATCCATGGATTGAGTATCGCTTTTGACAACGGTGGAAAGAGACCTCTTTAATTCCATTGATCTGGCAAGACTTGCAGACATAAAACGAACTTGAAGACGTTCCCAGATTTTACTCGAAAATTGAACGTCATGCACGTCAACTAAGGTTTCCTTTGACAAGGTTGCAAATATCCACGAGCGGATATTTTGATCGATGCGTAACCAAGAGGAATACTCGGGATTCAAAATTTGCCGATTATCAGCATCAAGAATATAAGGAGTCGGCATGGTAATAGACCCATCAATCATGCCCAATAGACCATGGGAAACTAAAAACGACTCAAATTGAGTACGCCATGGTAGATAATCTTCCGCAGCGGTGAGAACCGTGGTAACAATATTTTTGACATTCGGTGTAGAAAACATCATAGATGCACTCAGTTGAGCGAGAGAAGACCCATTTATTGGCACGAATGGTGGTGTGCCTATCGAACCAGCAAAAGTTGGGCCGCCAAAATTATGTAGGTTAGACAACCCTAGATCAGCAGTTTGCTGAGGAGATGAGCGTGGAGAGAAGACACTAGGGTGTGTAGGTGTCCAGGTAAACATTGGCATGGAGAAATTCTCGACACTAGTCAATGGAGAGAATACCTGACTGATGACAAGAGTTGCAGACGAGATCGGCGGCGCTTGATGCTGCACGCTAAAGAGGCCTTGTGACTGCATTGCAGTAGTGGGGAGGACGTCAGCAACAGAGACGTCAACGGCTGAGACTGCCGCTAGTTGAGTGATGCTAGAATGATCGGCCATGGTGATGATGACGGCAACTAGGGTTAGGTAAAACAGAGAAACCTATAGCTCTGATACCATGAGAAAATATGAGAATGGCTCAACCAAAGGGGAGCCCTGACGTTCTATTTATAGAGAAGATATTAGGGTTACATACATAATACACATTTACATAAATACCAATAAGCCTACACTATTAACCACCACTACAAAGCTCGATTTCATCAGATCTGGTCTCGGTTTGGTCTTGATTTCACCAGATCTGGTCTCGATTTGGTTTGAATTTCATCAAATCTGATTACGATGATAGTGATCAGAGGTGGTGGTGATGATCGAGGATGGTAGGGTGGAAACATTGATGCTGACATGGACGGAGCCAGCTTTGGCCCACAGGCCTCACTGACCCACCCTCAAATGTGAATTATAATTAATTTTAAATTGAGTTAAAATTCATATCTGATTTGCTTTTAACTCATGGCTCACTCTTAATTCATCCAATTCAAATTATTGGTAATTCGGTTTGTACTTAAATTTATTTATTCTTTAAATTTATTTATGGATTTGTGTTTATAAAATACAGATTTTTTTACTGGTTATCAATTTATGCTAATTATATTCGCTCATTTTTCGATTCCACTTGATTATGGTATTTTCTTATCGGTTATTTAGTCATACGGTTTTCGAAAAGTATATTGATTGAACTTTGCAATGAATATAACGAGAGAGTTTTATTTGTGAACCATGTTTTTAATGTGAACTTGTGAGTCAGAACTTAACTCGTCCATATGCAATATTGATGATCAAGATTAAATGGGTAGTTTCTTTTATATAGGGTAGTTATTTTCGAAGAAACTACCCATTTAATTTTGACCATCAAACTTGCATATAAACAACTAAGATCTGGTTCACAAGTTCACACTAAAAACATGGTTCACAATTGGAATGGACTCTAAATATAATAGCATCATATATCTATTTTTTAATGAAAGAGGCCCACCCTATGTAAAATTTCCTGGCTCCTGGATGCTGATGGGTATGGTGGTGGTGGCTTTGGTGGTGGTGATGATGGTTTGAAGGTGGTGGTGGATGTGGTGGTGGTGTTTTGGTGGTGGTGGTGGTAGTTTGGAGGAGGTGGTGGTGGTGGTTGTCGTTGTGGTGGGTGTGGTGGTGATGGTTTGAAGGTGGTGGTGGTGTTTTGGAGGTGGTTTACCGGTGGTTTACCTTCTATATCCGGTTGCAATGGTATAATCTTTACAGTCAAAAAGAGTTCAATGATGTATTAAGTACAAAAAATAGTTAAATGGTATTTTGTGTACAAATGAAATAGTTTGTTACCTAAATAAGTCATAAACCCCATGCGATTGTGGACGTGGGTGAGCTGCTTTCGTGAAAAGGTGCTTCCAAAAATTGTGATGATTGGGTTTAAATGGTACCTACTCATGAACATTCACGATGGTTCGGGCTAACGATTGCCACATTTTAGGCAAAAAGCTGACCTCATGAAAACGTATGGGAAGAATCTGTTCGAACATTTGAGACAGGCCTTCGTGAAAAGGTCAAAACAACCCATCGTGACATTTTAAAACACTTATAACGTGGTTTTATATGAGAAATACAAAGATGATATGCATTCTGTTTTATAACTTAAGACTTACAAAGCGTTTAGTTTTATATTAAACATATCATATAAAAAAAACTTATTAAGACTCTCAAGAGTATCATGTAATTTACTACAACTCTTTTAGATATGCATTGGTAAGGACTTACCCGTAAGGACATTACCCTCATTTACCTTATTGTATAACATGTTTGGCCATCAAAATTGATTGTTGGTAAGCATTTTCAACCCAGTAAGCATTTTCCAGGTAAGAACCATTTCTATCACTTACCACGTAAGACTCTTGGTCCTTGTTATGGCTCTACCGGAAAAATTCTCAGTGGTTGTCATACTCAATTTGCAAGGATCGTAAGGTAAGTGATATCAGCAAGCACTTACCCGGATAAGTGCTTGGTAAACGACCCTTTAGATATTGTTGGTGTCCTATAAACTCGAATTTATTGTAGTCTCTCTTGTTTATTATGGGTGTGACCATTAATAATTTGGTGGCTAGTTTGAAAACAAATTGAAACTTTATTCGAAAGATGAATGTTGAAAAGAAAAAGTTGAATGTTGAAAAATTCCAAGTAAACCATGTAAACACTTCAATTCAAAGTCTTTGAGTGGATGTTTTGCCATGGAGGTACAAATACAATCACACAAACGTCTTGATGGAAAAGTTTTGCATTTCCTTTTCCTTTTTAAATATATTTCAAACAACATCAATTGTTTTTGTTTAAGTGGTCGTTTATCAAACGCTTAGGTAAATGGCTATCAAGTCACATTATCTTTTCTTTAAGGGTTAAGTACATGGGGGTGTATCAAACTTGTCACGTTTTATCAATGTATGTACCTAACTTTAAAAATTACCAATTAATGTACTGAACTTGCTAGAATTGCCATTGTGTGTACCCAACTTTAGAATTAAACCACAAATTGGTAATTCTAGCAATGACAAGAGTACACACAATGACAATTATAGCAATGGTTGGGTACACACAATGGCAATTCTAGCAAGGTCAGTACATTAATTGGTAATTTTTAAAGTTGGGTACATACAATGATAAAACGTGACAAGTTCGATACACCCTCATGTACTTAACCCTTTCTTTAAAGGATAATCTAGGCATTTTGAAATTAATCCCTGGCAACTGTTAACTGTTAAACATGCAGCCATGAGATATTCCTCAGTGGCCACACAGGGGCGGATTGTGTTGTTTAGATATGGGGGCATAGCCCCCATTAAATAATAAAATAACAAGAATTTTTAAGCATAAAATTAATTTTTTTTTGTTACTTCTACTATAATTCTTCCACTAAATTTTCGTATGGGACCCTATCAACTAAAAAAGTATCTCGTAATCAACCAAAAAACCCTTTCGTAGTCAACTGAAAAAACCAAAAAACCGAAAAAAATCTTTCGAAATCGCCAAAAACACTTAATAATCCCTCAAAAGCAACCAATAATACTTTAAAAATCCCCCAAAACAGCTGAAGTAGACTAGAAATATATCAGATAACTTTGCGAGCCTTAAGTCTATCTTAAAGGTGCCCCAACCATGAAAAATTTCTGGATCAGCCACTGTGGCCACAAGTCATTAACGTCTGGATTCAAACCCAGGGTAAATGAGTTGTTGAACCACATCCTCTACAGGCTTTAACCAGTACGCTACAAGCCTTGTGGTTAAGTCACGTTATCTTATTGAATGAGTTTATTACGGATCAATAATCTTTTACCCGATAAGAGCAACTGAGCAAGGCAAGGAATATGTTAAGACAACGACATTTACCGCGCTTACTGAATCTAATATGACTTAGATATTATTGTAATCTCTCTTATTTATTAAGGGCATTACCATTAATAATTTGGTGGCTAGTTTGAAAACAAGTTGAAACTTAATTGGAAAAGCGTAAGAGAAGAAAAAGATAAGGGTTGAAAGGTTACAAGTAAACCATGGAAAGACTTAAAGTCTTTGATTGGATGTTTTGGACGTGGTACAATCACACAAAAGTCTTGATACATCATCATATAACCATAGTACCACACTAGGTGAAAAGATTATCGAAAGTTTTAAAGTTCAATTTGACATTATAGTTTAATAGTTTACATGTTTTGTTTCATAATCCAGACTTTTATTTATCCTATTTTAGTAAGACAGTGTATATATATATATATATATCTATACTACCTTATAATGCATTCATGCAAAAACTCTTAATTACAACTTTTAATGCACAATGTACAACACTTGTATGCATAAAACTTAAGAAAACTATGAAAAACTATGAATTACAACTTATGAAGCTCAATGTACAAGTTAGTAAAGCTTTTATTTCAAATTAACCAAAGAGACTCCAAAGTAGATGGTTCTGAGTTCTGTTTTTTTCTGAGGGAACTTTCTTCTACCTTTTTAAGCTTCATCTTCCAAAAATGGAGATACTTCCAAATTTGATTTTAAATCTGTCCAATTAGGCAATTATTCTTCCATTGTATTCCCGCTCAACCATATCTCTTATTCAAAATTTGAATTTCAAAATGCTTGGTTTAAGCTCTCAAATAAAAATCAGCTCTATATGTCTACAACTTTCCTGAATCACGATCTCCCATGAAGTAAATCAAAATCCCCATTCCTTTGCCTCTCTTTCCACCATAACCATCGAGTTCTCTTTGTGATTAGAGGTAATTTTCTTTCTCTTCCATTTCTTTGTTCTTCGCCTGGTTTTGGGTAGTTGCAACAGATTTTTGACCTTTTCTTGAATGAAACTGACTTTGCTGGTTCATCCTTATTAGCTACGATTTCTTTTTGTGTTTTTGTTGCTAGAATCCTATTTTCAGAATTAGGTAACAAAATAAACACTATAATTTTGTATCAACAGATCGAGATTCCATCATTCTATCCATCTCGAAATTGACAGCAAGAAGTTGTGTTCAGGTATGATTTCCCATTGTTAGTTTCTTTCTTTCTCCGATTATGTTGTTTCTTTCCTCTGATGTTGGTTTTTCTATCCTGGTTTCTCTCCTCATTGCGATACAAGTATGGATTTCTGCTTTAATAATCGGTATTGAATACGAGGTTTTTGATGAAATGCTTTGAAAAAAAGTTGCAAAAGCCTCATCTTTAGGTGCATGGAGTTATTTACTTTAAATTTTTTGAAATGTTTGAATATGAGATGTTTGATGAAATGCCTATATGGGTTTTAACTAAATTCATATTTTTTGAGTTTGTTTGTTTACTTTTCCTTATATCTTCTTATGGTATAGTGGATGTGTTAGATACGCTTTTGGGATGAACTCCTATTTATTCCTAAAGAAATCCCTTTTATTGTTTTATAAGTTTTTTGCTTTTTGCCTCTTTGCTGATAATATAATTTAAGTTGTAAATGAGTGACTTCTGGAATTCTAGATCTGTTGACTCTTATTTTGATTTATGTGGCAAAAATTAGCTTTTTGTCTAATGACATTTAGGCCAACAATTAATGTATACTTAGACATATATTGGGATGCAAATATTCAGGCTATGGTTCTATTTTAGGTGCACCAAGTGCTTAACTGAGACTACATGATGGCTTTTCTATTTGATTTCGATATACTAGAAAAAAGCATGTGCAAACTTTTACTTCTGTCTGCATATCTATACCGCAATATTGTTGTTTATGAATTTGTCTACTTGTAGGAGGACAAGCTCGAGGAAGAGGATGAAGCCCTTATAAAATCCATCTTCCAAGTCAGTAGGCTGTATATGTTTCTATTTGCTAACAATTTTCTTAAGGATAATTCTAATATGTTATTTTATTTAACTCAGGGATCAAAAGATTTGTGTAGAATTGATGATGATGAGCTTGAAGATGATGATGAGTTAACAATTTCAAATGGTAAGCTTGATTTCTATACTCTTATCAGATGATTTGTTGAACTGCTTTCTATTATTCTGTTGGGTTTTGTTTCCTGTGTGGGTGGCCCAAAAACTCCAACAGAAGGAGAATGGTGACTTTCTTTTTTCTTGAGGCTACCATAATTAGTTGGGATTCACTGAATGCATAGATTATCATTATCATATAATTTTATAAAAAAGATTATAATTAAGTGATGAACTTCAACTTGTATAGTTAATTATATTGACATGTTATTTCTTTTTTGCTTGCAAGTGTTGGATTAGTAATGTTACAGTATTTTATTGCAATGCATGTTTCATCATTGTTTTTTGACTTGAGCTTATTTAATTGCAATAGCTGCAGATAACTAATTAGAATTGAAGCAATAAAGTCATCCTATCTCAATAGAAACTACTCATGAAGGGAGTATGTATTCCAGAGGGAAAAACATACTACCATCTGTTAAAGATTCCTTACCTGCTTTATGACTCCCGATTCCATTTTTGATTCATTGCTCCTCTCCCCGTTAGGTTATTGTTCCATCTTCTCTCCACATAGTTACTTTTTATTCTCTTCTTGTTTGTTGTTTGTCTTCTTTCGGTCTTTCCTCTTATTTTTGTTTGATTGTTTTTCCCTTTCTTTGTGTATTGTTTACGGGTGCAAAACAGAGAAAATTGTATGCACATATTGAGCTTGTTTATCCAAGTTGGTTCATCTTTATTCGGTTAAAAAAAATTCAAGGCATTATAGATGTTAAACTTGTTCTTTTAGTTAGAATAAGAGTCATCAAAAGCTCACCGTCTCTTGCTTCATTTACTTTTTCGGATAACATTCTTGGTTATCAAAATAGATCATATTATCCAACAATGCCTAACTACTAGGTGATTATGCTCCCAAGTGATGCATGTCTACCTTCAAAGAGAAGAACGACTGCTTTGGTATTGTAAAATAGTTGTTTCGGTTATTTGTGAGGAGTCGGGTAATAGTAATGGTAATAATTGATAGTTGTTACTCGGGGTAGTGTTTTTGGTCTCGATATTGAGATTTGAAAGGGAAGATGGTATCATTTGGATATGGAATCTTTCATATTTTATGTATAAGCTGTGCAAATACAGTAGAACAAAAAAGATGTCATTTGGATTTGTGATATTCAAATTAATCCCATGAACGCTTTATATTTCAATCTAACATTTTTTTGGTGAAAAAGTACTTCTATACTTGTTGATAATTCATTTTTAATTTATGTAAATAAATATGTATTCAGGCAGAAATGGGGTCCTGGAACGGGGTTTGACTTTGGGATGGATATGAAATGTAGGAGTTCCCATATGCCATTCATTTCGGGTTTTTTTTTTTTTTTTTTTTTTTTTCTCGTTGGTATAAATAATGCCAAGTGCCATGAAATTTAAAATTTTTAAATGAATATTTTGTTTTATTTAGTTAATTTTGTAACCTCCGTAGTTAAATGGATTTTTGTCGTCAAACATTTTTTTAGTATTATTGTTGTTGAGAGGGCATAAATGATGTTGTAACAATCATTTTCTTAATTTGCAATGTAACAATGCTATTAGTTTTTATAAACTTGTAGTTAATTGATATTTCATATAATGTTAGAAGTGTTTTATCATATATGAATATGCTTAGGGGAACACACCATCGATTGTTTGGAGTTCATTTTAAAAGATCATTCAAGTATGTTTTGGGCCAGTTTAGAAGTGTCAGTAATAAACTTTTTGTCTAAATAAATATTAAATATGGGTGAGCATTAAACGAAAAAAGATTAATTCTAAATTCAATCTAGCAAACTATGAGAACACTTATTTATCCCCATTACAATATGTTTCTATCAAAATAGTTGCAATTTATTTTTGCAGAACATCCACATTTCACGTATCTTGGCATAACTAAATCTATGGATGTACACTATTACATATGAGTAACGGATGAATTATTGTTTTCAAAATTGTGGTTCACCCGTGCTGCATCGCGCGGGTATACAACTAGTATATATATATATATATAGGGGTGGGTTCAAATACAAACCACTTTTTGGTTGTGAACGTGAGGACAACCAAGAGCGCGCCACGTGTCAATTTGAATTTTCTGCGACTAAGCTTATTCATACTGAATAACACTATTATTCAGACTGAATAAGCCTAATTCAGTATGAATATAGCTTAGTCGCAGAAAATTCAGAGTGACACGCGCGACTTAGCCCTATTCAGTATGAATATAGCGTTATTCAATATGAATAACACTAACTCGCGGGCTTTATTCAGACTGAATAACACTAAGTCGCGTAAGTCAAAATGCCACGTGTCGCGTTCTGGGTTGTTCTCACGTTCATAACCAAAAAGTGGTTTGCATTTGAACTTTCTTCTATACATGGGCGGATGCAAGAAGAAGGTATAGGGGTCCTAGGCCCCCGATAACCCCATCTCCTCGACATTGAAAAAATATTTTTTTCTTACAATACGATCTAGGCCCCCAATAAATTCTAATAAAGGCCCCTATGCCACTAGGAAAGAAAAACATAAATCCTTTTTTCTAATATTCTCCCAATCCACACACATTTTCAATGGTGAAAATCAAAGCTGGAAAACACGAAACAACATCCTACAATGGATTAAAAGTGGTTTTTTTTGCTCATTTGTGTTCATATTTCATTTATATTGGTTTGTTTAAGTTCTTATATATATATATATATATATATGTTTAGTTATATATTTGGATGATTGTAAAGGTTAATAACTTGGTTTTATGTTATTTTAGTAGTATTTATTAGATTCCATAATTTAAATTATATTACCAAAGCATTGCTCAACCCGTCTAAGCTGCTACAACGTGCAAGGGTTGGGTTATACTTTTGAATGGGTTTGGTTGGATTGAAGTTTTTTCAAACTACCATAACTAGGTTGCTTTATAAAAATGTTTCAAACAACCCAACCGTATACACCCTATAGTTAAATTTTCTTTTATATTATATGCTGCCCCAACAACATTTTTTTCTGGATCCGCCACTTCCTATATATATATATATATATATATATAGAGAGAGAGAGAGAGAGAGAGAGAGGAAAAGTCAAATGTGAACCACTTTTTGGTTGTGAACGTGCGGACAGCCGAGAGCGCTACACGTGGCGGGGATTAGTTAATAAAGACGGCTTTGAGTGTGATACCCCCCCCCTTTAATTCGATGCCCTCCCATGAATCGCGCTTAGTCATCCGTCGTGGACCTAACGTGGTGCCTAGTCATCCGCCACGTGTCGCGCTCTCGGTTGTCCTCATGTTCACAACCAAAAAGTGGTTCACATTTGAACCCACCCCTATTATTAATATATATATTATATTGAACTGCAAGTTAAAACTTTTCGATTATGCAGTTGGTGTTTGAGTTTGTATCAATTTTTGTATCTGTTTTTGGTTTTGGTCGTAATAATATGGTTGCTTTTATGCAAAAAATAACTTTTATTTCTAACAAAAACGAAACAACCGTATAGGAATCTCAGCCAGAGAAAAAAATAATACACGAACAAACACTGTAAATAGAAGCAACCCAACACACCGTTATCGTTTAATCAAATACCCTTCAAGAATGCGCTTAGAAGAGAATTTAATCTAGTTGCATCGTTTTAATCTATGTTACAACAATTCGTAAAATCTAATGTTCTTTCATCTATCCTAGGCTATGTGTTTATGAACAATTATCACGATTCATTAATTAGAATAACATGCACATGAAAAATGATAATATTCATTTATTATAATCATCGTTTGAGTCTTTTGACTTAGGAAATAAAATAGAATCAGATAGTTTTTAGACCAGATGGACAACTAAAATTGGTTTGTATAGTTTGCTAAAATTATTTGATTAGTAAATAAAATGTATGTATATAGAGAGAGAAGTTTTGTTACAAATTCCAAATATATCAGTTTTTGAAGGTAATTATGGTTATTCGAGCCACTTTTTGTATATCGATTGATTTTTATAGAGATTAGGAATGACTTCAAGTTATCGCAAATGTATTTTCATAATAAAAAGTGCTTTAACAACGTTTGGATTTGAACCCCCTAACAATATGAAATTTCAATCACATATTTATTTCATGTTTTGAAAAATAAAACTATGAGAAGCAAGAAAATTTAAATTTATGCCAACTTAAAATATTGAGTAACATTGTTTTATTCGATTAAGTTAGAAACATTTAAGGGGAATTTGGTTTACATGATTACGAAGTAATTGGAATGAATTGAATGATCAATTTTGCTAACTAAATTCTATGCTTAGTAAGTTAGTATACCTAATAAATGAAATTGAATTTTACACATTCTATTATTAATGGATTTGACCATTGCATCATAACGGAGAAGAAATTTAATTTCATTCCATCAAATTTTCTCATAAAAATAAAATTATCCCCATCTTCCATACTTGATTTACCAATACCACCATAGCCAAACACCACCAATTTTTAAAACTGCCAACCACCATCAATTTGTACCACCACTGCTATTCGAATCACCGTTCTAACCCACCACTGACCACCTATCTTAACAACCTCCCTTGTCACCGCTGACCATCATTAATGTGAACCACAATAGTTGGATTTTAATATTTTCAAAAAGGGTATTTTGGTCATTTGTCGATATATCACATTCCAATTCAGAAGCTACATTATGTGAACCAAAGTACCAAACAGACAAATTTCAATTCTTTTAACATATTTATTCCAATGTGTGTCAACTAAATGTGTGGTCAAACATGACAACATCTCATTCTAATTCTATTAAAGTCAAATTCCTTTGACAAATGTTATTCTATCTAAAAACATTCTATGAACCAAAGGTCCTTTATACTCCAAAACGAACATCAAAACTTATTACACATCACTTATATTGTTAATGTTTAAAAGTTCATGATTGATAATAATTTGCTTGACATCCCATCTATTTATATACAAATACGAGTTTATAATTTAAAAGGTGAACTATTTAGTTTATTTACGTTGTCAATGAAATTATAACTAGCATAAAACTTGGACATATAAGGTTGGATCTAGACAAAAAGAATGTTGAATAATAATGAAAAAATAAATTAAACTCACATCTAAATCTTTTATTTCTGAGTGTATTATTCTATATTATTCACTGTTATTTGTGATTTTTTTTTCTCTATAGCAATGATAACAATGATAAATGGTGGATAATTGGTGCATCTTAGTTAGTGATGACAAATTATAATTTTTTTCATGTGTTCATTTTTTTTTTACGTTCACTCTTTTATATTTGTTTACCTTTTAACGAACAAATATAAACAAACACGAACAGTCAAATTCCATTAAGGAGCGTATTCTTTTATATTTGTTTACCTTTTTAATGGAACAAATATAAACAAACACGAACGATCAAATTCCATTAAGGAGCGTGTACATGAAAACAAATAAATCATGTTAGAAGAGATATGTAAAATTTTATCAACATAAATGGTTTTATAACATAGAAAACAAATTTAGAATTGATGGTGTATGCAAACCACAACGATTGATAAATTTGTTCATGGAAAATGACATATGTATTTGTCACTATAACGACATACTTGATTCCACATATGCCATAATTCACATTCTATCATATTGTTCATTCACCTAAAGTCAATCGATTTAAATGTGATAGAGTAAACTCTGATTTCCATGTAGTTTGTTATTTATAACTATTTTCGTTTTCAATATTTTAAAATTGTATTTTTCTACTATTGTGGTTTTCATTACTTTTCTTTTCATCCCTAAAATTAACAAAATTAGAAAAATAAGAAAAATTAGGAAGCGATATGGTCTTTTTATTTTTCCTCCCAAATCGTCTGATCTTTTATTAAATAATAAGTTATTATACAGATTACTAAAACTTAAGTTTAAGTTATAAAATTTAAAGTGAAAACAGAACATTAGGTAAAGATTTTTGATCCCCCATCCATTATTGTCAAAATAATAGAGTTAAATTACATGTTTCCTCCATATGGTATTTTTTTTGTTAACGAGATTTCTTTCTTTCTTTCAGGTATAACGGATCGTGTTTTTATAATTGTTATTTTATAACAAGCTAAGACCTTAATGTGACTTTAATTTTCTTTTTTTTGAATGGCAAAGAAAAGGAACGAAAGTACAAGAGCTTCGACATGACCATCTTCCAAGCTTTACAAACCAAAGTTTATTAACTTAGGTTGTTGATTTATTTAATGATTAGAGAGACTCATTTAAAATATGTAACTACAAGGACTCAACTCTTATTCTCTTAAAAAAGATGATGTAACACAAACTAAAGACATGTTTTTATTGATTTTGTGGAAACTTTTTCAACCTATGCTTTCAAGGTCTCGTCATTACGGACATGAAAAACTTCTACGAAGTTGTAAGGTTGAATAATTAATATTATTTGTTTTTCATTTATCTTAATTCTAATGTTAAAGAAAATAGAGAAGAGATATTTGTGGAACTTTCTTAGTCTACGCTTTCAATGCGGAATTATTGACATGGAAAACTTCTACGAAGTTGTAAGGTAGAATAATTAGTAAATATGATTTAACTCCTAAACTTTGTGTTTAAAAATGATATAACCCCTAAACCTTTTTAATGAATGTTTATTCCCTATACTTGTTATAATGAATGTTTTCCTAAACTTGTTTTAGTTAGTTTTTTTAGCCACTTGACCTGCTACGACAGATTACTACACTTTTAAAAATACTCTAGTTTATTAACTTATGGATAAAATATGATTTAACTCTTAAAATTTTTATTTAAAAATGGTTTAACCCCTAAACTTTTTTAATCAATGTTATAATCCTAAAACTTTTTATAGTATTTGATTAAATACAAACTTTTTTATTGAAGTGCCTTTTGCCACTAAATTAGAATTGATAACAATTACGGATTCACAATTCTACTCGGCAATTCACAAATAGGTTAAATGATTCAAGGGTACCAACTTATATTAAAAACCTAATTATGATAAACGATTAAATTTAAGGTTTATATAAATGGAAATCAAACGATAAAATAACCTTCAATAAGTCAACACAATCCGAGTCCAATGATTATAAACTCATTGCTCGATTGAGATAAAGTAAAACTAAAACAAATGTAAATCTACAATCTAGAATTACCTAATCGAAATTGACGAAATTGAAACGAACAAAAGCTCCCTACATCTTCTCCTCTCCTTCTCTCTCACTTGAAGTTGGCCCCCACTTCTTGACGATTCAGTACCAACCTTTATATCCCAATAAAAGAAAACCGTTTAAAAGAAATCGTGATTGGGCTGTGGTTGGCGCGGCTGCAGTCGCGATATGAGTCGCGCGACTTGAGAGTTGAGATTGGCTCCCGAAGCTGTTGCCGTTCTTCTTCTCTTTTTTCTGGGCTGCAAATCTAATTCATCTCATGGGCTTTTTCTTTTGTTCCATGTGGGCTGCTTGGTGCTTAATCAGGAGTTCAAGACCATGAAACAAAATTAAAATGTTTACTTTTTTAAACTTTAATTTAATCGCAAACAATAAAAATACTAAACTCAAATTAATGATGGTGTTTTAAGCATCCACTGTCACTAATTTTAGGGTAATTTTGACAAAAAATCGTATAAAATTAGTGATTATTGGGACGAGGCAATAAATGGTCTACAAGAATGGGTAAGAGACAAATGAAGGTGACGCTTTGGATATATGCGCCAATTTCCCCTTTTTTTAGTTAAAAAATAGTACTTTTTAGATTTCTTTTATAATTTACTAAAGTTATCTCTTGTTCGGGATCCCATCAGTAAAAAAAATGGCCATCGAAGTTAACCAAAAAACTAAAAAACTTTTCAAAATTGATAAGAAAAACTAAGAGATCTATAAAAGTCAACCAATAAAATTTTAAAAATGCTTGAAAAGATGTAATTAGGCTAAAAACACATTGGACGACTTTGCGTACCTTTATTTTACCTTAAAAAAGGTCCCACTAAAAAAATTTCCTAGATCCACCATTAAGTCACATATCCATACACGATGCGGCATGAAATATCTTGAAATCTAAAAACTTAAAACGACAATCAAGTTTCATTTTTTGTTCTGTTTTCTTCCTTCTCGATATTAACTAGTGTCGTACCCGTCCATTGGTCGGGTACAAAGCATGACTTTATTTTGTACAAGTTAGATAATGTACTCATTCAATCCTCTCTGGATCAAAATGGTTAACCTGTTAAGCCAATCCACTATATGATTAGATTCTTTCTTGGTCAGAATATTGTGCTTAGACCTACCAACATGAGGGTTTTTCTGTTCTTGACTGGATTAAAATAAATTTACTTTTTAAAAAACACATCAACCGTAAATATTTTTTTTTAAAAAGGACTCTTTTTTCTAAGAAAAAGTAAATATATTTGTTCGCGGATTTTAATTAATAAAAATAGTAGATTAAAGTATTTTGAAAATATTATTTTAGTAAAATCTATATATAATAAATAAATAACTATCATGCCACATGTCATCCTTTGATGAGCGGGTTCAATATTTTCCAACCTAAACATATATCTAGACTAGACATGTTTACATTATCAGTTCAATTAGAATATCCATTCATACTCCTTAAATACATTAATTCAACTTTTTAATTCATATGTTAAATTTACTATCCTAATAATTAGATAAGTAGTTTATTTATAATTCTTTACTTTGTTTTATTTTTCATTTTAGACTCATATCATATAAACATAAATAATGTACATGAATTAAAATGCATTAAACAAAACATTTCTAGCTTCTACAAATTATACCATTTTAATTATTTCGTCAATACGTTCGTAATGAGCTAAATATTGAATGTTTTTTGGATTAGTTATATTATTAAATATCATAAATATATACGAATTATTATGTTTGTATGTCTTACATTTTCATTATTCATTTTATACCCTTATCATATTAAAAATTAACTAAAATACACTTTTTTATGAGACAAACTATAGCCTTATAATTATCTCATTAATGTTTTCAAAACAAGTTCGTTATTAGATATATTTTTTTATTTAATAGTATTATAAAATATCATAAGTACGTAGAGAGATGTTTCAACTTTCAAGGATGAGGTTTCGAGATTTTTTAAACTTGTACATTTTACACTGTTATATATATCTAAAAGGTATAAATCTCGATAAATCGTGTACATTTATAAAAGCTTCAAAATATTGATATTCAAGATGATAATAAAAAAATTATTTTATTTTTAAATTACACATTAATTATATTCATATAATTAGTTGTTTAATCTAACTTTCTATCATTTCATTTTTCATTTTTATATCATTATCATATTAACATACATAATTGTATATTGACTAATATGTATTAAAAATATATATGTCTTTACTTTTTTACAAGTTATCATTATAGTTGTCTCGCCAATACATATAAAATGAGTTAATATTGAATATCTTTTTTATTTAATTTGTTGTGGGTTTAAAAACTCTATTATCGAACCAATGTTTTCATTTTTTTTAACCAATTGACCTTGAATTTTATACATCCGTTATGCGGCTTAGAAACTTATAAAACCATAAAACTGGAATCGAGTTATAAACAATCAAATTTACTGACACGAAACAAGATTATTTGTTGAAATGCTCAATAGCTTAAGATGTTGTATGTGAAGTATCGTACGCGTAAGTATCTTGTTTAAGTAATTAATAGATAAATAAATCTGCCGGAGGAATGCAGATAATTTTTTTTTTTAATTCTTGAATTTATTTTCGGCAAGTTTTCGACAAATTTCAACGGAACTCAATGTCGTTTCACAATATTAAATTCCGTCAGAATTTAGTCACTCTATGTGGTAGTGATCGGTTGGTGTAAATTAGTGTCGAAGCTGAAAACATTTAAGACGGAGTGAAATCGAGGAAGAAAATTTTATCAAGCAACAATGAATAGAAATCAACCCATGAAGATGAAATTCTTCCTATTCTTATTAAGTTTTGCACTTCTTTCGTGAACTAAAAGCATGTTGAAAAAGAATTTGATTCTTGTAGATGGACAAACGTGTTCATATTTTACTTCAATATAAACGAAACTTGAACAAGGTGTATCCTACTCAAAAGTAGGGATATTTAGTTTAAGATAATTTATGCAAATTAAGATCAGTGCAACATCAATGTTAAGAGGACGTCATTTTTTTGGTCGCCCTTATCACTTACATATACATAGAGATGAACACTCTCTAATTATTACACACCTTGAGCACCAATCCTAACCCTTGATTCTTTAATCCTGCGGTCAAAAAAATAGGGACCAAAATGCAATTAGGCCATCCTTACCCATACCACCCATACCACTCATTTCTGCTACCACATTAGCTGCCACATCAGCTTTACCACTACCCTACCAATTCCATACCTTTCATCTTTAACCATACCACTCATACCCCTCATTTTATTATTTTTATTTCTAAAATATATTAAATAATTTACTCAAAATTAAAATAACTAAAATTCAAATTAAAATTCAAATTTAAAATACATTAAAATTAAAATAACTAAAACTAAAATTCAAATTTAAAATACATTAAAATAAAATTAAAATAAAATTACAATAAAAATAAAATTTCGGTCACCAATATTTTTGCCACCCATATCTTTCGGCTATGATTTCCTTCTCCTCCAACATGATTTGCAATTGTATACCCGTGAGATGGTCGCGATGGCCTCTAACGAGGTCGCGATGTTCGACACGCTCTCAGTTGACGCGGCCGTAGTGGAAGACCCCGCACGTCTCGCGGCGTTTCGACCCATCGGTCGTGGCCGCTCGGTTGGGGAGGGGAGGTCGTCATTGCCGAAGTTCACATGGTGAGTGCGAGCGTCGGATTCGCCGGGGGAATCGGTTGGGGTTTCGGACGTCTTTGACCGTTTGTATGTGGGTGCACGGATGTTTTTTGGGTCTTGCATTTTAACCGCATCGAACTTCGGACTGTCTTTGACTTGTCTCCAAGCGTGTTCGTGCGTGAAAGCCTTGTGGTACTCGGAGTGGAATCGGTCCTTAGCTCGATTAAGAATGCCAATGTCGGTTTCACCACTTCGTCGCATGTTCGATGGATTATTGTAAATACATGCGAACTTGGCGACGGTAGATAAGAGCATTTTCGCCTTGGTCGGAATGGCGTCTCCGGAGCGGACGTTGAAGTCGTAATGCATGCGTTTGTCGAAGTCCGCTTTAATCGCCCCCCAAAAGTTTTCTACTATCCAAAACGAAAAAATTAAAACCACATTAGAAAAAAAATTAAAACAACATTATTAGGTTTTTTATATACCTTTATTTCGATAGTTACCTATGGTTGAGTCCTCCGAAATTGTGACCCATGCTCTTGCCAAAGCTATCTCCTCTTCCAACGACCACGGTTTACACGGCGCTTTACCCGTGGTTGGATTCTCACTCGTGTCCGTAGCCGGAGCCTTACCCTTGCGTTTGTATTTACGTTTGGTTTGTGATGGTTCTTGCGGCAGCGGCGGCGGTGACGGCATCGGTTGGGTTTCGGGTACATTGTCGTCTATATCGTCGTCGAGATGGATGTCATCGTCTCGTATATCCCACACTCCCGACGGCAATGGGTTGACGTGTTGCTCACCGGAAGATTGGGGTACCGTACCATATGGGTTGACGTGTTGCGCGAGCAAATGCGCATAAGCCCAATCATACGTATGTGCACCCGGGGTTTGCGGGTATCCCCATCCCTCAACGGCACCCGTTGAAAAACCCATCGGCCTCATCATTTGGGGTCGGTAGCCAACCGTTGGAGGTGTTGGAGACGTTTGGGTAGTCGGTACCGAAACATTTGGTCTCGGGTTACCACGCCTTGACCCGGAACCGGAGCTGTGTTTATCCATGGAAGAGTAGAAAAAAAAATTGAGAGTGTAGAGAGTGTAGAGGTAAAAAAAATTGATTTTATTGTTTGTATATATAGTTAGCAAAAAAGAAAAAAAAAGTAAAAAAGATTTAAAAAAAATTGCCGTTATTTTATAGCCGCTGGGTGGGGTGGGTGGGGGGGGGGAGGGGGGGTAACACGAGTTTTCAACCGGCATTGGAGTACCGGCACAAACCACTACCGGTCCGGTACCGGCCATCCACGACGGTGTTCACCGTCGGTACCGGCCTCCAATACCGACCCAATAAGGATGGCCTTATGCAAAATTAGTATCCTCAAAAAGATACACGTGGGACCATGTTGAGGGTAAATAAGTCAGATTGTCTAGGCGAATTAAAAAAAGAAAAAGAATAATGTCCTATTTTGTAGCATAATCATCCCTTATCAAAATCCTCCAACCACCTCAAGCCAGAAATTTCGCGAACACATTCTAGATTTTTAATCAAAATTGAAATCAAGCAGATCTTTAATCTTTAGGTGCAGAAAATGGCGGCTAATAAGCAATTTTAAAGAATTTGAAGTTAGGGTTTCCTACAATTTTTAAATTGCATATAAATTGAAAGTTTTTTTTGGAAGAGGTATCCCAGACCATATTGGGCCTAGACTAATCCTCGACAATTTTTGGGCCGAAGACCGACTGCTAAAGCATGCAGCCGGGGTCGAAGCCCCCATACCTTGGTTTGCAGTTAGAAGGCCGAGTATGAATGAAGTTATGCAGATGTTTAGGTGCAGAAATATATTAATGTACTCAAGGTGTGCAATAATTAGAGGGTGTGCATTTGATGCTCCCTCTACATATATATATATCTATACTATATTATAAAGAGAATATCTCAAAATGTCAGTTATTTTGTTCAACAATCAGTTTTTACACAGTACAAGTCAATTAAGCCTATTGTACAAGCCTTAAAAGCTGTCATCATAGTTTTCTTGAAATTGATTTTGGGACCACGTTCCTACTCCTGATTTCTCTCCACTCCTCAACCTCTCCCCCTCTTCTCTTCAGATTTTCTTGACGCAAGAGTAGAAAACCCTGATTTTGATTTTGGGTTGAAAAAACTCTCAGGTATGGACCAGTAAGAGATGGATTTCAATTGAACAACTGTGAGGAAAACATCAAGTTCAATTTCATTTATATTGCAAATTAACAGACACCATATTTCTCTCCGTAAGGTTTCTTCACTTTTGATTCTTTTTTTGCAATTTGGGGATTTCTTTTGTTGTTGTTTATTGCCAGGTATTTGCATTGTTCTGAATGTATTTGTGATTGGATTTTGGATAGTTTAATTCTATGAATACCTATGTTATCTTGCAAGTATTGAATGGATTCTCATTTGATTGCAATCATAACAATCTAGAGGTTTCTGTATTTAGGAAACAATCTTTATTTTATTTTAGTTTTTTGAAAAAGATCTTTATTTTATTTAGATGAACCCTAAAGTGGCCTATTGAATTGATTGGGACTCAGATTTTTGTATTGAATGTGTTAATACGTAGGTGGCAAAGGTTTCAGCCCCTCAAAAAGGTTATGGTTTCTTGTTTTGTGGATGATTGTTGATATGATACTTTTGATCGTTGATAATGCCAAGAAGGTGAAGGGTAATTTTGGTTAAAATAGATTCTTGAAATACTGTAAATTGTGATGGGAGGTTTGCTTGTTAATTAGAATGTGATCTTTTGTTGTTTGTTATTGTTGGTATGGTTGAATATTGCTATCTATTCGTTCAACTTTCATCTTATATAATGGTGGTGATTCTTGCAATTAATGGTGTTTTTTCGTAGTCTATGATTAGTTGCTTTCTTGATTAGTTGTAGTTTGTGATAATTTTAGAGGGTTGTTTTAAGTAGGAAATAATGCTAAATGGGTAAAGAAATTGATACTTTTTAATCATAGAGGCTGAAATTTGAATTTGTCAAAGGGGATTACTACAAATGTTCGTTATAATGGCTGAATTTTGTTCGTTTTATCTTTAATTTGTGAAAAGGGAATGTAGTAATCCCTTTACTATCTATTCAATTGAAATTCTTTTGCAACTGTTTGTGTCCAATCTTTAGATATAAATATGCGCACAGAAATATACATATTTATGTTACCATGTATACTACTAAGTGTTGGGAACCATAGGCATAAACATGCGCAGCGGATAACAAAAACTGATTCCCAATCGAGGATCCAATCCTAACCATAACAGATACAATTAAAGTGGGTTTGATGGTTTACCTTTGTGAATAAACTTCCAGAATGCTTGTAGGGGATACACCGCTACTGACACGTCTCGAGGAACGGTTGCTAGACCACCACCAAAGATTACTCCGCAAACGAAAATTTCGGTTCTCGATTCGAGGCTATGATCGCCGGCGGTGGAAGAGAGAAAAGAGAGAGATTGTTTTTTGAGAATTATCAAATCAGTTATATTCAATCAAACCTTATGCCTTTATTTATATTAACTAATAAGGCAGTGTTTGATGCCATATGGAATACCTTTATAATTATCAACCTGATAATTAAATATATATTCCATAATTATCTCTTTATTAATTAATTCAACTGATTAATTAATTTATAAATAATTCAACTAATTATTTATTTCTTTCTTTCTCCTTTTATAATTAATAAACGATTAATTATTTCTCTCAACCAAGTAATCCAAACATCCTCTTATTTAGTGTGCAGCGGTGTGACTTACTAGTGTCCTATAACATTGGATACGGTAACCTTGTTACTGTCTCGCACATAATCCTAACAGACTCCCACTTGTGCTAGACATGTAACTGTACTGTTACCATTTGCCTAAGGAGGTCCCTAGCCAGACACTTAGGTTAACCAGGTTATAAGATCTCTTACATCTAGAGATACAATTCACGCTTGAATTTGTACACAGGTTCATTCCTTTTGCACACGATATTTCTAAAGTGATTTTAAGACATGGAGTGGAGGATTCATTTCTAAAAATCAAGTATTTCTTGACTCTGATTTCGATTGCCTGCAGTAACGGATATTACTAAATAACCCCTGTTATTCTATCCGAGCGTGGCCACGCGTTTTCTGCCAATCTTAATCGTCAAGGGGCCCGGAAATATCTCTCTTTTGAAAGAGGTGCAAATCCCTTCTTGACTACTTGCATTTGGATCCACGGCTTCCGCTGCATCTAGTCACGTCCCGTATGGCCACCCAGTTACGGTGCAGCGTTAGTACGCGCTAAGAGTACAGTGGTCCTCGTGTTCCCAAACCAAGTATCTCAGGTCTAAGAACAACCTATCAAGTCAGTGCCTATGACTAAGGCTCCATGAAGCAGACTTGATTACTGGTCACTTCCAATACCCAAACACTCTGATGAGTATCTACAAATACTTGGTCACATCACTTGTGCTTTTATTCTTTACTTTGAATAAGTCATCAAGTATTTATAATAGCGTCAAACTCCCTATTGAAATTCCCATTTCAATAAGTGGCTACGGAAATTTAGATTTCATACAAGACTTTGTAGAATCATGGATACGTTAAATATGCAAAAATAGTTAATTTAGAACAATCATGAAAACAAATCCTCCATTTATTTCCAACACACTGTGAAATAAAAACTTTACATGATTACATTGTTTCTAAATTAAGCTATAGTAATAATTAATAAACTAAGTACTAGCTACTGGCTTCCAGGTACTGCATCCCAATGGAATTCGCATGTGCCTCATGCTTTGCCCTTGCTAGTGGCTTTGTCAGCGGATCTGCGACATTGTCTTCTGTTGGAATCTTGCATATTCTTACATCTCCTCTTCCAATGATCTCTCGGATGAGGTGATACTTTCTGAGCACGTGTCTCGACTTGTGATGCTCTCTAGGTTCCTTTGCTTGCGCCACGGCTCCTGAGTTATCACAGAATATATCGATCGGTCTCGAGATACTGGCAACCACTCTGAGATCCGATAGAAAATTCCTTAGCCAGACAGCTTCCTTTGCCGCATCACATGCAGCAATGTACTCTGCTTCTGTAGTTGAGTCTGCAATCGTGTCCTGCTTCGAGCTCTTCCATGAGATCGCACCTCCGTTTAGGGTAAAGACATACCCCGACTGTGACCTGAAGTCATCTCTGTCGGTCTGGAAACTAGCGTCAGAGTATCCTGTGACACTAATTTCATCCTTAGAACCTCCAAAGACCAAGAACATTTCTTTCGTTCTTCTAAGATATTTAAGAATGTTCTTGACAGCCACCCAATGGGCTCACCCGGATTCTGTTGGTATCTGCTCGTAACACTTACTGAGTAAGCAACATCGGGCCTAGTACATAGCATGGCATACATAATCGATCCAATTGCAGAAGCATATGGGACCGATTTTATCTTGTCCTGATCTTCACTAGAAACAGGACACTGTGTTTTACTTAACACTATGCCATGTTGCATTGGAATGAATCCTTTCTTGGATTCATCCATCCTGAATCTCTTCAGTACTTTGTCAATGTATGTACTCTGACTAAGTCCGATAAGCCGCTTAGATCTGTTTCTGTAGATCTTTATACCTAGTATATAAGCGACTTCTCCAAGGTCTTTCATCTGGAAACATTTACTTAACCATTCCTTAACACTCTGTAAAGTTGGTACATCGTTTCCTATGAGTAGTATGTCATCTACATACAAGACCAGGAAGGTTACTATGCTCCCACTGAACTTAGTGTAAACACATGGCTCGAACTCACTTTTAGCAAAGCCAAACTCTTTGATTCGCTCATCAAAGTGTAAGTTCCAGCTTCGAGATGCTTGCTTCAATCCATAAATAGATTTTAGCAGCTTACACACCTTATTAGGATTCTTAGGATCTTTAAACCCCTCTGGTTGTTCCATATAGACGTCTTCTGTTAACTTTCCATTCAGAAAGGCTGTCTTGACGTCCATTTGCCAAATCTCGTAATTAAAGTACGCTGAGATGGCCATAAGAATCCTAATTGACTTCAACATTGCCACTAGTGAAAAGGTTTCATCATAGTCAATGCCATGAGTTTGCGTGAATCCTTTTGCAACCAGTCTGGCTTTGAAGGTGTGTACGTTCCCATCCATGTCGGTTTTCTTCTTGAAAACCCATTTGCGTCCAACAGCCTTACAGTGTTGTGGCAAATCAGTCAACTCCCAGACTTGGTTGTCGTACATGGATTGCATCTCGGCCTTCATGGCTTCCTGCCATTGTTCAGACTCACTGCCTGACACAGCTTCTCCATAGGATGTTGGTTCATTTAAGTCTCCATTATCTTGAGAGACTAGGAACCCAAGATACCTATCTGGTTCTTGTCTTACCCTGCTGGATCCGCGAAGGTCCTGTGTTTGCACTTCCTCAATCGGCTCTGATTGAGGTTCAACATTGTTATGTTGAATTTCTGGCTCAACAACTGGTGTAGTGCTTTCTTCGTCTACTATCTGTAGATCTACATCCTTTCTGGTGTTCTCTAAACTGAGAAACTTTTCTTCCAGAAATTTTCCATTTCGAGCAACAAACACTTTGTTCTCTTCAGGGTTGTAGAAATAATATCCCACGGTGGTCTTGGGATATCCAACGAAGAAACACTTGTCGGATTTGGGTTTGAGTTTTTCTGAGGTAGGTCGTTTGACGTAAACCTCACAACCCCAAATTTTCAGAAAAGATATGTTGGGTTTCTTTCCCTTCCATAGCTCGTATGCAGTCTTTTCTACCGACTTTGTTGGCGCTCTGTTCAGTATGTGTGCTGCTGTTTCGAGCGCGTGTCACCAGAATGATATTGGCAGCGAAGAATGACACATCATCGTTCGTACCATGTCAAGCAAAGTACGATTTCTCCTTTCTGATACACCGTTCATCTGAGGTGTATACGGAGGTGTAAGTTGGGATACAATCCCACACTCCATCAGATGATTGTCAAACTCATCACTGAGATATTCGCCACCACGATCTGACCGTAAGAACTTGATCCTCTTGTCAAGTAAATTCTGTACTTCATTCTGATATTCCTTGAATTTCTCAAAGGTTTCAGATTTATGTCTCATCAAGTAGACATAACCATACCTACTGAAGTCGTCAGTGAAGGTAATGAAGTACCGGTATCCTCCTCTTGCTACATGACTGAAAGGTCCACATACATCTGTGTGGATTATTTCAAGCAAGTCAGTAGCCCTTTCATTCTCACTGTTGAAAGGTTGCTTTGTCATTTTGCCAGATAAACAAGATTCGCAATTATCAAAAGGTTTATAGTCGAAATTGCCAAGAAAACCTCCTTTTAGGAGTAGTTCAACACGTTTCTTGTTTATATGGCCCAAACGACAATGCCAGAGGTAAGTCTGATCCTCAATATCTTTGGATCGCTTACTTATATGATAGATTTCACTATTGTTGTCTTTAAGATTTACAGTGTATAGACCATCTACGGGTGTAGCTTTAAAATAGAAAATATTATCTTCAAAGACTGAAATCATTTTATAAGAATATTTATAATAAAAGCCTTGGTCTACCAACAAATCAAAAGACAATACATTCTTAATCATATTTGGAATATAATAACAATTATCCAGTTCCAAAACTAGACCCGAGGGTAAACTAAGACTATAAGATCCCACGGCTTCAGCAATCAACGGAGTGCCTTCGCCAACTCGTAGGTTCGAACGGTCCTTCCTCAGAGTCTTTCTTCTAGTGAATCCTTGTAAATGATTACAAATGTGGTTACCACTGCCTGTATCAATTACCCATGATTCATAAGAAGTGATTAAGCAATCTATCATAAAGATACCTGGAGTATCGGGTAAACCGATATCCATCTGGTCGATGTTCATCGAGTGCTCGCAAATATCCTCGCTGCCGCACTCTGGGCAACTCAGATCTCCCAGCTCATCAATTATATCAGTGTCCATGAGATTCGCAGGTTCGGGTACTGGCTCTAGACTGGCCAGGATATCTTCATGAACTTTATCCACGTCGTTCTTTGGTTCCTTCATGTAGGCACTAGCTGTGTCCTGAACTTCCTTTGTGAGGGAGAACCACATGAGGTACACTAACTCTTCCTGAGTCATCTTGTACCCCAGACGTGATAAACATTTAAAAAGCCTTCTCATTTCAATAAGATGGTTTTTAACTGACTGACCCTTCTGTAGCTTCAGGGAGAGAATCTCTTGCATGATCAAAAGCTTGCCCGTGTGCTTGTAGAAACCTAACTGGTTTTCTACATTCCTTACGACCTCGTGACAGAATTTCACTCTTAAGTCTCCCGTGAACTCGGGTGACATAGAGAAAACTAGAATCGACATTACATCCGACTCATCTGCCATGAATCTGAAATATTCAGCAAATTCCTCTTCTGGGGCATTGCTTTTGGGTCGTGACATGGGCTTATTGATCACATAAAACTTACCCTGGGCACTCAAAACATTCTGTAAGTGCAACTTCCAAACTGGAAAGTTCTGGCCCGTAAGCTTCCACTTGCCCGTAATAAGGCGAAGTGATTCCTCAGGTGAATAAAACAGAATGCTAATTGGAGACATCTACAGAAGAATATAAATTCCAATTTAGTTTATGATTATATAATTCTAATAAATTATTACCCTTAAAATAAATTTATTAGACTAGAATCCATATTTCACATGTGTCGGGAAGCATGTGATCATGTCAAACCGACTCATGCGATCTATGGTAGGTAACACTATACCAATCGTATTCCTATCTGAAAATACGACTTCTAGATCGTCGGGACATCGGATATTAATAATCCGTGCATATTTAGTCCCTCTAGTGCATTTTGGCCTGGTACCACCCAGTGAATAAATAATTACCAAAATAGATTGCACCACCCGGGACCTGGACAAACTCTGGCCGGTACCACCCGGAGATAATTCCTAGAGTTTTATCACCTTCCAGTTTCGGTTTGAACACGGGCGTTCATAGTATGTGCACTTACAACGCCCTATGTACCTTACACCGGAAGTGCCCCTAAAGTGGGTTGCACTTACTAATCTATGATTTTAACAAGGGTCTAAATTGCCAATTTTCCTTTTTCAAAACTTTGAAAAACTGGATCCAAATACTAACTGTATTTGTATCCTTTTATCTTTTAAAACAATCCGTTCAAAAGGGCAATTTATATTTAATAACAATTACGTAAATTAAACAACCACGCAATTTAAATATAAAAAGCACAGTCATAGCCTAAACCCTTAAGCTAATGTTGCTTTGTGAGCCAACACAAAACAACGGTCTCAACCCTAAGTGACAAAAGTCTTCGTCTTCTGGCACTCCCACTGGCTCCGAGATCCATGGTCGTCATCTTGTCTCCGTCTTGATAATTAGAACTAACTATTACAAATGGGCTTTTAATGGCACGCAGGCCTCCCAACTATTCTAATAATTTAAAATTACAAGTAGGGTTGTAAATGGCACGCAGGCCTCCCAACTATTCTAAAACGGATAAAATAAATAAAAACACAACCATGGGTCTAAAAGGGTTCAGCTATGACTCAATACAATTAAACGAATTAAAATACAACTGGATTTTAATCGGATAATTATAAAATTAGAAATTAATTTAAAACAAATTAATTAAACTTAATTTTGAATCGTTTTAAAACTTATCTGATAAAAACGATTTTTATCCCAAAAACTATCCGGAAACGAATCCTTATCTGGATCCGTCAACGATAAACGATTGGGACGAACAACGATTTCGATTACCACCGATCCGTCAAAACGTGACCGTCGATCGGCGGTTTTCAACGCCGGCGACGACAATGACGCGATCGCCACCGCCGCCACGCGTACCACTATCGAACACCGGCGGCAGCAGCAGCTAGAAAGCCACCACCACCGCCGTCCGTCGCGTCGATCTCTTCCGGTGACAGCAGCGGCTCGTGAGCCACCACCGCCGCCCGTCGGTGCATCAAACAACCATCATCACCACCGGCGACAGCAGTGGATCGCCCCACCACCGCCGCCGTGGTCGCACCTCGGTCGAGAGCAACAATCAATTTCCGCCACCACCGCGACTGGTGGTGTGGCGGATTGAGGATTCGACGGCAGCAGCGGTTACTACCGCCACCACCGCCTGCTGCCTTTCGTTCGATCGCCACCACTGCCCGACGCCACAGCCACCAAGCGGGTGGTGTGGCCGGCGGTTTTATGTTCAATCGATACCACCACCACCACAATCGGTGGCACGGTGGTGGTTCATGTTTGTAGCCGACGCCGCCACCACTCACGGTGGTGTGGCTGGTGGTTTGGTGTGATGACAGCCGGCGACCACCACAAACTGTGGTGTAGCCGGTTGGTCGTTTGATCCATCGACGATCGGCCTGGAGGTCCGGCCGGCTAACTGCCGCCGTTCCACCGCCGATCGTTACTCCGTTAGGTTTATTAAAAATCAGATTTTTAAATACGAAAAACAATGATTTTTACAAAACCTAAATAATCAACAAACAGCTTAAACCTGATCTGTTAGGTTTAGGAAGTGGCTCTGATACCACTGTTGGGAACCATAGGCATAAACATGCGCAGCGGATAACAAAAACTGATTCCCAATCGAGGATCCAATCCTAACCATAACAGATACAATTAAAGTGGGTTTGATGGTTTACCTTTGTGAATAAACTTTCAGAATGCTTGTAGGGGATACACCGCTACTGACACGTCTCGAGGAACGGTTGCTAGACCACCACCAAAGATTACTCCGCAAACGAAAATTTCGGTTCTCGATTCGAGGCTATGATCGCCGGCGGTGGAAGAGAGAAAAGAGAGAGATTGTTTTTTGAGAATTATCAAATCAGTTATATTCAATCAAACCTTATGCCTTTATTTATATTAACTAATAAGGCAGTGTTTGATGCCATATGGAATACCTTTATAATTATCAACCTGATAATTAAATATATATTCCATAATTATCTCTTTATTAATTAATTCAACTGATTAATTAATTTATAAATAATTCAACTAATTATTTATTTCTTTCTTTTTCCTTTTATAATTAATAAACGATTAATTATTTCTCTCAACCAAGTAATCCAAACATCCTCTTATTTAGTGTGCAGCGGTGTGACCTACTAGTGTCCTATAACATTGGATACGGTAACCTTGTTACTGTCTCGCACATAATCCTAACACTAAGAAAGGATGGTGGCTTATTAAAGTTGTTATGTTTAAATGCTACATAGAATGCTAATGTATGCTTATCTCAACAGGAGGAAGTTAGACAACAGATTAATTGGAGACAAGTGATTACTACAAGTCTATTTGGGATGGCATTTGTTGGGCCAATTGGCCACTTCTGGTTAGTGATTCTTTCTAATCTAAAAAATATAGTGGGTGCTGAATATTTACCCCCTCCACACAGACATATACATAGTGTTTATTCTTACTAATATCTAGGGTAGTTTGGTGATTTTGGTCTTTATCGATCTTTTTGTTCCCTAGGGCTTGTGATAGCTTAATGAGATTCAAATTCTATTTGATCAGTTATATGTGATTGTTTGGTTGTAGCTTAATGATATAGAAAGTGGCATATTCAGTAAGATTTAAAGGGGATTTATGCATAAATTCAAGCAATGATATAGAAAGTGGCATATTTAGCGTGTTTCAAAGCAATGGCCTAAGAAATATAGGCATGCCGACAATAGGAAAAGGTATTGCGAGCTTATATAGCAAGTTGCTTATGCTTGCCATTCAATTCATTACCTTATTTATCATTCACAACTAACTTTTTGATGAACGTATAGATCCTGAATATCTTGAATTTTTCAAAGCCTGGCGTGAATCTTCCAAAGCCTGTATCTTCCTTATTATAAGCTTATACTTGCATTCCTGATCGACTTTAATTGTTTGGAAAAATTATACCTTCCATGTTTTCTTGAAGATTAACCAAATGAAAAAAGTGAGAGTTACGTACACAAGATCCATATTAGCGACTTTCAATATTTCATTAAAGTTGGCTACCACATTCTTTGAAGCTTACATGCATTTTGTGCAGGTGGATTCCTCAGGATCATATTTCTCCTGGAAAGCTTCGGGCATGGGAAAGAATGTGTCTAATGCTAAGACATTTCTTGATAGGAGGTATGCCATTATTATCTTCAGATGTATGCAACTTTGGGCTGTTGATTTTCTGTTCTTATAATAGCATTGGTTTTGTTATAGACACCGATCACACCATATTCCTCCAACAGGTATAATGTAAACCAAAATATTGTCACCAACTATCGGAATATCACACTGAAAAGCAAAGTGTGATAGAATCGGAGCACATATCGACAAGGGGAAGAAGGTTGACCATGAGAGACCAGATTCCATAGATTTGATTAATCTGAATATTCCAGGAGAAACAATTCGATTCACATTCACGGTATGCTTTTGAAACTTGTATAAAAATCCATGTTTTTCACCGTTTTAGATTATAGATAGAACTTGATTTTCACAGTCAAATCAACGTTATCGCTGTTGTTGTTTGAAGATTAAAAACCTTGCTGTTCAAAACATCCGGTCGTTTAATTCCAGCTACATGCATACACTGTTTGAGTACGAAATTTGCAGTTACCATATTACATTCGACGTTTTTTACTTGCAAATTCTGGATTTCTAATTCAGGTTTTTGATTTTTTCATGTTCTTGATTTTTCCCTCATCTTTTCGTTTGCAGATGTAGCAGTTGGATGTGATTTCAAGGGAAAGTCGAACCCTAAAAGGAAAAGATAATGTTTACATAAGGGTTAGTACCAATGCAGTTAGACGGGTAAAACAAGTTAGCCTTCAATACCCTTGAATTTCATATCTGAATATATTTTATTTTATTTTTGTTGGTGTCAAATTTTGTAAAAAAAAGTGTAAGATGAGAAATGCTATTTGTACCTTGGAATTATTTTGATTTGTTTAGTATTTTTATTCCAATTGTATATAATTTTCAGTGATTTTTAATAACTTTGCGTTTGGTTGAGTTGAGCACAAGTGTTTTGAGTTTGAAAACCTCATTATCTATCAATTCCATTTCAAAATATTTGACCAACGAACTATATTACCTTTCAGTTTATATACTATATAATATGCAATATAAAACTACATAGATTCATAAAATTGATACCAGGAAACATAACAAAAAATGAAACATGATTTCAGTCTAGAATTGCCTCCTTGTATTTTAAGATGCTTCGCGCTGCATCGCACGCGGGCATGAAACTAGTAATTATAATATATAACAATTGTCAGGAATTGTGAACAGTAATTTTTAACAAAATTGCATTTTTAGTCCTTATAGTTTTAATAAATATAAACTATACTCTTAATTGTTTTATTTTTAGTCCCTATAGTTTTAATAAATATAAACATTACTCTTAATTGTTTTATTTTAGTCCCTCCACTTTTATATTTAAAACATAGTAAGTCCCTCCACTTTTATAACAACATAGTAATTTCCACATCAATTGTATAACTTTAATCCCTCCACTTTTGTATTTACAACGGTTTTCGTTCTTGATCTTTAAATTTTTTTTTCTTGTGATTTTTATTTTCATTTCATTTTATCCCTTCATCCAACTTTATTAAATTAAGTCGTTAACTCATTCAAAAATGTTTCATATAAATGATAAAATTTATCACAGTTTATAACCCGGCGCGAAGCCCGGGCTCTTAATAACTAGTATATAACAATTTACAGGAAGTTATGAACAGTACTTTTATAATTGTGTACAACTTCAATCCCTATAGTTTGGTATATGTAATACTTTTAATCCTTGACTATTATAAACTTTTTTTTATCACACTAATCTTAGAGCTATGTACAACTTTAGTCTATGTAGTTTGATATATAAAATACTTTTAGTTCTTGATTTTTATAAACTTTTTTTTCATCCCAATAATTTTTTTTCTTCAATTTTCATCCTTCCATCCAAGTTTGTTAATTTGCATGATTAACTCATCCAAATTTTTTTTGATTAAATTACATATTTGCTCTTTATATTTTTTATTCTCAAATTACATAACTCACATTTCGTTACCTTTTACTTTATTTATTTATTATTAAGAGATTTTGTTTTATTGGTTAATTATAAACTATTATAATTTTAATTAAAAAATAATCGAATAATTTCATTTAACTATAGATAAGTACATGATATTTTTTTCCAAAATTTTAGGTTAAAATCTCTTAAAATTAGAAAATTTAATTTATTGATTTATTAAATCTTTTTATTTATTTTATTAAACTTTTCGTATGACAACACACGTACAAACTTTATGTTTCATATAAATGATAAAATCTATCACAGTTTATAACCCGGCGCGAAGCCCGGGCTTTTAAATAACTAGTATATATATATATAGGAAAGTTCAAATGTGAACCACTTTTTGGTTGTGAATGTGAGGACAACCGAGAGCGCGACACGTGGCAGTTTTGAGTGTGATCCCCCTCTTTAATTCAATGCCCTCCCATGAATCGCGCCTAGTCATCCGCCGTGGACTTGACGTGACGCCTAGTCATCCGCCACGTGCCGCGCTCAACCACTCATCTCGGTTAACAAAGGCGGCTTTGACCGGTCCCTCCCTTTAATAATCTCTACCCTCCCATGAATTGCGCCAATCCTCCATGATCACGTCCACCGTAACCGCGAGATGAGTGGCTGAGATTGCTCCTCATTTTTTCTTAAATTGACATCCTTCTCGTTTGAACCTTCCCTTTTTCATTGTGAACGTGAGAACAAACGAGAGCGCGCCACGTGTCACTCTGAATTTCAGCGACTTAGTCTTATTTATACTGAATAACGCTATATTCAGACTGAATATAGCGTTATTCAGTATGAATAACACTAAGTCGCCGAAATTCAGAGTGACACGCGCGACTTGTAACCAAAAGCCTGCGACTTAGTGTTATTCAGTCTGAATAACACTATTATTCAGACTGAATAACACTAGGTCGCGAGAAAAGTCACGCGTCTCATAAAATTTGTTGCCACGTGTCGCGCTCTGGTTGTCCTCACTTTCACAATGAAAAAGTGGTTTGTATTTGAACTTTCACATATATATATATATATAGAGGAAAGTTCAAATGTGAACTCAATTTTGGTTGTGAACGCGAGGACAAATCTCAACCCTTGATCTTAGCCAAATTTGAAGTCAGCTTATTAATATGGCTTGGGGGTATTTTGGTCAGATCTGGTTCCTTCTCTTTTCTATGTTCAAACGTATACATCAAGCACCACACCTACCATTGGCATCTCTACTCCATCTCTAGTATCAACACATCCATCAATAATGATTTCTTCATCTCTCTTCAAGTGATTTCTTAATCTCTCTCCAAGTGATTTCTTCATCTCTCTCAAGTTGATTTCTTGCATCTACATCGAATTAAATCAAAATTTTGATTTCTTAATTTTGAAAATTGAAATTGTAAATTTTGTTCTTGATATTTTTCATCAAATTAGGTTAGCTTGACTCGTTTTTTGTGATTGTTGCTTTACAAAACTTGTTTGTAATCATGATTAGAGCAACATATCCAAACCTTAACAATTTTCGTGTTGATTTTGGAAAATTGAAATTCTAGGGTTTGTGTTCTTGAGGTTTTTCATCAGATTAGGTTAGTTGGATTCATTTTGGTGATTGTTGCTTTTCAAAAGTTGTTTGTAATCATAAGTAGAGCAACATATCCGAATTTTAACAATTTTCATAATGATTTTAGAAAATTGAAATTTTATGGTTTGTGTTTTTGAATGTTCAAAATATGTTCTTGAACAAAAAGTCAATAAATCTGTGTTTGATCTATTTTGGTTGTGTTTAATTGTTTTTCTTGTATTTGAATAAAAAAAACATGGAGAAATGGAATTTTGGCACCATTTGGCTCCTGAAGATGAAGATGAATTGATTTTTGGATTTTTAAAGATGAATTTTGTTGAAGATGAAGATGTATTCTTGAAGAGTTGAAGATGAAGATGAAATTATTAAAATAGAAATATTACTTAGAATTTTTATTATTCACTTTGAATAAATCTTTATATTCAGACTAAATAAAACTATAAATATAAGCTTAATGGAAATCTTGCTAAGAATAACTTGTTATTCATTCTGAATAAAACTTTTATATTCAGATCGAATAAAACTGTAAATGTAAGTTTAATATAAATGTTAATTGAAGTTGCTTGTTATTCACTCTGAATAAAACTTTTTATTCAGACTAAATTACTTGTTATTCACTTTGAATAAAGCTTTCTATTCAGATTGAATAAAACTATAAATGTAAGCCTAATAGAAATGTTGATCAATTGTTATTCACTCTGAATAAAACTTTATATTTAGAAGGAATTACTTGTTATTCACTTTGAATAAAGCTTTCTATTCATATTGAATAAAACTATAAATGTAAGCTTAATAGAAATGTTGATCAATTGTTATTCACTCTGAATAAAACTTTATATTTAGAAGGAATTACTTGTTATTCACTTTGAATAAAGCTTTCTATTAAAATCGAATAAAACTATAAATGTAAGCTTAATAGAAATATTGATCAATTGTTATTCACTCTGAATAAAACTTTATATTTAGAAGGAATTACTTGTTATTCACTTTAAATAAAGCTTTCATTCATTAAGCCATGAAAAAACTATAATCATTTTAATTTAATTCACCTTGAAAGAAATAGTGTTATTCAAAAAATAAAACATATATTCACTCTGAATATTGTATATTTAGAATGAATAAAAGCATAAACTATATTGAATTCATATCTCTCAATGTTATGTTGAGGATAAGCTATATTCACTCTAAGTAATACATAATATTCATACTGAATAAAAGAACAAGTTATATTCCCAATTTTTAATTTCAAGTTATTTTCACTCTGAATATTGAGTATTATTCAAAGTGAAGAATTCATAATATATGACTATTCAAACTGAATAAGACTATGTTTATCAGCAATCCAATCCAATCCAATCTCTATTAAAAAAATTATTTTTCTCTCTTCCACCTATCTAATTTCAATCTCAATCCAATCTTACATTTTTTATACTTTATTAACAATCCAATCCAATCTAAAGTTTTTTTAATTAAAGTATATATATTTAATATATTATCATATATATAATATTTTTATTAGTATTCTTGAATATAAAACTATATAATAATATAAAACATAATTATGGAGTGAGCATTTAGCGGTACCCTGATCATGAGTCGGTTTTCGGGTGGGTCCATGGTAGCCGAAAATTAGTCGGGTGGGTCCATTGATCCCGAATATCTCATCAACTTTGTGTTAGAACACGTGTGTGAGTTATTTGCCGTTAAAAAAACAAGTTACAAATAGAAATATGAAAATATAGATTAAGATGTCAAAGACCTTCCAGCCTAGTGGTAAGGCTTGGGCATGGCATAGTCATGAACCCGAGTTCGAGCCTTGGGGAGAGCGTTGGCGACATTTAAGTGAGACCATGTTTAGCCTCCAAAATTGTCGGGGATTAGTCGGACTTTGGTTCGGACACCCTTCAAAAAAAAAAAAAAATTAGATTAAGATTGGTGTGATGAAAATATATCAATATTGGTCTCTATTTGTAAGGAATTTAAAAATATAAATTTTGGTATATTTTTTTGTTTTAAATTTTTTTATTAAAGTTATATAATTAAAAAATAAGATTTATCTTAATAAATTTAAATTTAACCAATTGTATAATTACATGTGTCATATTATTTAAAATAAAAAGTAACAATCCAATCCAATCTTGGATTGAAATGTGATCCGGATCGACCCTTTTGATAAAATATAAAAGTCTTTTTATTTTTTCTTAATATATATTTTTGTCTTTTTGTGTGGATTGGATTGGTGAGGATCACCATTAAAGATAGTCTAATCAAATCTCATTACTGCAAGTTATATTCATTCTAACTGTTGTATGTTATTCAGACTGAATAAAAATACATGTTATATTCAAGTTGTATCACTCTGAATAATTATTAAAACTGAATAATATATGATTATTTAGATTGAATAATACAAAAGACAAAAATCTTTATTTACTTAGTATTTTTATTCGGTTACATTACTTCAAATTATATTCATTTTGAAAAATATATAATATTCAAAATGAATTAAACAACAATCTTATTTAGTCAATTTAAATACAAAGTAATATTACCCACAACTATATTGTAACACCCCAAAAATTGGAGTCAACAAAAACTTTCATTAACGAAATGTTGGTACAATAACAACGCCACAGCGTGAGCTTAAACCAGTAGGTTTACAACGGAAGCTCTACAATTACATACACGTAGATTCACGAAGGGTTAACATCCTAGAGTCGGTTACTGGTCCTTAGGTCCGATTCCCATAAGCATCCCCGGATGCTCATCTCGCACACTTATGTCTGCTCGTCACTAGCACCTGAGAGACACATCGACACCACATAAGTGTTAGGCCAAAAGAGCCTAGTGAGTTCTACCAACAAGTACAGTACATATAGAATCATGTTAAGACATATGATGTATACATAAGGGTATTTAAACAACATAATCAAAGTGTACTTTATACGGGTTATCTTTTATCTTCGTAAACAGTGGGAGCTACCCACTTCCACCAACCAATATCCCTACACTCGTTACTTCCAAACACCTCGATGCCGAATTTAGCATGACATCATCCACTGAGGCCCGCGCACCTCGGAGCCATCCGAGATGCCGGCGACATAGGTACAAACCCCAAGACTGTTTGGTGTGGACATATTGCGTTGGTTCATCCATTATTATTTATATAGTCGTATATCCGCCACCAGTCCCATCACTCTTTACTTCCAAACACCTCGATGCCGAATTTAGCATGGCACCATCCAAGGGCCGCGCACTTCGGAGCAACCCGAATGCCGACGACATAGGTACACACCCCAAGACTGTTTGGTGTGGAAACATGGCACGGAATATACTTAATTACACATACGTACTGTCTAGAAAGACTCATACAATTATCTTAACCTTTCATAGGTATTGATCGAGGGTCTCAAGCCCTTCATTCATTTCATATAAGTCCACATGCTCGGAATTTAATTCCTTCACATCATTCCGTGGCATACATAATAACATGTAGTTCTCATAAATACATGCATCATATAATCACATAGATTTAACTCATGCATTAGTAGCGTACAATAATCTACTCCATGTAAACGATATTCCAAGTCAAGCCATTCATACAAGCATCGTTAATCATTCATTTCATGGAAATCCTTAAACCTAACAATTTAGGCATTTCATCCAAAGATCATGTTTATTCACAATAACCAAGAAAGATATGTAAATCAAACAAGATGATGTTCTCTCAGTTTTAACAAAAAGGGTTTAGCAACTCACCTTGAGGCTCGTAAAGCCAAATGCCCCAAATTTCACCAAGAACCCTAGCTTAAAGTTTGAATGAACACCTAAACTGATAAGAAGTTAATACCTTGGATTAATTCTAGATCCACAACATATAAGACTAGATCTACACTTAAAACCCATAAATAGAACTTACCTCCTCAAGATCTTGGGTGAAAACCCTAAGTTGAAGAACTTCCAACAATGGTGGAGAGATGGTGAAGAAGATGAAGCCATGGGAAATCTCCACCCTCTAAACTAGTAGATCTAGCCTCTAACACTTCCAAAACATGTAATCCACCTAGAACAACACCAAATCTAAGACAAATATGGAAGAGAAGGTTTGGAGATGAATAATCCCAAATCTAAGCTTAAAACTCAAAGGAGATGAAGAGATTTACTTACACCAACGTTTTTGAACTCCCAAATACTTGAAATCCATTGATGTAGTCTTGAAGAGCTCGAAAAACCGAGAAGAACGCAAAAAGAATCGAGAGAAACGGAGTTCGGATGAGAAAGATATGCCCAAATGAAGAAGAGGGGGTATATAACCCGATTTCAGGCCTGACCGGGCTCGCGGCGCGAAGGAATCGCTCGCGACGCCAGCAGAGGCCTAGCGACCTTGAGAATGATCGTGAGCTCCGACAGAAGTAAGTGGGGGTTTACCTAGCGATCGCTAGGGTCAGATGCTAGCGGGTGTTTTTTGGGTGGAACTTGTTTCGGCCATAACTTCTTCGTTATAGTTCCGATTTCAATTCCGAAGGACCGTTGGATTCATATTTCAATTTCCCATCCAACAAGACCATAAAATCTAGGTTTTAAATCAAAATCCTATTTTTCACATTCATCTTAAAGGTTCTAAAGCCCGAAAATTACGGGTGTTACAATCCTCCCCACCTAAATAAAAATTTCATCCTCGAAATTGCAAATGCTTTTCCGAACCATAAACGACAACTTCGCTCAAACGTTTTGCAAAGCTAAGACATTAAGCTTTCTCCATAAGTCGGTTAAATCACCATTGGACTTAGTTACGTTCACAATATGATCACTGATATAGTGTTCTAATTTAAAAGTGGTTCATCAAAACACCACAAGCTACTACTTTACGTGTATCCTTCGAAACATAACGTGTGTATAAAGATAATATCATTTGAATACGCAAACCTTAGCTCCTTGTACAATTTAACCAAACCAAATCGACTAAAGTCTATAGTTCAAGGTGCCATACATCCTTCGCCTTCTATTAAAGTCGATCACTCAGCCAAGAGTCTCTTTACTACCATGAAGTGTCTCAATACTCTCACTAACGGTGTCTAGCCGTCGTCATTAATTCTCAAAGAACTCGAACATTTTGCCTACTCGCCTATGGGTACCCTAAGGAAGGTAAATTTCTTCACTTAGCAAATCGTTCATTACCACTAGATCCTTACATTCTCAAGTCCGTACTACCGTAGCCTTTCTAAACATCCTATCATCTGGAAAGAACGTACTCGTCGCCTTACATGACTTAGGTAAAACATTCCGAGTGATAATTATTGCATAAACTCATCTTAATTTAATCAACACGAGCCAACATTTGGCCACGTAAACACTTGTCGCCTTACGTTGAATTTCCCGCTTAGTTTGGCATGTAGTGCCACTATCTCAAACATAAAACTCCTACTTCTCGCACTTCAAATATAAGTAACGTCTTCAAGATCACTTAGTACACCCAACCATTATTGTTTCTTCTAAACCACTCATACCAAGATAAGTGTCGCCTCACGAATCCGTCTCTCGAACCTAATGGAACCTCCAAAACATGGTCACTTAAACAAGCCTTGTTCTAGACGGTTTGCTACAATCTCCTAGAATCACGCTCCAACAATCTATAGGATCAGTATGCACATCGTGCATTCACTTAGGTGGTGCTAACCAATCCTTCATGCTTAGACCTGTCCACATCTCAATGGTCTTTGCCTAGTTATTAACAATTTTCCTTTTAGGTAAAGGTCTCCCATCGGGCCACCCTTCTTTCCATAATCATTGGCAACACGGTGCTCCTCAACAACACTCTCGTAAGGGAGATATGAACTTAATCCCTATGTAATCTAGTTCGATTCTCATCGAGAACGAACACAACCCCGACCACACTTTCTACGTGTTACTCCACTATATAATAGCATGCTTATCGAAACTTAACAATCAAATTAGTTTATTTAACACATTAATAGAATAGTATACAATTAGTCCACAAATGGGTATTAACCCCCAACTAACTGGTACATAGAGTACATAACTTATAACATATTAATCGTACGACACTTCAACACACAAAAGTCCTATACAACAAGGGAATTCAAAATTTTCAAAATTATGCATGGCAAACATTTACCGAAAGCCCACAATCAATTACAAGGTATAAACGTATTTTAACACAAACGACTTGACCACAACGGGTATGACCCGTATTCGTCGAGAGTGGAGGGTACATAGAGTACATAATTTATAACATATTAATCATACGACACTTCAACACACAAAAGTCCTAGTACTTGCTATGACGCCCAACTAGTCCTACCAATAGACAACCGATCTCGTGTCAAACTCCCATGAGCCGTACTCCTAGGGCTCAACAACATTCACGGCTACTAGATGAAATCCGACCCGAATTAGCACCTATGAGGCTATTCGCCGAAAGTTAATCCTTACAACAAGAATTCCATAATATGACTGTCAACCATGCTAGTCCTCTCAAATTTAACCCTCTTAGTGTCCACTAATAAGATAACGGTCATGCAACAAGGGCTCCTGACTAAATCTTGCGACACCTAGTAGTCCTGGAAACGATGAATGATGTAAGTGTGTTAGAGCAAATATTATTGTATCCGAGATCTCAAGATGAGGAAATAATATTCAAGTCAAACATTGTCAAAGGATGGAAGTCAAAGAAGAAAGTCAAGCATCAAAGTCAAAGTCAAAGCATTTATTAGAAAAGTCAAAGATGTAATTAGTAAAGTCAATGTATGTGTATGTTGAGGTCAAGGGTATATATAGAGTGTTAGAAGGAGTTAGTGAGTGAGTCTTAATAGAAGGAGATTAATTGTAATATTCATGTGTGTGCTTTAGAGAGAGATTCTAGAGAGAGAAAGTTCATATTGTAAGATTTACATCATGGAATGAGAATTGATTGATTTGATCCATTGTTATTGCACTTACAATTGGTATCAGAGCTATGGCAGAAGATTGGTGCACAATTGGATGAAGTTTTGAAGAAATTTGATGAAGATTTGAAGATATTTTGAAGAAATGGGTTTTATAGAATTTTTCTGGATTTTGTAGATTTTTGTTGTAGATCTTGTAGATTTGTTTGTGTTTTTGTGTTTCTAGTGTGTTTTCTAGTCATCTCAAATCATTCTATATCATTTTTGCTTCAAAATTTGAGTTTTGATTTTTGAAGATCTTCAAAGTTTATCAATGGAGGTCATGAGTGATTGTGAGATTTAGTGTGTTTTTGATTCATTTTTGAGTAGATTTGTTTCTAAAAAGTGTTTTTGGACATGAATCTACAATTTGTTTTTAGTTTTAGAGGTTAAAATTGTGTTTTTTTTTAAAAAATTTTGGGTTGAAAGTGTTCTTCATGTTCTTGAGGATTTCTTGTTGAGAAAGATGAAAATTTGAGAGTTTGATCCAAAAGTTTAAGAATTTTTTGCAAAAAGTTGTTTGTGGGTTCAAATAATGATGTCTCGAGCATATTTTTCCAATGTTTGAGTCATTTTTGCCATGTCTCGAGCAAAAATAGTGAGTAAGGGCTCGGAATCAGTTGGTAAGAGGCAATCAGCACTCGAATTGGACAGGTAAGAGGTTCGGTCAGCGCTCAAAACGTCAGTCAGCACTCGAGTCAGCAGTCAGAAGCTCGGTCAGAGCTATAATTCTCGGTCAGAGCTCGAGCAGAGCTCGGTCAGAGGTTGCATTCTTAGTCAGACGCTCGGTCAGCGTCTCCTTCCTCCTGCTGACCGAAAATCTGAGGTGTCATCAGCGCTGAGGTGGCAAGTTTTGGTTGGTCCATGTGGTTCTTCGAGCTGATTTGGCGTGATTCGAGTGGTCCACGTGTTATCTCGAGTTGACTTGTCAAAATTCTATTGGTCCACGTGTGTTCAAGAAGCTGATTTGATTTTTTTTAGGGTTGATTTGGTAACTTTTAATTGGTTCAAGTGGCTTTTTGAGCTGAGTTGTCAATTTTCATTATTTTTATTGAGATCAGATTTGTTTTCTGATTATGACATAATTGGTCCCTGCTCTTCATATTTGTGAATATGTTCCAGTTCAACCCCTGTATCAGGTGGTTCGAGATTAAAAGAGCTTCCTTATTAGATTTTTTTTTATGGGACATCGTTTATATGATCAATCGAGCATGCAAGATTTATCCAGTTCAACTGTTTTTATGTGACTTTTGTGTCAAACGACGATTTTGCGGGACGTTTTCGGTGATCGAGATGACTTTGCCGGGAAATCATTTTCGTTTATTTTGAAAGTTTGACTGATAGAGTATTGACTCGTAAAATTTTCAGGACCAATTGGCGAGTTCTCCACGTTGTTCGACGCGCGTTAAAAGTGATACGAGAAACATTTTTCTCACATTTTTTGAGCTCAATTCGGGACTACCTCGAGTCGTTTCGATCGTGGCTCGGTGTTACGGTTTGGTAGACGAGGAAGTTGGTTATTTTTTAGTTTTCGTTGCGTAATTTTTCGGTGTCGTTCGGTAGTGTTTTGTTAAGCTTTTGTATGTTCCGTTATCATTTTTGTTAGTTTCATTACATTTTTAGTCCTGTTTCCGTTAAGTCCGTTAGTTTGTTATCTTTCAACTTTTGTCACTTTTAGTACCTGGACTTAAAGTTTCAAAAAGTTTCATTTTCAACCCCTGGACTTTTAAACTTTCAAAGTTTATCATTTTTTAGTCCCTGAACTTGTAATTTTTCACATTTTTACACTTGTAGTCCTTGTACTTGTGATTTCAAGTTTGTGAGTCGTTTAAGTTTCTTGTTTTGTCATTTTTAGTACTTCAAGTTTATTTTTACTCAATTTTCTTCATAATTTTTGTTTTGTTCGACATAAATCGTTTGTGCACTATTCACACTTCTAATCGAAGTTTCTGTTGACGATCCTTATTATCTTTTGTGCAGATAACAATGGATTCTGATGATGAAATACAGTACGAAAGAGATTGGGATAAAACAAAGAGACTTGAACGTGAGAAGGCTAGTCTTACAACACAGCTTGCAAAAGCAGTTGCTCAATTTAAAGAAAAAGAGCTTCATATGAAAAATCATATCAAAGAACAAGAGCTTCAAATGAAAAATCAGATTAAAGAGAAAGAGCTTCAAATGAAAAATCAGATCAAAGAAAAAGAGCTTCAGTTTGAAAAACAAATTGAGGAGACAAAGCTTCAATGTAAAAAGCAGATTAAGGAATCAAGCAAGATAATTCAATTTTTAGTTGAGAAGCTTTACAAAATTGATGTATCTGAACGGACAATTTTTCTAAACAAACCCAATGCACTCAGAGATTTTTATGATGTTAAATGGGGTTTAGGATATGAGAATCCAAATTCGTTGAAAAAAGGCTCTTAAGGAGAAATCTGCATTTTATGATCTTTCAAGTATGTTAATGAGCACCAGATTTCCTTCTTTAAAAGGTTTTGAAATGAAGGAAGAATTCTCAGAGATGCAAGAGATGAAAAAACATGATCCTTTATATTATGATCCTAAATATCATAGGGTCAAGTTTGTATATAATTCAGACACTCTGAGAATCAAATCAAAAGATTCGTCTAATTCTTCTGATTTTCTGGTTTATCCTGATATTACTTCATCTCAAGAATCAGATATCGAAGCTAAACCTTATGTTCCTATATTGGTTTTAGAAGAGAAAATTGTGGATCTTGAAAACCTTCTCAAGACTACTCAATATGAGTACGAATCTCTCAGAATTGAAGAAAAGGCAGAGCACAATGCTGAAAGAGAGAAACTTCTTGAGCAAATTAAGTCTCTACAAAAAGCTGTGAATGAAAGTGAGCATGACATGATTCTTGAGAGATGTAGGTTTACAAAGGAAAGAGAAGAATATGTTCGGGAGATTTTTGAGCTTAAGAAGACAACATCTGAACTTCAGAAACTGTTAGATGACAATAGTGAAAAGGCGAACACGAATGTTGATTCAACTTATGAGGAGCTTACAAAGAATGTTTCTGATCTTCAACATACTTTAACAGACGAAAGAAAGGTATTTGATTTGAAAAGTGAAATGCTTTCAAAGAAAATATCTGAGTTAGAAATGAAGCTTGTTCTAGAGAGGAAGCAGTTTGAGAGGCAGCTAAAGAACTCTTTGAAGAAACCGAGTCTTCGTGTTGGGAAATATCAGAATATGATGCATGAATTTGAAGAAGAGATCCAAGTTGTTCACTCAGAGAGGAAAGTTGATGACAAGAAAAGTATTGGGCTTCAAAAGCAGATTGTTGACTTACAAAATCAGTTATCTGATGAAAGAAGTCAATTTAAACGAAATGAGAAGGTGCTTCAGCATGAGAAGTCTGTTTTGAAACAGATAATTGCTGAACCTAAGAGGAAGAGTGTTGAGGAAAAGGATTTTGAGAATCAAAAGGTGTTGTTTGAGAATGAAATAAAGAAGCTTACAAGCAAGTTATCTGGATTATCAACTGATATCATGAATGAGCAACGGATGCGATCTGATCAACAGCAGAAGCTTGATGATCTTCTTGAAGAGAGAAACAAACTATCTGCTAAAGTAAAGGAACTTGAAGAGATAGTCTTCAAAGTTAATTTGCTTGAACAAAGAAGTCCTGATGTTATCTTACAATCATCATTTCATGATGATACTAACTCTATTTGTTCTTTCAAAACAGCTCATAATTCCTTTCATGTGGATGGTGCTCCACGGCATAATATAAATTCAAGTGCTCAGATTCGTCCTTCTAATCTCTTCTATGATCGTCATGTTGATCGTTCAGGTAATCATCATTCTCCAAAAGGTAAGTTTGTTTGGAAAATCAAGGATTCTACTCAAAAGGTAGATCAAACAAAATCTTTTGTTTCAAAATCAACAGTTCATAAAACCATATCATTTCAAGACACATCTTTTGGTAAGTCTAACTTGGTTTATTCTAGAAATCACCATATTAGGCATTTCAAAAGACAATCTTATGGTTCTTCTTTGAAAACAAATAATTTTGTTTGTGATGACTATATAGATGATAGATTTGGAATTTACAAAATTTCTTCTTACAAATTATCTTTGTCTAACAAAAGAGGATCCACATCCAAGTGGATACCAAAATCTGTTTTATCTTGATTTTGCAGGATAATGGCTCCTGAATAATTCAGTTCAGGACCCGATCTTTAATTATTGGTGGCTTCTAAACATTCAGTTTAGGACCCGTGCTTCATTTATGCGCTTCAATGTAAGTATCCATCAAAACCCTTAGCTTAGAACTTGTGCTTAACTGTGTTAACCGTGGGATTCATCATAAGGAACTTACTTGTGTTAGTTTCTTTCCGATTTTACATCGTTTCACGAATTACCACGCGTTATAATTTTCTTGACATAGTTATTTCCACATCTCATATATTCGTTGAAATTATTCGGTGGAAATACACTCGCTTGAATTCCAAGTTGATTTCATTCACATTATTTCATTTCAATGATTCAATTCTTATTCAGATTATTAATTGTGAATTGTTCTTCACAATTAAACTTTCTAATCGTTGATTCATTTCTTGAATAAACTGTGCTTACTGAGTCTATCTGTTTCGCGTTTGAATTTTGTTCTTTGGAATTCATGATCAAGAATTTTGATTTCTAAAATCAATCATCACTTGTTTGAGCTATTGGCTATTTCTCTTCAACATATGATATCTTCATCTTATATTCCTCATTTGCTTTCAAAATTTGTTCCCCACATACATATTGTATCACATATGAATCACCATCATATCACGTTCTGTTATGAAGACACTCAGAAGTTTCAAAGAATATCATTTCATGATATTAACTAGGTGTGATAGGATATAGAAGTTTCTATGATCAATCCAGAGCCGGAGGATCTACCCAAGAAACACAACCCTAGGTTAGACCTAGTGTGTGAGGGTGTGAATGAGGTAAAATGTCCGAGAGCTTAAGTGTAGGGGGAGCTAAAAGAAAATGGTGAGTGTGAGACAGGATCAAAAAGAATAAAAGAAGATCCTTCCCAAACCTATACAGTTATCCGGGTAACCACATCATCTATTCATTCTTGATTCTTTGGAGATGAATATTGAAACAAGACATGGACCCAGTGTCGATAACTTGTGTCACCCCACCAAGCTACTCAAATATCTCTTAAAAGATGTTTGTTTCAATTCTCACGGAGAATTAGCATATCATCTATCTAATCTTCACTCGGAAGATTTAGATATTGAAACAAGGAAGACATCCTCTCCGGTCTCCGAACTTCATAATCTATGCACAAGAGTCATTGATTTTCAATCTGCGTCCCAGGTTGAATAAATATTTGAGCCAAATGATTATGATGATATTTCTTTGACACTTGCACGAGTCTTTGTGATTCCAATTGCATATCTTTGTGATATTGCCGGAACAGTCTGAGAAGTTAGTTTTATAACTTTGATTCAGTGATGACTGGAAGTCCTATCAGTGCTACCCTGTTGCCAACACTGAAAATAGGCCACACAATTCTATGAGTTGTTGTGTCAATAGTTGCTAAATGTGCTTCTATGTTAGCTGATTACCCATCATTTGAGGGGGAGCAACTTGAGCTGGATTTGAGGGGGAGCACTCTGATATGGATGAGATATTTGATTGAGGGGGACATATGGTTTTTTGAATGGTAAACCAACTTTTGAGGGGAGTAGTTCATGTGAATGAGCTATTTGATGATGATGTCTTTGCTTGTTCATGATGCTCAGGATTCTCCTAATCATCATGAGGGGGAGAAGTTTCATCAAAGACATATTCGAAGACACAATGAAGGTATGGGAACTATGTGTAAGAGTTCAAAATGATATATGTTGAAGAGTTCAAGATATCAAGTATGGTTGATTGAAGATTTCAAGATGTTTGGGTAAATCAAGTATCAATGTTGATCGTGATACAAGTGTTGATATTTCATGAAGAAAAAGATGATAGTGTCAAGAGTTGAAGATGAAAACATTTGAAGAACATTCTGATGGTGGATTGAGAGGAAATCTGAATGAAGAGGATTAATTGATGAAGAGTTTGAAAGAAGAAAGCAAGGGTTAAGGGGGAGCTAAAGAGAACTCTGAATTTGAATCTTTTGAATCTGAGGTTGAAAAGCCTTGGATTTAAAGGTTGATATCAAGTTGTGAAGATTGATGAGAATGTTGGATTGGTCAAAGATTTCAAAGTTGGTTAAGAAGCTTGACAGTGTAGTGGATTGATGCAAGTGATCTACAATGTTTTTGATTCAAGAGAAGAATTATGCTTTTCTAAAAGACGAGTTCATGTTTGAAGACTTTGCTCTGAAGATGATGCTTGCACAAATGGGGAGATTGTTTGTTGTATGGCTTTTGTAATTGGAGAAAGTTTGTTTGACTTGAAGACAGAAGATCGTTAAAGCTGAAGCTCATTTTGAAGAGTGATCTCGAATACAAAGGGGGAGATTGTTAGAGCAAATATTATTGTATCCGAGATCTCAAGATGAGGAAATAATATTCAAGTCAAACATTGTCAAAGGATGGAAGTCAAAGAAGAAAGTCAAGCATCAAAGTCAAAGTCAAAGCATTTATTAGAAAAGTCAAAGATGTAATTAGTAAAGTCAATGTATGTGTATGTTGAGGTCAAGGGTATATATAGAGTGTTAGAAGGAGTTAGTGAGTGAGTCTTAATAGAAGGAGATTAATTGTAATATTCATGTGTGTGCTTTAGAAAGAGATTCTAGAGAGAGAAAGTTCATATTGTAAGATTTACATCATGGAATGAGAATTGATTGATTTGATCCATTGTTATTGCACTTACAAAGTGTAAAAGCATCTAGTGCAACAAAGTCTTGAGGCTCATCACCGAGCGATTTAGTAATTCAAGCTTACCACCTATCCATTTTAGAATTCAAAACTTGTAACCGAGCTATTTAAAAATCAAACTCACAATCAAGCTAATTTAGTAGTCGGGACTTGTTCCCAAGGTTCTTAAAGTCAAAACCGAGCATAAGCTCTAAACATAATTTACCCAAAATTGACGATTTAAAATAATTTTATTTTGTTTACCCCACTAGTGTGGACGTAATCCACGAAGTCATTTTGACCTAAAAATCCAACACAATTTAACAAAACAGTTACCCAAGTGGGTCCACACCTTTATAAATCTCGTTTAAGCGATAAATTACGTGAAAATGTATTTATAATCCTTGCAGTTCAATTCATCTCAAAATCTCATAAACGAGTATTTTATTAAAATTCATTCGATAAACGCGCCCGGTAACAAACTCGACAGCCGTTTGATTAGAGATAACTTTATGGAACACACAACGTTTTGGAAGAACATTGTTTTGGCATGTACGCCATTTTTGCAAATCAATTTGGAAATATTCACGTGATAAAATGACCACATTGTATAAAAACACCACATAATTCGTAGGCTACCTATTTTGCCAAAGTCATCCACTTACATTCCTCATACATTACCATCGGTGTTTCACAATCATCTAAGTGATCTCATCTAAAGTGCAAGTCCTTTATATTGTACTAGATAACACATTCCAAGTCTTACATTGATAGATTCATATCTTAGACTGGATCTTATACTTCTACCCTCGATATTGCCTAAGGTGTCTCCACATGTTCTTACCCCATACTATTTCAAGGTATGGGCCTTTCTCAACTAACCGCTCGACCTCTGGTTAGTTACGAGTCAACCTCTTTTATCTCCATATTCGATCTTAGGTTAAAGCTATTCAAATCCTCTTACGATCCCCCTCTTTTAAATCTAGCTAATTTGGCACGACTACTGTAAAAGAGAGGGCTTTCTAGAATTTAGACTTACTTACAATTCAACTATTCACTCAGTAAATCAAACAGGTTTTATCACATGAAGAAATATTCCTATTCCTAATAATCCCCTCTGCACACTTAAGTCGATTTTTAGGCCTAGATCTTCATAACCTACTCGCATGACATACTACATAATTTCTCATTCATCGTTTCAACATATGAGATGTATCTATCTCTCCCACTTCCAAATACCACCTTCTAACGGAGTAAACACTCTCCAATACATGTCTTCCAATCCTACACAATAAAGTCTTACCACTAACTCGAACTCGAGTTAAAGTGCTCAAAGCTCACTTAAACCAATTGTCGAAACACGACCTCTAAATACAGGCTTACCATAACTAGAGGTCCTTTAATATCTGATCAAATATCCTATCATAAGAAAATCGAGAAGAAAGTAAGAATAAGCTACCATACGTACCAACATTTATCAATCATTACATCGATAGTAACCAAGAATACTCGAATGACGATGCATTCATAACTCAGTAGCTAAGTGATTTATGAATAGACCATACACGAGATTCCCTGCCTCTATCGACGCAAATTCTCGATCCATGTATTTCGTATCCCTAGCGCTCTTCCACCTAAGACTTTACCCAAGGTATGTGTTAGGGTTAAAAATATAGTTGTATTCAAGTTTGGGTTTGTTTTTGTATTTGTTGTAAAGTTGAGGGGAGCTGAGTGAAAAATACCCTAGGGGTATAAAAGCTTTTGTGTTAGTTGTAACAATTAGAAGTTAGAGAAGATTGAGAGATACGTAATTGTCAGATCTAGAGTTTGATAGAGGAGAGAGAAAGTTGAGTTTGTATCTTGTGTTCATATTGTTCATATCAATAAAAGTGAGATTTGTGATTGAAATTGAAGCTTCTTAATCATGGTGGATTGATATTCAGATCTATCAAGTGGTATCAGAGCTATTCAGTTGTAGATTTGAAGAAATGGGTTTTTATAGGATTTTTGTAGATTTGTAGATTTTTGTTGTAGATCTTGTAGATTTAGTTGTGTTTTTGTGTTTCAATTGTGTTTTCTATCCATCTCTAACCATTCTACATGGATTTGGATCTCATTTTTGAGATTTGATTTTTGAAAATTTTCACCAAGAACTCAAAAGTTCATCCATGGAGTTTTTGAAATTTTTTACAAATTTGATGAGTTTGAGTTAGTTTACGTGATTGTGGCTTCACAAAAGTTGTTTGTAATCATGAAGTGAGCAACATATCCGAATCTTAATGTTTTTGGTGAAGATTTGCGAAAATCGTTCTTGAAGATTTGACTTTGTGTTCTTGAGAGTTCATGAGTGATTTGGGGATTTGATGAGATTTTGATTCGTTTTTGATTAAATTTGTTTCTAAAAAGTGTTTTTAGGCATGAATTCATCAATGATTTCAAGTTTTAAGGTGTAAAAATCATTTTTGAAAATTTTGGGTTAAATGTGTTCTTGGGTGTTCTTGAAGATCTTCATGTGTTCTTGAGTAGATCTTGGATTTTGATCCAAAATTTTATTGAAAGTTTGTTAAAAAGTTGTTTGTTTGTATTTTTGATCTTAATTGATGGATTTAAAGAAATAATTTTGTGTTAAAAAAGTGCAGGTGGTGGTTTGTGAAATGAAAAGAAAAGTCAAAGTTTAAAAATTTTGGTCAACAAGTGTGGGCGTCATTTTCATTTTATGTCTCGTGACATTCAATTCATGTCTCGTGACTTTAATAACGTCTCGAGAGTGTTAGGTGTAGATAGTGACGTGTTAATATTTGTATGGAAGGCGTGAGCTCCTTTAATGTCTCGAGACTTTCTCAATCATGTCACGTGGGCTGATATGCTAGCATGCAAGAATTATTTTAATTTCATTTGTGTGCTCCATGGATTTGTGCAAACTAGTTCTCCTGACTTCTCTACATTTAGTCACGTAACCTTTTAATTTTGGTCAACATTTTTTATGTTGGTCAAAGAATGTTGGCGAAATTAAGGTCTTCAACCAATGAGCCGTAGCATCCACACCATATTGCTTTTGTAAAATCAAATTCAAATCTTAATCGTAGTTAAAACGTTCAGTTTTCGATGTGTTTTTCAATGATCTATGTTGATTTTCGAGAACCGTTTCTATTTTCTTGACATAGAGTGCCATGAGATCTATTGAGAAAAGTAACTTTCGAGATTTTTCGATCTCAATTGATAAGGTTTCGAGCGTTCTCAAGTCAAGCCTATGGAAAAGATTTCATGATTTTATGTGACCTTTGTGATAAACGGTGATTTTGCGGGATGTTTTCAGTGCTCGAGATGACTTTGCCGGGAAATCTTTTTATTTTTTAGACGTAGAGTGTCGTGAAATTTTTTGAGAAAAGTGATTTTCGGGAACTTTCGAGGTTAATTGATAAGGTTTCGAGCGATCTCAAGTCAAGCCTACGCAAAGAGTTTTATCATTTTATGTGACTTTCATGACAAACGGTCATTTTGCGGGACGTTTTCGGTGATCAGGCGGTTTTTGCCGGGAAATCATTTTTGATTTTCGTGAAAGTTTAACTAATAGAGTATTGACTCGTGAAATTTTCAGGTTCAATCGGCGAGTTCTCGACGTTATTCAACGAGCGTTAAAAGTGATACGAGAAACATTTTTCTCGTATTTTTCAAGATCAATTCGAGGCTACCTCGAGATGCTTCGATCATGGTTCGGTGTTACGATTTGGTAGAGAAGGAAGTTGGTTATCGTTTAGTTTTCGTTTCGTAATTTTTCGGTGTCGTTCGGTAGTGTTTTGTTAAGCTTTTGTATGTTCCGTTATCATTTTCGTTAGTTTTATTACTTTTTTAGTCCAGTTTCCGTTAAGTCCGTTAGTTTGTTAACTTTCAACTTTTGTCACTTTTAGTACTTGGACTTAAAGTTTCAAAAAGTTTCATTTTCAACCCTTGGACTTATAAACTTTCAAATATTATCATTTTTAGTCCTTGAACTTGAAATTTTCCACCATTTTTTTCACTTTTAGTCCTTGTACTTGTGTTTTTACGTTTTTGAGTCGTTTAAGTTTCAAGTTTTGTCACTTTTAGTCCTTCAATTTTATTTTACCCATTTTCTATTCAATTTTTGATTTGATTGATACAAATCGTCTGTGCACAATTTATACTTCTAATCGAAGTTTCTGTTGACGATCCTTATCTTCTTTTGTGCAGATAACAATGGATTCTGATGATGAAATACGGTATGAGAGAGATTGGAATAAAATAAAGATCCTTGAACGTGAGAAGGCTGATCTTACAATGCAGGTTGCCAAAGCAGTTGCTCAAGTTAAAGAAAAAGATCTTCATATGAATAATCAGATCAAAGAGCAAGAGCTTCAAATGAAAAATCAGATTAAAGAGAAAGAGCTTCAAATGAAAAATCAGATCAAAGAGAAAGATATCGAGTTTGCAAAACAGATTGAGGAGACAAAGCTTCAGTGTAAAAAGCAGATTAAGGAATCCAGCAAGATAATCCAAATGTTAGATGAGAAGCTTCACATGATTGGTCAATCTGAACGGACCATTTTTCTGAATCAACCAAATGCGCTCAGAGATTTTTATGATGTAAAATGGGGTTTAGGATATGAGAATCCTAATTTGTTGCAACAAGCAATAGAAGAGAAACCTGCTTTCTACAATTTAACCGATCTGAGAATGTGTGCAAGGTTTCCTATACTGAAAGGCTTTACAATGGAAGAAGAATTTTCTGAGATGCAAGAAATGAAGAAAAATGATCCAATGTTTCAAGAGGCCAAATATCATAGGGTCAAATTTGTCTATAGTTCAGACAATCTGAGAATCAAATCAAAAGACTCTATTAATTCTTCTGATTTTCTAGTTTATCCTGATATTGACTCAGCTCAAGAATCAAATGTAGAACATAAACCTTATGTTCCTACATTGGTCTTAGAAGAGAAAATCTTAGAGCTTGAAAATCTTCTCAAGACTACTCAATCTGAGAATGCATCTCTCATAATGAAAGAAAAGACAAAGAGTATTGATGAAAGAGAGAAGCTTCTTGAGCAGATTAACTTTCTACAACAAGTTGTGAATGAAAGTGAGCATGAACTGGTTAATGAAAGAAACAGGTTTGCAAAAGACAGAGAAGAATATGTTAAAGAGATTTTAGAGCTTCAAAGGACAGTGGCTGATCTTCAGAAATTGTTAGAAGACAAAGGTGGACAGGAGAAGCAAAATGTGGAATTAGAGTTTGCGAAAGAAAGACACATGTTTGAAACAGAAATTGAGAAGATTACAAAGACTGTTTCTGATCTTCAAAATACTTTAACAGAAGAAAGAAAGGTATTTGATTTGAAAAGTGTTAATCTTTCAAAGAAAATATCTGAGTTAGAGAGGAAGATTATCCTAGATAAGAAGAATTCTTTGAAGAAACCGAGTCTCCGTGCTGGGAAATATCAGAATATGATGCATGAATTTGAAGAAGAGATCCAAGTTGTTCACTTAGACAGGAAAGTTGATGACAAGAAAAGTATTGAGCTTCAAAAGCAGATTGTTGACTTACAGAATCAGTTATCTGATGTAAGACATCAATTTAAACAAAAAGAGAAGGTTCTTCGACATGAAAAGACTATTTTAGAACAGATAATCGCTGAATCTAAGAAGCCAACTCTTGTGGAGAAAGATTTTGCGGATCAAAAGGAAGCGTTTAAGGCTGAAATAAACAAACTTACAAGCAAGTTATCAGGCTTATCAACTGACATCATGAATGAGCAACGAATGCGATCTGATCAACAGAAGAAGCTTAATGATCTTCTTGAAGAGAGGAACAAGCTTTCTTCCAAAGTGAAGGAACTTGAGGAGATAATTGTCAATGCTCATGATTCAAGCAATGTGGATAGTGCTTCACGGAGTAATATCAACTCAAGTGGTCAGATTCGTACTTCAAATCTCTTTTATGATTGTCGTGTTGACTATTCAGGTAATCATCGTTTTTCAAATGGTAAGTTTGTTTGGCAAGTCAAGGGATCCAATGCAAAGGTAAATCATACAAAATCTTTTGCTTCGGAATCGACATTTCAAAAGAACAAATTTTTTCATGATACATCTTTTGGTAAGTCTAAGTTAGTTTATTCTAGAAATAAACTTCTTAGTCTTTCCAAACGAAAATCATATGGTTCTTACTTTCCAAGAAATGATTTTGTATGTGATGATTATATCGATGATAGATTTGGGATTTACAAGATTTCTTCTTATAAAACAAATGCATCTAACATTCGAGGATCCACATTCAAGTGGATACCAAAATCTTTCTTGTCTTGATTTTGTAGGTTAATGGCTCCTGAATAACTCAGTTCAGGACCCGGTCTTCAATGTCTAGTGGCTTCTAAACATTCAGTTTAGGACCCGTACTTCATTTATGCGCTTCAATGTAAGTATCCCTCTAAACCCTTAGCTTAGAACTTGCACTTAACTGTGTTAACCGTGGGATTCATCATAAGGAACTTACTTGTGTTAGTTTCTTTCCGATTTTACATCGTTTCACGAATTTCCACGCGTTATAATTTTCTTGACATAGTTATTTCCACATCTCATATATTTGTTGAAATTATTCGGTGGAAATACACTCGCTTGAATTCCTATTTGATTTCAATGCACGTTATTTCATTTCAATGATTCAATTCTTATTCAGATTATTAATTGTGAATTGTTCTTCACAATTAAACTTTCTAATCATTGATTCATTTCTTGAATACACTGTGCTTACTAAGTCATTCTAAGTTGCGCTTGAATTTTGTTCATTGGAATTCACCATCATTAGTTTTGATTTCTAAAATCAATCATTCTTTGTTTACGCTATTGAATGTTTCTCGTCAACATATGATTTTTTCAACATATGTTCTCATCAACATATGATATCTTCAATATTTGTTCCCCATTTCTGTTCAACATATGTTCCCCATATACATATTGTATCACATATGAATCACCATCATATCACGTTCTGGTATGAATATACTCAACGTTTCAAAGAATATCATTTCATGATATCAACTTATGTGTGATAGGATATAGAAGTTTCTATGATCAATCCAGAGCCGGAGGATCTACCCAAGAAACACATCCCTAGGTTAGACCTAGTGTGTGAGGGTGTGCATGAGGTAAAATGCCGAGAGCTTGAGTGTAGGGGGAGTAAAAAGAAAATGGTGAGTGTGAGACAGGATCAAGAAGAATAAAAGAAGATCCTTCCCAAACCGATACAGTTATCCGGGTAACCACACAATCTATTCATTCTCATTCTTTGGAGATGAATATTGAAACAAGACATGGACCCAGTGTCATAACTCGTGTCACCCCACCAAGCTACTCAAATATCTCTTAAAAGATGTTTGTTTCAATTTCTCATGGAGAATTAGCACATCATCTATCTAATCTTCACTCGGAAGATTTAGATATTGAAACAAGGAAGACATCATCTCCGGTTTCCGAACTTCATATTCTATGCACAAGAGTCATTGATTTTCAATCTGCGTCCCAGGTTGAATCAATATTTGAGCCTAATTGATATGATGATATTTCTTTGACACTTGCACGAGTCTTTGTGATTCCAATTGCATATCTTTGTGATATTGCCGGAACAGTTTGAGAACTTAGTTTTATAACTTTGATTCAGTGATGACTGGAAGTCCTATCAGTGCTACCCCATTGCCAACACTGAAAATAGGCCACACAATTCTATGAGTTGTTGTGTCAATAGTTGCTAAATGTGCTTCTATGTTAGCCGGTTACCCATTATTTGAGGGGGAGCAAATTGATCTTGACGGGGAGTAATCTGATATGGATGAGATAGTTGATTGAGGGGACATATGGTTCTTTGAATGGTACACCAAATTTTGAGGGGGAATAGTTCCTATGAATACAATTATTTGATGATGATGTCTTTGATTGTTCATGATGCTCAGGATTCTCCTAATCATCATGAGGGGGAGAAGTTATATCAAAGAAATCCAAAGTCATAGTGAAGATTTGAGAATTATGTGAGACAGTACAAGATGTTATGTGTTGAAGAATTCAAGATTTGATTGAATAGTTTGAGATAATGGTTGTTTGAAGATTTCAAGATAATTTGTTGATTGTATTTCAAGTGTTGATGTTGCTTGAAGAAAAGATGAAATATTCAAGAAGTCATGAAGGAACTGGTATTGTTGTTGACCGTGAAGTAAATTCTGATGATGCTGATAGTGATGAAATTTGAAGATGGTCTTAGTTGAAAGTAAAACTTGTTTTGGGTTTGTAAAGAAATGATATTTGAAGCGAGTGTGAAATATTTCAGTAAAGAAGGAGAAAGCAAAGGTTAAGGGAGCCAAAGAGAATTATGAATTTGAATATTTTGAATCTAAGGTTGAAAAGCCTTTGGATTTAAAGATTGAAATTGTGTAGTGAAGATTGATGGAGAATGTTGATTTGGTCAAAGATATCAAAGTTGGTTGAGAAGCTTGAGAGTATAGTGGATTTATTCAAGAGAGCTACAATGTTCTTCTTTCAAGAAAAGAATTATGGTTTTCTAAAGATGATTGCAAGATTGAAGACTTTGTTCTGAAGATGATGCTTGTATAAATGGGGAGATTGTTAGTTGTTTGACATATGTAACCGACAAAGTTTGTTTGACTTGAAGACAGAAGATCGTTAAAGCTGAAGTTCACTTTGAAGAGTGATCTCGAATACAAAGGGGGAGATTGTTAGTGCAAATATTATTGTATCCGAGATCACAAGATGAGGAAATAATAATGAAGTCAAAGAAAGTCAAACAAAGTCAAAGGATGAAAGTCAAAGAAGAAAGTCAAGCATCAAAGTCAAAGAAGGAAGCTTTATTGTCAAAGTCAAAGGTTTAATTAGAGGAGTCAAAGTCTTGTAATTAGAGTGTTTGACTAATTAGTCTTTGGTATAAATAGAAGGAGTTAATGAGTAATTAGGAAGGAGCTTATTTGTAATATTCATGTGTGTGTGCTTTAAAGAGAGATTCTAGAGAGAGAAAGTTCATATTGTAAGATTTACATGATGAAATGAGAATTCATTGATTTGATCCATTGTTATTGCACTTACAATTGGTATCAGAGCTGGAATGGATTGGATTATCCATTTCGATCCTTTGAAATCAAGCAATTAGAGGTTTTATTTTGGATTTTTGAAGATTGGAGCAAAAATGGAGAAAATTGGATTGGAGCTTGAAGATATGAAGATTTGATGTTTTTGGATCTGGATTGGTGTTTGTATGTTGTAGATTTGAGTTTTTGGTGCATATTTGTATAGATTTGATGTATTTTTAAGTAGATATTGATGAATTTTCGAGGTTTTATTCGAAGTTCATCAATGGAGGTCCTTTAATGGAGTTTTTTTAGTACATATTCATATGTCTCGAGTCTAGGTTGTTATGTCTCGTGACTTGAAATTGAAATTTCTGTTCAGATCTGGTGTCTCGTGACATATCTCGAGTGTACTTTAAAGCTGAAAAAGCTGATCTTTTAAGTCAAAAGCTGGTCAAAAAGTGCATCTCGAGTGTACTTTGTCAGCTAAAAAGGTCATCTCGAGTCATCTCGAGTGTACTATTTCGTCAGAAACGTGTACTATTGTCATATCTCGAGTCTGGTCAGCTCATAATCGCTCGGTCAGCTCTCAAAAACCGCCGGTCAGCACATTTTATAGTGGGTCAGACGCAAATTCGCTCGGTCAGCACTCTTGGTCAGCAAGAGGCACTCGGTCAGATGTTTTCCACTCAGTCAGACAACGAGTCAGCATCTCGAGTCTAATGCTGACCGCTTTTCTGACGTGGCACCTCATCTCGAGTCTAACACGTCATCTCGAGTTCATTACGTGGCTTTGACTGATTGGTAGAAGGAGTGTGGTGTTGTGTGTTTTTCGTATGAAGGCATGTGCTAATCAAACGTCTAAGCATGCCTGATGTGTCTTGTTGCTCGTCAGACGCGTGCTGTCGACATGTCAGGTCGTACATCGCCGTGTACGCTTCTGATTGGCTTCTGACAGCAAGATCAACTCATCTAGGCGCGTGAGAGAGAGTGTGGTAACATGTGAGTCTATATCTGTGCGCGTGAGGAAGCATGTTGCAGCACATGTCAGCGCGTCTTGGTGCATAAACGCGTGGTCAACGCACGTGGCTGATTCTAGCAGATTTTGTCAACCTGATTTGAGAGTGTCTACAAGCGCGTGAGGATGCTTGGAAGCTGATATAAACGCGTGTGGACATGGTCAGCATGTGCTGTTGCTTGCTGTCATGTTCTCATCTCAAGACACCAATCCACTTTAATTTGAAAATTTCAAACCATGAGATTTTTTTTTTGTTTGACCAAGCTATTTTTTTAAAAAAAGAAGGTTATATGATAAGTTGCTGACCTCATGAAGCTGATGTAAGTCTAGTATTCATCAGATTTCATCAAATTGTCACGAGACATGTGATACTCATGTGAGATCGTGTATATTTGACCCGAATATGTCTCGAGACCAGATAGCAAGGGTTTTCATGCACGAGCTTGTTACGAGATTGAGAAGTATTTTGACTGATTTTATTCTTCAAAGTTACGTGGTTTATTCTTCAACGTGTCATGGTGTAGCAGAACCCTCGTATCAGGTGGTTCAAGATCAAAAGAGCTTTCTTATCAGAATTTATTGACGGGGCATTCATGTGAAGAGCTGAAATGTCTTATCCAATTCAGAGTTAATTTCTGATGCACGTTAACGATCAAATGATCAATCGAGCTTTCAAGTTTTATTCTTTTGGGCTTAAATTTCTTATTGGGTCTTGAAGTTCAAATTGGCCCAAGATTGATCACCATTTTTTTGTAATATTCCAGATCCAATCCAATCCAGTTCCAGTTAGCTTCAAAAATCCCTGTGCTTATCCGGTCAATTTATCCATCTCTATTTTTTTTCTAATCCCCAATAAAAGCCCAAAATTCAATTTTTCCTTTTATGAAAATTGAATTTCTTTCATTCCCTCATCTGTTCCAAAACCCTTTGAAGCTAAGTCAGATTTGAAACAATTTCGGGACGTCGGTGATTGAGTTTTGTGTTTGGTTGTATTATTCAGAAGGATGATTTCCTGCTTTCTTTTCTTCAGAATCTAGTTCTTTAGCAGTTCTCTCCCCCTCACCAGCTTCAATGAGTGTACGGTTTCTTGTGGGCGACATTGTTGTAACCACTCATTGTTGTCGTGGTTTTTGCGCTTATCGGCACTGAAGTTTTGACGGTGGTGTTTATCTTCTGACTGTTTAAGAAGATTGAATCAATTCTTGGTTTCTTTCTGTCTCTGAAGTTGTTTCGGGAATCGACTACAAGTTGCAAGTTGAATTTCTCTCATTTCCCCTCTGATCAGATTCTTTGAAGATAAGCCGGATTTGATATTGTTATTCAGACTGTGGATGATCAGATTTTGTTTTCAGTTGGATTAGTTAGTCGCCTGAGCTTCTGCAATCGTTTTTCTGGAGTTTTCCTTGTGGGAGCTAGACCGTTGACTGGTTTTTATCAGTGTTCTGAACTGATCACTTAGAGCGTTGAGAGCTATCCGTCAGTGTTCTGGTTCTTGTGGATGCTAGCTCTTTGAGTGCTTTCTATCATTGTTCTGGCCTGATCACCTAGAATTTTGAGAGTTTGCAATCATTGATCTGGAGTTATGGTTGTGATCTAGACATTCGAGTGCCGATGATCATCTGTCTGATTGAGAAGGTTGAATCAGAGTTTGGTTGTGTTTCAGTTCTGAAGGTCTTCAGGAAATCGGCTAATTTCTTGATCAGTTGAGAGATTAAAGAAATGTGTGCGTCTCGTTTAGTATCATCTCCCAGTACTTTCATGATTATGGTGCCTCAGTGATCCAAAAAAAAAAAAAGTGAGATTTGTGATTGAAATTGAAGCTTCTTAATCATGGTGGATTGATATTCAGATCTATCAAGTGGTATCAGAGCTATTCAGATCTATCAAGTGGTATCAGAGCTATTCAGATCTATCAAGTGGTATCAGAGCTGGAGATCAGTGAAATTGTTGAAGATTTGAAGGTAAGTGTTGGATTTTTGAAGTTTGGAGCAAAAATGGTGAAATTTTGATTTGGAGCTTGAAGATCTTGAAGATTTGGATATAGTTTGATGTTATTTTGTTGTTAGATTTGAGTTTTTAGTGTTTAATTGTGAAGATCTGATGAATTTTGAGCCTAAAATGAAGGTTTTTCGAGGTTTTGTTCGAAGTTCATCAATGGAGGTCCGTCAATGGAGGTTTGGAGAAGAAGTTGTTATGTCTCGAGTGTATTTTTGAGTTTTTTTTTTGGGTCTGATTTTTGCTATTTCAGCATATTTTTCAAATTTTTGAGCATATTTTTAAAATTTTTGCTGTTTCGAGTCATATCTCGAGTCTGACGCGTGTCTGACGCGTATGTTTGTCTCTATCTCGAGTCTGACGTGTGTCTCGTGTGTCAGCTCGTGTGTCATCTCGAGTGTCCTTTTAATATTTTTTTTAGTATCTCAAGTGTACTTGAGCATTAATTAGGAGAGAAAGAGATTATCTCGAGTGCATGTATCATCTCGTGTGAAGAAAAAGCGCATAAGGACAAGAAAGGTCAACATCTCGAGTGACGTCAGCTGGTCACCTTGAGACGCGTTGTCAGCAGCAGTCAACTCGAGACGCATCTCGAGTCACGTGAGAGTCTTAAGGACGCGTCAGAAGTCTTGGCTCGAGTCACGTGAGGAAAACGTGTGTACAGCAATGTATAAAGCGTGTATCTCGAGTGTGAAGAAGGCGCGTGAAGCAAGCGCATGAAGGGTGCCGTGTGGTCATCTCGAGAGAGTGTGTCAGGGCTGCCATCTCGAGTTCATCAAGCGCGTCAGAAATTGCCATCTTGCGTCAGCTCGGTCAACGCGTGAAGACTTATCTCGTCAGGCGCGTGGGACAGCTCCGTCTCGAGTGACGAACAAGCCGCGTGCAACGTCATCTTCTAAAGGCGCGTGGCAGACTGGTCGGCGAGTGGGAGACAAGACAATCAGACGTGTCAGCAGCTATCAACTCGAGTCAGGCGCGTGAGAAAGCATCTAGGTGTGTGGAAGGTCTTCTTGAGTGCGTGAAAGCGCGTGCTTATCATCTCGAGGCGCGTGTATAAGGCTTTTTGGCGCGTGAAATCCGGTCTTGAGTGTATCTCGAGTGTATCTCGAGTGGGAGTGTATTTCTTCGTATTTTGAGTGTATTTTGGCGCGTGGATACCGTATTTCGAGCCATTTTTCAGTATTTCGAGTCTTGTGCTTTATTTTTTGAATATTTTTCAAGATATCTCGTGTCTAGTGTTCTTTTTGAGTATTTTTCAATATGTCTCGAACCATTTTAATTTTTGAGTGAATCTTTGATTTTTATAATTCGAGCCATATTTTTTTTAGTCAACGAGTATCTCGAGTCGTTCTATTGTTTTTGTGTGAGGTTATTTTGGTTTTATTGTTTTCATTTTATTTTTATCAAGTCTCGAGTTCTCATGATTTTTGGAGAGCAAATTTTTCTGATTGTCCGAATTTACATTTTTGGATTTTTTGAATATACTCTGCGTTACTAACTATCAGTTGTTTTAGTGTTTCAGAGTATTTGACTTTGCTTCAGGTTTTTTCAAGGAAAACCGTTCGGTGCATTTTTCAACAATTTCAGATTTAATCATCTACTGATCAAAAGATCCGTTCAGTTCATCATGACAACAAGAGAAGCTTTACAACTTGATAATCCAGATTCAGATTCGGAGTTAGAGGAAATGAAGCAGACAATGATAAAAATGGGTTCTAAATTCTCGAAGTTAAATGATTCATATCATCAACAAGTTGTTCTTACCAAGAAATTAAAAAGGGAGACAGAGAGTTTTGAGAATCAAAGAAAATTATTTGAAGGACAGATTGCTACATTGTCACTGAAGATAGTTGAGTTAAACAATACTTTATCTGTTTCATATGGTGAAAAAGCTGAACTTCTTGTTAAAATTACTGATCTTGAAGATTCTCTTGCAAACGAAAGAAGTCTAATTACAAGTTTGAAAAAGGATTTGCAAAATGAGCATGATCAAATGTTGAAACATTCTTTTGGAAATGCTCAAAATTTAAAACTTGTAAATTCTTTGAGAAAAGAAAATGAATGTTTGCAAAAGAAATTTCTTGAACTTAATGAAGATAAGATGGTTTTCGAAAACAAGTTTATCTCTTCTCAATCAAAAGTGACGGCACTTTCAAAGCAACTAATTGAATTTGAACAAATTGTGATCGTTGAGAGAAGCAATTTTGAGAAAGAGAAAAAGTTTTTTGAAGAAGAAAGAAAGGTTTTTGAGAATGAGAGAAAATCTTTTGAATTAAACAGTGTTAAACTTTCAAAGAAGATTTCTGATTTAGAGAACCAAATTGTGTTTGAGAGGAAAGATTTTGAGAAAACGAAAAGTGTTTTTGAGACTAAGAAGAATTCTTTGAAGAAGCCGAGTCTTCGTGTTGGGAAATATCAAAATATGATGCATGATTTTGAAGAAGAGATCCATGTTGTTAAATCTGAGAGGAACTTTGATGAAAAGAAAAGTATTGAGCTTCAAAAACAGATTGTTGTCTTACAAAATCAGTTATCTGATGTAAGAAATCAATTTAAACAAAAAAAGAAGGTTCTTCGACATGAAAAGACTGTTTTGGAACAGATAATTGCTGAACCTAAGAAGCCTAGTCTTGTGGAGAAAGATTTTGAGAACCAAAAGGAAGCATTTAAGGCTGAAATAAACAAAACTTACAAGAAAGTTATCCGGATTATCAACAGATATCATGAATGAGCAACGGCTGCGATTTGATCAACAGAAGAAGTTTAATGATCTTCTTGAAGAGAGGAACAAACTTTCTTCTAAAGTAAAGGCACTTGAAGAGATAATCGCTAAACCTCATGGTTCCATTCATACATATGGTACTACTCGCAGTAACATCAAATCAAGTGGTCAGATTCGTCCTACAAATCTCTTCTATGATAGTCGTGTTGATCATTCAGGTATTCATCTTTGTTCTAAATGCAAGTTTGTTTGGCAAGTTAAGGGGTCGAATGCAAATGTCGATTATACAAAATCTTTTGCTTCAAAATCTAACGTTCTAAAGAACAAATCTTTTCAAGATACTTCTTTTGGTAAGTCTCGGTTAGTTTATTCTAGAAATAAACTTCTTAGTCTTTCCAATAGAACTTCATATGGTTCTTACTTTCCCAGAAATGATTTTGTGTGTGAAGATTATATCGATGAACGATTTGGGATTTACAAGATTTATTCTTATAAACCTATTGCACATAACAACAGAGGATTCACATCCACGTGGATACCAAAATCTTGATTTTGCAGGTGAATGGCTCTTGAATAAATCAGTTCAAGACCCGAGCATCAATGTGTTATATGAGCGTTATTGTAAGTATCCTTCTAAACCTTAGTTCATAACTTGTGCTTACTTGTGATTAACCGTTGTGTTCATTTTCAGGAACTTCCTTGTGTTCGTTCCTTTCCGATTCTAAATCGTTTCACGAATTACCACGTGTTATAAAGTGTGTTTCTTTGTTTGAGGGGGAGTAAATAAATAAATAAAACAAAAAGAGGTCATTCAAGTTTCGGTACAACATTTTTTTTTGAGGGGGAGCTACTAACTACAGAGGATTCATTGTTTACATGAATACCAAATTCTATTATCTGTTTTGTAGGTAATTCACATTTCGAGGGGGAGCTTATATGTATATATATAGTTTGGCATAAACACATGTTTGAAAGATGAACAACTTTCAAGTATGAAAACAGTTTTTCATAATTGTTCAAATCACTTCTCTATTCTCAAAAGTTTTTCATGAATTTTGAAGTGAATTTTAAATGTTTTCATATTGAGGAATTGACGCATGTTTTCTAAACCGTGTGTTTCCAAAGATTGATACTTGTGTATTATCTTTTCTTATACTGTTTAAGTATTCATACACACCAGTTTATGGTCTTCTTGTTTAGTTATTACCATGTCTCTAAAACGATCCAATTTTTCGATGGTAATACACTCGTTTGAAATTCCAATTTGCGTCTAAGCGTTCATTTGATCAGTCCGATACACCTTGTTTCATGAAGATATGTCTATATATCGTTCATATAGATATTTTCCTATCTTTCTGAACCATTCCTTTTTGATCATACCATCTGATGAAACAGTTTTATCAAACAATTCTTTGTTTTTCATGTGCATTCAATATATATAAGTGTTTGGAGACATCTTTTTGCTCATGTCTTGTTTCTATACATCTTTTGAGCAAATTTTATCAAAGGCTATATGATTCAACCGATGAATCATCGATTTTTCATGCTTAAGAAACATATTTCACGGGGAGTGAGGTTATACAACTTCTATGGACTGCCAGCGCCGGTAGCCCTACCCAAGAAGTTATCCTTGAGAGAAATGAGGGGTGAAGGGTCTCAATCAAAGAGTGGGGGAGATAACTCATCCGGTTGGGTTATTCTCATAGTGTTAGAGCGGAAAAATGAAATATGAGAGCTTGGTTAGAAGTGAGGAAGATTAAAAGAATTGGAGGGTGTGAGAACAGAGTTAAAAGAAAATTAAAACTCTGCACCAACCATTTCTAAGCCGGGCAACCACATAATCTATCGGTTCACGTTCTTTGGTGACTGATATTGAATCAAGGCAAAGCCCAATGCCGACTCTCGTCTAAACCCCACCAGCTACTCATTTTCTTCTCAACAAGAAAATGTTTCATTTTTGCACGGGGACGCAGCATATAATCTATCAGATTTTCATTCGGAAAGTCGATATTGAAAAAGAAGGAAGCTGCCCTGCCTTCGAACTTCATTTCTTGCACATCGAGTTAGTGAATATGTTTTTCACTATGTTGAGCCTTTTTAAAGCAGTTTATGCTATTTCTTTCAACACTTTGCACACAAGGAATTTGTTTCTTTGTCGGAACATTCATAGAAATACACCGGTATTTCAATGATTGAATGGAAGTCCTGGGGGGTGAACGTCAATAAAGCCCTTTCTACAGTACATCCGTTGTACTAAGTGGCTTTGTGCTACTTACAGGCATTTTAACTGTTTCATATGTTGATTCAGGGTTACCACTCTATGTCTGAATTTGAAAAGATTCGGATAACTTTTGGAATTGACGGATGGTTTACATTTTTGGATGGTGGTTCGGGAGGAAAAGGATGGTGACTGATCACAACATTTCTACAGAGTTGGTTGCTATGTGGATTCGCAGATTAATCATTTCTACATTTTGATTTGATGATAAAATCATTTTTTCATCAAACAGGGGGAGAATGACAGTGAAATGGGGAGAACGAAAGAGAAATGATTATTTGATCAATACATGTGATATTTGTATCTGGTGAAGTGCTTGAGAAATGTTCAAAGTTGGTGAATGTTTTGGTGATTCAAAGAGCGAAGAAAGATGATTCTTCAACGTACTTGAAGATATTTGTTCAAAGTTCAAGTTAAGTTCTGAAGAGATTTTGTGCTTAAGTGGAAGATCAAGATGAAAAGTTTTATCAAGATAATCAAGTTGTCAAAGTTTTGATTATTTGAAGACATTGGAAGTTGTCAAGTGAAGACTGAAGATTTCAAAGATGTTGTTTCTGGATGATGAGAAAAGAGTTTGAAGTTTATGGAGAAAAAGAGTTGTTTATTTTCTGAAGGTTGATTGGATGAAAATATCTGGAGATTGATACTGAGGTGGTTATCAGTTGATGAATTCTGATTCAAGTTGAGTTTATTGAAGGCGTATACTTCAAAGAAGATAATTCTATTTTGCGGATAAAGGGGAGATTGTTTAATTTGAAAAAGGTTGAGAAACTTTCTGAAGACTGTGGAAGATCGTTAAAGTCAAGAGATTCTTGAGTTAAATTCATTTGAGAAGTTTTGAAGTTGGTTATCTGTATTTCGTGAAGATTTCTGATGCGGAAAAGTTTTGTTCGTTGATGATTCTGACAAAGTGAAGTTTGTGAAGAGTGTATATGTTTACAAGTTTTGTTTTAGTTGGTTATTTCCAACTTGAATACAAAGGGGGAGATTGTTAGGGTTAAAAATATAGTTGTATTCAAGTTTGGGTTTGTTTTTGTATTTGTTGTAAAGTTGAGGGGAGCTGAGTGAAAAATACCCTAGGGGTATAAAAGCTTTTGTGTTAGTTGTAACAATTAGAAGTTAGAGAAGATTGAGAGATACGTAATTGTCAGATCTAGAGTTTGATAGAGGAGAGAGAAAGTTGAGTTTGTATCTTGTGTTCATATTGTTCATATCAATAAAAGTGAGATTTGTGATTGAAATTGAAGCTTCTTAATCATGGTGGATTGATATTCAGATCTATCAAGTGGTATCAGAGCTATTCAGATCTATCAGTATGTGACATGTCTACTAGTGCACTAAGTTTAAGTCTAGGTATTCTACGGTCAACACCTAGTTCGCTTAAACTAAAGCTCTGATACCAACTTGTAACACCCCAAAAATTGGAGTCAACAAAAACTTTCATTAACGAAAGGTTGGTACAATAACAACGCCACAGCGTGAGCTTAAACCAGCAGGTTTACAACGGAAGCTCTACAATTACATACACGTAGATTCACGAAAGGTTAACATCCTAGAGTCGGTTACTGGTCTGCTCGTCACTAGCACCTGAGAGACACATCGACACCACACAAGTGTTAGGCCAAAAGAGCCTAGTGAGTTCTACCAACAAGTACAGTACATATAGAATCATGTTAAGACATATGATGTATACATAAGGGTATTTAAACAACATAATCAAAGTGTACTTTATACGGGTTATATTTTATCTTCGGAAACAGTGGGAGCGACCCACTTCCACCAACCAATATCCCTACACTCGTTACTTCCAAACACCTCGATGCCGAATTTAGCATGACATCATCCACTGAGGCCCGCGCACCTCGGAGCCACCCGAGATGCCGGCGACATAGGTACAAACCCCAAGACTGTTTGGTGTGGACATATTGCGTTGGTTCGTCCATTATTATTTATATAGTCGTATATCCGCCACCAGTCTCATCACTCTTTACTTCCAAACACCTCGATGCCGAATTTAGCATGGCACCATCCAAGGGCCGCGCATCGGAGCAACCCGAATGCCGACGACATAGGTACACACCCCAAGACGGTTTGGTGTGGAAACATGGCACGGAATATACTTAATTACACATACGTACTGTCTAGAAAGACTCATACAATTATCTTAACCTTTCATAGGTATTGATCGAGGGTCTCAAGCCCTTCATTCATTTCATATAAGTCTACATGCTCGGGATTTAATTCCTTCACATCATTCCATGGCGCATACATAATAACATGTAGTTCTCATAAATATATTCATCATATAATCACATAGATTTAACTCATGCATTAGTAGCGTATGATAATCTACTCCATGTAAACGATATTCCAAGTCAAGCCATTCATACAAGCATCGTTAATCATTCATTTCATGGAAATCCTTAAACCTAACAATTTAGGTATTTCATCCAAAGATCATCTTTATTCACAATAACCAAGCAAGATATGTAAATTAAACAAGATGATGTGCTCTCAGTTTTAACAGAAAGGGTTTAGCAACTCACCTTGAGGCTCGTAAAGCCAAAAGCCTCAAATTTCACCAAGAACCATAGCTTAAAGCTTGAGTGAACACCTAAACTGATAATGAGTTAATACCTTGGATTAATTCTAGATCCACAACATATAAGACTAGATCTACACTTAAAACACATAAATAGAACTTACCTCCTCAAGATCTTGGGTGAAAACCCTAAGTTGAAGAACTTCCAACAATGGTGGAGAGATGGTGAAGAAGATGAAGCCATGGGAAATCTCCACCCTCTAAACTAGTAGATCTAGCCTCTAACACTTTCCAAAACATGTCATCCACCTAGAACAACACCAAATCTAAGACAAATATGGAAGAGAAGGTTTGGAGATGAATAATCCCAAATCTAAGCTTAAAACTCGAAGGAGATGAAGAGATTTACTTACACCAACGTTTTTGAACTCCCAAATACTTGAAATCCATTGATGTAGTATTGAAGAGCTCGAAAAACCGAGAAGAACGCAAAAAGAATCGAGAGAAACAGAGTTCGGATGAGAAAGATATGCCCAAATGAAGAAGAGGGGGTATTTAACCCGATTTCAGGCCTGACCGGTCTCGCGGCGCGAAGGAATCTCTCGCGGCGCGAGCAGAGGCCTAGCGACCGCGAGAACGATCGTGAGCTTCGAAAGAAGTAAGTGGGGGTCTACCTAGCGATCGCTAGGGTCAGATGCTAGCGATCGCTAGCATCTGGGTGTTTTTTGGGTGGAACTTGTTTCGGCCATAACTTATTCGTTATAGCTCCGATTTCGATTCCGAAAGGACCGTTGGATTCATATTTCAATTTCCCATCAAACAAGACCATAAAATATAGGTTTTAAATCAAAATCTTATTTTTCACATTCGTCTTAAAGGTTCTAAAGCCCGAAAATTACAGGTGTTACATATATTATGTGCTAAAATTAATCTTCGTATTTGTAAAATACAAACGTCAATATACATTCACTAATTAATCAATATTGTACATCATGTAATAAACATACATATACCTAAAATCAACTATTTAAAAACCATATATTAATTGTTTAATTCTTCTTCACCAACATAAAACCAACTTTTGATAGTCTTCTTTCCAATCTATCAATGATTTGTCATTTGGATACATCTTCACTGCTTCATTCATTTTGAATTCTAGTTCTGCCTTGTTTGCGTACAACTCTTCCAAATCTTGATCAAGTAATTTGACAAGTTCTGTTTATCTTTGTAATTAGTAAACTAAATAAAGTGATTCAAATATGAATCAAAGTGTATTAACTTTGAATATGATATATTTTATTCATAGTGAATAATATTATTCACTTTGAATAAGATTAATCAATATTCATTTTCTACTTGTTATTCAGTCTGAATAACAAGTCTTAGACCGCATAAGAATACTAGTTGTTATTCAGACTGAATAACAGAACTACTTGTTATTTAGAATGAATAACATATCTGTTTTAACAAATCTACTTGTTATTTAGATTGAATAACAAATCTGCTTTAACTGTGTATGTGAGTTGAATAGAAATGTTGATTGGATTGACTTGTTATTCACTCTGAATATTGTGTTTTATTCAGAGTGAATAATTCATATAATGTATTATTCAGATTGAATAATACATTATTATTTAGACTAAATAATATGTGATTATTTAAACTGAAAAATCAAGTCCCATTATTGCAATTATATTTATCTATAACTATGTTATGTGCCAAAATTAATCTTCATATCAATAAATAAAAATAAACCTCAATATACATTAACTAATAAAGCAAAAAAAATAATTAATCTACAAAATGCCAGTGAAATGACATGTTTAATGTCTTCCAAAAACGTACATCATCTAATAAACTTACATATACATGAAACTAAATAAAATCAACCATTTAGAAACAATAAAACAAAATTGTTCAATCCTACTTCACCAAGATCATATCAACAACATCCAAACTAATTAAAGCAGCAAAAAACCCAAATTTAAACCACTATTTGTTTAAAATCAAACAACCCCAAATGTTCATTATCCACCTTCTCCAACTTCTGCTTCTAGATGTTGCTTAGCCGCTCCTCCTTAATCTTTTCTGCATTTTCATTTATTTTCTTTACCTACTCTATGGTTTTTTCTTTTGTTTTCTCTTCTTCTTTGTACCTTGTTTCCCCTTCTTCACCTTCTTCTTGCTTGAAGAAGAAGGTTCTTCAGCTTTTCTTTTATTCCCTATTATTTTTTAAATCAAAACAATTAGTAAATATTCAAACAACAACCTTTTATTCAGTCTAAATATTTTAATACAATCTTTATTTAGAGTGAATAACAAGCAGTTTCAATCAACCTTTGTATTCAACTTTTATTTCACCGTTTTATTCAACCTGAATATAAAGCTTTATATTCAGAGTGAATAACAATAATTTTAAACATACTTATTTTCATTTCACAGTTTTATTATAAATACTAGGCTTTATATTCAGAGTGAATAAAGGAGTGAAAATAAAATCAACTTTTCCATTATGATTTCATTTCACAATTTTATTCATTCTGAATATTAGGCTTTATATTCATAGTGAATAAAACAATGAAATAAAATCAACCTTTTCCATTATGATTGTTTTATTCACTCTGAATATTAGGCTTTATATTCAGAGTGACAAACTATGAAATCAAGTCAATAAGAAGTCTACTTTTTATTCAGAGTGAACAACAAATCTTTTCAAAATATCAAGTTTACATGGCTTTTTATTCACTCTGAATAACAGGCCTACTTATATATAGAGAATATTAATGATGAATACTCAAGAACACATGATCATCCTTCAAGAATAAAAATGATGAACACTTAAAAACACATGATGAGCCTTTAAGAACACAGCTTCAAAAACTCTAATTTTTCAGGAATGATTTCCTAAAATCTTCATAAATATTGTTAAAATTCAGATATGTTTCTCAAATCAAGATTAGAAACAACTTTTGTGAAAAAACAATTTTTAAAATTGAATCAAACTAACCTAAATTTGGGAAAAATCTCAAGAACCCTAGAAATTGGGGGTTTTAGTTAGAAATAAAAAATTATCAGATCTGGCGATGATGAACGATCGGTGGTGGAGCCATAACGGTGATTGGACGGTGGCGGAGCCACAAGGTGGTGCAAGAGGCTAAGATCTCACCGGTGTTGTGGAGGATTCTGACGACGGCTAGATCGGAATGATGAACGACGATGATGGTGGAGGTAGACGCTGGTGGTGACGGCAACAAAGGTAGACGATGGTGAATATACATATTTCTCACTTTTGATTTCTTCAAATGGTTGTTAATGGAGGTTTTAGAGAGAGCTTTTTTTATCAGATGAGTTTTGGAGAGAGAATGGAGTTTTGTAGGTTTGATGATGATGAAGTCGTCTGATGATCTGACTGATTGTTACTTTCCTATTTTACCCCTATACACTTAACTTTCTTTGAGCCATGGTCTGAGTTTTCAATTTAATTTCAAAATTGCCACCGCCTCTTATAGCCATAGATTAAAAGAACGAAAATTTGATCAAGGGTCCAGATTTGTCCTCATGTTCACAACCAAAATGTGGTTCACATTTGAACCCACCCCTATAGAAAGTTCAAATGTGAGCCATTTTTTGGTTCTGAACATGAGGACAGCCGAGAGCGCGACACGTGGCGACTTTGAGTGTGGTCCCCCTCTTTAACTCAATGCCCTCCCATGAATCGCGCCTAGTCATCCGCCGTGGATCCAACGTGGCGTCTAGTCATCCGCCACGTGTCGCGCTCTCGGTTGTCCTCACGTTCACAACCAAAAAGTGGTTCATATTTGAACCCACCCCTATGTATATATTATATATATGATCAGGCCCGACCCTGGGGCCGTGCAGCCCTTGCGATCGCACAGGACATCAAAGCCCAAGGGGCATCAAATTTCTATATAATGTTGTTAGTATAGGTAATTAGTTTTAATAATTTATAAGTTTGGGCCTCTATACAATTCCCAAAGTCCATTATGTTACATTATCAATTTAGTTGATTTTGATTTAGTGGAATTCTCCATTATTCCATCTACTTACTTGCTTTTGCATCAATTAAAGGATTTGAAAATTTGACAGATTGTATATTTAAATTGCTTTGCAGCCTATGCTTAGGAATTTAGGATTTAGTCATTTGTTGTTTTTTCCACCATTGCACTTGTTGTTTTTTTAATCAATTTCAATGATCTTACTCTTTTTATTAGTCTTGACATTTATAAATCTAATTTTCTTGTTTTTTATCCTTTTATGTATGGAGACATCGTTTTAGGTGACTTATGTTTATTATTTTTAATTTGGGGTTTTGGTTCATATGTCCCCCTTTGTACTCTTTGTTTAGTTAATAAAAATCGGCGTAGGGATGAGCCACATAGCTTGGCTAGGTTCCAAACCCTTTAAAAAATTGTATCGTTCAGCGTTTCATTTGCTTAAAAGACGGACATAGAGGCATAATTTTGTATTTTGCACAGGGCATCCAAAACTCAAGGAACGGCCGTGTATATGATCACTACAATGCAATACAGTACATTAAGAAAGAACAAGAGGTAATTATGTTTGCACTAAAACTTTAGTAGACATGTTGATCTTGAACTTCTATATTACATATCACTTGTCCTCATGCTAGATTAGAGAAGAAAAATTATAAAGAAAACCTATACCGGGATTAATTGAAAAATGTACCATTTAATCATGCATGTCATTATGTTGGTAACCATTTTTTGTGTTTCCTTTTATTTACAAAAAAGTAAAACTCATTAAGGAGGCGGGAGGGGGGAAAAGGAGGCGGCACTCCCGACAAATATTATAGTAAAAAGAAAAAAATACACCTAAGAGGCGAGGGACTCCCTCCCAACGAGAAACTCCACATACAAATTAGGACAACCCCTAAAGAGAGCAGAGAAACTCATAGAAAGACTTTGTGGTATGCCTGATCTTAAAACTAAAAATTATATTTTACAAAGAAGCATATGAAGCTATTATTTATATTTGAAACATTACTAAAGAGCTTGATTTCTCCGTTTGTTACCGAGTGGCTTTACTGATTTGTCCTTCCTCATCCCAAATCGCTCGATAAACCAATTGTTGTACCTTGCATATAAAAAGTTCCCAATATTAATCCCAACTACCAACCCGCTTCCAACTCCACAAAATATCACGATCCAATCAACTCTTTCACTCGGGTGGAAAGATTCAGCCTCGTATATAGTCTGTGGAGGTGTGTATGACTTTGAATGTTGGCATTCATTGGATAAAGGTTTTCCACACAATCCATGATTCCCTATGTAGGAGTTGTTCTCAAATGTGTCAAATTGTTTCCCTTGAGGTATGGGCCTCTCAAGATGGTTGAATGACACATTCAAAATGGCAAGGAATCCAAGTTGCAACAACTCCTGGGGAATTTCTCCTGATAGCTTGTTTTGTGAGAGATCCAATGATTCAAGATTGTTTAATCTCCCCAATGATGAGAAGATATGACCAGTAAAATGATTGTTGGAAAGATTAAGTGATTCAAGGCCACGAAGATCGTTTAATGATTGTGGGATTTCTCCTTCAAAATTGTTACAAGAGAGATCAATGGCTACGAAGGATGCATATAATTGATATCTTTGTATGTAATAGCCATTGAGTAAGGAAATGTCGCATTAACTTCCCTGAAGGATGCATATAATTGCATGATAGATAATTTCCTAACTTGAACTGACTTCATTGCATTCCAAGTTTGAAAGTAGTTGTAAGGCAATTGATCACTAAAACCATTGTTGGAGAGGTCTATGATCCTCAACTTGGGAAATTGTGAGCTAACATTTTCCATAACCTGAATTGCACCATAAAACTTATTGGACCGCAAGATAAGAACTTTAACTCAACAAGAGTTCCAAGCCAAAACGGAAACAAGCCATTCAAAGAGTTGTCTCCAAGAGAGAGAACCTCCAAATTAGTACAGTTTATCAATGATTTTGATACCTCGCCCACAAACTGATTTTCACTTAAATCGATTCTTTTCAATAGGCTTCCCTGTGTAAACGAATCCATCATTATGCCTTGAAACTTGTTTCTTTGAAGATCCAACACCAACAAGGAGTTACTTAAGCTTCCAAAACATGGAGGGAGAATTCCAGTTATGTTGTTAAAAGACAAATCTAGAAGTTGAAGAGATTTCGATTCACATATTAATGTTGATATTTCTCCTTCCAAATTATTATGAGATACATCATAATAAATAGTTGTATGTGGTGGAATTGGCAGTCGACCCTGTAGTTGATTATTTGCAATAATGATCATTCCAAATGAGCCCATGGGAGAAAATGTTGATGTTGATGAAAACCAGTGATGAAGTTGTGTGAAAGGTCAATAATCTCTAATGTTTCTCGGCTGTTATTCCAACCCCACTCTGTTAAGTTTTTGTTGGAAACGCAAAAAGCCAGGGTATTCTTTCAAGTTGCATGATGAAAGATCTACCCATCTCAATTCTGGTAAGCTGCCATAGGTGTAGTTGTTAGTGGCCACAAATGATATCTTATTACCACCTAAAATGAGACCTTTGAGTTTTTTTAGTCCTACGAACCAATCTAATTCCACTCTACCGGTAAAACTGTTATGATTTATCTGGAGATGTCGAAGTCTCGAAGACTCTTGAAATTGGAAAATGAGCTTGAAATTGATCCTTGCAATTGGTTTTTACTAAGGATTATTCCTTCTAGTTGACTAAGGTTCATAAATGAAGATGGAATACGACCAAAGAAATTGTTAACTTTAAGATCCAAATAAGTGAGTTTTGTAAGGCCTGTCAAAGAAGGAACTACGTCTGTGAACTCATTATAACAGAGATTTAAACAAGTGAGTTTTGTAAGGCTTGACAATGAAGGAACTACGCCTGTGAACTCATTAAAATTGAGTTCTAAGAAAGTGAGTTGTGTCATGTTAGTAAGTGAACTTGGAATAATCTCTGAGAAAGAACACATGTCTATACGCAAGACAGTTAAACGGTTTAGATTCCCAATGGATTTTGGAATACCACCAGAAAAACCTGTCAAGTTTAGATTCAGCTCCTCAAGTAAGCCGTGGTTCTGAAATTCAGGCAAGAAACCAGTTAAACATCTCCATAAATCTCCAAATCAAGAAAATATAAGTTGGTGCGTTTCTTTCTGTGATAAAATTTTCAAAATGATTAAAAATGCAAGAATTTCTCCAAAATTTGGTTTCAAGGAAAAATAACTTATTTTAGTTATACTTTGTTTATTTTGGAGGAGAAAGTACGAGTAAGGCTATTGATATCGCCTGAGGGCTCATGTGCGGGTTTGGCATGCAGGCTCCGTGGGCTCGGTCGGGTTCGGCTACTCCCCTTGCAGGCTTCGGGCATGGGTTCGGCCATGGGACCCGTGGCTACCTAATCGTTTCTCTCTCTCTCTCTCTCTTCTCTCTCTCTCTCTCTTGCTATATATATATATAAAATTAAAAAGAAAAGATTATGAGTAGTGAGGGTAATTGTAGTCCAATTGAGGGTAAGCCGAGGGTATGAGGGTAAAGCTGGTGTGACCGTGATGTAGTAGTGAGGGTAGCGGTATCGATAGCCTAAGAAGAAGATAAAATTAGCATTTTAAAGTAATTGTTTTAAACTTGTTGAGTAAATAAGCGTGTTAAATAAATTATAGATTTGGTCTTTTAAGGTTTATCAAAAATTACAAATTTATTATTTATTTTAATTTATTATAAAACAAGCCTTCATGTATGCAGTTTCTTACAAAATTTAATCCATCACACTAAATAATGTAGCTTTGAAATTGTAATGAAATTTTGGTAAATAACCAAAATATGTTTTTTTGATAATCGTAATTTTTATAGAGACAAAATGTTTTAATAAAATAGTTATTAACTTTATCTTTTTAACTAAAATAAATAATTATTAATAATTTAATATATTTTAGTAAAGGAGTTATCAAATAAATTAATAAAATACTTATTAATTAAATTAATATAATTTTGTTAAATAAATTACTAAATAAGTTAATAAAATAATGATTGAATAATTTAATATTTATTAACTACTTTAATAAAAATTAAACAAAATGAGTAACTAATAAAGTAATAAACTACTTAAATATATAAATTTAATAATTTAATAAAATATATAACTTTATTAAAATAATTATTAAATAAGTTAATAAAATAATGATTAAATAACGTAATAAAACTAAATACTTCAATAAAATTTATTAAAATAATTAACTAATAAAATAATTATCAAATAAAATTAATTAATTTTAGTAAAATATCTATTAAATAAATAAATAAAATAATTGTTAATACTTTAATAAAAAATACTTTTTTTGTTATTAGGTTATATTGAGTGATTGGTATATCTTACACTAGTTAATGACCCGTATATTATACGGGCATTTGAAACATGTTATTTTAATTTTTAATAAGAATAGACATTTACATGACAATTGTCATTACCATTTAAATACTTATGTAAATTATATGTTATACGACAATTGTCATTATAATTGCTTATTACAATAGATATTTTAGTTATCTAATAGCTGTTAAAATTTTAAAAATTGAAAATTTATTATTCTTTTGTCAAAAGATTTGAATTTCGTGAATGATTTTAAAACTGGAGTGTAGGTTCTAAATCAACACATAATGATTGAACACACAATTTAACTCTCTCAAATAGTTGATTAAGTAAGTGGAAAGTACAAATGAATTACATCACATCTATTTATACTACTAACATAATGGACTAAGGCTATGAAAGCATGGGCCTAAACAAATGGGCCAAGATTAAAGAAATTACAATTAAGGAAATATACTTTAAGGAAATTACAAATTGACACAACTAACAAATATTTCTAACAATTTCCCCTTTGTGTCAATTTCTTCGTCGCCGTTGATGTTTGCTCAAAGTCTTCCTCCTTGTAAAGTTGGATCTGTTGGAAGGACCCTCATATCTCCGTGGTGGTGGCGGTATCTCCTCACGCTTTCTAGCTGGACCCTCTATCTTCCTCAACCCATAAAAGGACTCGAGACGTCGTAGAACGTTGCGGTGTTCTAGACGATGCTCGGTGATCCTGAACACTTTGTCAATAAGGAGTGAGGGGTTGATCCAATGCCCCGTCTTCTGTACCTCAAGTTCAAGTCTTTTCTTTTCTGTTGCCAATCCTAAGTTGATGTAGTGAAGAGTACCATCGCTGAACTTGTGGACCTCGTCGCACCACATGAATTTCTTTTCACCCTTCTCATTCAGATAGACTACCCCAAAGGATGGTTTCTCAAGAACATCAAAGGGAGAATAGCGATCGATGTTGGGAAGATCCTGATTTGGCGGTGTAAGGTTGATGGTTTTCTGATGACTCTCCAACCCAATCTGAAAGTTTGATATCTCCGAGTTCCTCCGATTCCTCTCGATGAAGCGCTTGACGGCTTCAAGCCCTTTGAAGAAAGCTCGAGGTCGTTTAGTAAGCGTCTTCAGATCAGTATACAGTGACTCAATGTCATCAATATGTACGTTGTCGAAGTCGGCTTCGGTAAACGTATATGTTCCGGTACTCCTACGAATGACCGTGTAGACAGAGAACCATAATCCATGAAAGCGCACGGAGGAAACTTCTCTAAGAAGAACGATCAGGTTGTTGTAGAAAAATACATCTCCTTGAGGTTTGGCTTGAGTATTCATCCAATGAATATGCTTGACTTGATCAGATTTTGACAACTTCGTAATCCCAAGGTACTTCTCCACGGGCAAGATAAATACCTTATCAGTAAATATGGATCTGTGAGAGTCCTCAAGGTATCGACCGCGTCTCCTTTCTCTATCCCATCGAACTGGTACCCATGGTTCCACATACATACGCGGTTAGAAAGAGCACCCTTCTCATTATGATAGATCACCTTGGGAAGTGATACCGATGGTTGCCTCCATTGACCATGAATCGGTCGCTGAGGGCCATGAGTCACCGGGTTGATTGGTGCACGGCTTCTAACTGTGGAGCGAGGAGGTGGCGACGGAGTGCCAAACGCGGAGAAGTCCGGTACAGTAGGTGATGCTCGAGGAGGAGAGACAGACGGAACTGGCGAAGGCGTGCGAGGTGGAGGTCTGCTCGAAGCATGACAAGTAGGCGACGGCGTAAGTGGAAGAGGAGACATATAGGGCGGAGGTGTCCCAAAAGATAACGAAGGAGATGTCTGACGAACCATCTCAACAACAGCAACGGTGCTCTGATCAGGCTTTGAGCGACGACGATCATCGGCACCGGTGTCCGTATGAGTACCGGAGGTACGGACAGAGGCGGCGCCGGAAGATTTTCCTAGCAGAGCTAAAGTAATGCGCCGAGCCCTCTTGGGGTTTTCCCCCTCACGGTGTCCGGGATCCTCACGGTCATCGTGCCCCCGTTTGGTTGGCTCGGCTGCGGCGCGGCAAGAGGTCGAAAGAGCTCTACGGATAGCTAGCAGGGAGCTCTTGACCTTCCCAATATCGGACTTGACCTCCTCCCTGAGGTCACTGAACTTCCCTTCGAGCCACTGGGTGGAGAGGCCTACCGCATGAGAGGGTGCGGTAGCCGGCTCGGGACGGATTGCGGGAATGGATGGATCAGAAAACTGCTTCAAGGACCCAAGGAGATGCACCTCTTTGTCATTAAGATCCCCACGAGAAAGTAACGATGCCATGAGTAGATCCCGCAACTCATCAGTAGAGGGAGCGGGTGTGGTAGATCTCGGAGGTGAGGAAGGAGGAGGAGGTGTAGTAGCACGTGCCGTCGACTTGCCCTTAACTTGGGCCTCAAGGGCGGCAATCTTGCCGGAGAACTGCGCTCGAACATAATCGATCTGAGCCTTTAGGGCGCTCTCGATCATTTCCCTGACAACAGATGTCAGGTAAGTAACACCGGGCTCACATAGAGTACCCGTTTGCACGACCGCTGAATCAACGGTGTGGCCTACGCTCACGGTTGGCGTGATGATAGCCGTGGTAGGTCTTCCCGCCGGTCCTCGTGAAACACCCGTCATGGATGCCACTCTCGGGGTTCCAGTCACGTCACTCAGAATCGTGAGAGGTGGAGCCGAAACTGCGTCACTTAGACTAGCAGTATATGTACCTAGATGTGTATCAATAGGCTCTAGACTCACGTGCGCATCAAGGAAGGTTGGGGATCGGGGCAGGGATCCTCCTGTTTCAATATCACTACCCTCCAAGTGAGGGCGCGATAGCCGTTGTGCTATATCCCCGTGGAATGAAACACGCACCTGTTGAGAAGTGAGTGAGTGGCTAAGGGGGGCGTGCAATTGCACCTCTGGGTGGGAAGTGTCTGCTTCAATACCCGCATCGAACGAATGCGTGCGGGTAGCGGATGTGGGTGCCCGGCTTCTTCCTAAGGGTAGGGAAGGATCGGTTAAAACCTCTGATCCTGTCACACGCTCATCAATTCTTTTTCGTCCCACACTCAACTCACTTTCTTCAACTAGAGTGTCTCCCTCAATCCTTATACCTCCTGCACCATCAACGTGGTGGTCATCATTGGAATCATCGGAGTCATCAGACTCTAGACCCAACATAGTAAGAAGAGTGGACCTATCAATATGTGTAGTAGCATCTCTGGAGCGATCAGAGTCACCATCTAGACTACCCCCGTCATGTTCCCCCGACACCTCAGCCTCAAGCCCTTGATCATCACCCCCAGGTGAATGACCACGCTCAATACCCTCACTCTCTCGTCTAAGGGGTACCTCCTGGGTGCCAGCCTCCGGCTCTGGAGGAACTGGTAGAGGTAGAAGTTCTAAGTAACGAATCACAATGGGTGAACTCTGATCGGCTCTAGTAAGAAGTGATGGAGTAATCACCGTGGGAGCTACGTGCTGGGACTCGGATGCTACATCAAGTAATCGCGTCATAGGAGTGGCAATGCGTTTGGGCATGTTTGACATTGAAGAAGGACATTCGGCGTCTTTAAGGAAGTGCTCGAACAGAAGCCCCAAGAATCTGGGGTAAGGAAGAAAGTTCCGGGCGCGCGATCTTATGTCCTTGTCCTTGATGATGGATGAAAAATCTTTCCACAAAAAGAATTTGTAGTCGGTTGTTGGATCATCGAGTGCACATCCAATAAATATCTGTCTAGATTCGGCGTTGCTTTTATCAACGCCCCGTGTGCGAGAAGAAAGGCATTTGTTTAAAATGCCGAACAAAGTAGACCATTCACCCGGGAGGTCACGGCGTTTGATGTCGCTTAGTCTGGTGAGGGGCTTTGTGTATCCGAGAGCAATGAAGTGATTAAGTTGTTCGGCGTCGGTAAAATGATCCTCATGCATGTCACCACCCAGAATTTGAAGGATGCTTGCAAATAAGTCTGGTGTGATTTCCAGAGCTTCTTCATCAATTGAGCATGTGATGGATTCTTGAGAGGTGGTTCGGCCTTCAACAAATTTCATCGAGTGGTAGAATTGTTGAAGATAGACCTCGGGTAGCTCGGTGTGTCGAGTGAGGAGTGGTGTAAGAGGATGATGTTTTAGGATCTCAAGTATGATGGGGTGATGGGTGACTATGGTTGCGAAGTCAAGGTAATGGTTGTTTGGTGTGTCTAGAAGATACTTGGAACGAGGAAAGGTTTCATCAAGCTCGGCTTGGAAGTCACTAGAAAGATCCTCGTATGTAATCGGTTTTTCGGGTTGAGGTTTCGTCTTGATGGAGGGTTGAGATCTTGGTTTGGAAGGTTGTTTGGTTGAAGGTCTAGATGAAGATGGTTGAGTTGGTGGTATGGATGGTGGTTGAGCGGATGGTCTTGATGAGGGTTGTGAAGGTGGGTGAGATGATGGCCTAGAAGGATTAGGTTGTTGGGATGTATGTGGGGGAGGTGGTTGTGAGGAGGGGTTGAGAGCTTCATGAAATGGACGTGGAGGCCACGTTCTCACCATGGTACCTGGGAAAGAAAAAACATTTAGTATGTAGATAGCATTGCTAGTAATGAGGTCCCTCACTCCATTGAAATGCATTTGCATGTACCAAGGCCAAGGTGTTGGTATAGATAAATGCACTCCATTGGGTGAGGGACGATGATCCGATACGAGAGTAACCCAAGGTAACCTTACCAACAAGAAATACCATCCATGAAGTATGATGAGATGCATAAGTGTGGTGTTTAGTGATTGTGATTGTGTAGGTGATGAAGTGGGTGAAGATGTGGGTGAAGGTGTATGACACATGTGTACCACATACCGAACAACACTCACCGAGCTCAAAGGAGAAGGATCATCCCAAGCTCGAGGGTGAGGTATCACACAAAGTGTACGCACACAATATTATCATGCAAGCAATCGAATAGACACTTCAAATGGCACACATAACAGAATGTGAGGACCACAAGATTGTGGAGCAGCCCCTGGACAGGCTTCGCGGCGCGAGGGATGATACTCGCGGCGCGAAGGTGAAGTGCAAGAGGACAGCAGTGCGGTGTAGAGTTGAGACGCGCGGCGCAGAGAACCTTCGCGGCACGAGGGTAGTCTTTGCGGCGCGAAGAGTGCAGGGCGCGGCGCGTGGCTGAGTGCGGTGCAAAGGTGAGACGTGCGGCGCAAATAGGTGCAGCGCAGAGGACCTTCGCGGCGCGAGGTTGGAGTAGTGCGCGGCGCGTGATGCAGCGCAAGAGCCTTCGCGGCGCGAGGGGGTATGCTCGCGGCGCGAAGGGCGAACAGAGGGGGTGCAGCAGCATAAAAACACACGGTTTTGAGCAAAACTTGCAAGGGTCGAATTGATTCAAACCACACAGGCTGAACGGATCAACCACAAGGTCCGAATGGCTCAACCACGCGGGATGAACGGTTCAAACACAAGGGCCAACCGGTTCGAGCCACGAGGGTCGAATAGTTCAACCGAACACAAGTTAATATCGCAACCTTTAACCCCCCAAACATCCAAAACTTAGCTTTTCAATATTAAAAACCGTTGAGATAACCCAAAAACTCAAAATTTATAAAGCTTGACAACATTTTTGGATCAAATCAAATAAGACAAAACTTTTTTTGGGAAGAACTCATATGAGTTCTTCAAGAACACAACAATGGAGGTTTTTAGTGAAAACTTCAAAACACAACCAAATCTCACAAGATTTATATCAATGAAAAGCTCAAATTCCGATTTATACAATTAAAAAGACATTAAGCATCAAAAAACAACACAAGAACTCAAAATCCAAAGATTTGAGTTTTGGGTTTTTTGAAAAACCCTAGAAATTGTTCAAGTGGGTTTTCAAGAACAACCACAAATCCACACAAGAGATACATATTTAGAAAGCTCAAAACAAGGTGAACAAGTTTAATAAAAGCATTTAGATCAAAAAACCAACCCAAGAACTCAAAATCCAAGGATTTGAGTTTTGGGGTTTTTGATAAACCCTTGAAATCAAACAATGGGTTTTCAAATCTAATCACCATTAATCATCAATGATATGCAACAATATGAGTAAGATTGAAGAGGAAAACATTTATTACCTTGAAATCAAACTAAAGAGAAGAAGAAATCTTAAAGAAAATGAAGATTTGAAGAATTTTGGGATGAAAAAGAATTTGGGGAAGAACTTGGAGAGTAAGATAACTGAGGAAGAAGAAGAAGTAGGTGGAGGAAAAAGACAAAAAGGCTGATTTTCGGATTTAATTTTTTTTTTAATAAATACTTACCTTGGTGTTTGAGTGACAACACCTTACCCGATGATGTTCCCCCTCGGAACAAGCAACGCTGAAAAATTGTTCCCCCTAGATACGAGCACTGGCGGGGTGACGTCCCTTTTTGTATGAAACACAGGGTAATATGCACCTTATGGTGACATACACCTTAGGGTGACGTGCACCTCAGAGTGACATGCACCTCATGGTGACATACACCTTATGGTGACGTGCACCTCAGGGTGACATGCTCCTCAGGGAGACGTTCCCCCTTGAAATGACTACACTCACAATTGATTAGTACTGCAAAGATATAAGAAAAAAAAGAAAGAAACAAGAAGACAAACACCTAATCACTCAACATTATAGTCCAAGACAATGATGACACTGTTTTCAAGAAATAAGATAACGGTGACATGATTATGAAGGACTGTATTGTTGAGAGATGATCACTCTTGAGGATCATACATGCCAAGCTTGGAGATTAGGAAATTAAATCGTTTCTCATCCAAGGGCTTGGTGAAGAGATCCGCAAGTTGATACTCGGTATTGACAAAATAGAGTTCGATCGTACCTCTTTCCACATGATCCTTGATAAAGTGGTACCTTATGTCAATGTGTTTAGTGCGAGTGTGTTGAACCGGATTGCAAGAGATGGCAATGGCATTCTTGGAGTCGCAGTAGATGGGTATGTGATTGAAGTTGTAGCCGTAGTCACGTAGTTGAGTCCGCATCCACAATACTTGAGAACAGCAGCTGGCAGCAGCGACATACTCTGCCTCCGCAGTGGATGTACCAAAAACTTGTTTGTTGTTTTAAATTTATACCGCAAGCGTACGGGTGTGTAGCATACGGGTCGATCACAGGGAGGCAACGGAATAAGCATAGATTTACCCACGGCGTTAGCTAGTTGTGCGAAATCATTTTCTCAAGGATTGGATTAACTAAGAAATTCTAACAAGACTAGCTAATTGACTACACTAAACATAATAAAGACTAGAAATTAAACAAAGCTATAAAGGCAATAAAAATTAAGAAAGAAACAAGACTCGACCAAGAACTAAAATAAGAATCAAATAATGACCTATTAATACTAATAACATGAATGAACCAAAGATACTAATATTTACAAGTGGTGAAAATTGGTTTAGGCTTTTCAAAGTGAGAATTATCTAAATCAAGAGCTACTTTTGTCCCTCTTCCAAGGCAACAAATATCTTTCTTAAGTGCAAACCGATTATTTCCATATCGGTCAACCCAAAAAGAAGCATTAAGTAAGACGATCTATACTCAATTACTCAAAACATCTATTTCCATGATGTAGCGAGAATCATCAATTGGTTAAACCAAGTCAAAACCAAATTTCCATTTAGATCTCAACAATAAATTTAACAATTATCGATTGGTAATCATAAAACAACCCCTAACTTCCGTTAGTCGGACAATCAAATGACTATTTTACCGAAAACCATTTTTTTATAAAACCAACCAATTGATACAAATCAAGTCTTCACCAAAATTCACCTTAGCCTAAGAACTAAATTAACATATAGCTAATAAACATGAAGTTACTAAAAATCAACCCAATATTAATTGGGGAAAACAAAATTATAACCTAAATTAATAAACAAAAACCATCTATGAAGGAAGCAACTAGAATAAGAAAAACATATAAACCCTAGATCTAATAAGATAAGAAACATGAAATTTATGGAAGAATCAAGATCTAAAAACTAATTAATTGCATAAAATGGAAGCTAACTACTAAAACTCAATAATCTAACTATAAAAACAATTTAAGAAATAAAATAAAAGATAAAGAGATAAGGAATACATTACTCTTCAATTGATTGATTATTCCTCAAAGATGAGGTTAAACCATTGCCATGGATGCCCAATAGAGTTTGTAGCTCAAAAATCCCCAAAATAAAAACTAACCTAACCTAGCCTAATCTAGAGAGGAAACACTAAATTAAAAACTAAAAAAAAGGCTTCCTCTCCCAAAATGAGGGGAACAAAAGGTTTATATACTTGGGCCCAAAATGCCAAAATGCCAAAAGGCCAAAAAGCCCAATAAAAAGAATAGTAATATAAAATAGGCCCAACTTCCATTCTTCAAACTTCCAATCTTCATTCTTCATCTTTTCCGTACATCGCTCATCTCTTTCCTTCCGTTTCTTCTCGAATCCGTGCACACCTACACATTGGAAATAAAACTCGCCAAAAACACGGAAATACTTGCCAAAAACATATATAAACCGACAACAAAGTAATAAGCATCGAAAAGAGAAAAACTATACAAAAAGTAATAAAAATGCATGAGACACTCGAGAATGGAATTAGAAACGAAGTAAAATAAGATGTAAAAATATAATAAAAACGTGCAAAACAACTACCCACAAGCTAAACCTTCCTTGTCCCCAAGGAAGAACCTAAACTAATTTATATAAACGGGATAAACGACAAGAGAAAGAAAAAAAAATTAATAATAATAATAATAATAATAAAAACAAATAACGACATCCACGATCATCAAAACGAATGAATGCACGATCTCACTAGACATAACCCAATGCTTTGGTTTTCCATGTAAAAATGCAACTTACTTCCATGAGGTCAATTAACAATAATAAAAGAAACAAATATTTACCAAAGTGTCAAGCCGACACAACACCAAGCCAAGCACATTGCAAGAAAAACGTACCAAAATAGGACTTTGCTTACATTACCATAGCCGCTAGGGAAGGGGGAGTGATCTACAAGAATGGATGCTCACGGTTTCGCTCATTCACTCAAATGTGTTTAAGGGGTTGTGTTTACGCTCGATGCCATCCCAATCGAGTAATAGAAAATGCACTTTTGACGCATTTGAAACAATTCTCAAGTCTAAGGATTTCTTATAAAATTGCATAAAATGAGGACTTTTGGGTAAGGCTAAAGGCTAAAAAGGGTAAGGATTCGATGGGTTAAAAGGGCTTTCTTTTAGGGGTTCAAAGGGTTTTCTTTTTTTTTCTTCTCAAGTTGATTCTTCCCTCATGTTTTCGAAAGATAAACAATTTATTCACAAGCTCAAGATGCATATTATTCTCTTTTTTTTTTAATTCTTTTCTTCTTCTTTTTTTTTTCTTTTTGTTTTTCTCCTTTTTTTTTGGTGAACCCACAAGCTATGCTTGTTTTGGGGTTCAACATACTACCCACAAGCTATGCTTGTGTTTATTTATAGTCTAAATACCTACATTTGCATCATGACGGGAAGCTTAAACCAATGAAAGGGTATGGGTGTTGAAATAAATGGCTAAAGTTTAGGCTCAAAGTGGTTGCAAAGGGGAAGATGAAATTTTTTTTTCAAGGTAGGGTTTATTTAGAAATGATGGCCTCTATGCAAATTCATAATCATCCTAGACGAGAATTATGTCAAATACCTAAAGATACACCTCGATGGGAGGTAACACACAAAAAGAAAGAAAGTGGGATTGATTGTGAGTGTGTCAATCCAATATGGCCCAAATTCTCATAAAGGTGCAATCCATTCAAGTAGTCACGAGTGTAATTTAGGGGGACTACGATAAAGAAGCTAATCCTAATGGCAACGTGAAACAATATACAAAGTGGTGTGTGTAGGCGACAAACTAAGGTAAAACATTGTTTCTTAAAAAAAAATTCCACAACATGGTTATAAGCCACAAACTACATTAGTAGACCTAACGATTAAATCATGTAAAGTGAGAGGTGGTCACTACAAGCTCTAATACCGTGAAGAAACGTCAAAATCTTTTTTGTTTTTTTTTTAAAGAGGGGTGGAGGTAAGAATGTACAAACACCAAGACACGAACACCTAAACAAGACTAGACTACACAAAATAACTAAAAAAAACTAATAAAAAACCTACCCACAAGCAAAAAGGAGCATTGTCCTCAATGCTCGGAATAGAACACACACACACACGAAATGCAACTAACTAAATGCTCTCTATATGCAAAAGAAAAGATAAAAAAATGAAAAACGATGCCTAAAACTCGCGGTGAGCAAAGTGACCGGCATTGGCCAAGTATTTGTGAAAATCCTCGACTAAAAGTCGTGTTTGACGAGTGTCGGTTGCTAACGCATCCAAATGTGTGCAAGTCATTGATTTGTGATTGTAACATAGGAGTGTGTGCTTCTTGACTAAATTCTTGCCCTCGGGTGGATTGGGAAAGAGCCAATCCGTGTTGTGAGACACCCGAGTGTGAATGGGGCAAGGTGGACATGTGTGATGTGCGTGATCCAAACCAATAAGCCATGAAATCAAAATGATACCCAAACTCTCTTATGTGCCGAATCAACGAATTTCGAAGTACAAATACAAGAGACCTATGCCTGCCCAATGATGGCGGTCCAAGACACTACGCATAGATGACTCGACTAGGATTCAAATGTGACGATAAGAACACCAAAAACCACAAGCAAGCATATAATCAACCATTTCAGCAAAAAATACCAACCCACAAGCATGAAACAGATCTCAACAAGTAACAAACATGAGCATTTCAAATATAGGCACAAAATAATGAAAAGAATGTACCAAATCTGAAGAGGAAGTTGCGGTTGACGGCGGCAGAAAACGGCTCTGGAGTGGTGGCTCACGATGGGGGCAGTCACGGAATGCGGTGGTCATCGGATGGCAGCGAGTGGTGGTGGCGTGAAGGTCTGCGGTGGTGGACGCTGGTGGTCAGCGACGTTTTAGATGATGGTCGCGATGGATGGTGGTGACAGACGGCGGTGTGAGGCGGTAGCAGCAGCGGCGTGAAGGTGGTGGCGTGAACGGCGGAGATGGCATCAGCGGTGGTTATTTTACATGGTGGCGGCGATGTTGGTTGTTGATGGTGGCGACGGTCGGCTATGGTGGTGGCGGCAGACGTGAAGGTGGCTGACTTAGATGGTGGCGGCGAGGCAATGGCGGGGTCGTGAGGGTGGCGTACGTCGCCGGCAGAGAGATGGAGGTCGTGAAGGTGATGACGGCGGACGTGATGGTGGTTGCTGATGGTAGACAGGTCGGCGGACGGTGGTATGGCGCATGGTGGCTGCGAATGGTGAACGGCGGCGATTTGTGAAGGTGGTTACCGCCGGCGATGGTGACGGCTGTGGTGCTGCTGGTGGTAGACGTGGTCTGGTCGCCGAGCGGTGGTGGTTGGGAGTGCCGACGGCGGCGGCGTGAGGGTGGTGGTCGGATGTGAGCGGTGGTCGGCGGTCGTGAGGGTGGCTGGTGGAGTTTGCTGTGATTGAGAGGAGAGGATGGGGAGAAGGGAGAATGAGAAAGAATCTAGGGTTTAGGAAAAGTTGGTTTTTTTTTTCTTTTCTTTTTTTTGTTTTTTTTTTCTTCTTTCTGGTTTAGCGGTCGCTAAAACGAAAAACAGAAGAACAGGGGTTTTTTTTTTCTTCTTCTTTCTTAATCTCCTTCTTCCTCTTTTTTTTTCTCTTCTTTTTTTTCATATCTTTTTTTTACCTTTTTTTCTTCTCTCTTTTTTTTTATATTTTTCTACTCTTTCCTCTTCAATCTTTGCCTTTTTTTTTTCTCTTAGAATTTTCGAATTCCTTCCACCTTAGTCTCCTCGTAGTAGCTCGGATATCCTCGATCACCAATGCTTAAAACTCAACGCCACTAAGGATCACAACATTGAACAAACCGTTAAAAGCATGTGCGGAATAACAATATGCAAAGAATGAAAGATAGCACTTTTATTTTTAAAATACGAATGTTAATTTTTATTCAAACCGAAAACCACAAAGGGCAGAAAAGATAGGGAAACGCATCCCAGTACACCGTGAGTTATAATCCTTGTTACTCAAACTGCCTCCCCGGCAGCGGCGCCAAAAACTTGTTTGTTGTTGTAAATTTATACCGCAAGCGTACGGGTGTGTAGCATACGGGTCGATCACAGGGAGGCAACGGAATAAGCATAGATTTACCCACGGCGTTAGCTAGTTGCGCGAAATCATTTTCTCAAGGATTGGATTAACTAAGAAATTCTAACAAGACTAGCTAATTGACTACACTAAACATAATAAAGACTAGAAATTAAACAAAGCTATAAAGGCAATAAAAATTAAGAAAGAAACAAGACTCGACCAAGAACTAAAATAAGAATCAAATAATGACCTATTAATACTAATAACATGAATGAACCAAAGATACTAATATTTACAAGTGGTGAAAATTGGTTTAGGCTTTTCAAAGTGAGAATTATCTAAATCAAGAGCTACTTTTGTCCCTCTTCCAAGGCAACAAATATCTTTCTTAAGTGCAAACCGATTATTTCCATATCGGTCAACCCAAAAAGAAGCATTAAGTAAGACGATCTATACTCAATTACTCAAAACATCTATTTCCATGATGTAGCGAGAATCATCAATTGGTTAAACCAAGTCAAAACCAAATTTCCATTTAGATCTCAACAATAAATTTAACAATTATCGATTGGTAATCATAAAACAACCCCTAACTTCCGTTAGTCGGACAATCAAATGACTATTTTACCGAAAACCACTTTTTTATAAAACCAACCAATTGATACAAATCAAGTCTTCACCAAAATTCACCTTAGCCTAAGAACTAAATTAACATATAGCTAATAAACATGAAGTTACTAAAAATCAACCCAATATTAATTGGGGAAAACAAAATTATAACCTAAATTAATAAACAAAAACCATCTATGAAGGAAGCAACTAGAATAAGAAAAACATATAAACCCTAGATCTAATAAGATAAGAAACATGAAATTTATGGAAGAATCAAGATCTAAAAACTAATTAATTGCATAAAATGGAAGCTAACTACTAAAACTCAATAATCTAACTATAAAAACAATTTAAGAAATAAAATAAAAGATAAAGAGATAAGGAATACATTACTCTTCAATTGATTGATTATTCCTCAAAGATGAGGTTAAACCATTGCCATGGATGCCCAATAGAGTTTGTAGCTCAAAAATCCCCAAAATAAAAACTAACCTAACCTAGCCTAATCTAGAGAGGAAACACTAAATTAAAAACTAAAAAAAAAGGCTTCCTCTCCCAAAATGAGGGGAACAAAAGGTTTATATACTTGGGCCCAAAATGCCAAAAGGCCAAAAAGCCCAATAAAAAGAAAAGTAATATAAAATAGGCCCAACTTCCATTCTTCAAACTTCCAATCTTCATTCTTCATCTTTTCCGCACATCGCTCGTCTCTTTCCTTCCGTTTCTTCTCGAATCCGTGCACACCTACACATTGGAAATAAAACTCGCCAAAAACACGGAAATACTTGCCAAAAACATATATAAACCGACAACAAAGTAATAAGCATCGAAAAGAGAAAAACTATACAAAAAGTAATAAAAATGCATGAGACACTCGAGAATGGAATTAGAAACGAAGTAAAATAAGATGTAAAAATATAATAAAAACATGCAAAACAAGACACAATGTTGTTTCTTGGAGCCCCAACTCACCAGTTTGTCACCTAAGAACTGGACGTGTCCTGATGTGCTCTTCCGGTTCAATTGACAACCTCCATGGTCCGCATCCGAAAATGCGACGAGTTCAAATCCAGACTCCTTTGGATACCACAACCCACGGTTGGGTGTGCCTTTCAGGTACCGGAGGATACGTTTGACCGCCATCATGTGTGATTCCTTTGGGTTTGCCTGAAAACGAGCACAAAAATTTGAACTAAGAGTAGGATCATGAGATCACTGAACCAAGTGCACATATCTGAGTTAGTAGAACCAAATATGATATCATCAACATAAATTTGAACTAACAAGATATCATCACCTTCGGTCTTGATGAAAAGAGTAGGATCGATTTTACCTTTGTAGAAACCATTATCTAGTAGCGCATTGGAGAGATGATCATACCAGGCACGGGGAGCTTGCTTCAACCCGTAGAGAGCCTTGTCTAGGATGTAGACATGATTAGGCTTGGTACGATCAACAAAGCCTTCAGGTTGAGAGACATAAACTTCTTCTTTCAGTTCGCCGTTGAAAAAGGCGGTTTTCACGTCCATCTGGTAGACAGTGAAGTTCTTGTGAGCGGCATAGGCTAAGAAGATCCGAATGGCTTCAATCCTGGCCACTGGTGCGAATGTCTCATCATAATCAATTCCCGTTTGTTGCTTAAATCCCTTGGCTACTAGACGAGCTTTGTTTCTGGTTACAATCCCATCTTCATCCTTCTTGTTCTTGAAGATCCACTTCAAATCGATGATTGTCTTGTTCTTTGGTCTAGGTACAAGTCTCCAGACACCCAGGCGTTTAAATTGATTCAGCTCCTCTTGCATGGCGGTCACCCAGTCAGAGATATCGAGGGCTTCCGTCACGTTCGAGGGTTCGTGTCTTGATAAGAAAGCTGCGAATAGGCACTCATTTTGAGTTGCAGACCTTGTCTTGACTGGCACGGATTTGCTGCCAATCACTTGTTGGAGTGGATGAGCTCGCGTCCACTTAGTTGTATGGGGTAAGGTTGGAGGGGGTAAAGGTTCTATCCTCAGATCGATATAGAACTCAGGTTCACGTCTAGTCATTGCTAGAGTGGTAACAGTAGGTGGCACTTGAGATTGTACCACAATGGGACCAGGAGCTGCTGGTGTGTCTGAAGAGACAAGTGACGAGCCAGCAGCTTGTGGAGCAGGTTGAGCGGTTGTACTGGGACCTGCCACTTGTGGAGCAGGTGAAGGAATGCCTTGATGTTGACTTGTATTAGGCATAGTTGAGGAAGCACCACTCTGAGGACTTGGAACATTCACCACCGGAGCCTGTTGCTGGAAGGTGTGGGAAGGTTCCCCCTCAGCAGATGCAGAAGATACTTGAGAACTTGGTGATGTTGATGCGGAGGATGATGATGATGAAGTACCTTGGAGGTTGGAAGATGAAATGTCAGTGGTAGAAACCATGACATGAGGTGCTGGTTGTACAAGTGCAGGAATAGGAAGAACAACATTAGCAGGTGCAGAAAAATCTTTATAAAAGAATTCAAACAGTTCATCCAAATCACAAGAGTTAGAGTTAGAAGAAGATGGTTTGTTTGTCGATGAAGAAGAGGTCATGGGATTGCCATGAAGATGATCAGAAGCCAGAACACCAGAGATTCCTGGTGTAACTGGTGTTGGTGTAGAGTCGTCTTCAATGCCTTCTTCAAAATCCATGTGCTCTCAACCACACGTCTTGTTTTCTTGTTGTACACGCGGTAGGACGGAGAGTCCATGGCATACCCGATGAAAACACCCTCATCACCCTTTGGACTGAACTTGTCAAGATTATCTTTATCATTTTTCACGTAGCATTCACAACCAAAAACTCTGAAGAATTTGATGCTGGGAGGTCGATTGTACACCAATTCATACGGGGTCTTCATGAATCTTTTAGTAATAAGAGACCGGTTTTGTGTGAAACAGGCAGACGCAACGGCTTCAGCCCAGAAGTGTAACGGAAGCTTGGAGAATGCCAACATGGTGCGTGCAGCTTCCACTAGGGTACGGTTCTTTCTCTCAACAACACCATTTTGTTGAGGTGTTCGGGCAGCCGAAAAGGTGTGAGTGATGCCGACAGAATCAAGAAACGAGTCAAGCTTGTGATTCTTGAATTCAGTCCTGTTGTCGGTGCGAATCACTTGAACAGGAAGTTGTAGTCTGACCTGCACATTTCTGATGAAAGAAATGATGATGTCTGAAGCACCATCCTTACTTCTGAGAAAGTTCACCCATGTATACCTTGAGAAGTCATCCACAATTACCAGTACATACTTTCTCCCATTGATGCTTTGTACACGCATTGGTCCGCACAAGTCCATATGGAGCAGCTGGAGTGGTTTGGAGGTGTTGAGTTCCACCTTCAGCTTGTGCGAAGATTTCTTGATCTTCCCCATCTCACATGCTGAGCATAATTGTTCTTTGGTGAACCTCAAGGAGGGGAGACCAGTCACCAATCCTGTCTTAGCTAGTTGATTAATTGTAGCATAATTCAGGTGGGATAGTCTCCGGTGCCACAACACGTTCTGATTGAAGGTTGCTTTTGAGAGAAGACATACTTCTGTGAATGGGCGTTGTTTCTGGAAATTGACCGTGTAAAGATTCGACCTGCGAGTACCCTCAATGAGTTCCTGACCCTCAAATGTCCTAACACAACACCTTGTCTCCCGAAAGTTAACCTCAAGGCCTTTATCACAGAACTTTCCGATGCTGAGCAGATTGTGACTCAAGCCTTCCACATAGGCTACTTTATTGATGGTGATTTTATGATGAAGGATATCACCATATCCCATTATTGGCGCTGATAGCTTATTCCCAAACCGAACGTTCCCACCATATTTTTGTTTGAAGTTAGCGAGAAGTTCCTTCCTTCCGGTCATGTGCTTGGAACACCCTGAATCCATGTACCACACATGACCGTCCTGCAAAATCACGGAGAAACATTTTTACGTACCCATTTGGGAATGGGTCCTTTCTGATTAGGATTCGCAGGTTTGGATACAGGTTCCTGTTTGCCCTTAGGTGGAGATTTTTGTTTGGGTTTTGGATTAGATTTCTTGTTATGAGTATGATGATAACCATGATTGTAGAATCCATGATAGTTAGGAACAAAGTAATCATTCACGAAAGCATTTGCACAGTACCCAAATCTAAATTGATTTTGACAACGAAAATTGCTATAACATCCATAAACTATATGTTCACATTCATAACATTGAAATGGAGTTCGTGGTACATGCCTATTAGTTCTATGATTTACAAAATTGGAAAAATTGTTTTTCATGAAACTAGGCTTATGTGCAAATGGCTTCGGACGACTGCCTTCTTTTGATCCACTCTCCTTGTTCTTACGCCTACCATTTCTCATATTTTGATCTGTCACATTTTGAGAACCACGGTTAGTACCTTTGACATTTGGAGAATGAGTATGTGAGGAGTTTTTTTTCGGAGTGAAGTTGTGTGAGTGTTCCTTTGGTTTGGTAGCATTCTTTCGTTTTCGAAAACGTCTGTTTTTCTTAGGAACATTCACATTGGTACGAGATGAACTCGCAACTTCAGACTCAGGGGTGACCAATTTGTCCTTCCCTTTGTCTTTCCAAGATAGTTTGGGAGGAGCCTTGTTTCCTGGTTTAGACTGGCCTGATGATCTACCGTTCTCACCAACCCTATTGGTACAATCATCCGATACAATTTCAGAAATTTGTACCGTTGATTTAGGTGCCATATAAGTTAAGTCTTCCATGTATGAAATGGTGGTGCAGATTGGAGACCTTAGTACCATGGATTTGGAGTTTGTGAAGGAGGTACTTGAAGGTCTAAAATCTAATGCATTCACATTCCATGTATGGTTATGATGATGTGAGTTATCACGAGTTCCAAAGGTGGATTGACTTACTTTTGGTGTGCTTTTGGATTTGAGGGCTTCTTCCAATTCATTGATTTTACTCAAGAATAGGTCATTTTCCCTAAGGCTCATGCGCCTCTCATCCTCTAGCTCAGCCTCAAGTTTAGTAATCCTTTTCTCATAAAAGGTTTGGTTATCTTTGTAAACTTTTTCAAGGATTGGAACTTCCTGATTCATCTCAGCCTCAGTATAGCTAGGCGTGTAGTCCTTAGACAAAGGAATCTCACGCGTTGCATAACTGGCATTGAGAGATGAATAGTTGAAGGGAAATGATTGTTTGTTTTTTCTAGCTTTTTCCTTCTTCTCAATTTCCTTCAACTGTTCAGGATCATCAGACTATTTCATGAAAACAATTTTGTATCCAAGACTCATGTACCTAAGATCATACAAGGTAGGAGTCTTGGATATGGCATGCTTAAGATAGCATGGACTTTTATATCCAATGCCTTCCTTTGGATTGTAATAATTGAACTCTTTGGGTTGATTTGTTGTCCCAAAAACAATGAAATAGATGAAGAAATGGATGGAAATCCCAAGAGTATGAGTGAAATCAATAAGAGCTTGAAATGATCAACAATGGAGGAAAGTTTGCTCAAAGAGGTAATATGATTTCAATGTGAAAACCCTAAACATCTCTTACCTTTTATAGGTAAGAGAAAGTTACACAAAATGACAATAAAGGCCCCCGAGGTTACACACCTCTAAACAAGGGCACTAAAACTGTTAAGTGTTTACAAAGGAAATTAACTGAATTAATCTAGAAAGCATAATAAAGATAGTGGTTTCTGATTCTTCACAACACAAGGGTCCAACAATCTCCCCCTTTGTGAAGATATCAGAAAGGTGGTGGAAGCTCCAGTGCTGGCTCCCACTTGGACATCTGCAGGTACTCCTCCCATTCGCCGATTATCCGCGCTCTCATCTGCATTGCAGCCTCTGCCCGTCTGTACATCAACCGTTCCTTAAGCTTCCTCTCGATCAACCTCATTGCCTCCAGCAGCTTTCCTTTTCCGTCTATGATTCTCCGACTTGGTACCTGATCCGCCAGCAGTCTGCTCTGCATGCCATTGTAGACATAAAAAGGGTCCCGTCGCAGAACTTGGAGAGCTCTCCAAATCTCATAAACCTGCGCTCCCTCTTCCTCTGTGTGATGTAAAGAACCCCATGCTCAGGTATCCTGGTTGGCATGTACGGAATGTAGGCATCGATACCAGGAACGAGCAGGTTTGGTCTAAGCAGGTTGACCTTCGGCTGGCGGCTTTCGATGGCAAGCTGGTAGTCCGTCACTCTCGCGAGAGAGATTGCGTGACGGACGTATTTCTTTAGTATCTCTGTGCCATCTCTGTAGTGCTCTGGTCGGAGGATCGGTCCTTGGAGGTACTTGATGATCGTGAGAAGGTCTTCCAGATGCACCCGATCTAAATCAGCTTCCGTGAAAGTCCAGTTCTGCAATTCACCTCGAGGGACACCGGTGCCGTACATGCGGACATCATACTCAAGGAATAACTGATGGCCATGTCTGTAGGGGCGCATAGCAGTTACCTTGATAAAGCGACGTCTGATCCTCTGGCGTCCATGAGTGACCCAGTTGCACATTCGCTGATGCACGTACGCTGTCCTTCGTCTCTTGGTCTTGATGTGAGAGATCCCGAAGTAGACCTTTCGGGACCAGGCGTGCAGCTTCTCTTGTTGGTAGATGCGGGTGAACGATTCCTCAAGGAATGGACGGAAGATGATGGAGTGGTTCCAGTTGAGCTGGATGACGGTTGGAGCGGCGGTTTCTGGATCAGTGGTGTGAACAGTTCGTGGAGCGTCTGGTGTGGGGAACACAAATGCCGCGGAGAGGTTGGAGTAGTCAGAATCCCGGACTATGTCGTCTCCCCTCTGATATATCCTGAGACTCTGAGCGAGCGACCGCAAGATCTTCCGGGCTGCTTCCGGAATCTGGAACTCTGATGGATCAGTCGGCGCTGCTTCTGGGAGAACGACATCAATCTGAGCCGTGTCCGTCATCTGGGGAAACTGAACTGACTCCCCTTTCGGAATCCGCTCATATCGCCAACTTCCCATGTCCGGAATGTCTTCTGTCTCAGAGTCGACATAGGGAGCTTTGGCGGCATCGGAGTCTGTGGGAGCACTCGAGGGGGCGGCTGAGGAACCTGGAGCTGTCGAACCGGATCCGGAACCAGGTTGGAGGTCGGTGCGAAGCCTTTTTGCAGCTTGCACCTCCCCTCATGAGGACCTGGTGCGGAGTCATCAGCGTCATCATGCCTCCTCTTCGAAGGCTGAGCCTGGGACCGACACACGGCCTCCAGTTCTCGAATCCTTTGCTGGAGTAGCTCGATCTGGGCCTCTTGATCTCTGACCTGGGCAGACAGGCGGTCGTTCTGAGTGGCGTAGGAAGTGATCAGCATCAAGTGTTCCACCTCAGTGACGTAGCCTGGGATCGGAGGAAGGTCGCCCGAGGTCGGAGGGGCAAGCCTGAGAACGTCTTCTGATGGCCTGGGAATGGGAGCTTCAGTAGACGGGGCAGCTTCGGAGTGTTTGCCCTTGATCTTCCGTTTAAGCTCGTAGAGCTCCACATCCCGGTCTTCTTGAAGCTTGCGTGACGCCTCAAGATCGGCCAGTCGTTTCCTCTCTGTCTCGGCCAAGGCTTTCTCAAGCGCCTCGACCCGTGCGTCGCGAGCCTGGTTGGCTTTCTCCACCGCTAGCAACCTGCTTTGGACGACTTTTAGGATGTCGTCCGAATCCGTCGGACCTAAAAGTCCCGTTGGTGCAGGGGCGGTTTTAGGGATTCCGCCCGAATCCGTCAGGCCTAAAAGCCCCGGTGTTGCGTGAGCATCTTTATAGACTTTGCTCGAGTCTGTCGAACCCTGTCCCAGAAGTACAACGCCTGGTGCCACTTGGGCTCCAGTTGACGAGTAGAGTCCTACCGAGGTGCTCTCTCGGCCCGATGTCACCGCTGGTATGATGTTGACGGCGTCGGGGCTTCCGGTGGATCCTCGAAGGGCGTCCGTTGACGCACCAACTCTCCCCGTTCCGGCCTCGCCACTTGGGCGGGCAGATGATGCATCCAAAAGTGTCCTATCCAAATGAATGACCCTAAAGGTCTCAGTAACGGGCTCTAGGACTACTGGTGCACGGAAAGACGTCGAGAGGTGGGGCGGTTCCTCTCTCATTTCAACACCAACAGACTCCAAGTGAGTGGTTGGTGGAAGTTGAGCTAATTCCCCGTGAGAATATGAAACGACCATCTGTTGAGAGATGGTCGAGTGGTCGGTTGGGGTGTGCAAGTGCGCTAGTTGGCGGCTAGCGTCTTGACCAGACACCGTAGGGTGCCCAGTCTCAGTGTGGGTTGCCTCTGTGGTGGATGGACTCAAGGAATGAGGAACTGCCGATTCTAACCTGTGCGGCTCTACTTCTGCGTCCGCCTCCTCTAATTGAGCCCAAGGCTCGCCTAGCTGGACCTCAACGTCTTCGGTCTCTTTTTCTCTGCTCTCTCTCTCCTTTTCTCCCCTCTCTCTCTCTTCTTCTTCGCTGTCGTATCTTCCCCAGCCGGTAGCTACCTCGGCCTCACCTTCTTCCTCACGACCGACGGTCCGGTCGTCTGACGCTAGATCCTCGGCAAGTACTGGATCGCCGGAGATTCGGTCGTCATTGAAGGAAGAGGTGGCTTCATCCAAATCTATCACTTGGGCCTTCCCGCCCTTCGGTGGTTCTGATAGTTGGAACTCGGAGTCGGATCCGTAGTCAACTTGTTCTGACTCAGTTGCCTCGTCATCGGGCTCACGACGGTCCGTAGGAGTGTGCTCGGAGGACTCGTGACCGTCGGAGTCATTGCCGGAAGGATCGCCGGATGGTTCTGCTGCTTGAGTAGTGACGGCCGCCGAAAGTGATGGTGGAGAGACGTGTGCTTGTTCTTGTGGGGAAGCTTCCACGTCCTCCCCAATAGATTATTGCGGCGGTGTCGGCGATCTACGCTCTTCCGATGACGAGTGGATCGGGGACTGCTGAAGGACGCCCATGTACTGCTTTACCCGGAAATGGCTTGTGAACTCGCGTGTGCGGATGGCATCAGAAGATTCCTCCACAACAGTAGGAGTGCGGGCACGAGTGGCTCTGTTCTGGATCATCGTCTGGTATGCACCGGCTCGAGAAGTGTGCGGAGTGGCAGACGTACCAACTATTCTACCCTCTCCTCCCCTAACGTCAACTCTCATCACTCCCGAGCCAGATGCTCCCCCACTGGAGCTCTGGCCCGCCGTACCAGAGGCACGGCTTCTAGGTAGGACGGGTTGCACGTCTTGGGCAGGGCTCCTCGGCTCTGAGGAGTCCGTAGACATGTCTTCTAAGCCTATGGAGATTCGGTACATCCTAACACTCATGGACCTACGGTCTGCCAAGTTGAGCACGTTTGCCGGAATGTGCATCTCTACCTGACCAGGCCTCAGATTCTTCTTGTTGGCTCGGCCGATCTGCTGGCTTTCAAAGCGGAGATGGCTTGATCTGCGTCGGACAGCACGGTTCTGAGTCATGTGGTCTCGGATGATCAGACTAAAGAAGCGCATCCATGGGATGGATGTGTGTTTTGCACGTGCTGGCCCAGCTCTGACGTCATTGAGAATGTCCGCCCAAAGTTGTTGAGCATAGTCGATCCGCCTCCCGTAGGCGGCCGCATGGATGATGTGCCAGAACTGGGTGGATGCCTTGTCCACGCCGTGAGTCTTGGAAGAGAGCGTGCGATTGAGGATATTGAAGAAAGAGTACCAGATCGGGGGCAGCATCCCCTGAGTGATCTGAGAGATTCCTTTCGGCCTGTTGTTTTCGGTGTAGTGGACCCCGAGGGCGAGCACTTCGCTGAAGAGCTCAGGTCCAGACACGAGAGGGTCAAACGGGGCCTCCGGAGTTGCAGCTGGCAGACGAAGGATTCTGCGAAGATCCTCCATAGTGAGGACCAGGTCAGTGTGGTCCACCCGGCCGATGATAGTTGGTACCCCGTCCCGGTTCTCGACACGTGAAGTGTTCCAGAACTGCTGCAGATAGATCATCGGGATGTCAGCTGTGGCTTGCATCGCGTATGCAAGGGGGTGAGCTCGGAGTATCTCGAGGACCACATCGTCTTGGACTGTGAAGTTCGCCAGGTCGACGAACTGGTTGTTCTGGTGGATCTCGCGGATTTCAGTCGGGTTGATGAGAGCGAGGTCAGCAGCATTGGCGACAGGTGAAGTAGGAGCAATAGGTTGTTGATCAACCATTTCTGCAAGACATTAAGTGTTAGAAATAATGCAACGTGAAAAGACTAAACCCTCGACTAAGCGCGAGTCGGAAAACCTCGAAAACCCAATAATGAGTATTTCGTATTTTCCGAGTCGGAAAAGGAGCAAACTATACGAGGGGAGTTTTCCGATTCGGAAAAGAGTGTTTTCCGATTCGAAAACTCAACACTTAGGAGAAAATATCACAAAATTAAAAAAACAAGTTTTCCGATTCGGAAAAGGTGATTTTCCGAATCGGGAAACTCCTACACTTAGAAAAATTTGAGATAAAAACACGTAGGTTTTCCGATTCGGAAAACATGGTTTTCCGATTCGGAAAATGTTTCAATACTTGAAAGGAAAATTTGGCAAGACTTGGTCTCTCTGACGAGTCGGAAAACCTTGGAAACCCATAAGGGTAGTTCCATGTTTTCCGAGTCGGAAAAGATACAATAAAAAAAACCGAGACCAAGTCCGATTCGGAAAACATAGTTTTCCGAGTCGGAAGACTGTTCATCGTCCTTGAATGCGGAAAACTTGAGTGTTCAAGTTTTCCGATTCGGAAAACTTGAACATTCAAGTTTTCCGAGTCGGAAAACCGAAACGGTTTGCATTCCGGGCTCAAAAACCGTCCAGAAATTACTGATTTTGAACTCTAAACTATTTACGAAAGATCTAAAACGATAAATAACAAGTTTAGAAGCATAATGGGATCGAAAAAACACCCCGAAATCCCATTCCAAGAAGTTTGGGTTTCGGGTAAGTTTTAAAACTCTTAGGCTTCAATCCAGCCCTTAAAACAGAAGATATAGATGTTATAACTATATAAGGGTTGATCGTTTACTTACCAGGAATCCGAATATGTAAAAAGATCGACGATCGGAGCACAAACGAACGAGATTCGAAATCGAGCGCGAAGTGGGTTCGGGTGAGAATCCAGAGAGAAAAAGATGAAAATTTGAAATTTGTGAAAAGTTAATCTTGAAAACCGGTATTTATATTTTTACCGACTTACACTGTGTTTGGGTCAAAAACACTGTGTTTGGCTCTCCTTTTGGCTCTCTTAACCCGACTTTCACCATTTGACAAAAACCACCCCTGGACTTGAAGTTTGGGGAAACCTACAATCAAGTCCCTGAACTTGTAATTTTTAGAAAGTTTCAAAACAGACCCTGGACTGTAAGTTTCACAAGATTTGCAAAACGAGTCCTTGAACTTTCAGAAACAGAAAGTAGCAAAGTTAGTCCCCGAACTTGTAAGTTCAAGATATGTACTCTACCGCCCCCTGAACTTTCAAGTTCACAAAAAAAATTTACAAGTTCAGTGCTCGATTCCCGAGAAATGAGACTTACCTGGTACGTCTCGACAAGGTTTTGCGTGAGTTCTGATCTGAAGTAACCAGAAGTCGTAGTGAGGATCCATACCTACAAAATAGAATAGTAGAAAGGTATCCAAGGTGATGTGGATCCGAGAACGTTAGTGAGCACACCAAATATTAAATACTTGACTTAGTACTCCCCCTCGAGTCATGCAATATCTACAGAGTTCCTACAGACTCCCCCTACACACATGCATATACTATTAGAACTCCCGACTCCCCCTAGACCTCAGGCAGGGAGGTCTAGCATTCCTAACTTGCTTAGGAGGAAAAAGTGACGCTTCTCGTCAAACGGCTTGGTGAACAGATCAGCAAGCTGATAGTCACTCTCAACAAAGTATAGTTCAATGTTACCTTTTTCGACGTGATCTTTGATGAAATGATATCGAATGTCGATATGCTTCGTCCGAGAATGTTGAACCGAATTTGCCGTGATCTGAATCGCACTTTTGGAGTCGTAGTAGATGGGAATTCGATGCATGGTGTATCCAAAGTCCGCTAGTTGGGTTTTCATCCACAGAACTTGCGAGCAGCAGCAAGTGGCAGCTACATATTCTGCCTCCGCGGTGGATAGGGAGACGCAATTCTGCTTCCAGGATGACCAACTGACCAACTTGTCCCCGAGAAATTGACAGGCACCAGAAGTGCTTTTCCTGTTTAGCTTACAACCTGCATGGTCTGAGTCTGTATATGCAATTAGTTCAAAACCAGAATCCTTTGGGTACCAAAGGCCAAAATCCGGTGTGCCCTTCAGATACCTAAGGATTCTCTTGACTGCAGACAGATGTGAATCCCGTGGGTCACACTGAAAACGAGCGCAGACACCCGTGGAAAAGACGATATCTGGTCTACTGGCCGTGAGATATAAAAGGGAACCAATGATTGCTCGATACGTTTTCTGGTCAACCGGTTTACCAGAAGTATCTGCAGATAGTTGAAAATTTCTGGGCATTGGTGTGGCCGCAGAGTTGGAACCACCGAAATCAAATCGTTTTAAAAGATCTTGAACATATTTGGCTTGATTTATGAAAATGCCATCAGGGCGCTGTCGAACTTGAAGTCCTAAAAAGAACGTCAACTCGCCCATCATGCTCATTTGGAATTGGGATTTCATGGTGTTCTCAAACTCTTGGCACATCTCAGGCTTCGTAGATGCAAAGATGATGTCATCCACGTATATCTGAACGATAATTAAGTCTTTACCTGACCTCTTGAGAAACAGAGTGGGATCGATTGTACCTTTCTTGTAGCCAACTCCTAGCAAGTAGTCAGTGAGTGTTTCGTACCATGCCCTCGGAGCTTGCTTGAGACCGTAAAGTGCCTTGTCCAAAATGTAGACGTGATTCGGGAATCGAGAATCGACGAACCCTTCTGGTTGTTCTACGTACACTTCTTCTTGAAGAACTCCATTCAAGAAGGCACATTTGACGTCCATCTGATAGACTGTCATGTTCTTATGTGCAGCATACGCAAGGAAGATTCGGATTGCTTCGATTCGGGCTACTGGCGCGTACGTCTCATCATAGTCGATACCCTCTTGTTGGCGATAACCCTTGGCGACCAGGCGAGCTTTGTTCCGGATGATAAGATTATTCTCGTCGGTTTTGTTCCGGAGTATCCACTTGAGGCCGATGATAGTCTTTCCCCATGGTCGTTCTACCAAGCGCCAAACCTTGTTTCTCTCGAATTCGGCCAGCTCATCTTGCATGGCGATCACCCAGTCGGGATCGGTGAGAGCTTGCCAAACATCCGATGGTTCGAAATCGCTCAAGAATCCACCGAATAGGATCAGATTTTCAGTGTGCTTTGCAGATCGAGTGGTTACAGGTTGTGAGGGACTCCCGATGATCTGGGAGGGGGGATGATCTTTTGTCCACCTGCGAGTGTGAGGGTGAGTGACATAAGCCTGTCGGTTGTTGGTGGCGTCGTTCTCATCTTGCACGGCAAGGACCTCTTGTTGGTTTCTACTTGACGATCCGGCCGTCGGATTATTCTGCGGTGATGCCTCCAACCGGGGCTCACACACTACCTGAGCATAAGTTCTCTGAGCTGAGCTAGGTGAAGGTAGTGGAGCATCTTCTGGGATGGGTGCAAGAGCAGGTTGTGGAGTCGGCTCTTGGAGGGGTTCCGGTGAGGCAGATGAAGAGATTTCAGGGGGAGAAACTGCAGTAGATTCCTGAGACACTGAGTTTGTTGATGTACTTGTTGATGGCTCAGTGATGAAGGCATCGGAAGTCACGGAAGTAGAAGTTGAACCAGCATGAGCCGGAACTATAATCGGACCCGTGAGGTTGGGTAGATCATAATCTGCGAGGTCTAAGAAGTCTAGAGCAGAAAAGTTAGTGGAAGAATCTGTGCTCGGTGGTGTGGTGAACAGTTCAGGAAAGGCTGCATTTATATTGCTTGAACAAGCCACAGAATAAGTTTCGGTTTCTGAAAAATCAACATTTGAGCTTTCCAGGATGGTTCGGGTCCGTTTGTTGAAAACCCTATAAGCCTTAGAGTTATGTGAGTATCCGATGAAGATAGACTCATCAGACTTGGGTTCAAACTTTCCCAAATCATCCCGGTCGTTTAAAACATAGCATTTACATCCAAAGACTCGAAAGTAATCGATGGTAGGCTTACGCTGTTCGACCATCTCGTAGGCGGTTTTCCCGGTCCGCTTGACGATCAGAGTCCGATTCTGTGTGTAGCATGCTGTTGATACTGCTTCAGCCCAAAATGATTGAGGAACTCCAGAATGAGCCATCATGGATCTCGCTGCTTCGACCAACGTCCGGTTCTTCCTTTCTACTACCCCATTTTGTTGTGGTGTGCGCACGGCTGAGAAGTTGTGAGAGATTCCCACGTCTTCAAGAAAGGATTGCAACTTTGCATTGCGAAACTCGGTTCCGTTGTCACTTCTCAACTTCTTCACTCGGCGACCCAAGAGAACTTGAATTCGCTTGATGAAGGCAATGATTCGATCGGCAGCGTCAGACTTGGCTCGCAGGAATTCAACCCATGTAAACCTAGAGAACTCATCAACGAGAACTAACATGTATTTCTTTCTGGCTAAGCTCTCGGTTCTGGTAGGTCCACAAAGATCCATGTGAATCATGTCTAGGGGACTTTTGCTACTTGTATCCATCGTCGGTGGATGAGAGCTTCTCGTCATCTTTCCTTGTTCACAAGCGGGACACAGTGTGTCATTGGAAAGGCGAGTCTCTGGTAGTCCCTTGACAAGATTTTTCGAAACCAACTTGTTCATGTCTTTGAAATTCTGATGGCAGAGTCTTCGATGCCATAACCAACTGTCCTCCTTTGAAGCCTTTGCGAGCAGACAGATTGCATTCCTTGGATCAGATATTGCTGCAAACTGAGGGTGTGTCTGAGGGATTGAACGGAACACGGTGGAGTAAAGATTGCCATTCCTTCGTGCACTGAGGATGACGTTGTTATCTTCATCATTCACGTTGCTTCCGTATTGAAATTGCTTCACCCAGTATCCGTTGTCGCAGAACTGGCTGGAGCTGAACATGTTGAAACCTAATCCCTCGACATACCTTACATCTTTAATGATATATTTCCCATCCGTGATTTTCCCATAACCCACCATTGGCCTAAGTGTCTTGTCGGCTGTTTTAACATATCCCTCGAACCTTTCAACATAGTCGAAAAGGAAGGATCTCTGACCAGTCATGTGTCTATATGCGCCGGAGTCGAAGTACCACACATGACTGACCTCAGACGGATCTATGTCCTGATAAGTGCTTGGTCCAACGGCTTCCGATCCCTCAAAGTCAGCCATCAAGCAGGGACCTTGCACCAAGTGATCTTCCTCGTCTGAACTCTCCTCTTCACATACCCAGTTCTCTTCATCTACCATCAAAGCCACCCCTTTTTCTTTCTTCCTCATCAGTGAGGCCTTCCGCTCGAAGTATGCAGCATCCTTGTACTTTACGGAGCAGTCTCGAGCGTAGTGTCCCAACTTTCCACACTTGTAACAAGTGGTAGTGGGACTAGCAGTTTGCTGAGGAGTGGGGTTCTGGGTTATGGGACCCTGGGGAGGATTTGCCCGTTGAATTCCTTGATCATTGTGAATCGGTTGATCCTCCCTTTGAACCTGCTTAGAACTGTTTCCCCTGGAATCGCCTCCTTGGTAGATGCCTTTCCCGTGATTCATTCTCTCATCTTGGCTTTGATCACCCCTATGCTGCTCATACCCGTATCCTGGCCCTTGATCTAGCCTTCCACTCTCATATCTTCCTCCATATCCAATCTCGTATCCCTGACGTTCAATATACCCAGATTCCGGAGTGTATTGCCTTAAGCTATTCCGGTAGTTGATGTCTGAGACTTGTCCTCTCCAATCTCCTTGACTACCTTGACCTCCTTGGTAGTCAAGATGAGTGTTGTCTCTCCTCGGCTGATCTCTATATCTGCCTTGATCTTCTCTGAACCTTCCCTGGTTGCTCCTATAACCTCCTTGATCGAATGCTGGCATACCCCCTTGTTGATAGCTTCCTCTCCCTTGATTCCCGTACTGACTCCTTTCATGTTGATAATGACCTCCTCTACCTTGCCCCATTCTTCCTCCACTGGGAAAACCGGATCCTCGTCCACGGTTGTATCCACGATTTGCGTTCAGTCGTTGTACGTTGTGTGAAATGAGGGCAAGGGACTCATTCACATGGAAGAGTTCATCATCAGAGATGGAAATAATCACCGGTTCGTCGGGATGTTGTACGATTGAGCCATAGTTCGGGTTGAACTCTTGACTGTATTCTTCAGGATAGTACTGGGGAGAGACGCTGTTGTATGGCATTGGTTGGACGGGAGCAGTGTTTGGTCCTCCAAAGGGCACGACCGACAATGCCAGAGGATCAACTGCTCTCTTGGAGCGTCCGCCGGTGATGAAATCTTCGTGTTGTACCATCATACTGAATAGGTCATGTAGACCCAAGGTTCCTAGATTCCGGCTGAGCTGGATGTTGATGGCCATGTTTTGCCATTCTTGGTTGAGATTCTTCAAGAATTTCACGTTTACTTCATACTTTGACTTCTCAACCCCGAGCCGTCTCAAGTCGTTAACGAAAGCGTTCAATCTTTGATAAGAGTCAATGAGGGATTCGTTTTCCCTGGCTTTGAAGCCTTCGTAAGCATTGAGGGCACTTTCCTTCTGACTCTCCACAGCAGAGTCACCTCCCTGCATCTGTTGTTCAATTTCCAACCAAACGTCTCGTGCGTTGGTCAGACTGTCCACTCTTGCGTACATATCGTTTGGGAGAGCCATAATCAGGAGGGTCAGTGCACGCTTGTCGATGAGATGTCGGGCTCTTTGTTCGGGATTGAACATCTCAACTGGCTTCTCGACCACATATGCCGGAAGTTCGGGACAAGTATCAGTCTTTGGTACGGCTGCGACGGTGACTGTCGGTCGGATCGGTCCTTCTCGAATGGACTTCATCAAGTTCTCATCCAGCAGATCTAGAAAGTGGATCATTCGGCGTCTCCACTGTTGGTACTCGCCCATCACCAAGACGGGAGGACGAGTCTCGGATCCGATCCCGAGGATTTCCTTCGACATTTCTCTTAAATAAACAACAGATCTCCTTGAGAGACTCACTTGGCTTAAAACAGAAGAGAGGTTTTCGAAAACGGGAGCTTTGAGCGCCTCGGGACACGAAAAGCTTGGAAAAAGTGAAGGGTTTTGAAAGCAAGCTTAGTGTCGGATTTGAGAAACAAAACTACAAGAGTTTCGGCTCAAAGAGGCGAAATCCGACTTGGAAACAGATGTTTTCCGATTCGGATTTGGCTCAAAATAGCTGGGTTCGGAAAACAGCCTTTTCCGATTCGGAAAAGGTAATTTTCCGATTCGGAAAAGTAGGGTTCGGAAAAAGGGAAATTTTGGAAGAGAGACTTTTCAGGAGCAAGACCCCAAGTCAGAGACTCGTTCTCCGATTCGGAAAACAGTGTTTTCCGATTCGGAAAAGGAGAGTTCTCCGATTCGGAGAAGAGGTAATTTCCGACTCGGAAAATTTAAGCTGAAAATTCAGCTCTTGTTTTCCGATGCGGAAAACCTGCACAGAAAGCTCCGAAAAATTTCTCAAAAACTCTTAAAACCTCTTAAAATTCAGTGTTTAGACCCCCAAATTGTAGGAAAAAGCTTAGAAATCATTGGGGAATCACTTAACACTTAATTTTAACCTTTTAAAACCAACTTTTGGATTGAAAACCCAAAAGTTTTGAAAAACCCAAAACTTAAAAACCTTTAAAAACTTATCAAGAATCAAAAACAAAAGCCAAGGAATCAACAAGGTAGGCTCTGATACCAATTGTTGTCCCAAAAACAATGAAATAGATGAAGAAATGGATGGAAATCCCAAGAGTATGAGTGAAATCAATAAGAGCTTGAAATGATCAACAATGGAGGAAAGTTTGCTCAAAGAGGTAATATGATTTCAATGTGAAAACCCTAAACATCTCTTACCTTTTATAGGTAAGAGAAAGTTACACAAAATGACAATAAAGGCCCCCGAGGTTACACACCTCTAAACAAGGGTACTAAAACTGTTAAGTGTTTACAAAGGAAATTAACTGAATTAATCTAGAAAGCATAATAAAGATAGTGGTTTCTGATTCTTCACAACACAAGGGTCCAACATGATTCATGTGAATGGTTTGATCAGTCTGGCCTCTCTTTAAAAATTTGTCTTCCATATATTTGATTTTCGCAAACAAGTTAATTCTTTGAGCAAAAATAAATTCATACTTCTTCACATTCTCACTACTCACTCTTTCGGCCTCATTTAGTCTCTTTTGTAGATCAGTGATATTAGTATTTAAGCTTGTGACTTTATCTTCAGGAGTTTTGTTTGCAAGGGTGAGCATGTTAACTTTGTCTTTTGAATAGGCTACCTCTATGTTAAATTTCACAACTAAGGCATGTTCACTAGCTAATTTGGATTCAGCAATTGTGGTTTGTTTATTAGCTTGTTTAATCTTATTTTCATACTCAGAAACCTTTTGTGCAAAACCTTTTACTTGATTTTCAAGTTCAGAGTATGGGTCAGCGAGTACCTCAGAAGATGAATCAGAATGGTCTGAGTTGACATCATTGTAGTCACGATCATCATCCTCGGAATACTCTTCATCCACATCTGCCATCAAGCATAGTTGATCTTTTCCTTCATCACTATCCACATTCCATGCGTCATCTTGAGCTAGCATGCAGACAAGACCTCTTCTTCATCATCACTTGACATTTGCAACCAGGCTTCATCTTCAGCAAGCAGTGCTAATCCATCATCTTGCTTTTTCGCCAAGTTCATTTTGTTCTTGTAGTAGTCGTACTTGGAGACATGGTTGATGCAATTCTTAGCGAAGTGCCCAGGCTTCCCACACTTGAAGCATGTTGGACTCCCATCCTTCTTGGGCTCTTTGCCTTTGTCATCTGTCTTTGCTTTCTCTTCCGACTTGTGGTAGACAGCTCTACTGCCTTGTTCAAGTCTCCTTGGCTCTTGATCAAACCTTCTAGGTTCGTCATACCTCTTTTCATTGTCATCATACCTTCTCTCTTGATCATCATAACGTCGATCTTGATACCTCCTCTCGTCATATCTACGCTCCCTAGGTTCTTCATACCTCCTAGTATCAAACTCAGTTGGCCTTTCGTACCTTCTCGCTTCACCTCTTGGTTTAGTTTCATACCTTTTACCGCTGTAGTACCTATGATTGTTGGAAGACATAGGTTTCCTCAAGTTCCTTTTAGACAAGGTCCTTGTGATTAGTGCAAGAGCCTTCTTCATGTCATTCATCTCCTCATCAGAGTCACTCCCTTTCTCTCCGTTGTCAGATGGTACATCATATTCATCCTCGTAGCGGGGTGATCTCCCAGAAGTGAACTGTCTTCGGTCCGCCACCAATGCAAGTGGATCAGCATACTTTTCCACTTTCTTCATGTTGCTCATAGTCTCCAACACTTCATCCTGGTTGTGGTTAAGCAGCTCATACAGTTCATGGATGTCTATGTCCTCCAAGTTGCGATTCTGTTGGATGTTCGAGGCGTATCTCCTCCACTCAGAGCATAGAGACTTGATGAATTGGATGTTGATTTCCAATTGTGACTTCTTTAGCTTGTTCTTCCTCAATTCGTTGATCATCGTGCAGAACCTATGGTAGGTGTCTTCAAGTAGCTCCCCCTCACGTCCCTTGAAGGTGGCAAACTTTGTTAGGAGGTTTGATCTCTTCATCTGAATACCCTTCTCTGTGCCATGCATCAAACTGCAGATCTCATCCCACATTGCCTTCCCCGTGTCGTTGCAATCGATGTTTGCATAGATGTCATTCGGAAGACTTTGAATGAGATATGACTTGGAGAGTTGATCTCCCTTCAAGCGGTTTGCTTCCTCAGGTGTGAGTTTGGTTGCATCCTTCTCAACCACACCACCTACGACAGGTGGGTTACCATCAGGAACATCAGGGATAGTCATGTAGAACTTGACTGGACCATTTTTTAAATATTCAAGTATGTCTTTGCCAAGATGTTGTTTCTCAATGAAGTCTAGGAATCTTGACTTCCATTATGAGAAGTCACCGCGGAAGAGAACGGGAGGTCGGGTATCGGACCCTATAGCAAGTGTATCACGTGTGTTCATGATGATGTTGATTGTGGATCTTAAACCATAAAAATATGATCCAAGTGTGATGACACCGCAGGTGTGGTTTATGACAAATGACACCGCAGGTGAGGTGTAGAGGCAGATGACACCACAGGTGTAGTGTAGTATCAAATGACACCACAGGTGTGGTGTAGTATCAAATCTAGAGAATATGCAAGTATGATGTCAATGCATGTAAGGTGACCACACAATGGATCAAGAGGAGTGGTAGGCTCTGATACCAATTGTAGGTTCCAAATCAACACACAATGATTGAACACACAATTTAACTCTCTCAAATAGTTGATTAAGTAAGTGGAAAGTACAAATGAATTACATCACATCTATTTATACTACTAACATAATGGACTAAGGCTTTGAAAGCATGGGCCTAAACAAATGGGCCAAGATTAAAGAAATTACAATTAAGGAAAGATACTTTAAGGAAATTACAAATTGACACAACTAACAAATATTTCTAACATGGAGGGATTCAGAAATAAAATATGTGTAGTGTTTTGATTTGTAGGATTTTAAATAAAATAAAATATAATTATTTATAAATAATCTACAAAAATAATTAGATTAAAAAGATGGAATCTTTAAACTTCAAGAATATTAGCAATTGAGTTTTAAATAAAATAATATTTCATTACTTATAAATAATATATAAAAATAATTAGGTTAAAAAGATGAAATCTTTAAGTTTCAAGAATATGAAGAATAGAATTGTAATAAAATCTAAACAAATTAATTTATATCTATTTTTATAACTGGAGGGATTCAAAAATAAAATATGTAGTGTTTTTATTTGTAGAATTTTAAATAAAAATTAATTACTTATAAATAATCTATAAAAATAGTTAGATTAAAAAGATATAATCTTTAAATTTCAATAATATCAACAATGGAGTTTTAAATAAAATAAATGTTAATTACTTATAAATAATCTATAAAAATACTTAGGTTAAAAAGATAAAATCTTTAAATTTCAAGAATATCAAGAATAGAATTGTAATAAAATCTAAACAAATTAATTTATATCTAATTTTAATAATGTAGTTAAATTAAAAAAATATTCAATATTAAACTCATTTTGAAGGTATTGTCGAGACGATTATAATGGTATAACTAGTTAATGACCCGTATATTATACGGGCATTTGAAACATGTCATTTTAATTTTTAATAAGAATAGACATTTACATGACAATTGTCATTACCATTTAAATACTTATGTAAATTATATGTTATACGACAATTGCCATTATAATTGCTTATTACAATAAATATTTTAGTTATCTAATAGCTGTTAAAATTTTAAAAATTGGAAATTTATTATTCCTTTGTCAAAAGATTTGAATTTCGTGAATGATTTTAAAACTGTAGGGATTCAGAAATAAAATATGTGTAGTGTTTTGATTTGTAGGATTTTAAATAAAATAAAATATAATTATTTATAAATAATCTACAAAAATAGTTAGATTAAAAAGATGGAATATTTAAATTTCAAGAATATTAGCAATTGAGTTTTAAATAAAATAATATTTCATTACTTATAAATAATATATAAAAATCATTAGGTTAAAAAGATGAAATCTTTAAGTTTCAAGAATATGAAGAATAGAATTGTAATAAAATCTAAACAAATTAATTTATATCTATTTTTATACGGGGAGGGATTCAAAAATAAAATATGTAGTGTTTTTTATTTGTAGAATTTTAAATAAAAATTAATTACTTATAAAGAATCTATAAAAATAGTTAGATTAAAAAGATATAATCTTTAAATTTCAAGAATATCAACAATGGAGTTTTATATAAAATAAATTTTAATTACTTATAAATAATCTATAAAAATACTTAGGTTAAAAAGATAAAATCTTTAAATTTCAAGAATATCAAGAATAGAATTGTAATAAAATCTAAACAAATTAATTTATATCTAATTTTAATAATGTAGTTAAATTAAAAAAAATATTCAATATTAAACTCATTTTGAAGGTATTGTCGAGGCGATTGTAATGGTATAATTTATTAAAAAGAAAAAAATTAATACATTTTAATTAATATATATTATTATCTTAAAATGATAAGGATGTAAAGTGAAAGATGAGAAACTAATGAATAAAAAGTAATTTAATCAAATAATTATAAGGATAAAAAATGTAAATTATAAAGATAATTATGGTATTAAAATAATAAGAATAATTGATGACATCATCATTAGATGATTCTTTTTTAATTGGCCAATCAAATGGCTCAATTTCATAATCATAACATCAGCAAAAACTTTTTTTTAATATTAAAAAGAAAAAAATTAATACATTTTAATTAATATATATATTATACTTAAAATGATAAGGATGTAAAGTGAAAGATGAGAAACTAATGAATAAAAAGTAATTTAATCAAATAATTATAAGGATAAAAAATATAAATTATAAAGATAATTATGGTATTAAAATAATAAGAATAATTGATGACATCATCATTAGATGATTCTTTTTTAATTGGCCAATCAAATGGCTCAATTTCATAATCATGACATCAGCAAAAACCTTTCTTTAATATATAATAGATTTATTAAAAAGAAAACAAAAATTTTAATACATTTTAATTAATATATATTATTATCTTAAAATGATAAGGATATAAAGTGAAAGATGAGAAACTAATGGATAAAAGTAATTTAATCAAATAATTTTAAGGATAAAAAATGTAAATTATAAAGATAATTATGGTATTAAAATAATAAGAATAATTGAAGACATCATCATTTGATGATTCTTTTTTAATTGGTTAATCAAATGGCTCAATTTCATAATCATTACATCAGCAAAAACCTTTCTTTAATATATATACTTGTTGAGAGAATTAAAAGAATAAATTTATATTTCTTTTAACGCTATATTACACAACTCGAATCGATAACCATAAAGGAAGTGGATACCTTAACAATACTTTAAATATCGTTGGGCTATAAGCATGTTGGCAACAAATTTATATGATATTATTCACATTCACTGCTATAAATATTTCATAATATCATCTATTGTAATATATAAGTTGAAAGTTATTTATAGCAACGGATTTTCACTTTAACAATTGTGTTAATAATTCTAAGAAATATATAGAAGAAAAACAAAGTAAAAGAAGGTGAAAATCTTTCAATTTAGACAAATAAAAAACTTCTAAATTTTATAAAAAATAACAATATTTTTCTCTTCTCCATCGACAAGACATTAATACTAGAAACTAGTTAATGACCCGTATATTATACGGGCATTTGAAACATGTTATTTTAATTTTTAATAAGAATAGACATTTACATGACAATTGTCATTACCATTTAAATACTTATGTAAATTATATGTTATACAACAGTTGCCAATTATAAAGATAATTATGGTATTAAAATAATAAGAATAAATGATGACATCATCATTTGATGATTTTTTTTAATTGCGCAATCAAATGGCTCAATTTCATAATCATGACATCAGCAAAAACATTTCTTTAAAATTTTAATTTAATTAAAATTTGATGAGCAATGGTAAATTTTAATTTGATAATTTATTTGATTTTGAAAATCTCGAAAATAAAATAGCACTCCGTGGAATTGAAGGTTAATAAAATATAATTTTATTAAAATTATAAACTATCTATTCGGATGCCATTAAAAAATTAAAAGTAAAATCTAAATGATTTTAATTATAAAAAAAAAAAGTTAGTCGAATAACTAATCTATTTTAGAAAAAATTGTACTTTTTCTTCTAGGGGTTGTTTTAAGAAATGTTCATATGTTGTATAGGATTGGTTAGATAAAAAGCTTAACAGCAATTAAATGTTGGTGGTTTGAAAGTTTTTAACCTAACAAATCAAAACTGTTTAGATTGGTTGAATTATGTTTAAACAAAATAAAATCAAAATTGAAAACAGCAAAATAAAATAAACTAAGAAGAAATTGTTACTTGTTGGCAATCGATGTACGTAAGGTTGTATAGAAATTGATATACATTGGCAATCAACACATGTAAGTTGAAGATAATCATTATCTAAACAAAACTGAAACTGTAATTGTAAGTGGGAAAGAATAAATTAAGAGAATTAGAGATAGAGGACGAGGGGCGGACCTAGTAAGGCCTCTCTGGGGTCCCGTGCACCCGCTCCTTTGATAGTCGTAAGGGAAAAAGTATAGGGATTTTGAGTGTGCATCCACTTGATTTTTATGGGTGCTCCTTAAATATTTTACAGCTAAATGTGTTTGACAAATGTAGAAGGCTGGCGTAATGGTCTATTACGCCTTTGTCAAGGCTTGATGATGTTTTTGAGGGACCATGGATCGAATCCCTGGGTGCAAAACATCAATTTTTAATTTTTGTTTGCAAATTAGTAACACTTAAAAATAAATCTAATCTCTATAATGTTTTATTTTTTGTTAGCTGCTTTAGTAGTACTTAAAAATAAATTTAATCTCTATTGATAATATAATATTGTTTCATTATTACTTTTCCCAAAAATATAATCTTTTCATTTTTGTTAGATTTATTTTCTAATTAATTTGCTTTAGTTATTCGTTTGGTTGTTATTACTTGAAATTCCAGATGTATAAAAAAGTGATAAAGATGTATATATAGATTATTATGATTATAAAAAATCCAATTTAATAGTAGAAGTTTTAGATGCATAATAAAAGAGAATTAAACACATGAAATAAATGGTACTTAGATATTTAATAAAATTAACAAAATAAATTCAGCTAAATACACGACGAACGTAAGGTATAGTATTGGGTTCTTTCTCAAAAAGTTGGTTTTATTTGAAAAGAATGTCTTGTTCCCAAAATCGCTACAATTGAAGTCCCGGGTCAAACCGTGTTGACTTTTCCTAGGGGTTAAACCGTGACATGATAGGCGTTCGGTCCACCTTAATGGTGCACCCGCTGAGGAAAATTCGTGCGTCCGCCACTGTAGAGGACGATAAATCCAAGATGAGGAAAGTGTGAATGAAACTATAATGTGGTCTAGGACTAGGTTCAAAACACCTCAAACAAATGAAAAACTAAAAAACATCATATCAACCATTAGATTCATTGATCCAATGGATATGATTGGAGAGCTTATTACAAGTTACAACAAGATTTCAAAATTTCAAAATCTCTCACCCTCTATTTTTTAAATTGAAAAATACAAAATATGAAAATTCGAACGAAACAAATTACATCAAAATAATGATTATATTTTCCTCATCAATTTGACATCCATATTCATCTATTTTTTCATCTGTTTTTTCGTTGTTTCAAGGTTTTTCGATTTCTTGAGATTTTCCCTTTAATCCCCCTCATGTGGGCTAAGTGAGACGAAAACAGTCAAACGGGGATACAAAGAGCATGAGTTATTGGGTTGGGTTGAATTCCGTTTGTCTCGGCCCTAATTCCAACCTAATAGAGACGTTTGTCTAATTTTTGATCAATCATGCTTTGGGTTGCCACAGACTGATTTTTTTGGATTATTGTGCATTAGGTTCGTTAGATCTTCGAACATTCCCAAACAACATTTACTATCAACTGTCAACTATCATTTCTATTTGAAACTAACTACAATTTCATCACAATGGTTATTACTTTGTTTTGGATTTTATGACGGTCGTATTATGTTTCTTTTTTGTTCCATCTCAATAACTTTATGTTATAAAAAGAATTAATTATCTTTACCAAAATGTATCTAACTTTACCCGTATTCTTATTATATGTATCCAACTTCAAAATATGTTATTATATACACTATAGCTTTAAAATGAGCTATTTCGTCACCCATTTTTACCTGCTAAACGCTTAGCTGGTCACCCATTTCAAAAAATGTTTATGTAGATGTCATGTGGATGTCATCTGGGATAGATCAAACCCAATCATCTTTTTCTTCCCTAATTTGAGAAACGTTAATTTATCAAGAACCCTAATTTCAATAGATAAACCCTAACTGATCGATAGGTGTGGCAACCCGAAGACAAGCTACATGGGTAGAGAGAAGGTGTTGGTTAGCTAGCTATCTTCGCCTTCATCCGGCAACATTAAAGTGCAACAGCATAATATGCATCCATATACATCTAAAGGTTGATAATCATTTCTTACTGGAACCCAAATACACACACGTACATATATATAGGCTTGGGATCATGTGAGAAGTATCATTTTTAGTAAGAAGTGTGAGAAGTATTTTTAAACCGTTGATCACGATTAATCAATTACCCTCCCATGAATTGTGGCTTTAAAGGGAACTGATCTATTGCATCTTATCTCGGTGTATCTCATCCTAATATTTGTTCATTTCTCATCTAACAGTTTATGTAAGTGTGTGTGTGTGTGTGTGTGTGTGTGTGTTGGGGGATATTCTTTTCTAAACCTTATAAAGGTTGTGAACCATGTAAAGCAATATTATCCGATTTTCTCTACTAGTTCACGAGTATATTTTGGAGACCTGTTGAGGACTTCCTAAGGGGTCACCCTTCCTAGTACTAGTCTCACCCAAGCACGTTTAACCGCAAAGTTACAAGAATGTCATGTCGTGCTTGTGACCCATAAAATAAGTTGCGTTTAGAAAGTCCAAGGTATTACTTATGAACGTAACATCACTCCTATCCGCAACAATTTAGGATTCGCCTAAGGTGTTACAAACACTCTTTAAGGGACTCATCGTCCTCGATGAGACAAACACATCCCAAATGGTATAGGAGCGGCTCTGATACCACTTGTAACACCCCCGCCTACCACGGCATAATATTATTCGCTTTACCCCACTGTTAATCGTGCTTCGTTTCTAGCGGCCCCACTTTCTATGGGGTCACCCATTCTTATACTACTCTCACGTAAGCACGGTTAACCGTAGAGATCCAAGAACCTGCCATGGTTGTAGCCCCTAAAACGCGTTGTTTTTAGGAAGGCCAACCAATATCACTTTTGTCCACGACGATATGTGAACCACTTTTTCATTGTGAACGTGAGGACAACCGAGAGCGCGCCACGTGGCATTCTGAAAAACACGCGACTAAGCTTTATTCATACTGCATAAAGCTATCATTCATGCTGAATAAAGCTTTATGCAGTATGCATAAAGCTTAGTCGCACTCCGACGCGGGCGACTTAACGCGTGGGTTAGCTTTATTCAAGCTTTGTTCAGTTTACATAATAGCTTTATGCAGTATGAATAAAGCTTGAATGAAGCTAACCCGCAAGATTTGTGCAGATAGAATAAAGCTAAGCCGCGGAAGTTAGATTGTCACGTGACGCGCTCTCGGCTGTCCTCACGTTCACAATGAAAAAGTGGTTCACATTTGAACCCATATATATATATATATATATATACACATACGTATATAGGGAGGTTCAAACGAGAAACATATCAATTTAAGAAAACGTGAGAATCAATCTCAGCCACTCATCCAGTCAACAAAGGCAGATTTGACCGGTCCCCCTTTTAATAATCTCTACCCTCCCATGAATCGCGTCAATCCTCAGTGATCACGTCTACCGTAACCGCGATATGAATGGCTGAGATTGCTTCTCACGTATTCTTAAATTGACATGCTTCTCGTTTGAACCTTCCCATATATATATATATATATGTACATAAGGGATGGTTCAAATGTGAACCACTTTTTCATTGTGAACCATGAGGACGAATCTCAGCCACACATATTCGGTTACGGTGGACGTGATCACGGGGGATTGACGCGATTGATGGGAGGGTAGAGATTATTAAAGGGGGATTACCGATCAAAGCCGCCTTTATTGATCGGATGAGTGGCTGAGATTCGTCCTCATGTTCACAATGAAAAAGTGGTTCACATTTAAACTTTCCTCTATATATACATATATATTGTGCGACAAATATTCTAAACCATTCATTTGGTGCTATCTAGATTGCATGGGTTGTGTGGTATTTTAAACACCCCTAGAACACGCTCGATTGACTTTAAGTCAATAATAATTTGATAAGAATGCATAATTGAAGTACTTTTGGAATCAACTAGAACAAGATTGAGACGTCTATGGATGTCAAAACAAAGAAGTGTCAGTAATTGGAAATATATTGCAAATGGGTAATTATCTTAAATCTTTGAACACGCTCGATTGACTTTAAGTCAATAATAATTTGATAAGAATGCATAATTGAAGTACTTTTGGAATCAACTAGAACAAGATTGAGACGTCTATGGATGTCAAAACAAAGAAGTGTTAGTAATTGGAAATATATTGCAAATGGGTAATTATCTTAAATCTTTGTTTATTCACATGAAAGCCATAATAGCATGAGACGTGGTGTGGCGTGGTAGTAAGGTCAAGCCTCAAGCATTGAAAGCCACATCGAGGTCATGGCGTTTTTCAAGGGGTGATTTATAGCGGCAAATTTCTATATAATGTATAAGATTATATAGATAAACATATGTTATCCTACTATTACTTAATGAATCAATCATAATAAACAACTTAAGTTTAAGTTATATAATAAAACTAACAAATAAGACATTAGAAAAATTAATTAAATCAAATATCATGTTACAAAAATTGTGTGTTACACCAAGACATGCCTCAGACGTAACGTGGCGTGAGACACACGTCTTAAGCCATAACGTGCAATGGCAGCTATTACGACGAGCTTTTTTAATTTAGCATTGGTTAGGATCGATAGGTTATAAACTATAATGAAAACATAATTAAAAAACGAATCAATTAAATGTAGTAGTAAAATAATGAAATGGCTTACCACAATGTTTTGTAATATTTGGTTAGCGTTTACTGATGAGAAAAATTCATTCCAAATGCTAATCTAATATCTTCGAAATGTTTGATATCCATAAATAAAAAGATGATTTAAATCATAAATATTTGAGAAAACACAAACTTTAATGTAAATAAATTCTAATTTATTATATGTGAAAAAACATATTAATCCATTTGCATATGTATATATATATGAGTCAGGTTGTTATTTACTATGTGTGTTATGCATCTTAACGTAAAAATTATTACACGTGTAATGTGGAATTTTAAACACCGTATAACATGTTCAATTGACTTTAGGTCTACTGAAGATTTGATACAATAGATATTTGTCGTATTAAACTATTAATGAAATCATGTACATTAGAGCATCTTCAATGGTAAAAATTAAGAGGTCCATGGACCTTTCCAACTAATTCTCTATTGTTGGGAAGAACCTTTGTGTGCCTACGTAGATTATGTTGCATAAACCTTTCTTTTTCTTACATATGGGACCCACTATCAATATTGAAGATTAAACAAATCTAAATTTTATTATTTTCATGTTTTTATTGAATAACATAAACTGTGAAACCTTCAAAATAAATGTTTTATTTAATGTCTTTTACTTATAATGGTTTTTATCATAGTAATTATTTGATTGTTATAATATTTATTGTTAAAGTTTTTTTATTATTAAGAAATTTAATTATAATACTTTTTATTATAATTATTTTTAATAGTTTTATTATTATAGTTTTAAATTTTATAAACTATGAACCAGTTCATGATTGAGAGTAAAAGGTTTATAAAATGTATAAGATAGAGAAAACTGATGTGGCAAATAGAGAAAGTTGATATGGTAGAGTCATGAACCTGTGAAGAGGTTCATGACTGTGGATGCTCTTAGTATGTACATAGACGGAGTGGAAAAACTCTTTTTGGGGAGTACTGTAAAAGAATAGTTTAAAAAGATTCAGGGTTTCAAAGTTTGATAATACCATTTTAAATTTAAATATACTTTTTGTCAAATACTTTTTCATATACAATAAGGGGGCGTTTGGTTCGCTGGAATCCTTGGGAATCTGGGGAATTGGAATCCAATTCCCATGGATTCCCATGTTTGGTTGTCTTTTCAGGATAGAATTGGAATCTGCAGGAGAGAATGAATTCCATCAAATGAAGGATTTTAGAATCCTTCAGCATATGGAAGGAATTCAAATTCCATAAACTTAAGAATTTGACATATTACCTTTTTACCCTCAAATCATTGATACCTTCTAGACATATATATATATATATATATATATAATATATATATCAATATTTAATTTATATTATATATATATATATATATTTATTTATATATTATAATATATACATATATATATATATTGAGGGGAGTTCCGTTGTTAACCAAAAATAGTGTATTAACTTTGTTAACCAAATTCAACCAATGATATTTCTCCATAAGATTTGGCATTTGAAGGGCAAAATAGGAAATTTACCATCTTCTACCCTCCTTCTTCCTACTTTCCCAAATTCAGCCATTTTTACCTGCAACCTTCTCCTTTTCTTCTTCTTCTTCTTTTCTCTCTCACACACACTACAACAACCACCTTCAACCACCACCACCAGATCCGCCACCTTCCACTAGATCCGCCGCCTTCCGATGCCACCACCAGATCCGCCGCCTTCCGACGCCACCACCAGATCCGTCGCCTTCCACCACCAGATTCGCCCCCTTCCACCGCCACCACCAGATCCGCCACCACCTCCAGATCTGTCGCCTTCCACCACCGCTACCACCAAACCGCCACTAAATGACCACCACCACATCACCTCCAGATCCCCTACCTCTCCCGCCTCACCCTTGCTGTCTACGAACACGACCTCTACCACCTCAAATTCTCCCCATCGACAGATACAAACTAAACCCTAACTCCGTCGTCAAGCACGTCACCTACGAACAAATTCGGCCTTCCACCACCGTCGCCGCCGGAAATGCGACCTTCCACCACCACCGTCGCGGGATCTTCGGCTTTCCACCACAACCACCAGATCTGTGCACAAGTCTTTTATTTGTTAGTAATTATGTGCAAGAATTGACAAACCAAAGATTACACATCCAATGTTATAAGACACTCGAGGGTCACACTTGTGAGGACCTGTAAAACGAACAAGTAAAATAACTCCAGTATAGAGAGGTTAGATTTATAATAGTCAATTATAAATCTATTGGGTGTTTTCTATAAGAAACTCCAAAGTTAAAGGTTTCTATTATTAATTAAAAGGGATTATATATTTATTAGTTAAATAAATATATAACTGGTTTAATTAATTACTTTATATATATTTGTTAATTAAAATAAATATATATATATATAATAGTAATTATCCTGACTAATATATATTAGTTAATATATATGGAGTTAATCTCTCTTGGTGGAAAAGAAAGGGTTTTATTTATGGATAATTATTGAAAAAGGAAACTGAATATGATACAGATACTGTTTGTTTCAAATATAAATATTCAGTATGGTTAATCATTTTTCATTCATTCATTATTCACACCAAAAGAAACCGAAAATCTCTCTCTCTTCCTCTTGGTCGACGCCAACCACCAAACCGAAACCAATTCGGGTTTCATTCGGGAGCTCGGAGTTTTTGATCGGCTAGAAGATCCGTTCGTAGGATTCATCACAGGTGGATCAATCTTGAGCAATTAAGGTAATATTCTTAACCTTAATATATGTATGATTTTAGATAAACAATAACGATTAGTGTGCTTTCGGGTTTTTACACTTGCTTGCTTTCGCTGATCAAACCAGTTTGGTTTGATGTTTAGATCAACAGTTTGTTTTTCTTGAACCGTGACTCGAACCGGTTGGTTTGAGGTCTCACAAAAACCCAACAGTGGTATCAGAGCCACAGGTTATAATTGTTTATCCAGTTTTATTTATTTAGATCCGTTATAAAATTATTTTAGTTGTATAAGAATTGGATTTTTATCAGTTGGTATAAAAATTCGATTTTGATCAGGTTGTATAAAAATTGGATTTCTATCAGTTGGCATAAAAACTTGATTTTTATCAGTTGGTATAAAATCTCGATTTTTATCAGTTTGTATAAAAAAATCGATTTTTTATCAGTTTATATAAGTATTAGATTTTTATCAGTTTAGAAAAAAATCCGATCTTTATCAGATTCGTATAAAATTTTTATCCTTATCAGATTTTGTGTAAATTTTATCAAAAACTTGTTTAGAATAAAAGCTTTTTATTAGTTGGTTATTCCGATCACCGGATTTTTATCACCACCGAAAACCGCAACCAGACCATCAATGGGCCGATGACCAAACCATGGCTCGATCAGCCATCAGGCCGTGGCACGGTCGCCACTGAGGCCGTGGCTTGATCGCCACTGAGGCCGTGGCTTGATCAGCCACTGAGCCGTAGCTCGATCAACCATCAGGCCGTAGCATAATCAGCCATCAGGCCGTGGCTTGATTAGCTATTGAGCCATGGCACGACAGCCACTGAGCCATGGCATGGCAACCACCAGGCCAAGGCTTGATTCACCACAGCACCGTGGCTCAATCAGCACCGAACCATCAGATGGGTGGTTCGCCGAGTGATACACGGCCACCAACAGCTGCAACAGCAGCGGTGGACCATGGTGGTTGTTCCCGACGATCGTTGGCCGCCTTGGACAAACCCTAGGTGGCGGCGGCGGTAATTTGTTTGTTTTAATCACCGACGACAGTAGGGTAGCGGTGGCCGATAGCCACCGTAATCGTTCGCCAGAACGGCGATGGCTGACTCCGGCGAAGACCAACTGCCAGGCCGTCGGCTGCCTTGCGGCCGTGCCTAGCGGCGGCAGTGGTCGACTTGCTCAAAACCACAACCACCACAAGTGGTGGCGGTAGTAAATGACAGCAACCAAAGTCGCACCACCCGTTTGGTGGTGGCGATGGTCGATGGTGTTGTTGTTGTTTTTCAACCGCCGGCTGGGCACGGCTGTCACAGCAGTGGCGGTGGTGATCCGGCAACCGTCGGCCACCGTGGGTAAACCCTACGTGGCGGCGGTGGTCTATTGTTTTTGGAGCGGTGGTGGATGGCGATGGGTTTGTGGTTGGGATCGCCGGTCGCATTAGGCGAGGCCACCAACAGCCGCGACAGTGGCGGTGGACCGTGGTGGTGGACCGTGGTGGTCGTTTCCGGCAACCACCAGCCGCTTTGGGTAAACCCTAGGTGAACGGTGGCGGTGGTGGCGCTTTGGTGTTGCCATCGTCACCGATTTGTAGTAATGCGATGACTGGTGTTTTTCGGAATCGATAGTAATGTTGATGGAAGCCAAAAGCCACACGATAATGGTGGTAGACGTTAACAACCGTGGTGATAGCAAATGACGATCGTTCTAAGGATGACCCAATTCATTTTTTCGAAAAACCCTTCTCGGGCTCAGACCCAAAATTGTTTTGATCCAATTCGGAACAAACTCAATCTTTTTCATAAGCCCAATGTTGTCAGCTTGATAACGGGCTTGGGCCCAAAAAGGGTTATTGGGTATTAAGGCATTTAAACAATTATAATTAGATATCTATTGTAACACCCACAAAACCCATACAATAATAAAGCATAGCATATAAAATTCCCAGTGATCTAACACGCAATATCAAGAATTCTCAAATCAAAAGTACGGGTTAAATAGTGCATGTGGAACATCCCTCCACAGCTGAGATTCTAAATTAGGATAAAATACTAGCTTCTACCGGTAGCACTACTCTAGATGCCTACCTTCTCCTTGCCTCTCGCAACTCGATCTTTCCCTGAAAAGATTTTAGATTTTGAAAACGAGGGTTAGACCGGAAGGTCTAATGAATTCCCTCAAAACAGTTCAAACACAGTTCCGGCCCGCTAGCCAAATCACGATTTAAATAAAGAAATACAAATGTGTTACGGACAAAGAACATCCACAAGGCACAAAGGCATCAATCATAACACTCCCAAGGGACGGCGTCCCGAGGTACCCCAAATGGCGGATCAGACCAGATGGTAAACACTCCCAAGGAACATACGGTTCCAAGGTACCCAATGTCCATATTGCAACACATTTCATTCCAAAACGTTTCAACATTTACATTTAAGCATGCATTAAACGTAATCCAACAATTTATTCATATTTCACAAAAGCCAGTTTATCATCAATAGTAAAACAGTTCGCAAATCGAATGGATGAATATTTGTGAAAACAGTAAAAGTGATCCATTCATTTTCAGGCAAGGGAACTCACCTGATTCGCCCACGTCTAAGCTACGTGCTCCCTTATCCGCACCTATATGATAATAGCCTCAATTAGTTCAATTCTAACTCGCTAGGTCGAATCTTTCCTAGCTACTATACTTAAGCTCTCATCATCATCATCCGACCCGAACAACATGAAATGACAATTTAGGGTTTGCTCAACCTAGCAACTAGGATTTTTACTTTAAGGGTTGATGACACATGAAATGACGATCAAATCCACAGGAGTTAGTACATGAAATGATACTTTAGATTACATGAAATGATAACTCCTTTCACATAAAATCATACACATTTCACATGAAATGATGGATTCATCTCACAAGAAATGACGGATAGACCCACATAAAATGATACCAAGGCCTTTATGAAATGATGATTAAGGCTACATGAAACGATGAGGTTATCTCTCATGAAATCACAACTTGGGTGCCATCTTGATAAAAGTCGATGCCTAGGGTTCAAAAGCCAAATTGAATGAGTGGAACTTAAGGCCGAATTCCATCATTTCACCAACCAAAAGCCGTATCCAAGTTCACATAGGGTTAGAGCCGATATGGATAAGGGTTTTAGGGCCTAAGCCGTATTTATCTTGTACAAAAGCCGATTCCCAACATTCCTTAGCAAAAGCCGAATTGTTCAAGAAGTGTAAAAGCCGAATTGGAGAGTTTTAGTGAAAAGCCGATCTTAAGAGGGTGCATAAGCCGAATCCTAGACTAACACAAAGCCGAATCGGCTTTGATCTTGGTTCCCAAAAATCCGAATTTAGTGATTGGTTTGCAAAAGAAGCCGACATGAAGGTCATACAATGCCAAAAGTCAATGTGTGAAAGAGTGTGTGGGTTACAAAGGCCGAACTCCTTGCTTTCATGCAATAAGCCGAATCGGCTTATTGGTCTTGCAAAAGCCGAATTGGCTTATGGAGAACATAAGGCTGATATCAAGGGATAAAATCCGAATTAGAATTCATGTGGAGCAAAAGCCGATATGTGGGAGCTTGGTAATGCAAAGGCCGAATCCATAGATGCATAATTCGATTCGGATTAGTCCAGGGGAAGATAAAGCTGAATTGGTTGTGAGAGTAGGCGTAAAAGCCGATATGTGTACAGTATGTGTGTGTAAGGCCGAATTACACACTCATTGTGTGCAGAAATTCGAATCTGTCAAGGTACAAAGCCGAATGGGCTTTTAATCAAGGCTCAAAAGCCGAATTGGGAAACTCATGGGTGGGGATTTCTTGGCCAAAAGCCGATTCCTAGGGGTTAGGATACGGGAAACTTGCTCATCTGGGTTCTGCACCAAGGAGATTGATTGCAGAACCCGAAAGCCTCAATGCATCAATCATTCATACTCTATTCTCACTTATGATTGCATAACTTAATCAAAAATCAACATAAGAACAAGTAATCAACATCAACAAGAAAGATTTGGGTTTACCTCAATCCAAGGAATGGTCAGATGATGTGAGTGATGATGATAGCAGCTTTCTTCCAAAAACACACAGTTCACACACTCTAATTCTTTCCCAAATGAGTAAAAACCCTAATTTACTCCTTAAATATGTTGGACTAAAAGGCCAAGCCCATTAACATCTTAAAACCCAATAAATTATAAGAGTTTCACATTTTGACACAAATGGTCCCTCCTTCCCAAGAACTTTTACAAACTAGATTCAGTTACAGTTAACTACTAACATAAGTTAGTTCTAGGTTATTACATCACACCCCCCTTAAAAGAATTCCGTCCCGGAATTCAATCATTGAACAGGTATGGGTACTTCGCTCGCATCTTGGATTCCGCTTCCCACGTAGCCTCTTGACCTTTGTGGAATTTCCACTGGATCTTCACCAAACTGATTTCTTTGTTCCAAAGCTTACGGATATTTCGATCCGTCATGGCAACTGGTTCTTCCACGAAGTTCAACTTTCGATCCACTTCAATATCTTGAAGCGGTATTGCTGTCTCTAGATCTGCCAAACACTTTCTCATGTTTGACATGTGAAAAGTGTTGTGAACTCCACCTAACTCGACTGGTAGGTCTAACTTGTATGTGACGGCTCCAATCCGCTCTGTGATCTGATACGGTCCTATATAACGAGGACTTAACTTTCCTTTCTTTCCAAAGCGAATAACTCCCTTCCAAGGAGATACTTTAAGCATAACTCGGTCCCCGACTCGAAATTCTATGTCCTTTCTTCGTTTATCCGCATAGCTTTTCTGTCGATCTCTAGCGGTCTTCAAACGATCCCGAACTTGGTTGATCTTATCCGACGTGATTTGGACAACTTCCGATCCAGCAAGATGCTTCTCTCCGACTTCATTCCAACACAATGGTGTCCTACACTTTCGTCCATAAAGTATCTCATATGGTGCTGCCTCGATGCTCGAGTGATAACTGTTGTTGTAGGCAAACTCGATCAACGGTAGATGATCTTCCCATGATCCCCCAAAGTCCAAGACACAAGCCCTCAACATGTCTTCCAAGGTTTGGATAGTTCGCTCACTTTGTCCGTCAGTCTGTGGATGATACGCGGTACTTAAGTTGACCCGTGTCCCCATTTCTCGTTGAAAACTTTGCCAAAACGTGGAAGTAAATCTGGCATCTCGATCCGACACAATAGATACGGGTGTCCCGTGACGTCGTACAATCTCCGCTATATACAGCCTCGCAAGTCTTTCCATAGAATATTTCTCTTTCATCGGTAGAAAATGAGCTGATTTCGACAGTCGGTCGACTATTACCCAAATAGTGTCATAACCCTTGGGTGTTCGAGGTAGTTTCGTCACGAAGTCCATGGTAATATGTTCCCAAGTCCATTCCGGTATTGGCAACTGTTGCAGTTTACCATACGGTCGCTGATGCTCGATCTTTACTTGCAGACAAGTCACGCACCTCTCAACGAAATAAGCGATATCCTTCTTCATTCCCGGCCACCAGTAACTTTGCCTCAAATCATGATACATCTTGTTCGTTCCAGGATGGACTGCGTACTTTGATTTATGTGCCTCAACCAAAATCTTCTTTCGTAGATCACCAAGTCTTGGAACCCAGATCAGATTTCCAAAACACTTCAAACCGTCGGTGTTTGACACTAACGTATCCAGAATTCCTACTAATCGTTCGCTCTTCAAATTTTCCTCTTTTGATGCTTTCTCCTGCCATACCTTGATCTCCGACTTGAGGTCCGGTACAATGTTGATCCGGTAAGCTACAATGCCCATTCGAGAATCCACAATGCCGGGCTTGACTTTACCCCCTTTTCTACTTAAGGCATCCGCTACAACATTTCCTTTACCCGGATGGTAAAAGATCTCGCAATCGTAGTCGCTAAGTAGTTCAATCCATCGTCGCTGCCTCATGTTAAGCTCTTTCTGACTAAGAAGGTATTGAAGACTCTTGTGATCCATGTAAATCTGACACTTCACGCCGTAAAGGTAGTGTCTCCAAATCTTTAAAGCGAAAACCACGGCGGCCAATTCCATGTCGTGAGTTGGGTAGTTGAGCTCGTGATCCTTCAATTTCCTTGATGCATAAGCTATCACCCTTCTATCTTGCATGAGAACGCACCCCAAACCCAACTTTGAAGCATCACAATAAACTACAAATCCATCCGTTCCATTCGGTAGAGTGAGAATGGGCGCGCTAGTCAATTTTCCTTTCAAGTTGTTGAATGCATACTCACATGTTGATGTCCATTCGAACTTGGCGTCCTTCCTTGTAAGTTCCGTAAGCGGTGTGGCGATTGCCGAGAAATGCACAATGAACCTTCGGTAGTAACCCGCCAATCCAAGGAAGCTTCGCACCTCCGAGGGAGATTTTGGTGATTCCCAATCTTTGATGGCTTCAATCTTAGCTGGATCCACCTTGATTCCATCTTGCGTCACGACATGCCCCAAGAACTGAACTTCCTTTAGCCAAAACTCACACTTCGAAAACTTCGCGTAGAGCCGCTCTCGCTTTAGCATTTCCAAGACCTTTCGTAGGTGTTCGCCATGCTCCTCGGCCGTCTTCGAGTAAATTAAAATGTCGTCGATGAACACAATGACGAACTCATCCAAATACGGTTTGCACACCCTATTCATTAAGTCCATAAAAGCCGTTGGCGCATTCGTAAGCCCAAACGACATCACAAGAAACTCATAATGTCCGTAGCGAGTCCGGAAAGCCGTCTTTGGAATATCTTCTTCTCTGACCTTGAGTTGATGATAACCCGATCGCAAATCAATCTTCGAGAAGAACTTAGCTCCTTGCAATTGGTCAAACAAGTCGTCAATCCTCGGCAACGGATACCTGTTCTTGACGGTAACTTTGTTGAGTTCCCGGTAGTGAATGCACATCCTCATGGTTCCGTCCTTCTTCTTCACGAACAATACTGGTGCTCCCCAAGGTGAAGTACTAGGGGAATAAATCCCTTGTCGAGAAGCTCTTGTAGTTGTGCCAACATCTCTTTCAATTCTGACGGTGCAAGTCGATATGGCGGTTTGGCGATAGGCGTCGCTCCGGGTACCAAATCAATCCGAAACTCGATCTCTCGATCTGGCGGTAGACTGACCAAATCCTCCGGGAAGACTTCTGGGTAGTCACGAACAACTTCGACGTCCTTCACCTCTAACTTACCGTTGCCTGAATCTACCACATATGCCATAAACCAAATACACCCTTTCCTAATACACCGATTAGCCTTAATCACTGAAATCAGACTAGTACTCCTATTTCTCTTAGTGCCATAAACTACAACTGTTCTCCCATCGGGTAATTTGATACGAACCATCTTTTGCTCACAATCTATCTTCACTTTGTTTCTAATCATCCAATCCATTCCTAAAACCACATCCAAACTTTCCATGGGTATAAGTCTTAACACTACAGGCACTGGACATCCCTCCAATTCTACGGTACAACCTTTCGCAAACTCTCTAACCCACACTCGCCCATTGGCGGTGCCCGCCTCATAAGGATGGTCTAACGGTTCAAGGTTCACATAACACTGCTTAAGTAGCTTAGGGGTGGCATATGAATAATCTGAACTCGTATCAAATAACACTTTCGCACGAATAGAATTAACCAAAAATGTACCTGTCACCACATCTGGTGCCTCCTCTGCCTCCTCAGCGGTCATCCTAAAAGCTCGACTCCTTGCAGGAGCCGGTGCTGCATTCCCACCATCTTTCACTGTCGCAGCTCGGTCTCTTGGTGACGGAGCTCCTCCCCTCTTCAGCTGGGGACAATCAGTAACACTGATAACACGCCCTCCGAGTGGTGCAATCTCGGGACAAATGCCCCGGCTGTCCGCACCGAAAACAAGTAGGTGGTACAGATCGACACTCTCCCTGGTGAACCTTCTGACACTTACCACACGGCCTTCCATGCTGAATCTGACCTCCCTTAGAATCAAACCTAGGAAACTTTCGCTTTCGCGAGTCATTAGCTGGTCCTTCCCACTTTCTCTTCTCCCCAAACCTTTCTGACGCCTGGCGGTCCTTCTCTCTTTCAATCAGCTCAGCTGCGTTGATAGCAGCCAGAAAAGTAGTTGGATCTTTTCCCATGACAAACTCCCGAATGTTTTCCCTCAGACCCTAGATATACCTCTCTACACGACCCTCCTCAGTCGGTATATAAACCTCAGCAAATCTCGATTTCTCGATGAAACGGGTGGTGTACTCTTGTACTGACAGTGATCCTTGCTTTAGTTGCAGAAATTCCTCTTCCATATTCTTAGTCGCGGCCAAAGGGCAGAATTGCGACCTAAACTTCGCCACAAAGTTCTTCGAAGGCATAGTCCTCACAGCTTCAGTCCCTCTTCCCCCAGTCTCCACATTCCACCAGTGTAGACGGGAGGCTTGCATGCAACGAAAGTCTTGTAGCTACACCCATGAGTCGACTTGGGTAACTCTTCACTTACGGGTGGTGTCTGTCGCGAACCTCCGCCGATCACAGTAGCCGGCGGGCTAGTCATTCCGGAATCCTCTCGACCAGCATCAGATTTCGACTTCTCCTGCTGGTTCAGTAAAGTCTGTAGAGCGTCCTGAATCTTGCCCATCTCTGTCTGAAAGGCCTCATGAGTAACAAAAACTGCCGGTTGGCTAGCAGAACTCTCCTGGTGAGACGGTTCTGGTTCGACGGGCGGCCTTTCGCTCTGCGCCCTGCGGTTACCTCTAGTCGGTCGCCGAGTTCCTTCAACTGCCGTTGCGGCTTTCCGAGGTCTCCCCCTTCCACGACCCTTGCCCCGAGCCGTGGCCGTACGAGTGGGCGATGGTGGAGCTTCCGGGTCCGGTATCACTCTATTGCGTACGCTACGTCCAGCCATCGATTCTGAAATAGTAGTGTAAAATTTAGATAACCCCTAAACGACAGGATTTACAGACAGTGTGAGTGTTCACATGTATTCACGGTCCCGTGACTACACTGGCCAGGTGTAAGCACGCTTCCATGGTACACGCTAGTCCTCGCACTTCCATACTTGACCACGACTCATAGGCAAAAATCCTAATGTCCTAATATCTCAGCTGTGTTCCCATCCTACAGTTTAAGACTAGGCCCAATCCTGGTCACCTAATTCACTTAAACTAGTGCTCTGATACCAATTTGTAACACCCCCAAAACCCATACAAAAATAAAGCATAGCATATAAAATTCCCAGTGATCTAACACGCAATATCAAGAATTCTCAAATCAAAAGTACGGGTTAAATAGTGCATGCGGAACATCCCTCCACAGCTGAGATTCTAAATTAGGATAAAATACTAACTTCTACTGGTAGCACTACTCTAGACGCCTACCTTCTCCTTGCCTCTCGCAACTCGATCTTTCCCTGAAAAGATTTTAGATTTTGAAAACGAGGGTTAGACCGGAAGGTCTAGTGAATTCCCTCAAAACAGTTCAAACACAGTTCCGGCCCGCTGGCCAGATCACGATTTAAATAAAGAAATACAAATGTGTTACGGACAAAGAACATCCACAAGCACAAAGGCATCAATCATAACACTCCCAAGGGACGGCGTCCCGAGGTACCCCCAAATGGCGGATCAGAACAGATGGTAAACACTCCCAAGGAACATACGGTTCCAAGGTACCCAATGTCCATATTGCAACACATTTCATTCCAAAACGTTTCAACATTTACATTTAAGCATGCATTAAACGTAATCCAACAATTTATTCATATTTCACAAAAGCCAGTTTATCAACAATAGTAAAACAGTTCGCAAATCGAATGGATGAATATTTGTGAAAATAGTAAAAGTGATCCATTCATTTTCAGGCAAGGGAACTCACCTGATTCGCCCACGTCTAAGCTACGTGCTCCCTTATCCGCACCTATATGATAATAGCCTCAATTAGTTCAATTCTAACTCGCTAGGACGACTCTTTCCTAGCTACTATACTTAAGCTCTCATCATCATCATCCGACCCGAACAACATGAAATGACAATTTAGGGTTTGCTCAACCTAGCAACTAGGATTTTTACTTTAAGGGTTGACGACACATGAAATGACGATTAAATCCACAGGAGTTGGTACATGAAATGATATTTTAGATTACATGAAATGATAACTCCTTTCACATAAAATCATACACATTTCACATGCAATGATGGATTCATCTCACAAGAAATGACGGATAGACCCACATAAAATGATACCAAGGCCTTTATGAAATGATGATTAAGGCTACATGAAATGATGAGGTTATCTCTCATGAAATCACAACTTGGGTGCCATCTTGATAAAAGTCGATGCCTAGGGTTCAAAAGCCAAATTGAATGAGTGGAACTTAAGGCCGAATTCCATCATTTCACCGACCAAAAGCCGTATCCAAGTTCACATAGGGTTAGAGCCGATATGGATAAGGGTTTTAGGGCCTAAGCCGTATTCATCTTGTACAAAAGCCGATTCCCAACATTCCTTAGCAAAAGCCGAATTGGAGAGTTTTAGTGAAAAGCCGATTCTAAGAGTGTGCATAAGTCGAATCCTAGACTAACACAAAGCCGAATCGGCTTTGATCTTGGTTCCCAAAAATCCGAATTTAGTGAATGGTTTGCAAAGGAAGCCGACATGAAGGTCATACAATGCCAAAAGTCGATGTGTGAAAGAGTGTGTGGGTTACAAAGGCCGAACTCCTTGCTTTCATGCAATAAGCCGAATCGGCTTATTGGTCTTGCAAAAGCCGAATTGGCTTATGGAGAACATAAGGCCGATATCAAGGGATGAAATCCGAATTAGAGTTCATGTGGAGCAAAAGCCGATATGTGGGAGCTTGGTAATGCAAAGGCCGAATCCATGGATGCATAATTCGATTCGGAATAGTCCAGGGGAAGATAAAGCCGAATTGGTTGTGAGAGTAGGAGTAAAAGCCAATATGTGTACAGTATGTGTGTGTAAGGCCGAATTACACACTCATTGTGTGTAGAAATTCGAATCTGTCAAGGTACAAAGCCGAATGGGCTTTTAATCAAGGCTCAAAAGCTGAATTGGGAAACTCATGGGTGGGGATTTCTTGGCCAAAAGCCGATTCCTAGAGGTTAGGATACGGGAAACTTGCTCATCTGGGTTCTGCACCAAGGAGATTGATTGCAGAACCCCGAAGCCTCAATGCATCAATCATTCATACTCTATTCTCACTTATGATTGCATAACTTAATCAAAAATCAACATAAGAACAAGTAATCAACATCAACAAGAAAGATTTGGGTTTACCTCAATCCAAGGAATAGTCAGATGATGTGAGTGATGATGATAGCAGCTTTCTTCCAAAAACACACAGTTCACACACTCTAATTCTTTCCCAAATGAGTAAAAACCCTAATTTACTCCTTAAATATGCTGGACTAAAAGGCCAAGCCCATTAACATCTTAAAACCCAATAAATTATAAGAGTTTCCATTTTGACACAAATGGTCCCTCCTTCCCAAGAACTTTTACAAACTAGATTCAGTTACAGTTAACTACTAACATAAGTTAGTTCTAGGTTATTACATCTATTTTAAATAATTTTATCTAATTAAATTAAATTTATTCATAATTATTAAACCAAGATATTTGATCCGTTTTGGTCAAATAGGCCCCATATCTTTTTCGACCAGTTGATCGAATCCTGACACAAATCACGGGCCGGTTTTTAACGTTCCGACAAGTTTGTTCGGAACATTCGGTTTAATTATTGTTAAAGGCGAATATTTTTTAGAAAATTGATTGTGGTTTATAAAATTGATTTATAGTCTATAAATCTGGAAATTTTATAAAAATCAATTTCAGTTTAAAATATCAGTTTTTGGTTTATAAAACAGTTTGATTTTATAAATCAGTTAAAACCATGGTTTGCGATAAATAAAATAATTTTAACGAATCTAGGTTTGTTTGTTAGTTTATTTTATATTGCTTATTTTTGCTCTATAAAACTTGCGTGGTTGAATAATTTTATACTTGCTTAGTATACATATTAAAATAATTATAGAGATTGCCAATTTAGACCCTTGATCAATTTGAGGAGGCCTGCGTGCCACTTACAACCCCGGTAATATGTAAAATGACCCTTAGGATAGAATTTTCTTCCTGGAGTTCCGTCAAAGATGCCGAGGCCAGTGGGAGCTGCGCGGGAGATTCGAAGCTTTATAGTTTTAGGTCATTTTGGTCCTTTTGGAATTAATTGGCAAATCTATGATTACTTACTTGTTTGTTAAACGGCGTGGTTGTGCTTATTTGGTTTTCCTCGTGATATCATATGCTTAGGTTTTATTTAACTTTTTCAAAATTAAGTTTTTATAAAACCAGTTATGTCACGAGATTGGTTTTAAAATTGAAATCACCTTTCTCAATATTATTTTAAAAGGTAAAATTTTATTTTAAATCCCATACATTTTAAGACTGTTTTTCCTAGTAAAAGGCATGCTTTTAAAACAGTTAGTTTTATTAGCAAATGAGTTTAAAACAGTTAGTTTTAAAAAGGTGTATATGTTTAACAGCTAGTTTTAAACATTAGTTGTTTTCTCAAAACAGTTAGTTTTAAAAACAACAATTGCCTTATAAAACAGTTAGCTTTTTATAGCAATTTTTAAATACTGGAAATTTGAAGTTTTTCAAAAACTTAGTTAAAACCCAGAAAATCATAGATCAGTAGTGCAACCCATTTGGGGACACCTCCGACGTAAGGTACGTGGGCGTTGGAAGTGCTCAAACCTTGAGCGCTCGTGTTCAAACCCCAAGTTGGAGGGGGTGAAAAGACTCTGCGATAATCGGGAGGTACCGGCCAGAGTACATCCTGTCCCAAGTGGTGAGATCTGTTTTGATTCTGTTAAGTTCACCGGGTGGTACCGGGCCAAAAAGCACTTAGAGGGACTAAAACATGTACGGTTTTATCCGATGTCCCGAAAAGATCTAGGAGTCATGTCAGTTAGATATGATTGGTAAAAGTCCTTACCTACCGAAATAGTATAGGGCCTGGTGGGGCGTGAGCAAACCGCACATCAGGACGTATGAAATAAGGATCCTAGCCCAATAATTAATCATTTAAGGGTTTATTGATTTTATTGGAAATTGTTTATTCAAAAATTACAAAAACCAAAGTTTTAATGTGTAGATGGCAAACACAGTTAACAACACCAATAACCTTTCTCTTCGCTCCATCCTAGAAAAGGACAAACTCACCGGTTCGAATTTTCTCGACTGGGAGCGCAATCTCCAGATTGTGCTCAGGCACGAGAGAAAGTGGTATGTCCTGGAAGAACCTCTAGGTGAGGCCCCACCAGCAAATGCCAGTGCGGCAATTAGAAATGCTTATCAAAAGCGTTTAGATGATTTGCTGGATGTTGGCTGCCTGATGCTTGCGACCATGAGCCCAGAACTTCAAACAGGGCTCATGAACACTAATGCTTATGACATGATCCGCCAGCTGAGGGACATGTTCCAAACGCAAGCTCGCACAGAGCGTTATTAGGGCTGTCAATAAATGACCCAACCCGCCAACCCAACCCGAACCCAACCCAATAGTAGCAGGTTGGGTTGAGATTTTCAACCCGTTTAAGTTAATTGGGTCAACCCGCCTAACCCATTTATTTATTGGGTCTGCGTTGGGTTGAGATTTTCAACTTGTTTACAACCCGAACCCAACCCATTTACAACCCAATTTTAACCCATTTACAACCTGGTTTCAACCCACTAGTAACCTGCTCTCAACCCATTTCTAACCTGTTTGTAACCCATTTAACATATTATTTAATTTAATTTTATATTTTAACATAAACTTAAAATAATAAATAATAAGAAAACTAAAAGAAATGATATAACCCTAATTCCCTAAACCTAAAACACTCTCTAGTCCATTCCATTTCCTTATTTCTATATCACTTTCTAGCTTATTTCTTTCCATCTTCAATTTCAAAGTTCAAACTTTGCCAGCGCCACCTCCATCGGAAGAAAATTTAATGGACAGTCGGTAGACTTTGCCTTCCCCACTAGCGACTATTACCAAACATCGACCACGAAACAGTAAGTTACCGAAATCGATTTCACAATCTATATCATAGGTATAAATTTCAGATTGTTGAATTGGGTTTTGAGAAAATTTAAAGTTTAAATTAAATGGGTCAACCGAGGTTCAACCCGCTACCAACCCATCAAACCATAAACAGGTCAACCCTCTACCAACCCATCAACCCATCAGGTTGGGTTGGGTTGAAAATCTCAACCCATTTAACTAAATGGGTTGGGTTGGGTTGGGATTTTCAACCCAATTAATAAATGGGTTGAACCTGAACCCAACCCAACCCGACCTATTTACACCCCTAAGCGTTATGATGCCACGAGGGCTCTAAACGCGTGCAAAATGGCCAAGGGGACCTCTGTCAGTGACCACGTCATGAAAATGAAGGGCTACTTGACCACCTAGAGAGGTTAGGTCACCTAGTTCTGTTGCAGTTGGCAACGGATATTATACTCAACTCATTATCTGACGATTACAAGCAGTTTGTGATTAATTTTAACATGAACAACATGGAGAAGAGCATAGCTGAACTGCACTCCATGTTAAAAACTGCTGAGTTGAGTATGGGGACGGGGACCAAGACCAAAGATGTTCTGATGGTCAAGGATGGTGGAGTGAAGAAGAAGAGAGGGCAAAGGAACACTGGAAAGGGCAAGGGCCAGGTTCAGGCTAGCCAGAGTGTACCGAAGGTTGCTGACAATGGAAACAGCAAGGGCAAAGGGAAGGGCAAGAAAGTTAAAGTCAACAAGGCAAGGACCGAGAATCGATGCTTCAGGTGTCATGAGGTCGGTCATTGGAGACAGAACTTCCCGAAGCGTCATGAAACAGGTATGAACACCTCGGATATTTTGTGAATGCTTCATTTTATCATTACTACTTGTTATTCTACAAGTTAACTGACACCTAGTGCAAATTTTGATTGCAGGAGGTCAGGAGAAATGATAAGCCCGGGTTGCAAGGATCAGACGAATTTTATATTAGATATTATCAAGACATTTTAAACTTTTGAGTTATTTTAAAACATTTTTTTATGGATATTTTGGAGATATTATTTGGTATTAAAATTTATAGATATTTATTATTTTTAAATATTAATCGTCTTGATTCATATGTCTATATTGTTTCGAACCTGATTAAGTCTAGATGAGACTTGATTCAATTTGTTGATCCCAAACATTGTCTGTCACACTAACTAATACACTTCAAAAAAAATTCGAAGTAATATATGAAAACTGTCAAAAACACACGAAGTACTATAGGAATGTGTTTTTGGAATAAAACATTTGTGAGTAATATAATTATGAATGGTACATTATAGTCAAAGTTCAAATTACTCATATGTTTTATAAGGAATTTAGGATGTTGTCACAGGTGACGTTGATAACATCAGTATTTAAAAAACTAGAAAATTTCAAGTTTTGTAATCGGGATCTAATAAGATTCAGTTAAGTTTTATAAATAGTAAAATTCATGTATTAAACATATTACTTTAAATAAAATTGACTAAATAGTCAAGTTTTGACCAAGTCAATGAAGCATTAATTTTAAGTAATAGTCAGTTTTCATATAGGTCAGTGGGAGCCCGATTTATTCTCTACCTAAGCTCTTGGTAAAGAATAGAAGATATATTACTGACTTACGGTTTTAGGAATTCCTAATCCAGAGAGGATAAGAATTCATGTGAAATATGATCTATTCTTTTAAGTTATAAAGGTAAGATCAAAGTTTCGAAACAACAAAAGTCAAAGTTTTGACTTTAAGAAAATCAATAATTATATGTGTTGTAATAGAGATTTTGTAATATCTATTAGACCATCATGTATTGTAGAACACTAGAATAAATTTCTTAGAATCTACCAGTTTGGTAAATGGAAATATTTGTTAGATTTCAGGTAGAAATCTTCATCTACACAGCAACTAAGGAAAGTTGCAGATTTATCTTTACATGTTCAGGGAAACTTGGAGTTATTCCAGTATCTCCAAGATTTTGGGAATATGATAAAGAAAAGTCTAGATTTTGTTTAAAGTGTTTGCAAAACAAAAACTAGCAGAACCAAGTTAAAATCACTAATTTAAACTTGTGTTGTTTTTGGTTGTTTCGTTGATTAGTATGGTAAGCAACTAATCAAAGGGTTTAAATTGAAGAAAGGTAATACTTCATTTAAATCAGAAAAGTACACATTGAATAGACAATATAAAAGCAACTTTGAAAGTATTATTAATTTTGTAATTAATTACAGAGTGTAATATGGACTATACAAAATTAATTTCACTATTTACTTTTATAGTTTTGCATGTTTTGATCCGGGAATAAAACTAGTATAAGTTTTATTTGAAATCTATCCGTGACAACTTATCCAGGTGGGAACCTGATAGGGTTTTAAAGTCATCGTGAGTTTTTGGGTAGTTATAATCAGAGTGTTGAATAACAGCTACAAGCGATGTAGACCAAAAACTGTACGAATATTCGATAGAGTAGCGAATATTGGATGTGATCCGCTGGTTGAGATTACTTCGTGGATTCTCTCATAAGTAAATCTCACAGTAGGTTGTCCTAAATACCCGAGGTATCTGGTTTGGAATCACGGGGACTACTGGATACTTAGAGCGTCCTAACATCACGCCGTAACTCGGTGGTCATACGGGGCGTAACTAGATTCAGCGGAAGTCGTGGTGGCAAATGCAGATATGCAAGATGGGATTTGCACCTCTTCTATGAAGAGAGATATTTCCGGGCCCCTTGACTGACTGAAAGAACTGATGAAGTGCATGGCCATGCCCAAACGAACTGATTTGTTCTTTGTCGTTTACCTATCAGTTAGAAGTCGGATAGTCAAGAAACATAATATTGAGTATTCTGAGTTGACTTTATCCATGCTCATACTCAAAATTGAAATATCATGTTGCAAAAGGAAAAGCCTAGTTATACCCAATTTATGTACAGTTGCTTCATAAATGTTGTATCCTTAAAAGGATGATTGTATCCTCTGCCTGGGGTATAAGAGTTCTTGTAACCTGGTTAGCCTAAGTGCCTGTCTAGGGGACTCCTTAGGTCCGTGTAGTCAAGCCGGTATTGCCAACTTGCACAAGTGGGAGTCTGTTAGTAATTATGTGCAAGAATTGACAAACCAAAGATTACAAATCCAATGTTATAAGACACTCGAGGGTCACACTTGTGAGGACCTGTAAAACGAACAAGTAAAATAACTCCAGTATAGAGAGGTTAGATTTATAATAGTCAATTATAAATCTATTGGGTGTTTTCTGTAAGAAACTCCAAAGTTAAAGGTTTCTATTATTAATTAAAAGGGATTATATATTTATTAGTTAAATAAATATATAACTGGTTTAATTAATTAGTTTATATATATTTGTTAATTAAAATAAATATATATAATAATAGTAATTATCCTGACTAATATATATTAGTTAATATATATGGAATTAATCTTTCTTGGTGGAAAAGAAAGGGTTTTATTTATGGATAATTATTGAAAAAAGAAACTGAATATGATACATATACTGTTTGTTCAAATATAAATATTCAGTTATGATTAATCCTTTTTCATTCATTCATTATTCACACCAAAAGAAACCGAAAATCTTTTTCTCTCTTCCTCTTGGTCGACGCCAACCACCAAACCGAAACCAATTCGGGTTTCATTCGGGAGCTCGGAGTTTGATCGGCTAGAAGATCCGTTCGTAGGATTCATCACAGGTGGATCAATCTCGAGCAATTCAAGTAATATTCTTAACCTTAATATATGTATGATTTTAGATAAACAATAACGATTAGTGTGCTTTCGGGTTTTTACACTTGTTTGCTTCCGCTGATCAAACCAGTTTGGTTTGATGTTTAGATCAACAGTTTGTTTTTCTTGAACCGTGACTCGAACCGGTTGGTTTGAGGTCTCACAAAAACCCAACATTATTAGGCAGTAGTGGTAGTGGTGGACTAGTGGTGGTGGTTTGGAGATGGTGGGTGTGGTGGTGGTGGTGGTGGTGGATCGGATGTGGTAGTGGGTTGGAGATATTGGTTGTGGTGGTGGTGGTTGTGGTGGTGGTGGTAGACTAATGGTGGTGGTTGTGGTGGTGATGGACTAGTGGTGGTGGTTTGGAGATGGTGGCTGTGGTGGTGGTGGTTGTGGATGTGGCGGTGGTTTGGAGATGGTGGTGGTGGTGGTGGTGGTGGTTTGGAGATGGTGCACATGTTTTCACCGGGTGGAGGAGGGAGGTGGCGGCGGTGTACATGTGTTCACCGGGTGGAGGAGGAGGAAGGAGGCGGCGGTGCACATGTGTTCACCGGGTGAAGGAGGATGGAGGCGGCGGTTGCATGTGTGTTCATCGGGTAGAGGGAGGTGGCGGCGGTGCACATGTGTTCACCGGGTGGAGGAGGAAGGAGGCGGCGGGTGCACATGTGTTCATCGGGTGGAGGAGGATGGAGGTGGCTTTCCCAAGATACCCCTATGCACGTGTGTTTGCTGTATTTTTTTAATTATGAATTATTAAAAATTCCCTAATTATAAGGATTTAATCTTGACCCTAGATTTAGATTATTAAGGGTTGTGATGGGTTAACTAAGTTAACACACTATTTGTGGTTAACAACGGAACTTAAGCCTATATATATTATACCTCTATACATATATAATATTATACTATATATATACATATATATATTATGAGTGTTAATCAAATAAAAACCATTTTATTAGTGAAAACCCGTGAAAACCAACAAAAAATATTTTTTTTTACGATTTTTTAAATCAAATACTATGGTATTAACTATTGTTACACATACATTTTTTTCATAATGTAAGTATCATCCATGAAAAAATAAAATTTTTATTCATATTATGAATCGAAAATATACAACATTTTTATTCATATTATGAAACAAATTCATGAATGATACTCACCTTATGAAAAAAAATATATACGTGAAACAATATATCAATTCTAATATTTGATGGAAAAAAATCGAAAAAAAAATTATATTCTAGTCGGGTTACGGATTTTCACTAATAAAATAGTTTTTACAGGATTTAACCTCTATATATTATAATTTATATATAACCTATATATAATATTTAATATTTAATATTATATATATACATATATATTATATAGTATATATTAAATATTATTATAAATTATATATATAATATGATAATATATATAATATACATATATGTATATATTTAATATATATATATATATATCAATATTTAATTTATATATTATAATATATATGTATACTATATATTTTTAGTAAATTTACGAAGACTTGATTTAGATATTGAAGATATAAAGCAAAGGTTAAAACAATGTTATACAGAGAACCCATTACAATTTTGGGATAAAAACCAAATTACAGCCAAACTAGAAATGAAAGATAAAGAAAAAGAAATCAGGGTTAAACCAATGAGATATAACCCTGAAGATCAAAAAGAATTCATGATACAAACTAAAGAATTATTAGGTCTTAAACTAATAAGGATAAGTCATAGTCCTCATAGTTCACCTGCATTTATGGTAAGAAAACATTCAGAGATAGCTAGAGGAAAAGCTAGAATGGTAATAAATTATAAAAAATTAAATGATAACACTGTATTTGATGGATACTTTTTACCTCATATAGAAAGTTTAATAAATTGGACTACTGATAAAAAGATATTTTCAAAATTTGATTGCAAAAGTGGATTTTGACAAATAAAAATGCATCCTGACAGTATATTATAGACATCCTTTTCCACACCTCAGGGTCAATATGAATGGCTTGTAATGCCATTTGGATTAAAAAATGCCCCTCAAATATTTCAAAGGAAAATGGATAGTATTTTTAAAGATTATGATTTTATTTTTGTATATGTTGATGATGTTTTAATATTATCTGATAATATAGAATCACATTTAAAACATCTTGATATATTTATAGAATTATGTATAAAAAATGGATTAGCTTTATCTGAAAAGAAAACTAAGCTAATACAGCAACAAATAGATTTTTTAGGAATGAAGATTGACGGTAAAGGAATAGAACTCCAAAGTCACATTTTAGAAAAAATTAATTCATTTCCTGATAAATTAATAGATAAAAAACAAGTACAAAGTTTTTTAGGAATACTAAATTATGCGTCAGATTTTATTAAAAACTTGGCTCTTTTAAGAAAACCTTTTCAAGATTTACTTAAGAAAAATAAAGTATTTAGTTTTGATAAAAGCTTGGAGAATCAAGTAAAAAAGATAAAAGAATATTGTAAAATATTACCCAAGCTACAATTACCAAAAGATAATGATGATCTAATTCTTGAAACAGATGCTTCTGAAAACTACTGGAGTGGAGTCCTTAAGAAAATAGATTATAATTCAGAACATGAAAAAATTGGAGAAAGCATTTGTAGATATTGTTCGGGTACATTTACAGACACCCAGACTAGATATCATATAAACGAAAAAGAATTATTAGCAGTAGTAAAAAGTTGCCAAAAGCTTTTTTACTTTTTACTACCAAAAAAGTTTTTATTAAGAACAGATAATACCCAGGTAAAAGCTTTCATTAAGAATAACCTACCTTCTAAACCCGAGTATAAAAGATTGGCAAACCCTATTGTCTGAATATAATTTTGATATAGAAATTATTAAATCTGATAAAAATGTCTTAGCAGATTTCTTGACGAGAGATGGCAAAGATGATTGAGGAAGTCAACAATCTCCTCATCTTAATGGACCAAGAGATAGAGACAATTAAAGATATTGTCTCAGATATACTCGATATCGCCAATTTACCAGGCAATAATTTACAGGTTCAAGATTTGCTGGTAAGAGCAATCCATATAATAAAAAATGGGATAGATCATTATAAATCAGATAGTGTAAAAATAAAAGCTTTACTAAAAGATAATTCTGATAAAATTTAAGTTGTTTCTTCTTCTTCTGAAGAACAAATGTTTGATCAATCCCTTGAGAAAGATAGTCAAAAGACAACAGAAGATCCTTTGTCTTTTAGACCTCATTCAGAAAAAACGATTTCCAAAGGAAGTCTGAGTTTTAAAAAAAAGAAAATACTTTTAGATATTCCTATCCAACAAAGTTATGTTGAAACTCAAACTTCCAATATGAGAGATTTATATAATCTCTCAAGGACAGATTCAAGATATGTAGATTTTTCTGGAATTTATCCCAGGATTAATTATCTACAAGGATCATCTCCCCAAGAGATTAGACATTGGTACGATTTTGGTGCCATAAACTCGATATATCTTACTTCACCAGATTTTCCAGAAATTTCTGAATTACCACACTGGATATTGTTAGGAGTTAAAGATTGTTATCTCAATAACCCAACTATTACTCCTAAAGATACATTGGTCCTAAAATTTTTATCTTCAGGACCTGATTTTTATGAAGAAAATCGATATCCGGCTTTTCATTTTATACAATTAGCAAAATCTGAAGCCTTTTCCATTTCGATTACCAACAAAAAGACAAGTTTTCAAAAATATTGTGAAAATGATATTCACTATAGAAGAGCCCTTGGGATGAGAATAATCCTACAAGGGATGGAAGCTGGTTTCAAAAAAGGATTTCGTACTTATGGTGGCAATAAGATATACTCTTCTGTCATGATTTTGTTGGGTTTTTGTGGGTATCCTCGGATCAAACTGACTTGAGGATTAATACAGATTTAACAAACCTCGCTGGTTCGATAAATCACATAGGTTTAAAACAAACTGTTAAAACCCACGCGATCAGAAACTCGCTGTTTCCGATCTAATCATGCGGAAGCGATAAAAGCTAAAAACCCTTAAAGCCAATCGATCTTTTAATCGTTCTAGTTTAATCCTAATAGATTGGATTAAGTCAATTTACCTGGATTGCTTGACGATAGTCCACCGGTGATCGACCAACGAACGTCCTTCTAGTTGAACTGTATGAAACCCGACCAACAAAACTGAAATTCGACGGGAGGGGAGGGGAGGTCGGCGCCGATGGAGAGAGAGGGAGAGGGAGGAAACTGAAAAACTGATTTTTTGCTTAAAGCTTAGATTTTTCCTTAACCCATAAGCCTTATTTATATGGAGGAAAAATACAGTTTGTATAAGATTCAGTTTCCTATTTATAATTATCTCTAATCCTTTTCTTTTTAATTAGCTGGAAAAGAATTTGCATACGATAATTATAATTTATATATTTATCTAATATATATAAAATCTTATTAATTAACTATTATATATTTATTTATCTAATAAATATATAATATCCTAATTAATTAATAACCCTCCAACTTTGGTAATTCTGACTGTAATTACCCAGTTGATTTATAATGCACTATTATAAATCCTAACTCTCCATTTCTGGGTTTCATCTAACTTGTTCGACTTATAGGTCCTCACAGGTGTGACCCTCAAGTGTCTTGTAACATTGGATGTGTAATCACTTGGTTTGTCAACTCTGCACATAATTCCTAACAGATTTCTCCTACTAAAATTACACCAAGAGCAGCAGAGAATTATCTAAGGACAAAGATTGATTTATTGGACAAAGGGGTTATAAAATCTAGCCCACAGGCCCAGCATCGGATATGTCAATACAGAGGACATACTAGAGAAAGATGTTCTTCATGTTCTCCTAGCAAAGATAAAGAGACAGATGAAGGTACAAGTGCTGATTTAGCTTCCGATAATGAATAAGATGGATTAGTGAAAGAAATGTATTTTCCAAAATAAGATACAAAAAAGACAAAAAAGATGAAAAGTGATTTCTCTCATGATACGTGTCTTCCCATGCCATGCAAAAGAAGACAAAATGGAGGAAGTTCCAAAGGTCTAAAGCATTTCCAAGAAAGATAAATGGACAAGTTCCAAGATTCAAGTTTCAAGAGGATGAGGGATGTCAATCCATCAGGGAAAAAGGAGAAGAAGATGTAGCTATAAATAGGGGATAGGAGATGGAAGGAAGATCATCGATCCTACCTTTCACTTTGTAAAATTTTGTATGATGAAAACCATGAAATAAAATTCCCTTTCTTTTCCTTATATTGCCTAAGTCATCTTTACTTTTATTTTTATTTCTTTATTACATAATTAAAACCTCCAACCAAAATCCATACTTCTCTTCTATACACCTAAAGTAGGAAACGAAACTAGGTTGTGCTCAGTGCTGCTGAAGGAGCTACAGAGAAGTTACCTGACAGGTTGGGGCTGGAACACCCATTGAAAGTCTCGTGGCATAACCCGGTGATACTTCGGTCAAAGAGGAAGATAGGTACGGAAGCATGGTGGACCCTTTATTTATGTAGTTTTGAAATAAAATTAACTGTTAAATGTTCTTAGTTGTATAAGGAAAAACTTTTAAAAAATAAACCTTTTATAAAATACAGATTTTAAATAAATATTTTGATCAATGGTTCTAACAATAATGTTAACAATAACAATACCTGATAATATTTTAGATAATGTTAGCCTATGTTTTGATGGAGTTATTTTACTATTTTTGGAAGATTCATTGATTAACGCTTTATTAGATATGATTTTGTTTTATTTACACGGTTTTTTGGACCACTCTGAAATTGGTATCAGAGCCACCCAGATTTCGACTGAGGGAGGTGTAGAAAGAGTTATAAATTTTACACGAACCTTAGTACTTTCGATAAATTTATTTACAGATGAATTCAATATTACTAATAACTTAATTAGTCACGATGATTATGAAGATGATTTTGAAAACTATATCTCTGATGAAGATTTTACATATGATCGATATGAGTTTAGAAATTTTGATCATATAGTAGATGATTCAGATTGGGGATATAATTCATCTTTATGGATAAGTGTAAATTTAAACATTTAAAAGAAGATGATCACCCTTTAAAATTAGATAAAGATTTAATAGAAATACAAAAAACTATTATTTATTATGGAGAAAAGATACTTTTAGAACTAAATAAACTAGAAGTTTTGATAAAAACAAATAATCAAAGTAAAGAGAAAAATTATTCAGGTAATAATAATAAAGACCAATTGATAAACCAATTACTTAATTTAAAAATACCAAAAGGATATGGTAAAGGTTAAAAATGAAACATTCTGATTCTGATATAGAAAGTGAGATACAAGAAGATATTGATAATTTAGTCACACAAATAGGAGGAATGGATATTAGTGAGAATTTTATAAATATAAAACCAAAAACAAAACCGGAAAATTGGATACCTAATGTTAGTGACATGCCTAGCTCTAGTAAACAGATTCCTATAAGAAAAGAATTTAATAAACCCGTTCAAGGATATGCAGCTGTTATGTCTACTATAAGGAAAGATGAAAGCTATAAACCTTACGAAAGAATGAGAAATGAACCGATTAATCCATTTGGAATATATTTAGATTTAGATTGTATAAATAATATAGAAGAAGCAATAGATAAATGGGAAACAGCTCTCAGAATAGCAATCCAAGTAAACAAAATGGAAATTAATACTATAAGAGGATTTTTAGAAAGAACATTATTAAATAGTGTCTTAAGATATTGGCAAAATTTAGATCCAAGTGTTAAAGAAGCTATATTTGATACAGATAATGAGGCAGCCAACATAGTAACTCGATCAGTAGAAGCCTTTAGAATTGAATTTTGTGGTGAAGGAAACTTTCAAAAAGATTCTTCCACTGTTAAAAAATATTCTACAGCTCTGTTAAGATTACAATTATGTGATATGTGTGAAATTGATAGATATATATATATATATATGTGTTTTTCAAGATTATTATTATCATATTTATAACCAAGTACCAGATACATATAGTTATTTACCCTTGTTTTTTGCTAAGATACCCGACCCTTGGGGGCAAAAACTAATAAGTACCTATGATCCAGGATATACAGATTCTTTGGGAAAAAGAATAACCCATGTTAGAGATAAGCTAAGCGAATGGTATGGAGATGCTATTTTAGCTAAAATGACAAAAGGATTAAAAAGAAGAATATCTTTATGTTGTGATAAACCAAAAATGCCTTTGATGATAGGATGTGATAGTTCTTATTACTATGGAAAGATAAAAAGTAAATATAAAAAGAGAAATCAATATAAAAAGAGATATTTTAAAAAGAGAAAAACAAAATATTATAAGAAAAAAGGATATAATAAAACTGATAAGCCTACCTTTAGAAGAAAACAAAAGCCGAAAGAATGTAGATGCTATTATTGCAAAGAAATAGGACATTATGCTAATAGATGTCCCAAAAAATTCAATAGAAATACTAAAAAGTTTGAAATAGATGAAGACATTGAAAAAATGATAAATGATGGAGATTTTATTCAAATTAATGATTTTCAAGATATAGATTCTGATGAAAGTATATTTATATTAACAGATACAGAATATACTTCTTCTGAAAATGAATAAATCAGATATTGCTTCCACAAGTTCTTCTAATCCAGTAATAGATTATCAAGACGAACAAAAAGGAGAATATATATACATAAAATTTTGATAGATAAGAAAAAGTTGAAACAAATACAACGTGAACATTTTTCGTTATCTAATTATTCCGGATTTAAAATAAACGCTTTACAGAAGTTAGGGATAAAACCCAGAAATCACCATTTATTTCATGGATTAAATATCCAAGAAAGAACTTTAGATATAGATATGACTAGTAATAAGGTAATGATACCTTTATTATCTAAAAAAGATATACAAAATAAGCTAAGTAAAATAAAACTGGAAATTAGAGATACTTTAGGATGGGTACATATAGGAGCAATACAGATAATTATAAAATCTACCTTTAAAGAAGGAATAGATGCCCCTATTGAATTAGCCATAATGGATAATAGAATAAGAAATAGAGAAGAAGCCTGTTTAGGCATATTAAAAGGAAATTTGCAATATGGAAAACTAAAATTTAATATTTATCCAAGAATTTCCTACCATATACAAGATAAAGATTTTGATAAAACTTTAAGTTTACTACAAGACTTTAAAAGAAGAGATTTCTTTAAAGCACAAAATAGACCATATTCGATAACCTATGCTATTTCTTATGCCATATCTAATACTCATCATTCAGATTGTTTTAGTATAAAAAATACAATAGATTTTCCCTTATTATTTAATGAAGTATGTCAAGTACAAATACCCAACCTACCAAAGATAGAAGAAATAGAATCTAGACCTATGAACTGAGATCTCCAAGATAAACCTTTATTAACATCGTACTATGCTAACCCAAGATTATCTTTCTCAAATACAGGAGTAAGCAATTACTCTTTAAGAAGATTATCATATTCTGAAAGATTTAATCCTATAACAATACCTCGAGAAGATAATCTAAAACACTATAAAATTATTGGTGAATATTTTGATGGAACAAAGTTCTCTCCGATAAATATATTAATAGATACAGGAGCGAATGGAAATTTTATAAATTATAAATTGTGTAAACAATTACCAAAACACATATTAGATGAGCCACATCAATATATAAGCTCTATTGGAGAACCTCATGATATAAGTGAAGCAGTAGAAACTGTACTAAGATTTGGACAAGAAATAATCCCTTTAAGATTATTAATAGAAGAGAACAATGAAAACGATACTTTAGAAATTATTTTAGGGTTAACCTTTTTAGAAAATGTTACACCTTATCAAATAACTTCTTATGGATTAAAAGTAACATATAATGGAAAAATGATATATATACCAAAATGACGAGTCCTTATACTATATATATTCCTGTAGGAATTACTTATAAAGATTATAAAGCAGAATATTTTGCTGCTTATATAGACTGTGGTGCAGGGATATGTATATGTAAACCAGATTGTTATCCTAAAGAATACCATCAAGATTTAAGGCTTCATAGAGGAAGAGGAATATCCAAAGATATAATTACTTTAGATAAAGGAATCCCAGAACCTATAATATTAATAGGATCATTTATGATTAAATGTCCACCTTTTTACTTCTATGATACAGGTTCAGATATCTTATTAGGTAGTAACTTTCTACAAAGATTTAATAAAGTAACCTTTGATATAATTGCTTATAAAATTATATTTAAAACACCATGTCATCACCTAATAGTGATAAATAGATTAAAAACATCATATGCTAAAAATTTGCCTATTCTCTTTAAAAAGCGCACAGCCCAACGTGGTGATATAGGATACACTTCAAAACCGATTTTTTCCAAAGGAATACCATTATTAACATATCAATCAAACGAAAACGTCTTAGATTATCAAGTAAATTTACGAAGACTTGATTTAGATATTGAAGATATAAAGCAAAGGTTAAAACAATGTTATACAGGGAACCCATTACAATTTTGGGATAAAAACCAAATTACAGCCAAGCTAGAAATGAAAGATAAAGAAAAAGAAATCAGGGTTAAACCAATGAGATATAACCCTGAAGATCAGAAAGAATTCATGATACAAACTAAAGAATTATTAGATCTTAAACTAATAAGGATAAGTCATAGTCCTCATAGTTCACCTGCATTTATGGTAAGAAAACATTCAGAGATAGCTAGAGGAAAAGCTAGAATGGTAATAAATTATAAAAAATTAAATGATAACACTATATATGATGGATACTTTTTACCTCATAAAGAAAGTTTAATAAATTGGACTAGTGATAAAAAGATATTTTCAAAATTTGATTGCAAAAGTGGATCAGGAGCTTTCTTGGACATGCTGGATTTTATAGAAGATTCATAAAGGATTTTTCCAAAATCTCAAAACCTTTATGTCTTTTATTACAGCATGATCAGAAATTTTATTTTGATAAAGAATGTAGAAATGCATTCCTCACTTTAAAGAAAGCTCTGATAACTGCACCAATAGTTGTTGCTCCTGACTGGAACAAACCTTTTGAAATCATGTGTGATGCAAGTGATTATGCTGTTGGAGCTGTCCTAGGTCAAAGGAATGAAAAGATGTTCCATTCAATCTATTATGCAAGTAAGACATTGAATGAAACTCAAACAAACTACACAACAACAGAAAAAGAATTATTAGCTGTGGTTTTTGCATTTGAAAAGTTTAGGTCATATTTAATTGGAACGAAGATAATTGTACACACAGATCACGCTGCAATAAAATACCTAATTTCAAAGAAAGATGCAAAACCTAGGTTAATAAGATGGTTCTGTTATTGCAAGAGTTTGACCTAGAAATTGTGGACAGAAAAGGAATTGAGAACCAGGTAGCTGATCACTTATCCCGATTGGAACAATTTAAAAAAGAACAAAAAGAGGGAGACATTATTGAAACTTTTCCTGATGAAAAGATTTTGGCAGTTGAACATAGATTACCTTGGTTTGCTGATATGGCAAATTTTCTGGCTGGTGGAATAAAACCTAAAAACCTAACCAACCACATGCTCAAAAAGTTCCTCCATGATTCGAAATTCTATTTTTGGGATGATCCTTTTTTATTCAAAATTGGAACTGACCAAATTTTAAGGAGATGTGTCCCAGAAGGAGATGTGGCAGCTATTTTGGAGCTGTGCCACAAAGCTCCTTATGGAGGACATTTTAGAGGTCAAAGAACAGCAGCTAAAGTTTTACAGTCTGGTTTTTACTGGCCCACTCTCTTCAAAGATTCCCATAATTTTTGTCAAAGGTGTAACGAGTGTCAAAGGACTGGATCCATTTCTCAGAAAAATGAAATGCCTTTGAATGGGATCTTGGAAGTAGAATTGTTTGATGTTTGGGGAATAGACTTTATGAGTCCTTTTCCATCATCAAACAATTGCCAGTACATTCTAGTGGCTGTAGACTATGTTTCAAAGTGGGTTGAAGCAGTAGCTTGTGCTTCAAATGATGCAAAAACTGTGGTTAAGTTTTTACAGAAAAACATTTTTACAAGGTTTGGTACCCCAAGAGCACTGATCAGTGACGAGGGTACTCACTTTGTAAATCATATGTTAAAAGGTGTTTTAAACAAATACAATATTAACCATAGGATTGCTACTGCTTATCACCCACAGACAAACGGGCTGGCTGAACTGTCAAACAGAGAAATCAAAGGGATTCTTGAAAAGGTGGTAAAACCAAGTAGAAAAGACTGGGCTTTCAAATTAGATGATGCTTTATGGGCTTACCCAACTGCTTTTAAAACACCCATTGGTATGTCTCCATATAAGCTTGTTTTTGGAAAAGCTTGCCACCTCCCTTTGGAACTCGAGCACAAAGCCTTTACCTCAATTTGTACAAAAACAAAGAAGGGTTGGTTGACAAGGGTTTTGATGACACAAGTGCGGTTGTAGCTAAACACAAATGGGAACGGTTGATCAAGGTACGTCCTCTATACAACCTCACAATGATCCAAGAATGCTATGCCGAAATCCAAAGCACACGTGACTTGGAAATAACTATTCGGGGAATCAAAGTGACGATCGATGCCGAGACTATTAATAGTCTCTTTGGCCTTAAGGCCCCTCGCGTTGACATGTTTAATGCACTTTTCCCCAATATCAGCGAAGCAAAAATGGATAAAATACGCGATTTGGTAGGCAAACCGGGGACTGATTGGGAACGCCACAAAAACTTTTGACTTAGAACCTTCCGGTCGTGCAATTTGAACCCAAACGCCAATGTTTGGGTCACTTGGGTTCTAAAGTCTTTGAGTCCCTCATCGCATGAGAGTTCGTTGACCGCCGAAAAAATGATACTTCTATATTGTGTAATGGCGAAGAAAAAGTTTAATGTAGGGAGTGCCATTGTCAAATGGATATTGTATTGTGTGACTCAATCACAAGGAAAAATGTATTTCCCTACATTACTTCACCTTTTATTGCTTAGAGCAGGGGTACCTCAATATAAGAGCGATGATTTCGAAAAAGTTGGGACGGACAGGTGGATTATTGACACAAAATCTGTGTCAAGGCTGAGGAAGGAAAAGGGGACAGCGGGGGATGTCGCTGGAATGGTGCAGGACCTGTTGACCCAGGGGTCAACCATAATTGATACGATGGTGGAACAGGGTATAAATTTCGACGCGAAGTTGGAGGCGCTTAAAGGAGAGGTGACAGCAAAGATTGAGGAGGGACACAACCGTTTGATAGAAGTTGTGAAGCAAATGAAGGCAGAAACTGAGGGAGAAGCAAAGAAGAAAGCAAAGCGGCTGTGGGTGAAGTTGAAGGCAGCAAAGGCTGCCGTGAAGAACAGCCGAAAGAAGATCGCGGAATTGAAAGCCAAGTGCAGCAGGCTGGAGGCAGAGGCTGCAGCAGTGAGGACCGGACAGCCCACACCTACTCATTCGGAGTAGGGCAGGTCCATTTCGCTCTTTTAAATTTTCATGCATTTAGTGTTAGTATGTTTGGGATATATCTTACTTAACTTTGTACTTTTGCGTAGGTTTGTTGTGTCTTATAGTTTTTAGGTTTGTTGCATTTTCAAATTTCATAGGTTTATTTTTCTTATATGATCACACACTACATACTTGGATACATGATAGATTCATAGCCACAATAATTTTCATGCGTTGGAAATATCTCGTGAGAAGTGTTCATGTTATTTGCTTTATAAACACAGAAATCACTCCCACATTTGGATCATGCAGTTGGTTAGAACTTTTCTTTATCACCTCATATTGCCTCTCGCACCTTAAACACACTTATATATTTCCCTCCAATGAGGACATTGTCAGATACAAATTTGGGGATGGGAGGTGCATCAAGGCTACAACAATACACTCATATGGAGCATAGCTCTAAATTTTTAGCCTTGTCATTTCAAAAGATGCACGAATGCACGAAAAGTCTCATAGAGGCTAGTTGCATAAATTCAAATGAAAAGAAGTTGCACAAAATGTTCCGTAGGAGCAAAGTGCACAAAAGCATTCGTTGAGAAAAAAAAAAGGCATGGAGAGAAAAGAATAGCCAAAGAGAGAACCCACATAAACCAAGTTGCTAATTTTTGTGTGGAGTTGGAGAAAAGAAAGGATTTTGCTAAGCTTATAAGTCATACACTTCTCTACGTTAGGATATTTCTCAAATGAAATTTATGAAGGGCTATGAATTTTTGAGTGGACCAAATGGCATGAGGTGTGTGCGCTTATCGCAGCGGTCATATAAGCTTTTAATTGAGTCATTTTCTGTTTGTCTTTTTCATTGCTTGGGGACAAGCAATAATTCAAATTTGGGGATGTGATACGCGTTGCGTATTTGTATAAAATGCCCTTTATTTTACGTCATTTTAGCATAGATTTTTATGTTTATCCCACAACTTGAGTCAGTTTAGTGTCTTATTTTCAGTTTGTTCAATGCAGGAGGGTAAGGAGCGTTTTACCTATTTATTAGCTTATATTTGTAGACTTATATATGTCTTTCTTTTGGAACAGATGCCAATGTTGTTTGAATGCTATAGCATCAGAGACTGGATAGCTTGTGGAGACGAAGTTTTTCGGATAAAAAAAGCATGCAAGGATCAGATGACAATCCGATTTTTTTTTGGGATCTTAATGGCTAAAACCAGTCTTTATTTTGTACAAACATTGGCATTAATGTAGCCCCCAATCCTTTTGAACCACCATGACTTTTGTGTACTAAAGAATGGTGTAGTGTAGTACATTTTGACTTGGGTGCCATATTTACTAGTGATGAATAGCTTAAGTTTTTGTTCTTTTGCTACCTCCTTGGGTATAAAAGGAGGTAGTGGGTTAGCTTTGGAGATCATCTTTTATCATCTATCATCATATCACTTATATAACAAGTAGTTTTTTTTTTTTGGAAAACAGTCTCTCAATTATTTACAAGTCTTGCAATTTACATTTATTATTGCATTTTACTTCAAGTCATTTACATTCAAGTCATTTACTTTTAAGCCATTTACATTATAGCAATTTACTTTCCGCAATTTACTTTCCGCTCTTTAATTACCGCAATTTACTTTACGTCATTTATTTATTGTCATTTACTTTACGCAATTTACTTTCCGCAATTTACTTATTGTAATTTCATTTCAAGTAATGAGTAGCTAATTTCATTAGCTTGGGTGTGAGACCATAAAAGTGGGTTTTTAATCAAAGGAAGGTGGACGTTGTTTCTCAATAACAACGTTCCACCATTTCATTCCAAGTTTTATAAAAAGCTCTAAAACACTTCTTGACGACATGATCACTTGAAAAGTGTTAAAGTGCCGATGGATTCAGACATGAACCATTTGATTGCACGTCATGGCGAATGATATGGGAAGTATTCTAGACATAGATGCTAACTTTGTTATTTCAAAATGAAAAATCTCGACGAGTTGGACACTAGTCAAGGTGTTAAAGTGTAGTGGTTTAGATATAAGCTGCTTAAACAATCCAACTTGAATGATATGGGAATCGGCCCGATAGGGTGATTTTAAACAAAGACATTTGTTTGTCCATATATTTTGAAAGCATCATTTGTCACCAATCACTAGTTCTGATATCACACAGACATGTGGGGTAAAAGCTAAATAATGGTACAATGATGAGAATCCGACAGGATCCTTTCAAAATAGATGGTGAAACAAGTTGTTGATAAACTAATGCTATAGCATTGCTGTAGCATTTGCCCACTAGAATTTGATTTGAAAACCTACTCAAAAGTCTTACACCCTTGCTTCCTTTATTATCTGTTACGTTACCATTCACCTAATCAATCAATCATTTCTTCAAAATCGCCATCTGAAGTCATTTCTTTCAGTTACTCCAAAAACATTACTTTTACTACTGATCTCTGAGGACGATACTCGGTATTTTATCACCGTATTACTTGAAAGGCGATGTTGTGTCTCATTGTATACTTGCTTTGAGATACAACAATTTTAATCTGAAAGTGTGAACAAAATAGCTCATCAAATATCATGTTACAAAAACTGCGTATTATACCAAGGCGTGCCTTAGACGTAACATGGTATGAAACACAAGTCTTAAGCGTGCAATAACGATATTATGGCGAGCTTTTTTGTACATTGGTTAGGATCAGTAGATTATATTAAAAAATAATTAATAAACAGGTAGAGGCACAAGATTCGAACTCGATTGATCTTGCGAACAAGTGATCCGGGCCCCGAGTTCGAATCCACTCCACTACACCCCCCTAATTAATTCGGTAGGGCTGCTAATATCTGCCTAGAGGAGACTAACCCCAAGAAAGAAACCATCAAGGAAGGCTCAACCCCGAGACCTCCCCATCATAGGAAAAACTCCCTACCACCAGGCCAAAGACCTGATGGCAACAATCCACTATTTGATTAGATTCTTTCTTTAGATTCTTTCCTGATCAGAAAATTGTACATAAAACTACCGATATGAGGGTTTTTTCTGATCAAAATGAACCAAAGAGTACGCACCAGTTCATGAGTGATTTAAGATAAATTTACGAGTAAATTGCAATTTTGGTCCTTGTGGTTTCATTAAACCAGCATATATGGTCCCTACAAAAATTTTATTGAAGAAAAAACACTGTGGTATGCAGTTTTGCTTAGTTTTGGTCCCTCAAGACTAACACCGTTAGTTATGTCTGTTAAGTCCCTCCCATGTGCCTTGCACATAAGGGCATTTTGGTCTTTTTACCCTCTTCTTCTTCCTCCCATCTTCATCTCCTTGAACAATCAACATCCCCTTTGAACCCACGAACATTCATCCTGATGTTAATCATATTAAAACACAAAAAAAATTCAAATTTAAACAAAAATCATTTCCAGATTTAACTCACTTTAATTTGTCCCCCAAATCATTCCTAGATGTAAGCAAACCCTTGTTTAACAAAAATCATTTCTAGATTTAACTAATATCATTTCCAAATTCCAACCTAGATTCATCTCCCTCCCCCTATTCTCATTCTTCTTTTTTGTCACTCACACAAATCATCGCCGTCCAAACACCGACCACCGTCTCCATCTCCAGCGACGACCACCACACCGCCCATACCTTCTAGACGCCCACCATCGTCGCCATATCCAGCCGGCGACTGCCACGCCATCCAAACGCCGACCACCGTTTCCATCTCCAGCCAGTCGGCGACCACCACGCCGACCACCGTCTCCATCTCCAACCGACGACCGCCGCGTCGTCCAAACGCTACCGTCAAACCGTTTCAGATCTCATCGAACTTGCTTCGATCTCGAAGATTTCAGATCTCGCCCACACCCCGTATCAGATTCGCTTCAATTTCAAAGATTTCAAGTTTGGTAGGCTTCAAATTGATTTCCATTTCAGAAGGTTTTAGATACGATTTTTGATCGGGTTCAAAATCAAGTTCAATTTCAGTCTAGTTCTTGATGTTTTTACTTCGAGTTTAGCAGATTCAAGTTGGATTTCATGAACAAAGACGAAAAGAAAAAATCCAACAGATTAAGAGGTTTTCTGATTTAGGGTTGAATTTGGAACGAATCAGATTTGGATATGGAACGAATCTTTGAATTTTTTTTTGTGTGTTTTAATATGATTAACATCAAATATTGGATGAATGTTCTTGGGTTCAAAGGAGATGAAGATGGGAGGAAGAAGAAGAAGGTAAAAGGACGAAAATGCCCTCATGTGCAAGGCACATGGGAGGGACTTAACAGACATTTCTAACAGTGTTAGTCTTGAGGGACCAAAATCAAGCAAAATTGCATACCACAATGGTTTTCCCGCAATAAAAATTTTCTAGGACCATATGTGCTGGTTTTATGAAACCATAGGGACTAAAATTGCAATTCACTCTAAATTTACTTTTAAAAAAACACATCTGCCGTAAATATTTATTAAAAAGGAATATTTTTTTTAAGAAAAATTAATTATATTTGCTGGTAGATTTTAATTAATTAAAATAGTAGATTAAATTCTACTTGAAAACATTATTTAATTAAATTATATACTATATACAATCAGCAGGCGCCCCGACCCGCAAACTCTGCCCGACCCGCTCCGACCCGCCCGACCCATGACCCGCCCCAAACCCAGCTTTTTCTCTCACATGTAATGACCCAAACCCACTGGGTGACCCGGCTGTGACCCGCGCGTCCTCCAGCCGGGTTTTCATATATTTAATTTCAATGTTTCACTTTGACCCCTGAACTTTGAAATATTTCATTTTACGTTTTAGTCATATGTGATGTATCGGCTAAAATATGTTAAAAAATTACGTTTTAATTTTAACAAATTACGCCATTATATTCGTGTCTTCGATACGATCGAAATGAGCCTAATATTGAATATTTTTTGATGTAGTTAACCTTACATATTAGGCCTCTAAACTTATAACTTATAACGTTTTTTCACTTTATACCTTTTACTTTTCAATATTTCATTTTACGTTTAATTTTAATATTACATTTTGGCCCCTGAACTTTTTAATATTTCATTTTATGTTTTAGTCATATATGGTGTATCGACTAAAATATGTTAAAAAATTACGTTTTAGTTTTAACAAATTACGTCATTATATTCGTATCATCGATACGATCGAAATGAGCCTAATATTGAATATTTTTTGATGTAATTAACTTTGCATATTTTTTTTGAACGACGTTAACCTTACATATTAGGCCTCTAAACTTATAACTTATAACGTTTATTCACTTTATACCTTTTACTTTTCAATATTTCATTTTACGTTTTAGTCGTATATCGTGTATTGGCTAAAAGACGTTTAAAAAATACGTTTTAATTTTAACAAATTACGTTGTTATATTCGTATCGTCGATACGATCGAAATGAACCTAATATTGAATATTTTTGACGTAGTTATTTTATTATAACTTCTACTGACCTTAATCATATACATGTTTTTAAGTTTACATATTAGCCTCCTATTATTATAATATTTATTCACTTTATACCTTTTACTTTTCTATATTTTATTTTACGTTTTACTCATATATCATATATTGGTTGGAACATGTTAAAAAAATACGTTTTAATTTTAACAAATTACGACATTAAGATCGTATCGTCGATACGGTCTAATATATTAAAAAAATACGTTTAAATGTTAACAAACTACGCCATTATAATGGTATCGTCGATAAGATCGAAATGAGCCTAATATTGAAAAAAAAATCATGTATTTATTTTATTATATACTATATATATACGATCCAACCGACCCGAATCTTATACCCACATTTAAACTTACATATCAGCCCCTAACTTATAATATTTATTCACTTTACATTTTTTAGTTTTCTATATTTCATTTTACGTTTTAGTCATATATAATATATTGACTGAAATATGTTAAAGTATCGGTATCTATTGTTCATGAACCCGGTGCGAAGCCCGGGCGTATCTAACTAGTTTATATACAATAAATAACTATCATCATGCCACATTGATCTTTTGGTGAGCCACTTTCATTATTTTTCTGCATAAATATGTATACATAGTTTACATTATCACCTCAATTAGGACATTAATACCTACTCTTTAAATATCTATACTCCTTTATAAAGCAAATTCACCAAAACTCTTAAATACATGCTTTTAAAGCTTGATATCTTAAAACTCTTAAAAAAGTACAACTACTCTAATGCATTTTTAACACTCCAATGAGGGACGATTAAAACCCTCGGTTCCCCCACTCTAAACCAGCCTCTCCAAACTCTTTGCTGAGTGACGATTCATAATACCTGTTCATTTCTCCAAGACGACCCTTCATCCTACCTATTCTTATCTGTATATAGGGCTCTTATTTCGGCCTTTTTATCTTAATCGATTTTGAAATCGATTTGGGTCTTTTGAAGTCGATTTCTTTTTAATCGATTTATGTAGCCGGCAATTTCTTTTAAGCCGATTAATCGATTTTACATGCTCAATTTCTATCTTGCTAGAAATGCAAGCTGGGCAAAAAAGCTTATTATTTGCATTCTCCAATCTATCCTTAATATGCAGATAAAAGTGTAAAATTTGGCTATATTTGTTTATGTTTATTTTTGGAGAATCATATTTGTTTGAGGTCTGGTATACTTTATATCTTTTATCTTTATTTGAATAACAAAGGAAATTATTGAAATAAAAAAAGAGAATGCCTGAGTTCCTGTTTTAAAAGACCAAATGGATTCATGGATATATTCGTAATAGCATAATTTGCAGTTTGATAATTGCATGTTTTTCTTAACGATGCTATTTTTGTTTTTAATCTTGTAGCTGTGATTGAAAGTCTGGATTGTTGTTGCTATTAGTTACCACTTCCCTTTGTGGAAAAAATTCAGTTCTACCTTTTTGTTTCATACTTTAAATCTTGTTGCTTTTAGGGGTTCTGTTTTTTGCAGCACCGTCATTCACAGGGGTTCCTATTGTATTTGTCACATAGTTGTTATAGAGGAGGTGATTCACCATATGTTTCCCATTACCAGAGGAGTGGTGTCTGAATTAGAACCAAAGTAGTTTTGAATATTATTGGATAAGTGTTTGGATAAATGAACTATTAATGAATATTTTGTTATTGTTATAGTTGATCCGTATGAGCCTAAATGTTTATGATAAAATATATGTGCATATTTTATTTGAAGCTCCAATATAGAGAAAAACCAAGTTTTTATGTGCTCTTTATCTTTTTCTGTTTGCAAAAAACAACTTTTAATGTATCTTCATTTCTTGTGCATGTTTTTGGGAATGTGTAAGGGTGCGTTTGGTAAGGGATTTGTATGGCATCTTATGGTAACAAGTTGGTTTTTTTGGAACCGGTTTTGGTTTGTTCGTGTTTAGTGTTTTTCTTCATATCATTTTTGGTTTGTGTGTGCTTAATATTGATTGAAAAGTTGTATCGGTTGATTTCTTGAATCTCCATACATCATTTAACTTTTAATTTTTAAAATTTGTATTTGCCAACTTTGGATCAATGATGTGGTTTGTATTCATATTAAAAACTGATCTAAAAGAAGCTAAGACATTATCAAGGCATGGCCTCCATATATCTTACCCATAAAGATTATTTATCTTGATGTCATCAAACTCCCAAACCAGTCTAAGTTTTTAAGAAATCATATGAATTCAATTTTGCATCTTAGTGCATCTCATTAGTGTTGATTTTTCATTTTGTGCATGTAAAGGCTTGTTTGCAAGAGATAATTGCATCTATTTGTAAAAGAATCTGTGTGGTTTTGGGCAGCATTGTTTCTTATTTGAATCCCCAAGATTTTTGGTAGCTTTTTTTCTTATTTGAATCTAGAAGATTTTTGTCTATTTTGTTTCTTATTCGAATCAGCGGTTATGTATAGTTTTTATATGGGTTAGACTTATATTTTAATGAGTCTATTGGAGTTTGTTACAGATTTTATATTTGTTTTTTCTTTTAGGTATGTGGGGTTGGTGTTGGTTGTTGCTGTAGAAGGGGAAAGTATATAGAGTTGGTGCTTGATGTTCAACAGAATGAAAGCAAGAGTCCAGATTGAACTTGATAAGACACTTCTGGACCATGTGTATTGAGGTTTCATCTCCATGTTTGGATTTTTAGTGTTTGTTTGATGATGCATTCTTATTGATGTTAGTCGTGTTTATGCATTTTAATATCTTAGTTTCTATGCATTCGCATTACTCATCAACCTTAATTGTTGATGTTTTGAATTGATTTATACAAATCCTAGATTTTTTTAAATACGGAGTGGTGTGTAGGCAGGTGTTGATTTTTACAATGGTGGAGTGGTATGTGACTATCTTAAATGAATGCATTATGATGGTTATCTAATTATACATTATTGTTGATTATAACTCTCCTGATGATTAAGTCTTACAAAGGATCTTGATATTGCTTTATCTATGTCATTTTCTTTATTCATACGGAGTAACCCATCTTGTAATTCAAGTAGCTTTTCTTCGAATGTTATATGTGCAGAAGGATCAAACCGGGTATTAGGAGTAGATTAAGGTGCCATTTACTAAATACTTGGTAAGAGACGAGGCAAGAAGCAAAGTGCTTAGACTCTAACCCCGGTAAGTGCCGTAAACGAATCTTACCCGATAAACGTTTACTGGGATTAAAATGCTTGCTTGTTAACAATTCATTTTAAAGCTTGCAGATTTCGTTTTCTTGGTTCAGAAAGAGATGTTTTGAGCAAAGTGTAATGAAGGACCAAAAGCAATAAGTTGAATTAGACAAGGGTATAACAATATGGATGCTTAGATTTCATGATGTGATTTATTATAAGTTTTATGTTTAGGATGTTTAATTTGTAAATTGGTAATAATTTGGATATCGATTTAAAACCTTTAATTTTGTAATCATTTGGTTATAAGCAAATGATAGATGGTTAAATCATTGTTTTGAATAATCTAAAATAAAGAAGTTTGGTTGTTTTTAGAAACATCATGCTTTATTAATTGAAATAAAGAAGTTTGGCTAGCAAATCTTTTCTGGTTTTGATAAATATGATGTTAACTGATGGTTTTTTACTAAAAGAATTAACTATGAAAGGTTTGTGTAATCATGTTTTTTTAATGTGTTCTCATGTTTAGCTCTACCATTAAAAATTGGCATTGTAAAAACTTGATGCTTGAAATTAACTAAGGCCCAGTTTACCATTAACAAATGGTAAACTCAAGCAAGTGCTTATTAACAAATTACAACGCTATTACTTACCTATTGAGCAGGCCCAGCCCAAGGGGTGGGCAAGCGGGCGGCCCCCCTAGGCATCAAAGCCCAAGAGGGCATTATTGTAGGCCCAGTAATGTTATTACACTATTAAAAAAAATACAATTGCTGACAACAAGGTTTTAACACTAGATTTCTAAGATAGTTTAACAACCCCTTACCACTAGGCTATTAACATCTTTTGAAATTGCTTTCACCTATTTTATTTTTGTTAGTTTTCTCGCTGATTTATTTTTAATTTCTATAAGTTTTTTCCGACTTTTGCTTTGTTTTAATGTTAACACTAATTAATCTTAAATAAAATTAATCATATATAATAATTAAGCTTTGTATGTATTTTTGTCTTATTAAAATCATGTGATATATTTAAAAGTTTATTATTATTTCGTCACACATTTCAACAAGGAACCACAAAAAATCTTTTGCTATATTTTTAAAAATCAGACATCGTATAAAATAATTTAGATCATTACATAGTTTCAACTTTTTTTTTGTGATTTTCACAATCATAGATATGATTCTCAAAAAATTTTATTTTGTTTTGTATTTTTTATTCGATCTTAAATCTCGTAAATCCAATTTTCACACAATAAATATATTTAGATATTTAAAAATTTGATACAAGTATAATACTAAGTTTTCTATGTTTTAAGATAAATTAAACATTCTACACGGTTGTATACAATTAGTTCGAGCATAACTATAATTATATACAACTTCTCTAAAATTTAATTTAGTTTTGATGTTACATTATGGTACTATATAATTATAAGATACGTATAACAAAGAACACATTATTATATAGTAATAGTAATAATGATTAATTTTTAAAATAATATGCTTTTGTATCTTATAATTTTAAATAATGGGGGCATTATTTAACTTTTTTGTCCAGGGCATGAAAAACCCTAGGACCGGCCCTGCTACTGAGTAAGCTTTTAGTTCACAAAAACAGTATTGTATGCAACAATTTATTTGGTACCAGTACGAGCAGAGGCAACGATGATAGTCTTAGCTGGTAAGTGAGGGTTGTCATCTCTTACTATGGTTAGCGCTTACCAAATAAATTGTTGCATACAATAGTGTTTTTGTGAACTAAAAGCTTACTCAGTGTAAGATTCTTGATCCTTACCATATGCATCCGATAAGGTAAACGAATGATAATTGATTTGCAAGTTAATATTTTTTTATGGATCTCCAATGTTACATTTAAGTTTGTTAACAACAACTGCAACAAATACCCCGGTGCCATTTGGTCAACCAACGTTGATATTGAATTTCAAGAATTAAACTTTTTTAATCATCTTACCATATAACTAAATGTGTGGGAAATAACATAATGAGTTTTTGTTAAGTTTTCGGCTTCAAAACCTAAATGCATTCCGCCGCATTGCGCGGGTAAACTACTAGTCTCATTAATTCAACTTTTTTAATTTATATGTTACAAGTATCATCCTTATAATTAGGTATGTAGTTTACTTTTAATTTTTTACTTTTTCATTTTTCATTTATAGACTTTTATCATATAAATATAAATATTGTAAATGAACTAAAATGTATTAAAAAAATATTTATACCATTTACAAATTTTATCATTTTAGTTGTTTCGTCAATACTTTCGAAATGAGTCAAATATTAAATATTTTGGATTAATTATATTCTTAAATCATAAATATATACGAATTAATGTGTTTATATGTCTTACATTTTCATTATTCATTTTACACTTTTGTCATATTAAAAATTAACTAAAATACATTTCTTTTTATTTGACAAACTATACCATTATAGTTATCTCATTAATGTTTTCAAAACAAATTCTTTATTAGATACTTTTAAATTTAATAATGTTATAAAATATCATAAGTATGTAAAGAGATGTATCAAGAATGATGCATTGAGATTTTCTTTAAGCTTGTGCATCTTACACTGTTATATATATTTATCTAAAATGTACAAATCTCGATAAATCATGTACAACTATAAAAGTTTCAAATATTCATATTCAAGATTAATAAAAAGTAAAATTATTTTTATTTTATAATTATTTTATATTTATACAATTAGTTGTTTAATTTGACTTTCTATTATTTCATCTTTCATTTTTACGTCATTATCATATTAACATACATTATCGTATCTTAGCTAATATATATTAAAAAAATATGTTTTTACTTTTTACAAGTTATATCATTATAATTGTCTCATCAATATCTATAAAATGAGTTAATATTTGATATCTTTTGATTTAATTTTTTGTGGGTTTGAAAAATCTATTATCAAGTTAACATTTTTCATTTTTTTGATCGGTTGACCTTGAATTTTATACATTCGATCTGCGACTTAGAAACTTATAAACCATAAAATTGAAATCAAGTGATAAAGAATAAAACAGACACGATATACAAGATTATTTATTAAAGTGCTCAATAACATAAGATGTTTTGCACTACATTACATGCGTACGAATCTATTTAAGTAATAAATAAATAAATCTGCCTGTGAATTGTAGAGATTTTTTTTAAAAAAATGTTACATTTATTTTCGGCAAGTTTTCGATGGATTTCCAGTGGAACTTAATGTCGTTTGATGATATTAGATTCCGCCGGAGTTTAGTCACTTTTTCTTAACGGCAGATAATACACACGTTCCAGGGGTATCAGGATTCAAACGGGCACCGACTAATTCTCCGCGTCCATGAACCGGCCCTATGTTCCGACCCTTGAGCTCGTCCCTGAACCAACCCTAGCTTAATGGACCACCCCAAGAGCTTGGTGTAACACCCCAATTTCCCAAACAAATATAACAACATTAATAACAACAATCCCAGTTATCTAACGCAACGGAAATATTACTAGATATCCAGCAAAAGAAACGTGTCTAAATGCACGTGGAACAACTCTCCACGGCTGAGATATGAAATTTAAGTATCTAGAGTGCTTGAAAAGAAAAATAAACCAGGGCCAACTCTAACTAGACGTCAGACCTTATCCTTGCCCCTTCTCTCTTCCTCGGGCTACTCCTGTACAGATAAGAAAGAAAAGAATTTGGAAAGCAAGGGTTAGACCATAAGGTCTAGTGAATTCCCCCAAAAGCAGTATAAAAACAATTCCGGCCCGCTGGCCATAAATCAAATTAAAACCCACTGAATGTGTGCGGACAAAGAAATGAATACAATCCAGGCCCAGTCCAGGTCACCTGACAATAACTCCCAAGGGACGTAGTCCCTAGGTACCCCCAAGTGGCGGATCAGACCAAATGGTAAACTCCCAAGGAACGCGAGGTTCCAAGGTACCCAGTCTCCATAGTGCATCACATTAGTCCATTCATCAGATAATTACCATTAAGCATGCATTAAATGTAATTCATCAATTATCACATTTACCACAAAATCAGTGTAATATCATCATCAAAACATTTCGCAAGCCGAATGGATACATTTGAAAAGAGGTAAAAAGAAATCCATTCATTTTAGGCAAGGGAACTCACCTGATTGCAGAACTCGACTTGCGGTTATCTCAGGTCCTCCTCCTACTGAATCTGTAAAGATTCTAAGGCATTATAATTTGCGCTTAATAAAACCCACTAACTATGGCACCCCTAGGCAGACTTAGCACGGGGGTTCCGCTAAACTAACCCTACAGACGCAGCCCTCCAAAATCCGACTCGGAAGAGCACATTTCCCGGCTTACAAATTCCGATTCGGAATACCGTCATTTCTGATTCGGAAAATAGCAATTTCCGATTCGGGAAAAACATCAATTCCCAAATTCCGAATTCCCAACTCGAAAGGAAACGAGGGTCAGCCCAATTCCCGATTCGGAAAAATCATAATCTCCAATTCGGGAAAGGCATCAGAACAGCTTAAGATTTTCGACTCGGAAATCATGATTTCCGATTCGCAAATTGTGATTCCCAACTCGGAAATCAAGAATTCCCAATTTGGAAAATCGTGAAAACAGCCGAAAATCGCCTAAAGTCGATCCTACCAGCCCTCAACGCGTTCCCAAGAGCACCCAATTGGTTCTATCTTGCATCACAATCATAATACAACTAATTTAGAGCTTAAAACCATAGATCTTACCTTGATTTAGGTGGAATGAGCCTCTTTGTGAAGTTGATGATGATGAACAATCTTCTCCCAAAAACACATACTTCACACACTTCAGATTTTTCCCCAAAATGGCAAAGATTGGGGTTTCTATACCATTTATAGTATGGGCCATGAGCTAAGCCCATACCTAAAATAGTTAAACCAATCCAATTAAGTTGAGTTCTAAAATTAGACACAAATGGCCCATCTCCTGAGTATTTCTCTCAAAATGGTCATTTCACCCCAACTTTACTTATTTAACAAAATTGGAAATTCGGGTTATTACACTTGGTATCGCAGAAGTCGTCCTCCACAGGGTTCCAACTTTAGCCAACCAAGAATACCATCCAAGGAATTTACACTTTATGTAGCAGTGATTGGTTTGTGTGAATTAGTGACGTACAAAACATTCAAGACGGAACGACAGCGAGGAAGAAAATTTTATCATGAAGCAATGAACAGAAATCAGTCCGTGAAGCTGGAATTCTATCTATTCCTATTCGGTTTTGCACTTTTTTTTGGCAAACTAAATCATGCAGGGCCATTCCTAAAGTTTCGGATGCCCTGTGCGAAAATGCAAAATTATGCCCCTTTGTCTATTTTTAAGCAAATGAAACGACGAACAACGATTTTTTGTAAGGTTTGGAACCTAGCCAAACTACGTGATTCATCCATGCGCCGATTTTTATTAATTAAACAAAGAGTACAAAAGGAGACATAAGAACCAAAACCCCATATTACAAAATATAAATATAAGTCACCTAAAACGATGTATTCATGCATAGGAGGATACAAGACAAGAAAAACTATAATTAGTTTTAACTAAAATGGTAAATAATTAGATTAAAGTTGTAAAAAAATTGCAACTTAGCAAGTCTATAAATGTCAAGACTATTACAAACAGTAAGGTCACTAAAATTGATAAAACAAATACCAAAGAGTGCAATGGTGCAAGAAAACAACAAATGACTAAATCCTAAATTAATATCTAAGCATAGGATGGATAGCAATTTAATTGATGTTGAGATGCAAATATGCAATCAGCCAATTTCTCAAATTCTTTAATTGATGCAAAAGCAAGTAACGTAGATGAAATAATGAAGAATTCCACTAAATCAAAATCAACTAGATTAATAATGTAATATAATATTTGCAAAAAAAAAAAAAATAATGTAATATAATACCATATTTGGAAATTGTATAGAGCCCAACTCATAAATTATTAAAACTAATTACTTATACTTATAACATTATATAGAAATTTGATGCCCCTTGGACTTTGATGTCCTATACGGTCGCACGGGCTGCACGGCCTCAGGTCGGGCCTGAAAGCTTGTTGATAAAGAATTTGATTCCTGTGGATGGAGAATTAAAGGTGTTCATATTATATTTTTAATATAAACGAAAGTTGAAACAAATGTATCTACTCAAAAGTAGGGATATTTTGTAATTTGTGCTAATTAAGAGGATGTTTGGTGTTTGGATAAGCTTTTTAAGGTTTAAAAGTGTTTAAAAAAATGTTTGGATTAGCTTTTGTGGTGGTAAAAATCGATAAGTCAATAAGTTGTTTTTAAAATGATGTTCGGCTTAGCTTATCAGCTTTTTGAGAAGTTTTTGTGTCAATTCTCCTCAAAAAACACTTTTACCTTGCCAAAAAGTCACAAATTCTAACTTTTCAAGAATTGCTTTTCTTGCCTTGTCAAAAAGCATTTTTAAGTTATCCAAACCAATGTTCGAAAAAGCTCGCCGCAACGGCCGCCATGGCGCGCCGTGGCTTAAGGCTTGTGTCTCACGCCACGTTATGCCTAAGGCACGCCATGGGGTAATGCGCGGTTTTTGCAACACAATATTTTGATGTAACTTATATTTCTAATGTCTTATTTGTTAGTTTATGATATATAAATTGCTTAAATTGTTTATTATAATTTATTCATTGAATAATAGTAGGAAAACGCATGTTAACATGTATAATATTATATATGATATAGAGATTTGCCGCCATAAGTCACGCCTTGAAAAACGCTGCGACCTCGCCGTGGCTTCCAAGGCTTGAGGCTTGGCTTTGCCGCCACGCCACGCCTCGCGCTATTTGGAACCTTGATCCAAACAATTGATTTATTAGTTTCCCCTATCACTTACATTACATATATATTAGTTTCCCCTATCACTTACATTACATATATATGATCACTACAATGCAATACCATACATTAAGAAAAAACAAGAGGTAACTGTGTTTGCACAAAAACTTTTGTAGACATGTTGATCTTGAACTTCTATAATTAACACATATCATTTGTCCTAGTGGTAGATTGAAGAAGAAAATTATAAAGAAAACTAACACGGGAATTAACGAAAAATTGTACCATTTAATCATGCATGTCGTCATCTTGGTAACCATTTTCTGTATTTCCTTTTATTTGTAAAAATCATAAAATATTTAGATAGTTTGCAATGAATATAACTAAAGTGAACACAACATCCATTTACTTAGAAAGACTTTTTCTTTTCTTTTTTTTTAGAGAGGGAAGGGGGAAAGGAGGCGGTACTCCGGTCAAATATTATAGAAAAAAACAAAACAAATACATCTAAATGGCGAGGGACTCCCTCCCAACGAGAAACTCCACTCATAAATTAGGACAACCCCTAAAAGCAGTAGAGAAACTCATTAGAAAGACTATGTGGTATGCCTGATATTAAAACTAAAATTTATATTTTACAAAGCATACGAATGCTATTATTAATATTTGAAACATTACTAAAGAGCTTGATTTCTCTGTTTGTTACTGAGTAGCTTTACCACTTTATCCTTCCTCTTCCCAACTTGCTCGATGAACCAATCAGTGTACCTTGCATATAGAAAGTTTCCAATAATAATCCCAACTACCAACCCGCTTCCAACTCCACAAAATATCACGATCCAATCAACTCTTTCACTCGGGAGGAAAGATTCAGCCTCGTAGCTGGTCCGTGGAGGTGTGTATGACTTTGAATGTTGGCATTCATTGGATAAAGGTTTTCCACACAATCCAAGATTCCTCACATAGGAGTTGTTCTCAAATGTGTCGAACTGTTTTCCTTGAGGTATGGGCCCTTCAAGATGATTGAATGACACATTCAAAATGGCAAGGAATCCAAGTTGCAACAACTCTTGGGGAATTTCTCCCGATAGCTTGTTTCGTGAGAGATCCAATGATTCAAGATTGTTTAGTCTCCCCAATGATGACAAGACATGACCAGTTAAATGGTTGTTGGAAAGATTAAGCGATTCAAGACCACGAAGATCGCCTATTGATTGTGGGATTTCTCCTTCAAAATTGTTACAAGAGAGATCAATGGCTACAAATATACTCAAAATATGAGGGTACTCTCTTTTGAAACCTTTGTATGTAATAGATATCGAGTAAGGAAATGCCTTCGCAAGTTCTTCGAATTTTGCTTCAAATTGCATGATAGATGGTTTACTAACTTGAACCATTTTCATTGCATCCCAAGTTTGGAAGTACTTGTAAGGCAATTGACCACTAAAACCATTGTTGGAGAGGTCTATGATCCTCAACTTAGGAAATTGTGAGCTAACATTTCTCATAACCTGAATTGCACCATAAAACTTGTTGGACCGCAAGATAAGAACTTGTAACTCTACAAGAGTTCCAAGCCAAAACGGAAATAAGCCATTTAAAGAGTTGTCTCCGAGAGAGAGAACCTCCAAACTAGTACAATTTATCAATGATTTTGATACCTTGCCCACAAATTGATTTTCACTTAAATCGATTCTCTTCAATAGGCTTCCCTGGGTAAATGAGTCCATCATTGTGCCTTGAAGCTTGTTTCCTTGAAGATCCAAGACCAACAAGGAATTGCTTAAGCTGCCAAAACAACGAGGGAGAATTCCAGTTATGTTGTTAAAAGACAAATCTAGAAGCTGAAGAGATTGCGCTTCACATATCAATGGTGATATTTCTCCTTCCAAATTATTATGAGATACATCATAATAAATAGTGGTATGTGGTGGAATCGGCAGTCCTCCTTGTAGTTGATTATTCGCAATACCGAACGTTCCCAAATTAGCCCAAGGGAGAAACTGTTGATGTTGATGTTGATGAAAACCAGTGATGAAGTTGTCTGAAAGTTCAATCATCTCTAATGTTTCTCGACTATTATTCCAGCCCCACTCTGGTATGAGGCCATGAATTTGGTTGTCATTGAGGAATAAGGAGTTCAGCTTTTGTGGGAAGCTCAAAAAGGCAGGGTATTCTTTCAAGTTGCATGATGAAAGATCTACCCATCTCAATTCTGGTAAGGTGCCATTGGTGTAGTTGTTAGTGGTCACAAATGATATTTTATTACCACCTATATTGAGACCTTCGAGTTTGTTGAGTCCTACAAACCAGTCTAATTCCACTCTACCAGTAAAACTGTTATTATTTATGCGGAAATTTTGAAGACTCTTGAAATTGGAAATTGAGCTTGAAATTGGTCCTTGCAATTGATTGTTACTAAGATCTATTATACTTAGTTGAGTGAGGTTCATAAACTGAGATGGGATACGACCAAAAAGAGAATTACTTCTCATCACAATGACACTAAGTTTGGTTAGGTTTGCAAGAAAGGGCGGGATTTCACCAGATAGGTTCATTTGAATTACATGGAGTTCTTTAAGCTTAGTCAGTTTGGCAAGCCAACTGGGCAAGCACCCCTCCTCGAATTTGTTACCATCAAGAGCCAAAACAGTGAGTTTTGTAAGGCTTGCCAATGAAGGAACTACGCCTGTGAACTCATTACAATCGAGATCTAAGTAAGTGAGTTGTGTCATGTTACTAAGTGAACCTGGAATAATCCCTGAGAAAGAGCAAAAGGTTATATCCAAGTAGATAAAACGGTGTAGGTTTGTGATGGATTTTGGAATAATCCCAGAGAAACCTGTATACCCTAGATTCAGATACTCGAGTAAGCTTTTGTTATGAAATTCAGGCAAAAATCCAGTGAGGTTGGTATTGTCTGCAACGTTAAGAATTTTCAGCTTAGGTAGCTGAAGTATGGCCATGGGAAAATCATTTTTAAGCGAGCAATTCACAAGCTTGATTAACCTTAAGGAAGAAAAGTTAGCTAGGAAATGAGGCACAGAAGAACAAATTTCAACTCCCGAGAGACGAAGTTCTTCAAGTCCAGTTAAGTTTTGTACCAATTTCTCTAGGCTAGGGCTTTGAAGCTTTAGTGAATTCCATGACAGGTCCAACGAAGACAATTGGATCAAGTGTGAGATTTCATACGAGATTTGGCCACTGAAGCCAGATTCAGAGAGATTGAGGGTTCTTAACCGCTTTAGATGAGAAATCTGAGATGGAATTAGTGACTCACTAAAGTCGTTCATGGCGAGGTTGAGCGTTTGAAGATGAGCGAGGTTGAAGAGGGTGCTGCTAGAGTTGATATGGCCACGAAGATATCTTTCACTCAAGTCAAGACCAATCACGTGGCCACCATCTTCCTCGTCACTGCACGCCACTCCATCCCACAAACAACAATCAAAACCATCACCATTTGATGCATTACTCGTGATCTTCCAAGAGTCAAAACTTTTGAAACCCGGGAGTTTCGAAAGGTGGTCGAGGAAAACTCTGTTTAAAGAGGTACAAAGCCATGCATTCATCATCATGGGTTAATAAGGATTGGGTGCATGTGAGAAGGAGCAACGTGAAGAGAAAGAGTTTTTGTAGAAAGGTGGAATAGTGGGAGCATGGAGCCATGGAGAAATTAAACAAGTTCTTGTTTGATAATAGTTTGTGGATGTGTGATATTGCAAGTAGTGTTGATGTTTATATAGACCACCATGTGTATTGTCCATAAAGATATAAACTACGGATATCAGGATTTAGGAAAAGGAAGATGTAATATGAGCCACGGATATGCATGGTCTCTAATAGTCAAGTGGAAAGATTTCAAATAAACATTTCCGTTCTAAAAAATATAATATCTCCTTGAAAAAATTAGAAAACAAATTTATATGATATTAAGATAGATTGTAAAATATAACATATCAGTGTTTTTTTATAGTAACGATATTTTACTTTAACAAACAGACTTAGGGTCATATGAGACCAAGTTGTTTTCGTAAGACCGATGAGACTAAAACTTTTTACATGAAACTTGATAGCAAAACACTATGAAGGTTAAAAAAGATCGAACATTCATCATAAAAATATTGTAAATGTTACATTCGCAGTGTTTTTTGATGTGAAGGTTCGATTTTTTTTTACCTTCACAAAATTTTTGCTGTGAATGTTCAATTTATTTATTTGTTACCTTCACAATGTTTTGAACTATGAAGGTTTTGTTTTTTATCTTGTTTTGATTTTTTTTCTTGATAGTGTTTTTTAGTATGTTTTTATGATGAATGTTCGAATTTTTTTAACCTTCATAGTATTTTGCTATGAAGTTTCATGTAAAAAAATTTTGGTTTCACCAATCTCACCGAAACAGCTTGGTCTCACGTAAACCCAACCCTAAACAAACATGTTAAAATAAGTTTTAGAAAAAAATATTTAGAAGAAAAAAAAGGTAGAAATCTTTAAATTTGAAAAAATAAAAAAGTCTAAATTTAATAGAGATAAATAATATTTTAGTCTTCCGTTTCCATACATAATATACGAAAAGATTAAATTTCGCACTCGTTGGAATTGAACATTAAAATTTAGATATAGTCTTTTAAACAAAATATCTACATTGTTGATTACTTTTTCTTTATATCGCACTCATTGACTCATAGTTTGAGGAACCATATCCTAAATTTGTGGTTGTGGTTGTTATCAGGCATGTTCAGGCCCGACCCAGGAGATGGGTGAAGCGGGCGACGGTGCAGGGCATCAAAGCACATGAGAGCATCATTTTAGTTGTGGTTGTTATCAGGCATGTTCAGGCTCGGCCCAAGAGATGGGCGAAGCGGGCGATGGTCCAGGGCATCAAAGCCCATGAGAGCATCATTTTAGGCCCAATATGTTATTCCACTATTAAAAATCAAAGTACATGAGAGCATCATTTTAGGCCCAATATGTTATTCCACTATTAAAAAACTTATAATTATTGACAACAAGGCTCAAAACTTAAACCTCTAGGATAGCTAATCACCTTCTTACCACTAGGCTATTAATGTCATTTATTATTTTTTTCGTCTATTTTAATTTTATTACTTTTCTTGCAGATTCTTTTTTAATTTTTATAATTCTTTTTTTTCAACTTTTTTTTTGTTTTCATGACAACAGTTATTAATCTTAAATAAAATAAAATAAATTTAGATTACCTAGCTAATTTCAACAAGCAACTACAAAAATCTTTTGCTATATTATTTAAAATCAAACCTCGTATAAAATAGATCATTAAATGGTTTCACTTTTTTGTGATTTCCACAATCATATATATGATTCTAAAAAATACTATTTATTTTGTTTTGTATTTTTTATTCGATCTTGAATCTCGTAAATCCAATTTCACAATAAGTGTATGTAGATATTCAAAAATTTGATACAGGTATAATATTAAGTTTTCTATGCTTTAAGACAAATTAAACATCCTGCATGGTTATATACAATACAATTAGTTTAATCATAACTATTATTATATACAACTTCTCTAAAATTCAATTTAGCTTTGATGTTACATTATAGTACTGTATAATTACTATAAGATATGCATTGCAAAGAAGACATTATTATTCCGTTATAGTAATAAAGATTGATCTTAGAAATAATATGCTTTTATATCTTATAGTTTTAAATAATAGGGGCATTATTTAGTGTTTTCGCCCAAGGCATGAAAACCCCTAGGACCGGCCCTGGGCATGTTCATATGTTGGATTGGTTAGATTGAAGGCATTTTAACAACTTAATTTAATGTTGATGGTTTGAAAATTTTTAACCCAAACCAATCAAAATAGATCAGGTTGGTCGAGTTGTATTTAAACAAAATAAAATCAAAATTCGAAATATAAAAATGAAATAAACTAAAAAGAAATCAATACTTGTGCGCAATCGATGTAGGTAAGTTTGTGTTGAAATCGGTACATGTTGGCAATCAACATATGTAAGTTCTGTACGTATGAACTATGAAGAAATCAATAGCTAAACAAAATCAAAACTATAATTATGAATCAATAAGAAGAAACAATATAGAGAACGATACCAACGGTATGAGGACAACGTTAATGAAACTATAATTGTGGGTATATGTGCTAAGTGAGACGAAAACAGTCAAAACGGGATACAAAGGGTCGAATTTTTGAGATGGGTTGGCTCGAATTCTGGAAAGGTTCAAACAAGAACAAAGAAACAATTCTGCATCACATGTGATGTGGGTCCCACATAATAAAAAATCATATATGATTCAGGTGGGTCCCACCACTAAATCATATATGATTTTTTATTATGTGTGACCCACATGGGCCCACATCAATGTGTGGCTCAAATTGGGTTCCTTTGTTCTTGCAAATACCCTTGTTCTTGTATGAACCTCCCTATATATATATATATATTGTGCAACGAAAGTTCTAAACCATTCATTTTAGTGCTATCACGGATGCATGGGTTGTGCGATATTTTGAACACCCCTAGAACACGCTCGATTGACTTTATGTCAACGAATAATTTGATAAGAATATATATTTGAAGTATTTTTGGAATCAACTAGAACAAGATTGCGACGTATTATGGATGTAATTATATATATATATAGGAAGGTGAAAGTTCAAATACAAACCATTTTTTCATTGTGAATGTGAGGACAACCCAGAGCGCGACACGTGGCAACAAATTTTCTGACACGCGCGACTTTTCCCACGACCTAGTGTTATTCAGTCTGAATAATAGTGTTATTCAGACTGAATAACACTAAGTCGCGGGCTTTTTGGTTACAAGTCGCGCGTGTCACTGAATTTTCGGCGACGTAGTGTTATTCATACTGAATAACACTAAGTCGCAAAAATTCAGAGTGACACGTGGCGCGCTCTCGGTTGTCCTCACGTTCACAACGAAAAAAGTGGTTTGTATTTGAACCCACCCCTATATAGGAAAGTTCAAATATGAACCCATCTTTCATTGTGAACGTGTGGACTATTAAAATCACGCAACGTAACAATATGAATTGGCACCTAAGCTTTATTCAGTATGAATATAATGCACTCTGATGCGCGCGCATGCAGAGTTAATAAATATTAGGCGCAAATCACTCTGAATCGCACACCTAAGCTCAAATTGAATAAACCTTTATTCAGACTGAATAAAGCTTTTATGTATTCAGACTTAATATTGCCACATGGCACGATACTAGTAGTCCTCACGTTCACAATGAAAGATAAGTTCACACTTGAACCTGACACACACACACACACACACACACACACACACACACACACATATATATATATAGAGAGAGAGAATTAAGTTCAAACAAGAACAAACTCAATTTGCAAGAACAAATGATCAACCACAATCACGTATGATGTGGGCCCATATGAGTCCCACATTAAAAAATCATTTTGATTTTTTAATATGTGAGACCCACATGGGCCCACATCAATTTGTAGCTAATATTTGTTCATTTGTAATAAAGAGGTATGGTTCTTGTATGGACCTGCCTATATATATATATATATATAGAGAGAGAGAGAGAGAGAGAGAGAGAGAAAGTTCAAATGTGAACCACTTTTTGGTTGTGAACATGAGGACAACCGAGAGCGCGACACGTGGTGGCTTTGAGTGTGGTCCCCATCTTTAATTCAATGCCCTCCCATGAATCACGCCTAGTCATCCGCCGTGGACTTGACGTGGCGCTTAGTCATCCGCCACGTGTCGTGCTCTCGGTTGTCCTCACGTTCACAACCAAAAAGTGGTTCACATTTGAACCCACCCTATATATATATATAGAGGAGGGGGGAAAGTTCAAATGAAAACTCGTTTTTCATTGTGAACGTGAGTATCACTAACATCACGCCACGTGGCATCACTCTGAATATCATGCATTATTCATAGTGAATAAAGGCGTCTAAGCTTTATTCACTCTAAAAAATGTATGATATTCAGAGTGAATATTGTCATGTGGCGTGATTTTAGTGGTCCTCACGTTCACAACCAAAATTAAGTTCACATTTGAACTTAACCCTATATATATATATGTATATATATGTATATAATAAATGAGAAGTGCTAAAAAAATACGAAGTAGAGAAGTGATCTCCACCACTCATCCGGTCAATAAAGGCGGCGTTGACCAATCACCCTCCCTGAATCACGTCCATCAACAGTTGAGATCATAGTTGACTAGTCAAAGATGACAGCTTTGACTCACCCTCTGTGAATCGCGTCTATCAACGGTTGAGATCATAGTTGACCAGTCAAAAATGACTGCTTTGACCGGTCAAAGCAACAATCTTTGACTAGTTAACTATGATCTCAACTGTATCAACGGTTGAGATCAATTCTCTACTTCGTATTTTTTTAGCATTTTTCATTTGAAATTTCTCCCCCTCCTCTCTCTCTCTCTCTCTCTCTCTCTCTATATATATATATATATATATATATATATATATATATATAGGGGAAGGTTCAAATGAGAAGCATATCAATTTAAGAAAAAGCGAGAAGCAATCTCAGCCACTTATCTCAAGCCAATCATATATGAGAATGACTTTTGTGTACAAAATCATATATGATTAACAAAGGAAAAGTTCATTTACAAAAAACATGTACAAAATCATACATGATTCATATAGTAAATCATATAGAAAATCACATGTGATTAACAACGTGCGCGACTTGCCCCGCGACCAGAGGTCGCGCGTGTCCTTTTTTTTCATGACTTTTGTGTACAAAATCATATATGATTAACAAAGGAATTCGCGACTTGCGCGACTTACCCCCGCGACTTCAGGTCGCGCGTGTCACTTTTTTTCATCAAAAATCGAATCGAATGGCTGAGATTGCTCCTCGTTTTTTCTTAAAAAGTTATATTTTTCATATGAACCTCCCTCTATATATATATATATATATATAGGGTCAAGTTCAAGGAAAAACCTCAAATAAACATAAAACTGATGAACACCTTCATGGCCTTCTATCTACACTATATACACTTATACATACGGGTAACTTTGTAATATGCACACGTGTATATGTATAATGCACTTGTGCATAAAAACCCAAAAGTAACTCAAGTTACCAGTATGCACAACTGCATACGGTCCAGATAGAGGGCTACGAGGGTGTTCTTCGATTTTCCTTTTTTTAAGGTTTTCCCTTGAATGTCCCTATATATATATATATATATATATATATGGTCAAGATATTTTGTAAACCAGTTTTTGGTTGTAAACCGTGTAAACTCATGGTTGCACAGCTTAAATCAACGAAATTTCTTCATGGAGTTGTTTAATACGATGAAAATGTTTCATATACTAAATTTTTTTACGAAATTGTTTCACATTTCGGTGTTTTTTATTCACACGAACGTTTTTCTTATTTATGTGAAACTTTTTTCATTTCTACGTAAAATACACCGAAATGTGAAACAATTTCGTCAAAAATTTTAGTATATGAAACATTTTCATTGTATTAAACAACTCCATGAAGAAATTTCGTTGATTTAAGCTGTGCAACCATGAGTTTACACGGTTTACAACCAAAAACTGGTTTACAAAATAACTTCCCTCTATATATGTAATATATATATTGTTCGACGAAAGTTCTAAACCATTCATTTTGGTGCTATCTGGATTGCATGGGTTGCGCGGTATTTTACACACCCCTAGTACACGCTCGATCGAATTATTTGATAAGAATACATAATTGAAACATTTTTGGAATCAACTAGAACAAGATGGAGATGTATATGGACGTAATTCGTGAAGACCATAGATGTCAATGCCAATGTAACATATGGTCTTCGTTAATTACATTAGTATGTGTGACAACCCGTCCCACATGGATAGATGGTAGAATTTAGAAGCTCCTTATAACGGAGTCGAAAAACTCTTTTGGGGAGTACTGTAAAAGAATAGTATAAAGAAAATTCATGGAATCATGGTTTCAAATTTTGATAATACCATTTTAAATTTAAATATACTTTTTGTCAAATACTTCTTCATATACAATAATTATTACAAAAGAGTCGAAAAGGTATTATTGAACTAAACAACATACATAATCATGTTTGTATTTGACCAATCAAACACATGATATGCCTTATAGAAACGACCTCTTTTATGCCGTGGACCTATATATGAAGTAGATGAAACATCGCATACGTCTACCCTTCTATACCTCACTTCCTGCGATTTACCAGGTTCGTTCACTTTGGCAAAACAAAGAAGTGTCAATGATTGGAAATATATTACACACGGGTAATTATCTTAAATCTTTGTTTATTCAAATGAAAACCGTAATAGAATTAGGCGTGGCAGTAAGGTCAAGTCTCAAGCCTTGGAAGCCAAGGCGAGGTCATGGTCTTTTCCAAAACGTGATTCAAGATGTGACTTATAGTGGCAAATCTCTATACAATGTATAAGATTATATAGATAAACATATGTTATCCTACCATTACTCAATGAAACAATGATAATAAACAACTTAAGTTAATTTATATAATAGAAACTAAGAAATATGGCATTAAAAAGACAAGTTAAATCAGATATCGTGTTACAAAACTTTGTATTACACCACAAGTCTTAAGTCACGACGTGCAATGGCGATATTATGGCAAGCTTTTTTGTACATTGGTTAGGATCATTAGATTATATCAAAAAAAATAATTAATAAAAAAGGTAAATTAAATGAGTAGTAAATTAAGCAAAATAATGAAATGGGTTACCACAAGGTTTTGTAATGTTTGGTTAGCGTTTACTGATGAGAAAAATTCATTCCAAATGCTAATCTATTATCTTCAAAATATTTGATATCCATAAATAAAAAGATGATTTATATTGAATTCATAAGTATTTGAGAAAAGACAATTAATGTAAATAAGTTCTAATTTATTATATATGAAGAAACATAAATAGCTCCATTTGCATATGTATATGAGTCAGGTTGTTATTTACTATATGTATTAAGCATTTTATGGTAAAACATTTTATACGTGTTATGTGGAATTTTAAACACCCGTATAACACGGTCAATTGACTTTAGGTCTATGGATGATTTGATACGATAGGCATTTGTAGTATTAATGAAATCATGAGAGCTACATACGTGGATGTAATTCATAAAGTCATATATCATGATGAGACATAAGATAAGGGATTTCAAATACAAACTATATCATTCACAGAAAACACAAAAAACAATCTTAACCGTCCATCCAAGAGAGGCGGACCTATCCATAGTTAAGAGGGATGTCATGCACCTGCTCAATTGATAATTGTAAGAGAAAAAAGATGAGTCGTTACAGTGATGACCCGCATAATTCTGAGTGTGCCCTTAAATATTTGAAAACAAAAATAGTGACAACAAACCGGTGGTTGTCGAGATGATTGTTATAGCCTTGTAGAGGTGCCTCTTCCTTAAGGCCATCCACAGCCGTACAGGTCATACCACCTGTACAGGCTGCCACCTCAGCGCCACGTCAGCTTTACCACCACCTTACTGAAAGGATTATATGCAAGACAGTAACTGGGATTACCGTGTCCAATGTTATAAGACACTAGTGGGTCATACTACTACACACCCGATTCGATATCATTTGGATAATAGGTGTGAGAAATAATTAATTAAATTAAATTATTAAAAGAGAGAAAGAATAAATAATAAACTGATTATTATTTATTAAAAAAAATAACAGTTTGTTAAATAAAATAATTATTGAGGAGTTATAGTTGGGTTGGGTTTTCTTATTGGATACTGTCTTATTTACTCTTATAAATAAAGGCATTATTCAGTTAATTGACTAATCTGATTTCATTAGTAACTTATACATCAAGAAAACCCTCCTCCCTCCTCCCTCCCTCTCTCTCTGCACCGATCTCACACACGCACAAACCAGTTCCGGTTTTTTGTTCAATCCACGGCGGTCTAGCAGCCTATCTCACGGTGGTGCAGTAGCGGTGTATCCCTTGCTAGCTTCCGGAGTCGTTTTTAGTATCATCAAAAGGTAAATTTACTAAAACCCTCTTGATATAGTATTTGACAAGTTTTGGTTGGATCTGTGTCAGGATTATTGTTTAATTCCACTGCTTTAATTGGTTTGTTCAAATAATCCCAACAGTGGTATCAGAGCCACTTCCATAAACTTGTCAGATCTGGTTATTCGTAGGTTTTGATAAAACTGGATTTTGTTTTATGTTTATAAAAATATGATATTTATATCTTGTTTCCTAAAAATTGGATTTTTATCGAATACCCGTGCGTTCGTGGCAATCGGCGGCGGAACGGCGGCTGTCGCCGGCCAAACCGCCGGGCCGATCGCCGGACGAGACGACGATGGCCCAATCGACGACCACCACGGTACAGCGGCCGTTCGATGGTGCAAAGCCACTGGACCACCAAAGCCGCGTGCGGCGATGGTGGTCGTAATCGTTCGCGGTCGGACGCCGCACCACAGCGGCGGCAGCAGCCGATCGCTGCTGCTGTACGGTGGTAGCGGTGGTCCAGGTTGTTGTCGCCAGCGCGACTGATGGCGGTGGCGTCTTGATGTTGCTGCTGTCGACGTAGCCCTATAGTGGCGGCGGTGGCGTCTTGGCGTTGCCGTCGATCGCCGAATGGTGGTAAGGGCGATGGTGTTCAAGGCGGTGATGGTGGTGGCGTATTGTGCCGCTGCCGTCGCCAGTAGCCGCCGGCCAGCAATCGACAGCCGCAATGGCGGATTGGTGGCGGTTGTTGTCAGCCGAACACCGCCGATCACAAGGCCTTTCGGTGGTGGTTATCGTTTGTTTTCCCGATCGCCGTCAAGGCGATGGTGGTGGCGTCTTCACCGCTACCGTCGCCGATGGTGGCTGTAGTTGATTCGATCGCCGGCGCGGCGATGGTGGTGGCGTTTCACGCCGCCGCTGTCGCCGGTGGATAATACCACCGGTCGACGGCCTAAATTAGGCGGGATGCGATGGCGGTGGTGCTTGCGCCGCTGCTGTCACGGGTGTTTTCCGATCACCGGACGACAGCCGCAAGGGTGAACGGCGGCAGCGGTTGTAGTTTTAAACAATCGCCATTAAGGCGATGGTGGTGGCGTTTGCGCCGTCGCCGTCGCCGATGATTCGGTAGTGATTTGTTTTTATTGCACGACCGCCGGCGGCGGTGGCTTTATTGCCATCGTCGGCGGCGGATGGTGGTGATGCGGTGGTTAATGGTGGTCGTGTGCTACAAACCACCGTATCACGATAAGGTTTCACGAATGGAAATTGGGTTACCAGCTAGGTAACGATATTGGGCCACGGTATCAGTTCGAATAATGTCAGGCTTCGATCTGATAAGGGTATATAATTTTACCCTAAACAAAATTATTTTTTAATAATATTTTTCAGTTAAATAATTATTAATTCCTTTTGGTTTTATAATTATTTGGAAATCCAGTTTTATCAAAAACAGTATTATTTTATTAGTTTAATTATTAAACTGTTTCAAGTTGTCATAGCTAAGCCCCTAGACCTGTGGTTGTGTTTTTTAGTTCTTGTTTTATCTCGTGCTGGTAAGGGAGGCATGCGTGCCATTTATAACCCTATTGTATTTTAAATATTAATTAATTTAGACGGGAGACATGCGTGCCACTTACAACCCGATTTCATTGTAATTAAAATTCTTTAAAGACGGTCGAAATTTGAAGACGGAGTTATGAAGACACAACCGAAGATGTTGGAGCCAGTGGGAGCACCAAGATTTCATGCCTTGTGGTTGTTTAGTCACATAGGATTTAGACCGTCGGTTCTCGTGTTGGCTCACGAAACTGACATTAGTTTTGGGCAAAACTATGACACTGTTTTGTTTTATCTTGCGTGGTTTGTTGTAGTTACCTAATTTAAATAAAACAAATTATTTTTTCAAAATCTAATGCATCTAAAGAGTTCGATTACAGCTTGTTTTTCGAATCAGACATTTTTTTTAAAAAGGAAAAATAAAACTGGCTAAAATCCTTTGGAAAATTTTAGATCAGTTAGTATGATCCATTTATGGACACCTTTGACGTAAGGTACGTTGGGGCTCGAAGAGCTCAAACCTTGGGCACCTGCGTTCAAACCCCAAGCCGAAGGGGGTGAAAAGACTCTACGATAATCGGGTGGTACTACCGACCAGAGTACATCCAGTTCAAAATGGTGCGGTCTATTTTGGTTTTGTTATAATTCACCGGGTGGTACCGGGCCAAAACACACTAGAGGGACTAAATATGCACGGACTTTATTATCCGATGTCCCGATGATCTAGAAGTCGTATCTTCGTTTAAAGACGCGATTGGTATAAGTTGTTACCTACCAGAAATAGCATGAGTTGACCTGTGTGATCAAACCGCTTGTCAAATCATGTGAAATATGGATTCTAGTCTAATAAATTTATTGTTCTTAGGTAATAATTTATTAGAATTATGTAATCAGATAACTAAATCGGAATTTTATTTTTCGGTAGATGTCTTATACTGCTATTCCGTTTTATTCACCTGAGGAATCTCTCCGCCTTATAATGGGGAAATGGAAGCTTACAAGCCAAAATTTTCCAGTTTGGAAAATGCATCTCGACAATGTCTTGAATGCACAGGGTAAGCGATATGTGATTGAGAAACCCATTTCACGACCTAAATGCAATTCTCCTGAAAAGGATTTTGCAGACTACTTCAAATTCATGGCTGACGAATCAGATGTGATGTCAATTCTATCTTTCTCTACCTCACCCGAGTTCACGACTGATTTAAGAGTTTAGTATTGTCATGAGGTCGTGAAGAACATAGAAATCCAGGTAGGTTTCTATAAGAATAGTGGGAAATATCTAATCATGAAAGAGATTTATTCTCTAAAACTGGAAAAGGGTCAATCCGTTAAAGATCATCTTCTGGAAATGAGGAGACTCTTTAAGAGTTTGTCACGCATGGGATAAAAGATGGTTCAGGAGGAGCTAGTACATCTCATGTGGTTCTCTCTCACGGACGAGATACGTACCACAGCTAGTGAGTACATGGGAGAACCGAAAATGGACGTGGCAAACTTTCATGAGGATATTTTGGCCAATTTGAAGCCAAGACCTGCAGCAGCTGCTGAACTCATGGACAGTAATTGGATTGACGAGCTGGGAGATCTGAGTTGCCCAGAATGCGGTAGCAAGGATATTTGTGCTCACTCGATGGATATCGACCAGCTAGACATCGGTTTACCCGATACACCAGGTATCTTTATGATAGACTGTTTGATCACTTCTTATGAATCATGGGTACTGTTTAGGTGAAATTTTATCATCGAACGATCGAACGATTAAAATCGTAAGATATCTTCCAGGATGATATTCCTGTATTAAGATAAGGTCCTGAAATGAAGATATAATTACCGTCAAACAAAGATAAGTAATTATCGAAGATAATCGCACGATATCATCTTATGGTCGTACGATTGAACTAATGGTATACATGTACAAGTTTGCTCTTATTGCAGGAAAGCTTATCCAAGATAACCACGAAGCACAGCCATCGTTCATCGAGCTTAAATCCGACCGTTTGACCAAGAAACACTTTTCATTTAAGAGCTTGGACGTTACGATCGTGAAATCAGCTTCAGTTATAGCCGTTGCATTTATAGCTCAATTATGAGATGACAGTTACGATCCAAGCAGCTATAAAAGAGATTCAAAGTTCTACACACAAGACATCTGATTCTGAGAGAGAAATAGCAATACTAATATTATTCTCTGTATTTACATTTATTGGCATCCATTTCCATATTGTAATCGTACGATACAACTGTAACATCGAGGATATCACCCCTTATTGGTGATCAATAGTGCAACGTCGACTATCCTAGTTAGTCGGCCGCAGGTTTTTTCCTCGATTCAGAGGTTTTTCCTGCGTCATCAAATTCTTTGTCTATTTGCTTTTTATTAATCGTACGTTTTATCGAACGAGAATTCTTTCTTTTGACGATTTTGCCTCACGACATCTTAAGATAACAATTTAAGTAAATTTTTACACAAACAGTTTGGCGCCCACCGTGGGGCCCGTTTTGAGAAAATCTTGTTCGATAAGGCGTCAGCTTACTAACCTATTTCTTCAAGCTTCTTTGTGAATTGAGTACAGGAACATGGCAAGCAGTTCTCAAACAACTTTGCAGCAACAGTTGGCAGCAGCACAAGAACAAATCCAATGGTTGAATGAGCAGAACTTACAAATGAATGGTGAACTGTCTAGATTGAGAGCATCGAATCCGCAAACTTCTCACATCCCAGTCTCCATTCATCAGCAAGGGCCATTTTTTCCTCAAAATCCACCCCCTGTTTCTCAACCTCCATTTGTCCAACCACAAATGTCACAATCTTTCATTCCACCTCAAGTATCGCAAGTTAACTTGCCTCCACCACCTCAGATATCGCAAGTTAGCTTACCACCGCCACCTCCAGTCAACAATTCACGTCCTATCTTCCCTCCGTTACCATCAGGTCCTTACCCAGGAGCAACCACGTTTACTTACAACCAACCTCAAACAGGGCCTCGTCCCTTTATACCTATTCCAGAACCGATATCGCACGTTCCCACCGCAGCTACCCCCATAACTCATATTCCAAACTTATCAAACGTTTCGGGAACCTCTAGTAATCCACCACCCAATGATATCGTGGATATTCGATTAAAAATGCTAGAAGAACAAAATAAAGCAATGCTCGCATTGTTAACCAAACTTCCTGGAGCTGCTGTACCCATCGAAGTTGAACCTAAAACCGGATTCCAAGCCTCACCCTATATCGATGAGATTGCTCTTGTTGATATCCCCAAAAAATATAACATTCTAGCTTTTACACCAAAATACTCTGGAATCTCTGATCCTGTGGAACACATCGCACAATACAAGCAGCTAGTATGGACAGTTCCTATTCCAACCCAGTTTCAAGAAATATGTGTGTGCAAGGGCTTTGGATCAACACTTACCGGAGCTGCGTTGCAGTGGTTAATCAATTTGAAACCTAAGAGCATTGCATCGTGGTCCGAGTTAGTAAACCAGTTTACTCGACAGTTTGCAAGCAGTCGCAAGATGGAGAAACAAACAAGCGATCTCTACTATGTCGTGCAAAAAACAGGTGAAACCATTCGTGAATATTTCAACAGGTTCAACGCAGAGATGATCGAAGTCAAGAACTGCGATGTGCGGACGGCGATCGAAGCATACAAACGTGGATTAGACACATCCTCGGAGTTATACACAGATCTGACGAAGTATCCACCAGAAAACTTCGATGATGTACGAGCTCGTACGTTGGCACACATGAGAATCGAAGATGATGCCCTTTTCCGGCGTAAACATTCGAATGATAAGAAAAATCTCGGAGCGCAGAAACATGATTTCAAACCTAAACGAGTAAACAAGATTGATAATTCTCGACGCGATCAGAATAAACGTTCGAACCAAGGTAAAGGTAAAATAAGATATCCCGATTTGTCAACTTACCATTTTGCAGGTACAGCAAAGGACTTAGTGGATTCTCTTCGGAACTTGGAAGTCAACGTACGATGGCCCAAGAAACCAGAAAGTCCTAGCAAGGATAGAGACCAAACAAAATGGTGTGACTTCCACAGCGACCACGGACACAATACAGATGAGTGTATTAGCTTGAAGAAGGAGATCGCATACCTCAAATCGAACGGACATCTCAAAAACCTTCTAGGCGATGATTCAAAGAGACCGACGTCACCCGTTCCAACGAAAGTTGTAAATTGCATTACTGGTGGATCCGAAGTATGTGGTTTGACATACTCTGCGGCCAAACGACACGCACGAGAAGGACCTGAGGGGTATCCTGTTCCTGAAGATTCAAAGACTGCGGCTGAAAGAGAACTCGATGCAGCCAAACTAACGTTCGATCAGGATGATCTATCGGGCGTTAACCAAAAACACCATGATGCTCTAGTCATACAGTTAAACATTGGAAACTGTTTGACCAGGAGAGTATTGGTGGATGGAGGTAGTTCAGCTAACGTTATATTCTCGGATACTCTAAAGATCATGGGTATTGATCGATCCAACATCGTACGACGAACAACAACGTTAATTGGATTCAACGGAGATGCCACTAGTACTCTTGGAGAAATCATACTGCCAGTCTTCGCTAAAGGCATAAACAAGCAAACAAAGTTCAACGTCATCGATTGTCCTTCCGCTTACAATGCTATACTTGGAAGACCTTGGATTCACGATATGAAGGCTATACCATCAACGTATCATCAGAAGATCAAGTTCCCATCTCCCTGGGGCGTGCAAGAGATAGTCAGCGAAAAGAAAATTGCAAGGGAGTGCTACAAGATTACGATGAAGGCTAAACCGCAAGATATCTAGCAATTACAGAGCCAGGATGGAATACGATCGTACGATGACCTTCAACTTGAAGAAATCGTGCTAGATCCAAAACATCCTGATCGCAAGGTCTTCGTAGGAGCAACTCTAACCCCCGATATAAAAAATAGTATAATTTCTTTTTTGCAGGAACACTCGGATTGTTTTGCGTGGTCACACGAGGATATGGTAGGAATTGATCCTAACATCATATCGCACAAGTTGAACGTGGATCCAACGTTTAAACCCGTTAAGCAAAAAAGGCGCAAGTTTGCACCAGAACGCAACAAAGTCATCAATGAGGAGGTAGACAACCTACTCAAAACAGGGAAAATTCGAGAAGTAAAGTATCCAGATTGGCTCGCCAACGTGGTGGTAGTACAAAAGAAGAATGGAAAGTGGCGAGTATGCATCGACTTTACAGACCTAAACAAAGCTTGTCCAAAGGATCCTTTTCCTTTGCCACATATTGATGCGATGGTCGATGCAACTGCGGGGCACGAATTACTGACGTTCATGGATGCTTATTCCGGATATAATCAGATTCTAATGCACAAAGATGATCAAGAGAAGACCGCGTTTATGACCGATAAGGGCATATATTGTTATAAAGTAATGCCATTTGGGCTCAAGAATGCTGGATCAACGTACCAAAGGCTTGTAAACAGGATGTTCAAAGATCATCTCGGACGTACGATGGAAGTATACATCGATGATATGCTCGTAAAGTCGGAACGATCACAAGATCATATCCAGCATCTGAGGCAATCGTTCGATATATTACGAGAATACAAGATGAAACTTAACCCAACCAAGTGCTCTTTCGGGGTGCGTGCGGGAAAGTTTCTTGGATACATGGTTACACAACGAGGGATCGAAGCAAGTCCAGAACAGATCAAAGCAATCTTGGAAATTCAATCACCAAGGACTGTAAAAGAGGTACAAAAGTTGACCGGACGAGTAGCAGCCTTGAACAGGTTCATCTCACGATCATCCGATAAGTGTCACTTGTTCTACAACGTGCTTCGAAAAAACAAAGGCTTCGATTGGACAGAAGCACACGAGGAAGCACTACAAAGCTTAAAGAAATATATGTCCAATCCTCCACTACTGACGAAACCAATCGAAGGTGAGAGCTTGCAGTTGTACCTCGCTGTAAGTAACAACGCCGTTAGTGCAGTGCTCGTACGAGAAGGTGACCAACATCAGCAACCTATCTATTACATAAGTAAGTCTTTTCTCGATGCTGAAACAAGGTATACATCTATGGAAAAACTTTTACTTGGCCTCGTGACTGCAGCAAAAAAGTTAAGGCATTACTTCGAATCGCATCATATAATCGTTGTTACTAATTATCCTCTTAAGATCGTACTTCGTAAGCCTGAACTTACAGGACGATTAGCAAAGTGGAGTATTTATCTTAGCAGCTTTGATCTAACGTATCAGCCAAGAACAGCGATAAAGTCTCAAGCGTTGGCAGATTTCGTAGCTGAATTCAGTCCTGGAATCAAAGAACCATCATACGATGAAATCAGTAATGTGATGATTCATGACAACGAACCATGGACCATGCATGTTGATGGAGCTTCTAACGCACGAGGATCAGGATTGGGAGTAGTCCTGAAATCATCACATGGGGGCAATATGGTGTATTCAATACGATGTGAGTTCAAAACCACTAACAATGAAGCAGAATATGAAGCCTTGATTGCTGGATTGGATATGGCATATGACTTGGGGGCACGATGGCTACATGTACGAAGCGATTCACTACTAGTAGTGAACCAAATCAATGGCGAATTTCAAGCAAAAGATTCAAAGATGATATCGTACCTCAAGATCGCAAAAGATAAGATCGCACGATTTGATAAATTCTCGATAGAGCAAATCCCAAGAGACCTGAATATGCAAGCCGATGCCTTGGCTAACTTGGGATCCGCATTCAACGAACCAGCCTTAGAAAGTGTTCCGATAATACATCTTATGTCGCCCACAATCGAAGAAGCTCATTTGATCGAAGAAAACCACGATTGGTCGAATGATATATGGAACTATCTCAAAAACGACCAGCTCCCTGAAGACAAATTAGAAGCCCGGAAAATCAGAATTAAAAGCTCTCGATATACGATCTTCGATGATCAACTATATCGAAGGTCTACAACGGGTCTAATCTTACGATGTGTGGTGAGTAAGCAACAAATCGACCGAATCCTTCAGGAGATGCATGATGGAGAATGTGGAAACCATTCTGGAGGCAGAAGTCTTGCTAACAGAATCTCGAGACAAGGATATTATTGGCCTACTCTTCGAGAGGACTCGATAAGGTATGTTCAAAAGTGCGATGCTTGTCAAAAACACTCAGGTACGTCACATTTACCTTCTGAACCCCTACACTCTGTCTTAATCCCATGGCCATTCATGCGATGGGGGATGGACATCGTAGGAAAGTTACCCCTGCTCCAGGTCAAAAAGTATTTTTGCTTGTTCTTACTGATTATTTCTCTAAATGGATTGAAGCTTCAGCCTTCTCACAGGTTAGGGATAAAGAAGTTATCTCCTTTATTCAAACTAACATTATTTACAGGTTCGGAGTACCATTAGAAATAACGTGCGATAATGGATCCCAATTTATAAGTGAGAGAACTCGAAAGTTCTGCGATGAACGTGGGATAAAACTCATTACATCGACTCCGAGATATCCACAATCCAACGGCTTGGCCGAATCCAGCAATAAGACCATTATTAATTCTATTCGAAAAAGGTTGAAAGCTGCAAAGGGTCGATGGGTCGAAGAGTTACCATCTGTTTTATGGGCAAATCGCACGACACCTAGAACTGCAACTGGGCAAACTCCTTTTTCCTTGGTATATGGATGTGAAGCAGTCCTTCCAATCGAATTACAAGTTCCTGTTGCTCGACATCGTACGATTGAACAAAACTCAATAGACTTGTGTTACGATGTTGATGCTTTGGAAGAACTAAGAGAGAAAGCCTTTCAGAAAATGGCATCGCAGAAAGCTATAGTTGAACGCTACTTCAATAAAAAGGTAAAAGTCAAGGTATTTCAACTTGGAGATTACGTCCTACGACGTGTCTTCCCAAATACGCAGGAATCGAATGCTGGAAAACTTTCCATCAAATGGGAAGGTCCTTACATCATTACCAAAATCGTGGGAAAAGGAGCCTATAAAATTTCAACCATTGAAGGTATTGAAATCCCACGTAGTTGGAATGCAACTCATCTAAAAAGGTACTATTTCTGAAACCCTTTTTATTTCTTACTATTATTTTGTCGAACGATTACTGACTTAGGCATCGGAGCGCCGTTGGTCAATCCAACGGCCACCCCTTAGCCAATTTTACTCGCAGGTATCGCACGATTATCGCAAGACATCGCATGATTATCGCATGATATCGCACGACTATCGCAGACATCGCACGATCTATGGCAAACATCGCCCGATAAAACAATATGCTTAAAATCGCATAGAAATTAAAAGATGCATCAATTTCAAATCGCAAGAGCGCAAGTCAACACGCCAGACGCACGATTAACAGAAACGTTTCTAAAAAAAAATTTTAAGTGCCTTAAACTCACGATAAACATCGCAAGACAAAACGCACGATTAATTAAGGCCTTAAATGACAGATTAGCTAAAAACGCACGATTATCTATTTACTAAAAGTACTTAGAACAGAAATAACAAGTACTAAAACATCGCACGATTGCAAAAATAGATAATTTCATTAAAAAGTACTTAAAGTACTGTGATTACATCGATTAAACTACAGGGGTAGCCTCTACGCTAACACCCTCTTCTACGCTAACTTCTACGATAGGAGGAGTGACTTCAGCAGCCTTGTCCACGATGCCGGATCCAGAGGCATCTTCATTTTTATCCTCCTCCTCGATCATCGTGACCTCAGCATCTTTGCTCTTTTCAGCACCTTCTTCCTCCTCATCGGCATCCTTGGCGTCATCAGCATCCAGGAGCTCATCAGACCCCATCGCATCACGAAAAGCCCCTAGCTCACCTTTAGCAGCTTCGATGGTGTACGTGCCACCAATGAATTGGCGTATTACGGCTGCACGGGCCACCATCCTAGATAACACCATCTCGTCTTTGAGATCCTGGATCTCAGAAGACAAAGCCTTCTCTCGATCTGCCATCTCTGCGCGCATCGCAGCAAGCTCCTCTTCCAATTTGGCAGCACGATTATTGGCCGCTGTCAACCTCGCACGTTGTTCTGATCGAACGTGCTCAGCCTCATCCAGCTTAGCCACCAAGTCATCTACTTCAACTCGCTTGGCTTCCAGAGCAGCAGCCATCTTCGATGCCTTATCTTGAGCCTTCTTAGCCTCGTTCACTGCCGCCCTTTCGCTGGACATCTTCGCCTTCATGTCCCTTTGAACAGTCTCTAACCTTTGATGAAGGCCGAGACACGCCTGGAAGGCCTGCGCAAATATAAAGAGTTAGAACAATACATTTAATGTAATCGTAAGATATAAATATCGTATGATAATTTACCATGAAGGAGTACCCAACAGCACCGGCATCGAGCTCGCCAATCCGACGAGTGTCCATGTGAGCCTTCTGCGATGGGAGCAGATATTGTTCGATGGCAGGGAATAAGTCATCCTGGTTAATGACATCGCCATCGAGGAAATTTGAAGGCAGGGATATGTTGATCAATGTTTCTCCCTCCTTCCCTCTTGGAGGCTTGACCGAAGCCCTTTTCTCCTTTGACATCGTAGGAGACATCGCAGGAGGAGGAGCAGTGTGGATCGGGGTTGCATCGACCACATCATCCGCCTGTCGTACGGCTTCCTTTGATGCGGTCGAAGTACCCGAAGAAGACCTCGTCTTCTTAGGTTGTGGCTCCATGCCACTCATTCCTCTCTTCTTCTCCAAAGCCCTCTTGGCCGCCGCTATGTTGGCCAGCTTCTTCGCAGGTTTCTTTTGGCCTGAAATAAGCAAGAAAACGTACGTTGATATCGTACGGTGCAAGAAAACGTAAGATAGAATATCATCACGCGATTTACCTTCCATCTCTTCTTCTTCTTTTTCTTCTTCACTTAGCACCTGCACTTCGAACTCCTCGTCGCTATCTTCCTTTTGGCTTTTTCCCTTTGATTTCCCGTACGATCTTTCCTGAACGCCGTATTCCAGGAAACAATTGACAGCTTCAGTGGATTCCTCGAAGATAAAATCAATTTCTGCAAAAAGGAACGTATGATAAGAAATCATACGATAACATCAAAGCATAGTAAAAAATCATCCTATACCTAGTGGATTCCATTCTGGAGCCACCCATCCACCATCCTCCAAGACCGATGAGGATAGCACGAACGCATATCGAGCCTTCCACCCTCGATCAAACGCTTGAGTACCATGTACTAACATGGTATCACCCCTACCCTTGGGATAAATCCCATACCTATTGTAGTCCGAGACCTTTACGGTGTAAGCCGTAAGAAGATCATCGACGGTAAAAGGGGCTCTACCCCAATTCTCAGTTACACGTTCGATGACGCTCACAACCCTCCAGAATTGGGGCATGAGCTGTCCAGGAGAAAGACTGAAACGCGTCATGAAAGCACGAGACAGAGGACCGTAAGGCCAGGTGAATCCTATCTTAAACGGGTATTCAAATAGCGCAAAGAAACCTGCCGGAGCATCGGCGGGTCTAACCTCACCAGGTGATACGATCACCGTCTCCTTAGGCATCCTAGCAAGTTTCCTAAGGTGCACTAAGTCGATTTCTGCTTGAATTGTACTTTTAACCTCCATGATTTCTCTAAAACAGACTCGATCTAGACTTCTACGCAACCTATCGAAACGTAATAAATCAAAGTTTCTAGGGTCCTTATCAGCCCTGATTTTCAAACGCATGAACTGAATTGAAACGAGGGAGAGAAAGGTACCTTATAGACGAATTAGATCTAAATCTTCTTAAAGATTGAAAGGATTCGGTTAGAGAAATTTGAATTCGAAATTTGGAAGAGATTTTGAGATAATTATGGAAGAAATCTTACCTTTATATAAAATTAAACTCCTTCCCAAGAAATTAAGGTCGAATCGAGCATCGACACCTGTCCTAGATAACCGTTGTGTTGACAGCTAGCAATTAACCTGGTTAGTAACGCCGTTAACATGAAGATCGGTTCATACGAAATTGATCATGATAAAAACGATGTACTAACGATTTGATTTTGCAGATATAAGATTCAGAAAATATACAATTTATTTTCTAAATCTTGGGGGCAAACTGTTTAGGTGAAATTTTATCATCGAACGATCGAACGATTAAAATCGTAAGATATCTTCCAGGATGATATTCCTGTATTAAGATAAGGTCCTGAAATAAAGATATAATTACCGTCAAACAAAGATAAGTAATTATCGAAGATAATCGCACGATATCATCTTATGGTCGTACGATTGAACTAATGGTATACATGTACAAGTTTGCTCTTATTGCAGGAAAGCTTATCCAAGATAACCACGAAGCACAGCCATCGTTCATCGAGCTTAAATCCGACCGTTTGACCAAGAAACACTTTTCATTTAAGAGCTTGGACGTTACGATCGTGAAATCAGCTTCAGTTATAGCCGTTGCATTTATAGCTCAATTATGAGATGACAGTTACGATCCAAGCAGCTATAAAAGAGATTCAAAGTTCTACACACAAGACATCTGATTCTGAGAGAGAAATAGCAATACTAATATTATTCTCTGTATTTACATTTATTGGCATCCATTTCCATATTGTAATCGTACGATACAACTGTAACATCGAGGATATCACCCCTTATTGGTGATCAATAGTGCAACGTCGACTATCCTAGTTAGTCGGCCGCAGGTTTTTTCCTCGATTCAGAGGTTTTTCCTGCGTCATCAAATTCTTTGTCTATTTGCTTTTTATTAATCGTACGTTTTATCGAACGAGAATTCTTTCTTTTGACGATTTTGCCTCACGACATCTTAAGATAACAATTTAAGTAAATTTTTACACAAACAGGTACTTGATACAGGCAGTGGTAACCACATATGTAATTATTTACAAGGGTTCAAAAGAAGGGAGACATTGAAGAAGGATCGTTCGAACCTACGAGTCGGTGAAGGCACGATGCTTGTAGCTGAAGGTGCGGGATCTTACAATCTTAGTTTACCCTCGGGTCTAGTTTTGGAACTTGAGAATTGTTACTATATTCCTAAAGGGTGCGTTTGGTGCACTGGACAGGGTGGGATAGGACAGGACAGGACAGCCCTGTCCTGCGTTTGGCGCGCCCCAACCTTGGACTAAGTAGAACACACTAGCACAAGACATGGGACAAGTGTGTCCACCCCCTAACCCATGGAACTAAGTGGAACAAGGAACTTATTGACCAAAATACCCCTAAAATAAGAAACCTAATTAAATATCCCTTCTTTTTTCTTCAACCGCTTTCTCCCAAACTCCATCTCCTCTTCGATTTCACGACCTCATATCTACCTCCCTCTCCGGCGATGTCCGGTGACCTGCGGCTGTTACCTCCGGCGACCTCCGCCTCCTCTACGACGATGTCCGGCGACCTGCGGTTGCTACCTCCGGCGACGTCCGACATCCGGCAACCTCTACCTCCCTCTCCGGCACTGTCCGACGACCTGCAGCTGCTACCTCCGGCGACGTCCGACGTCTGGCGACCTCCGCCTCCCTCTCCGGCGAGGTCCGACGACCTGCGGCTGCTACCTCCGGTGACGTCCGACGTCCGACGACCTCCGCCTCCCTCTCCGGCGAGGTCCGGCGACCTGCGGCTGCTACCTCCGGCGACGTCCGACGTCCGACGACCTCCGCCTCCCTCTCCGGCGAGGTTCGGCGACCTGCGGCTGCTACCTCCGGCGACGTCCGGCGACCTCCGCCTCCCTCTCCGGCGATGTCCGGCGACCTGCGGCTGCTACCTTCGGCGACAACTTATAGACTTTATCAATAAAATAGTATTATCAGGTTTTAATTCTTTGTTATTATGCATTTAAATTGATTATTTATTAATAAAACAGTAAACAACTCATCAGGGGTAAATTGGTCATTTAAACATGTTCTGGCTTGTCCTGTCCTATGTTGTTCTAGCTTACCAAACGCTGGACACCTGTCCTGTCCTGTTCTGTCCTGTCCTGTCCTGTCCTGTCCTGTCCCGTCTGCGTACCAAACGCACCCAAAATGATCAAAAACGTTATTTCTTTCGAATTATTGGTAGACCAAGGTTTTTGTTATAAATATGATTATAAACTTATTTCTTGCTTTAAAAATTATATCTTTTATTTCAAAGCAACTCCCACTAATGGTCTATACGTATTAAATCTACAAGAAAAATAGAGAAGTCTATCATATAAGTAAACGAACCTAAGAAATAGAGGATCAGACTTACCTCTGGCACTGTCGAATCGGTCATATAAACAAGAAACGCAAAGAACAACTCCAGAAAGGAGGACTTCTGGGGTCTTTCGATTTTAGACCATTTAATAATTGTGAATCTTGTTTATCTGGTAAGATGACAAAACAGTCTTTCAATAAGGATAATGAAAGAGCAAATGAATTGTTAGGAATAATACATGTTTGGGTGAAAATTTACAATCGCACGATGCACGACGATCGACTCAAATCATAAGATATCTTTCAGGATGATAATCCTGTATTAAGATAAGGTCCTGAGATAAGATACGTGTACCCTCGAACGATAGTAGCTAATCATCGAACAACCTTTATACGAAACATCGTACGAGATGACCTGAGAACGTACGATATAGTACGATATTATACTAACGGCTAGATAAATCTTAAATATGATTATTTGTAACAGATGAGAAACAATTATCGAAGATCAAGTGACCGTTAAAGACCAAGATACAGTCTCCATAAAGTCTTGACCGTTACGACCAAGATTCAAGCTTCGGTTACGACCGTTATATTAAATGCACAATTATGAGACGACGGTTACCCTCTTGCCAGCTATAAAAGGAGGTCGAAGCAATCATTCAAGGACATCTGATTACTTTGGAACCCGCGAACATTCTCTGCAATTTCTATATTATTCTTTTTAATTTAAGTTCTGTTTCATTGTAATCGTACAATCCGCGCTGTAATTCTCGAGGACATCACCCCTTATTGGTGATACTTAGTGCAACGTCGACTATACCCTTTTAGTCGGCCGCAGGTTTTTTCCTCGACCTCGAGGTTTTTCCTGCGTCATCAAATTGCTTAATTTCTTTATTTATTTAGTCGCACGATTTATTGAACTAGATTTCATTCTCTCGACGGATTTGCCTCACAACATCTTACGATATTTAATTGTGTAATTTTTTACCAAAACAATTTGGCGCCCACCGTGGGGCCCCGTTCTGAGAAAATCTCGTTTGATAAAACGTCTGTTTGACTAATCAAATTTTTCGAGTTCTTTTGAGCATTCATTGCAGGACTATGGAGAACAACTTCCAACCAACTCCGCAACAACAGCTAGCAGCCGCACAACAACAAATTCAACAGTTGGCTGATCAAAACATGCAAGCCAATGGGGAAATCGCACGATTACGAGCTTTGAATCCGCAAACTACTCAAGCTAATCCCGCGATTCCATTGCACCTCCCAAGACCACCCCTTTTTCAACAAAATCAATTCAGAGGACCACAGCCACCACCAATGCCTCAAACATCTCAAAACAATTTACGTCCACCTCAAAATAACAACTCTCAACCCATTTTTCCTCCTCTTCCATTGGGACCACCTCCTGCGTTTACCTACGCTCAACCTCATGGTGTACCTCGACCTTTCTACTCAATCCCAGAACCAATACCGCATATACCAACAGCAAATACTACTATAACCCATATCCCAATTCAACCCAACCATCAAGAAGCTGTTGGAATAACTCCTACCGAAAACCTCATGGACGTACGATTAAAGATGTTAGAAGAACAAAACAAGGCGATGCTCGCATTGCTCGCAAAACTTCCTGGAGCAGCCGTACCTGTTGAGGTCGAACCCAAAACAGGATTCCAAGCTTCACCTTACGTCGACGAAATAGCTCTCATGGATATACCGAAAAAATATAACATTCCCAGCTTTACAACCAAGCACTCGGGGATAACAGATCCAGTGGAGCACGTCGCACAATATAAACAGCTTATGTGGACTGCTTCGATCCCATCTCAATATCAGGAGGCATGCATGTGTAAAAGCTTTGGATCTACTCTTACAGGAGCCGCGCTACAATGGCTTATCAACTTAAAGCCAAAAAGTATCGAATCATTCGCTGAATTGGTAAACCAATTCACTCGACAGTTCGCGAGTAGTCGCAAGATGGAGAAACAAACGAGTGACCTGTACTACATCGTACAAAAAACTGGAGAAACGATACGTGATTATTTTAACAGGTTTAATGCAGAAATGATCGAAGTCAAGAATTGCGACATAAAAACCGCAATTAAAGCATACAAGCGTGGGCTCGATAATTCTTCGGAATTATATACGGATCTCACAAAATATCCACCGGAGAACTTCGATGACGTACGAGCTCGAACGTTAGCCCATATGAGAATTGAAGATGATGCCATCTTCAGACGAAAGCACTCGAATGAAAAGAAAAGCCTGGGCGCACAGAAGCATGACTTTAAACCTAAGAGAGTCAATAAAATTGGAAACTCTCGACAAGAGCCTAAGGCTCGCTCAAGCAAAAGTACAGATAGAATTAGATATCCCGATTTATCTACTTACAATTTTGCAGGTACATCCAAAGAATTGGTGGATTCTCTGCGGAAGATCGATGCAAACGTACGATGGCCCAAGAAGCCGGAGAATCCCAGCAAAGACAAGGACCAAACTAAATGGTGCGAATTCCATGGTGACCATGGGCACACGACGGACGAATGCATCAGCCTCAAAAAGGAGATCGCCTACCTCAAATCGAATGGACATTTGAAAGGCATTATCAGCGATGAAGCAAAAAGGCCAGCATCACCGATCCATACCAAAGTGGTCAATTGTATCACTGGAGGATCAGAAGTGTGTGGTTTGACATACTCTGCAGCAAAACGACACGCACGAGAAGGGCCCGAGGGATACCCTGTCCCTGAAGAATCCAAAACTGCAGCTGAAAGAGAACTCGATGTGGCAAAATTGACGTTCGATCAAGATGATCTCTCAGGGCTTAACCAAAAACACCATGATGCTCTAGTCATACAGTTAACTATCGGAAACTGTTTGACCAAGAGAGTATTGGTTGATGGTGGGAGCTCAGCAAATGTCATATTCGCAGATACTCTCAAGATCATGGGCATCGACAGATCCAACATCGTACGACGAACTACCACATTAGTGGGATTCAACGGAGATGCGACAAATACTCTCGGAGAAATAGTGCTACCAGTCTTTGCTAAAGGAATCAATAAGCAAACCAAATTCAATGTCATAGACTGCCCGTCAGCATACAACGCGATACTCGGAAGACCCTGGATACATGATATGAAGGCCGTACCATCAACTTATCATCAAAAGATCAAATTTCCATCTCCTTGGGGCGTACAAGAAATTATCAGTGAAAAGAAGATTGCTCGTGAATGCTACAAGATCACGATGAAGACCAAACCCCAGGATATCTAGCAATTACAGAGCCAGGATGGAGTACGATCGTACGATGACCTTCAACTTGAAGAAGTCGTGCTAGATCAAAAACATCCTGATCGAAAGGTCTTCGTGGGAGCAACCCTAACTCCTGATATAAAAAACGAAATAATATCTTTTTTACAGGGACACTCGGATTGTTTTGCTTGGTCGCACGAAGACATGGTTGGGATAGATCCTAACATAATATCCCACAAACTGAACGTGGATCCATCTTTCAAACCTGTGAAAAAGAAAAGACGCAAGTTTGCACCAGAACGCAACAAAGTCATCAATGACGAAGTTGATAACTTGCTAAAAACAGGGAAGATCAGGGAAGTAAAGTATCCAGACTGGCTAGCAAACATGGTTGTCGTACAAAAGAAGAATGGGAAGTGGCGAGTCTGTATCGACTTTACAGATCTAAACAAAGCATGTCCAAAAGACCCGTTTCCACTACCTCACATCGATGCGATGGTTGATGCAACGGCAGGTCATGAATTACTCACATTCATGGACGCTTATTCTGGATACAACCAGATTCTGATGCACACGGACGATCAAGAGAAGACAGCCTTCATGACGGACAAAGGAATATACTGCTACAAGGTGATGCCTTTCGGTCTCAAGAACGCAGGATCAACGTATCAAAGACTCGTGAACATGATGTTCAAGGAACATCTCGGTCGTACGATGGAAGTTTATATCGATGATATGCTAGTAAAATCTGAACGATCGCACGATCACATACATCATTTAAAGCAATCATTCGATATCCTACGGCAATACAAGATGAAGCTTAATCCAACGAAATGTTCTTTCGGAGTACGTGCTGGGAAGTTCCTTGGATATGGTCACTCAACGAGGAATAGAGGCAAGTCCAGAGCAAATCAAGGCCATAACAGAAATACAATCTCCGAGAAACGTGAAAGAAGTACAAAAGCTTACTGGACGAGTGGCGGCATTAAATAGATTCATCTCACGATCCTCCGACAAATGCCACCTATTTTACAACGTATTACGCAAAAATCAAGGCTTCAAATGGACAGAGGCGCATGAAAAAGCATTGCAAGATTTAAAACAATACATGGCCTCCCCTCCACTGTTGACAAAACCTATCGAAGGTGAAAGCTTACAGTTATACTTAGCTGTTAGCAATAACGCAGTTAGTGTAGTCCTCGTATGAGAAGACGATCAGCAGCAACACCCGATTTACTACGTAAGTAAATCCTTTCTCAATGCCGAGACCAGATATACATCAATGGAGAAATTACTCTTGGGTCTCGTGACAGCAGCCAAAAAGTTAAGACATTATTCTGAGTCACATCATATAATTGTCGTAACTAACTATCCTCTCAAGATTGTGCTTCGTAAGCCTGAACTTACAGGACGATTAGCTAAATGGAGCATCTATCTCAGTGGATTTGATCTCACATACAAATCCAGAACAGCAATAAAGTCGCAAGCACTAGCAGATTTTGTGGCAGAATTCAGTCCAGGAATAGAGCAACCATCGCACGATGAAATCAACAATGTGATGATCCAAGACAACCAGCTTTGGACCTTACACGTCGATGGGTCCTCCAACATACGGGGATCAGGATTAGGAGTTGTCTTGAAATCATCACACGGGGGGAACATGGTGTACTCGATAAGGTGTGAATTTAAAACTACCAACAACGAAGCAGAGTACGAAGCCTTGATCGCTGGATTGGATATAGCTTACAACTCGGGGGCACGACGAGTGCACGTACGAAGTGATTCACTATTAGTAGTAAATTAAATTAATGGCGATTTTCAAGCAAAAGATTCGAAGATGATGACGTATCTCGAGATCGCTAGAGAAAGCATCGCACGATTCGAAGAATTCACGATAGAACAAATCCCACGAGATTTTAACGTCCAAGTTGATGCTCTAGCTAACATGGGGTCTGCGTTTAATGAACCAACTTTGGACAACATCCCAATAATTCATCTTATGACATCCTCCATCGAATCAAAAGATAAAGTACAGATGATCGAAGAAGTTTACAACTGGTCGCTCGATATATGGAACTATCTCAAGTACGATAGACTTCCTGACGATAAGATGGAAGCTAGAAAAACCAGATCGAAAGCTTCGCGATATACGATCTTCGAAGGAAAATTGTATCGCAGGTCCACATCCAGACTAATCCTACGATGCATAACAAGTAAGGAGCACATGAATCAAATTCTACAAGAGATGCACGATGGAGAATGTGGAAATCATTCTGGAGGACGAAGCCTTGCGAATAGAATCTCATGACAAGGCTATTGTTGGCCTACTCTTCGAGAAGATGCTTTTAGGTACGTACAAAACTGCGACGCCTGCCAGAGACATTCAGGTACGTCTCACTTACCTTCCGAACCCCTACATTCTGTATTAATCCCATGGCCATTCATGCGATGGGGAATGGACATCGTAGGAAAGTTACCTCCTGCTCCAGGACAGAAAGTTTTCTTACTTGTTCTTACTGATTATTTTTCAAAATGGATCGAAGCCGCTGCTTTCTCCCAGGTATGAGACAAAGAAGTTATTTCTTTTATTCAGACTAACATTATATATAGGTTTGGAGTACCATCGGAGATCATGTGCGATAATGGTTCACAATTCATAAGTGAAAAGACTCGTAAATTCTGCGATGAACGTGGAATCAGGTTAATTACTTCGACACCAAGATACCCTCAATCCAATGGTCTCGCAGAATCGAGTAACAAAGTCATAATCAATTCGATTCGAAAAAGGCTAAAGGAAGCAAAGGGAAAATGGGTCGAAGAATTACCTTCGGTCTTATGGGCAAATCGTACGACTCCAAGGACTTCAACAGGGCAAACACCCTTCTCTCTCGTTTACGGATGCGAAGCAGTACTACCAATCGAATCCCAACTTCCAATTGCAAGACATCGTACGATGGAGCAAAACGTAATAGACCTATATTACGATCTAGATGCATTGGAAGAACTTAGAGAAAAGGCATTCCAGAAAATGGCATTACAAAAGGCCATGGTCGAACAACATTTCAACAAGAAAGTAAAGGCAAAAATCTTTCAAGTAAGCGATTACGTCCTACGACAAGTATTTCAGAATACTCAAGAGCTAAATGCTGGAAAACTTTCCATCAAATGGGAAGGACCTTATATAATCTCTAAGATTATTGGGAATGGTGCATATAAGCTTACAACCATCGAAGGTAAGGAAATTCCACGTAGTTGGAATGCAACACATCTTAAGAGGTACTACTTCTAAACCTTTTACATTTTTTATTATCTTGTTACAAACGATTACTGACTTGGGCATCGGAGCGCCGTTGGTCAAACCAACGGCCACCCCTTAGCCATTCTTTTCTTATCGCAGGTATCGCACGATTATCGCAGGTATCGCACGAATATCGCAGGTATCGCACGAATATTGCAAGTATCGCAAGAATAACTAAAGCTTATAACGCACGATCATTTCTTTGAAAATTATACGCACGCGCGCAAGACAAAACGCCAGTCGCACGAATACTCTATTAAATAAAAACAGAAACGTTTCTAAGAACTAAGTTCTAAAGCACAAATTAACACGTACGATAAACTAAATCCATTCATTTCAAAATAAAACGTACTTAAACAGATAAAAAGTACTTAAATAAAACATCGTACGATTACAAAATAAGACTAAACACTAGGAGGAGCATCTGATCCTACAACCTCAAACCCTCCTACTCCTGCAGCATCTGTGGATCCCACGATCTCAAGAGGAGCTTCTTCAGTGGCCAAGGTTGCAAGATTGGATCCAGAGACTGTTTCATTCAAGGTCTCCTCCCCAACCACAGCAACCTCGACGGGCTTCTCACTACCTTCCTCATCCAAGTCCTTGAGATCATCAGCATCAAGGAGATCCTCAGATCCCATGAGTTCGCGGAACGCTTCCACTTCTTCCTTGGCAATCCCAACAGTAAGGGTTCCAGCTATCACACGACGCATGAGGGCCGCACGAGCCACAACCCTTATCAGCACTGCCTCGTCCTTCAAATCTTGGATCTCAGACGATAAGGCCTCCTCCCTCGATGCCTTCTCCAGTTGTACCGCCTTCAGCTCCTCCTCCAATTTGGACGTACGATCGAGGACGATTCTCATACGAGCTCGTTGCTCGTCCCTCATACGCTCGACCTCTTCAAGATTAGCCTCCAGGTCATCAATCTTGACCTGCTTAGCCTCCAAATCGGACGAGAGCTTGAAGACTTTCTCCTTTGCCTTGTCCGCCTCCTTCAGAGCAGCCCTTTCGCTGGCCATCTTCGACTGCATATCATTCTTAATGGTCTCCATCCTAGAATGAAGACCAAGGCTTGCCTGAAAACCCTGAAAAGAACAAGAGCAAATTACATTAATCGTACGATATTAAAGCAATTTAGTCGTACGATAAAAGATACTCACCAGAAAAGAGAGACCCACAGCTGCAGCGTCAATCTCCTCGAACCTTTTGCCTCGCAAACTGCTCCTTTTGCGAAGGTAGCAGGAACTGTTCGATGGCCGGGAAGATGTCTTCCTTCTTCAGAACATCGTCTTCCAAAAAACCCTTGGGAAGGGTTATCTTCATGGTCGACGATCCTGGCTCATCGACCATCCTCTTCAAAGGCTTAGCAGAGGCCTTTGTCGCCTTAGCTCCCTTAGATTGATCTTTAGGAGGAGCAGACCTAAGCGGAGAAGCATCAACCACATCATCCGCCTTTCGCTTGGCTTCATGCGATGGGTCAACAGGATCGGACGTGGACCTCGTCCGTTTAGCCGGAGGCTCCCCTCCAGCCATCTCCTTCTTCTTCAAAGCTGCTCTCCTTGCAGCCTCCATCTGTTGCTCCCTCCTCGACGGCTTCTTTGAAGATCCTACAAAGCAAATTAACGTAAGAAATGTTAGGGTAAAAAATCCGCAATCGCACGACGACCGACTATAATCGTAAGACAAATGTTAGGACAATAATCCTGTATTAAGATAAGGTCCTGAGATAAAACCTAAGAGGACTATCGAACAAAGATCACTAAGCATCAAACATATCGAACGATAACTACAATATCGTACGACAATACTAACGAATAAATATACAAAGTTTATATGTTTGATGCAGGCAAGCTGATTATCATATCTAACAATTGTCCACCTTTGAGAAAGTCCGAGATTGAGTACTATGCTATGCTTGTTGGAGTTCATCACTACAACGAACAAGTCGTAAGTTATGCATCGTTCGACAGCATCAAGATCGACCGTTACAAGCAAGATTCTCACAGCAGTTACAATCTAGACATTAACTCTCAGCAATACCGTTGGACAGTTACTCTCCGAGCATTAATTAAAGACAATAACGTTGGACGGTTACGATTCACTCATTGATGAGCCACAATACCGTTGGACCGTTATTCTCAAGCCACTATAAAGGAAGAATCAAGCCAGCATTGCAACACACGAAGTCTATTCGAAGCTCACAAGTTCTATAGCAATTATTCTTGAGAATCATCTGTAATTTACATTCGATTTCATAGTTTTCTCAGTTGTAATCGTACGACCAAAGCTGTATACCCGAAGGACATCACCCCTGATTGGTGAACATAGTGCTCTGTCGACTTATCTTTTAGGTCGACCGCAGGTTTTTTCCTCCGTCGTGAGGTTTTTCCTGCGTCATCAAATTATTTGTCTCATTTTACTTTTCCGCACTTATCATTGATTGTAATTTCTTTCTCTCGACGGTTAAGCCTCACACAAGTTTCTTACGACATCGAGTTGTGTAATTTTTTACATAAACAGTTTGGCGCCCACCGTGGGGCTCCGTTTTGAGAAAAATTTCATTCGGTGAAAAGTGCGCCTTAGTACTAACCTTTTCTTTGAGTTCTCTTTGAGCTATTTGCGCAGGATAATGGATAACGGATTCATAGCATCACTCCAACAACAATTGCAAGAAGCTAACAACGAAATTCAACGTCTTCGAGCTTTGCCAGGACCATCGATGTCTATTCCAATGTCTATTCCTCCTCCATATCCTCCTCAACATCTAAGACCACCACCTCGACCACAGTTCAATGCCTCAATGCCATTTTCAACTGTGAACCAACAATACAACAACGTACGACCGTCTTTACCACAGGTTCCACCACCAATACCTCATGGCCCGCCACCTATGCCTCGAGGTCCACCTTCTATGCCTCAAGGAGCACCCATGTTCACGTTCAAGCCTTTTAACAATGTATCCCAACAAATTCCTATTCCTGGTCATATACCCACAGCTGCTAGTTCCACCGTTCATACGACAATACCACCCAATACCGGAATCTCTTCTAGTTGTATTCCAACAATCCCAATAAATATTGAAGATCCTCTGAACGTACGACTGAAGTCCCGGGAAGAACAGAATCAAAAATTGTTCGCATTACTCACAAAGCTACCCGGAGCAGCAGTACCCGTCGAAGTCGAACCTAAAACTGGATTTCAGGCCTCACCGTTCGTTGATGAATTAGCTCTTGTTGACGTTCCCAAGAAATATACCATCCCAGCTTTCGCAACAAAATATTCTGGAATCACAGATCCGGTCGAACATATAGCACAGTACAAGCAACTTATGTGGACAGTTCCTATACCGGCGCAATATCAAGAAGTTTGCATGTGCAAAAGCTTTCGATCAACTTTAACAGGAGCAGCATTACAATGGCTTATCAACCTAAAGCCAAAGAGTATTGGATCATTTGCAGAATTGGTGAACCAATTCACTCGACAATTTGCTAGCAGTCGTAAGATGGAGAAGCAGACCAGCGATCTGTACTATATCGTACAGAAGTCTGGAGAAACAATCCGCGACTACTTCAACAGATTCAACGCAGCAATGATTGAAATAAAGAATTGCGACGTGAAAACTGCAATCGAGGCATACAAGCGTGGATTAGAAGATTCCTCTGGATTATATCTGGAATTGACGAAATATCCACCAGAAAACTTCGACGACGTACGAGCTAGAACATTAGCTTTCATGAGGATAGAAGATGATGCTCTCTTCCGACGAAAGCATTCTGCAGAAAAGAAACCTCTTGGTGCTCAAAAACATGACTTTAAGCATAAAAGAGTAAACAAGATTGGAAATCCACGATATGAGTCAAAAACTCGACCAGGCAAAGGTACTGTTAAACTACGATATCCAGAGTTATCTACTTACAATTTTGCAGGTACATCAAAAGATTTGGTGGATTCGCTACGAAAGATTGATGCAAACGTACGATGGCCAAAGAAATCTGATAAACCAGGCAAGGACAAAGATCAGAACAGATGGTGCGACTTCCACGACGATCATGGTCATACGACGGATGAATGCATCAGTTTAAAGAAGGAGATTTCATATTTGAAATCTAAGGGGCATCTAAAAGGCCTCATTCCGGAAGAACAAGGACGACCAGCGTCACCGGTTCATACAAAAGTCGTAAACTGCATCACTGGAGGATCAGAAGTTTGCGGACTTACGTATTCAGCTGCAAAGCGACATGCACGAGATGGTCCAGACGAACATCCTATACCCGGAGAAGCCAAATCAAAGACAGAAAGAGAGCTTGATGCAATGGCAATCACGTTCGACCAAGACGATACACAGGGGGTCCATCATAAACATCATGACGCTCTAGTCATACAGTTGACAATCGGAAACTGTTCGACTAAGAGAATATTGATTGATGGAGGTAGTTCGGCTAACGTTATTTTTGCAGATACTCTTAAAGTCATGGGAATTGAACGGTCAGAAATCGTACGACGAAGTACTACTCTGATTGGATTCAATGGAGACCCGATGAACACTCTCGGAGAAATCATCTTGCCTGTCTTCGCCAAAGGCATCAACAAACAAACAAAGTTCAATGTTGTGGACTGCCAATCAGCTTACAATGTTATTCTTGGAAGACCATGGATCCACGAGATGAAAGCAATTCCTTCGACATACCATCAGAAGATCAAATTTCCTTCTCCATGGGGAATTCAAGAAATTGCTAGCGAAAACAAAGTCGCACGAGAATGTTACAAGATTACGATGAAGACGAAGTCGCAGGACATCTAGCAATTACAGAGCCAAGATGAGAGGAAATCGAACGACGATCTTCGGCTAGAAGAAGTCGTCCTTGATCCTGAACATCCTGATCGAAAAGTCTTCGTAGGAGCCTCGCTCCCCCCTGACATAAAAAATACGATTATATCTTTTTTGCAGGAACATTCAGACTGTTTTGCATGGTCGCACGAAGATATGGTGGGAATAGATCCAAGCATTATATCGCATAAATTGAACGTGGATCCTACTTTCAAGCCAATTAAGCAGAAACGTCGCAAGTTTGCGCCTGAAAGAAATAAAGTGATCAACGATGAAGTCGACAATTTGCTTAAAACAGGGAAGATCCGAGAAGTCAAATATCCAGAATGGTTGGCTAATGTAGTCGTCGTACAAAAGAAGAACGGAAAATGGCGAGTCTGCATAGATTTCACAGATCTAAACAAAGCTTGTCCAAAAGATCCTTTTCCTTTACCTCATATCGACGCCATGGTTGATGCGACAGCAGGACATGAATTGTTAACATTCATGGACGCATATTCAGGATACAACCAAATATTGATGCACACGGACGACCAGGAGAAGACTGCATTCATGACAGACAAAGGCATATACTGTTACAAAGTTATGCCATTTGGTCTCAAGAATGCAGGATCAACATATCAAAGATTGGTTAACATGATGTTCAAGGAACATCTTGGTCGAACGATGGAAGTTTATATCGACGACATGCTTGTGAAATCAGAACGTTCGATCGATCACGTCGCACATTTAAAGCAATCCTTCGATATCCTACGACAATACAAGATGAAGCTCAATCCAACAAAATGTTCCTTCGGAGTACGAGCAGGAAAATTTTTGGGGTACTTAGTGACGCAACGCGGAATTGAAGCAAGTCCAGAACAAGTCAAAGCTATCACCGAGATACAATCTCCAAGGAATGTCAAAGAAGTCCAGAAATTAACAGGACGAGTGGCAGCTTTAACCCGATTTATTTCACGATCATCGGATAAATGCCATTTGTTCTATAATGTCCTACGAAAGAATCAAGGCTTCTTGTGGACAGATGAACATGAGAAAGCTTTGCAAGAACTGAAGCAATATATGACATCACCTCCACTACTGACAAAACCAGTCGAAGGAGAAAGTCTACAGTTGTATTTGGCAGTGAGCAAAAATGCGACAAGTGCAGTACTTGTGCGAGAAGAAGATCAACGACAACAACCAATCTATTATGTCAGCAAATCTTTCCTCGACGCAGAAACCAGGTACACATCAATGGAAAAATTGCTACTAGGTCTTATGACGGCAGCAAAGAAGCTAAGGCATTACTTCGAGTCACATCATATCATTGTTGTGACCAATTATCCACTCAAGACGGTGCTTCGAAAACCAGAACTGACAGGACGACTAGCCAAATGGAGCATTTATCTCAGTGGGTTCGACATTGAGTTTTAAACCTAAGACGGCCATCAAATCGCAAGTACTAGCAGATTTTGTGGCAAAATTTTCTCCAGGATTGGAACCCACAACGTGCGACGAAGTTGTGATGATTTCAGACAACCAGCCTTGGATACTCTACGTTGATGGTTCTTCGAACGTACGAGGATGTGGATTAGGTATTGTCTTAAAATCATCACAAGGGGGAAATATAGTATACTCCGTACGATGCGAATTCAAAGCCACAAACAATGAAGCAGAATATGAAGCTTTGATCGCAGGACTAGATATTGCTCTTAGACTGGGGGCAAAACAATTGCACGTTCGAAGCGATTCTTTACTGGTCGTGAACCAAGTAAATGGAGATTTTCAAGCAAAAGACTCAAAAATGATGAGTTATCTCAAAGCCGTTAAAGATCGAATCGCACGATTTGAACAGTTCATGATCGAGCAAATACCAAGAGATCTAAATATGCAAGCGGACGCACTGGCTAATTTGGGATCTGCATTTCATGATCCATTTATGGAAAATATCCCAATACTTCATCTCACAACACCAATAATTGCGGCAAACGATGAAGTACAGATGAATGAAGAAATTTACAATTGGTCGCTCGACATATGGAACTACCTCAAGTACGACCAACTACCTAAAGATAAAGTAGAAGCTCGAAAGACGAGATCGAAAGCTTCAAGATATACAATTTTTGAAGATCAACTTTATCGAAGATCTACGACAGGACTTCTCCTACGATGCATCACAAGTAAGGTACGAATCAATCAAATTCTCCAAGAGATGCACGACGGAGAATGTGGGAATCATACAGGGGGCAGAAGTCTTGCTAACCGAATCTCACGACAAGGTTACTATTGGCCCACTCTACGAGAAGACGCCATAACGTACGTCCAGCGATGCGATGCATGTCAAAAACATTCAAGTATGGTCCATCGACCATCTGAACCTTTACATTCTGTTCTAAGTTCCATGGCCCTTCATGCGATGGGGAATGGATATCGTGGGAAAATTACCTCCAGCCCCCGGACAAAAAGTTTATCTACTTGTGCTTACCGATTACTTCTCGAAATGGATAGAAGCTGGTGCTTTCTCACAGGTCCGAGATAAAGAAGTCATATCTTTCATTCAGAAAAATATCATTTATAGATTCGGGGTACCAGCTGAAATTATGTGCGACAACGGCTCACAATTTATAAGTGATAAAACTCGTACGTTCTGTGAAAAACGAGGAATCAAGTTAATCACTTCAACTCCGAGATATCCACAATCTAACGGATTAGCAGAGTCAAGCAACAAAGTCATCATCAATTCAATCCGAAAAAGGTTGAAAGGAGCAAAAGGAAAATGGGTAGACGAATTGCCATTTGTATTATGGGCAAATCGTACGACACCTAGAGCATCAACTGGACAAACTCCATATTCTCTGGTATATGGATGCAAAGCAGTCTTGCCAATCGAAGCTCAAATACCAACTGCCAGAAGTCGCACGTATGATCAAAATGCAATAAACTTATCTTACGACCTTGACGCCTTAGAAGAACTCCGAGAAAAAGCACTACGAACGATGGCTGCACAGAAAGGAATTGTCGAAAGACACTTCAACAAAAAGGTAAAGGCAAAAATTTTTCAAGTTGGAGATTATGTCTTACGACATGTGTTTCAAAACACACAAGAACCAAACGCTGGAAAACTTTCCATCAAATGGGAAGGACCATACATAATTTCCAAAATCATTGGAAACGGAGCATATAGACTTACGACGATAGAAGGTATGGAAATCCCACGAAGCTGGAACGCCCATCACCTTAAAAGGTATTACTTCTAAACCTATTTACATATGATTTATTCTTTGAACCGATTACTGACTTGAGCGTCGGAGCGCCGTTGGTCAAACCAACGGCCACCCCCTAGCAATCATGTTTGTTCGCAGGTATCGCACGATAAATCGCATGAATCGCACGATTAACGCAAGTATCGCACGACTTAAATGCATGCTTATCGCAGGAATCGCACGACAAAAATCGCATGGATCGCAAGAAAACCGCTATAACGCACGATTATATCGCAAGAGCGCAAGTTAACCCGCCAGTCGCACGAATACTCTCATGAGTACAACAGAAACGTTTCTATAATAAGTCTAAGGACTTTAAAACAAACGCATGCAAAAATAAAAGCTAAAACGCACGATAAAAGCTAAAACGCACGATAAAAGCTAAAACGCACGATACAAGCTAAGACGCACGATATGTAAGTCATAACAACAATGATAACGCACGATATTCAAACAAAATTTCATTCATTAAACATTTCTTGCCTAAAAACGGCAGAGTACAAAAAATTTTTACGATTACAAAAGGAAAATTATTCTAAAGGAGCGTCAACGGAAGATGGATCTACGACAGGGGCCTCTTCAGTCTCTTTAGGATGCGCAGGAACGGATCCAGAGGTTTCAGGAATCTCCTCCTCGATACCTGCGTCCTTGACCTCGGCTGCTACTTCTTCGTCCAAATTCTTCAGATCCTCCTCGTCGAGAAGATCTTCAGAGCCCATCACCTGAACGAAAGAAGCCACCTCGTCCTTCGCCATCTGAGAAGTCACGGTCCCAGCAGCTACGCGTCGCATGACCGCAGTACGTGCGACCACACGGACTAAGGCGGCGTCATCTTCCAGTTCCTGAATCTTGGACGACAGCACTTCTTCTCTCTCAGCCTTCTCCCGTCGAACGACCAGTAACTCCTTCTCCAGCTCCTTCACATGGTCCAAGGCCAATTTCAGCCGTTCTCGCTGTTGGACCTGAAACCCTTCGCTGAGTTCCAGCTTGGATTCCAAGTCCCCAATCTGGACCGACTTAGCATTAACCTCGTCGGTCAGTTGGGTCAGCTTCTTTTTGGCCTTGTCGGCCTCCTTCCTGGCTAGCTTAGCGTCGTTCTGATTCAACGCTAATTCCTCTTTAATCTTAGCCATCCGTGTATGGAGGCTAAGACTAGTTTGCAGGGCCTATACAAAGAAAAAAGAAAAAGATTAGAAGAAGCTGTACAAATAAAGTAAAGTGAAAGCAAACGTACGACAGGGACTTACCAAGAAGGAGATACCCGCGATGGAGGCATCAAGGTCTTCGATGTCGGCCTCCTCCATGCGCGCCTTCTGAGCAGGGACGTGAAACTGCTCCAGGACTGGAAAAGTGGCCGCCGTCCTGATCACATCATCCACCATGAAGTCAGAAGGGATCTGGATTGTCATGGTCGTAAGACCAGATCCCTCTTTCTCCTTCCCCTTGTCGGCCTTCGAAGCACCCGCTCCCTTTGCAGGAGGAGCAAAGCTAAGAGGAATAGCCTCTATCCCACCTTCAGCCTTGCGTGCGGCATCCTTAGGTGGGGTATCCACAGAAACGTACGACGATCTCGTACGTTTAGCCACCAAACCTTCCTGGGCGGCAGCCTTCCTTTTAGCAGCACGAGCAGCTGCTTCCATCGTTGACGCCTTCTTGGAAGCTGAGCCTATACAGAAAGAAGAAGTTAGAATCAAAATAAATTATTATGAACGAAAATAATGATATACGATATCTACCTTCCATATCTGTTTCCTCGATTATTTGTACTTCAGGCTCGACGTCGCTCTCGTCACCTCCTTTCGACGTTCGATACTTCCGATCGGTCACGCTATAGCTCAAGAAACGTTCGATCGCCTCGGTGGTCTCTTCAAACGAGAAATCGATCGCTACAAAAAGAGAAACAAATGATTAATAAGAGAAAATAATTCAAAGATCAAAGAAAACAAGAAAAGCAAGGCAAGCTATATTACCGCCTTTGTTCCATTCAGGAACGACCCACGATTCCTCGCCTATAACCGAGGATGTTTGGACAAAGACGTATCTCGCCTTCCATCCTCGATCATTTACTTGGGTACCATGAACCAACATGGCATCGCTTCTTCCCCTTGGAAACAACCCAAAACGGTTGTAGGGAGAACGGATCACATTGTACGCCGAGAGGAGATCGTCGACTGAGAACGGTGGACGATCCCAATTTCTGGTCACTCGTTCGATTACATGAACGACGCGCCAAAACTGGGGCATCAACTGTCCCGGAGACACATCGAAGCGAGTCATGAACGCCCTCGCCAAAGGAGAGTATGGCCATCGAAATCCGACTTTAAACGGATACTCGAAAAGAGCAAAAAAACCCTTCGGAGCATCCGCCGGACGGATCTCTCCAGCCACCCTCACCAGAGCATTCTCAGGAAGCCCTGCCAGTTCCCTCAACTCTCCTACTTCTAGACTTTCTGTAATAGAACTCCTAACTTCACTCGACATAATGAACTCCGATCGACCTAAACTATTTCTCAAACGGTTGAACCTAAGATTATCTAAACCTCTATTACTCTTATATGCTATCGATTTCAGACGCATGAAACAGAGAAGAAGGAGTACCTTATAAAGCCTAGTCGCACGAAATCTTTGCCAAAAATAGTCGGATTACGATCTTGTGAAACAAAACGAAAATTAGAGAAGATTTTGTAAAATCTTTCCTTCATCTGAATACTTATATTTATAGCAACTAAATCATATGAGTAATCCAAGATAATCGCGCCACGCGTCAACAATTAGCCGTTAGAAAGACACGCGTCCAGGGTAACGGCTAGATAACGGCTATATTATCAACGTTTATTCGACCGTTATACAACGTATTTTTACTCTTTGACCAGCGAATTAAAGATTTAGATAAAATTAGAATTATTTTCTAAATCTTGGGGGCAAATTGTTAGGGTAAAAATCCGCAATCGCACGACGACCGACTATAATCGTAAGACAAATGTTAGGACAATAATCCTGTATTAAGATAAGGTCCTGAGATAAAACCTAAGAGGACTATCGAACAAAGATCACTAAGCATCGAACATATCGAACGATAACTACAATATCGTACGACAATACTAACGAATAAATATACAAAGTTTATATGTTTGATGCAGGCAAGCTGATTATCATATCTAACAATTGTCCACCTTTGAGAAAGTCCGAGATTGAGTACTATGCTATGCTTGTTGGAGTTCATCACTACAACGAACAAGTCGTAAGTTATGCATCGTTCGACAGCATCAAGATCGACCGTTACAAGCAAGATTCTCGCAGCAGTTACAATCTAGACATTAACTCTCAGCAATACCGTTGGACAGTTACTCTCCGAGCATTAATTAAAGACAATAACGTTGGACGGTTACGATTCACTCATTGATGAGCCACAATACCGTTGGACCGTTATTCTCAAGCCACTATAAAGGAAGAATCAAGCCAGCATTGCAACACACGAAGTCTATTCGAAGCTCACAAGTTCTATAGCAATTATTCTTGAGAATCATCTGTAATTTACATTCGATTTCATAGTTTTCTCAGTTGTAATCGTACGACCAAAGCTGTATACCCGAAGGATATCACCCCTGATTGGTGAACATAGTGCTCTGTCGACTTATCTTTTAGGTCAACCGCAGGTTTTTTCCTCCGTCGTGAGGTTTTTCCTGCGTCATCAAATTATTTGTCTCATTTTACTTTTCCGCACTTATCATTGATTGTAATTTCTTTCTCTCGACGGTTAAGCCTCACACAAGTTTCTTACGACATCGAGTTGTGTAATTTTTTACATAAACAAGAAACATATAAGAAAATATTATCGTACGATATATGTTAATCGTACGACTTACCTTCCATGTCTTCTTCGGATATCACTTGAACCTCTGGATCGGTTTGGGTGACTTCGTCGTCACTCTCTACCAAAACTTCTTTTGCTTTCTGAGTAGAGTATAATCGTTCGCCGATGCTGTACGATAGGAATCGCTCGACTGAAGCCTTCGATTCTTCAGTGGCCTCGAATGAAAAATCAATTTCTGCAAAAAAAACATTCGAACGTTAGATAAATAAAACAAAAATTACAAGAAAGACATTCTCAACGGAAAACACCTATACCTAGTGGATTCCATTCTGGAGCGACCCATCCACCTTCGTTCAAAACCGAAGAAGAACGAACAAACACGTATCGGGATTTCCATCCACGATCGTGCACCTGAGTACCATGTACTAACATGGTGTCCCCTCTACCCTTTGGAAATAAACCATATCGATAGTAGTCTGTCGGTTTTACTGTGTACGCCGTGAGAAGATCGTTGACAGAAAACGCAGGACGACCCAGTCCTTCGTCACGCGTTCGATAACTTGAATAACCCTCCAAAATTGGGGCATCAGTTGACCAGGAGAAAAGTTAAATCGAGTCATGAATGCTCGAGATAGAGGACTATAGGGCCACTTAAAACCTATCTTAAACGGGTATTCAAAAAGAGCAAAGAAACCCGCCGGAGCATCTGCAGGCCTAATCTCACCCGCAACCTCTAAGATAGCACTATCAGGCAACCCAGAAAGCTTCCTAAGGGCTAGAACATCCAAAGATTCCTTAATGGTACTCTTTACCTCCATTGACTCAAAACACTCTAATCGTTCCAAACTCTTTCTAAGACGACGAAAGCAAAGCAAATCAAAATTCCTAGGGTTCTTATCAGCTTTGATCTTTAAACGCATGAAAGAATTGAAAAAAGAATGTACCTTATAAAGATTGTCGCCTAAAAATCTTTGCCGAAAATAGAGGTATAATCTTGAAAGAAGATAAATGCGAAATTGGAATTGGAAAGGATTCTGTTAATCTCATAAATTAATCTTATATAGAAACTGAATTCTTCTCCAAGTAATGCAGGTCCAATTACGCCTCAACACGCGTCCAGATCAAACCGTTGGAACGACAGTTGTCACACACGTCATCACGACGACGTCATTAAACCGTTTCATATTCGATTTGATTTAAACGAAGTTAATTTATTAACGATTGATTATTTAAACTAACAAATTAGCTTTTGCAGATAAGAGATTCAGAAATATTCAGAATAAATTTTTCTAAATCTCGGGGGCAAACTGTTTGGGTGAAAATTTACAATTGCATGATGCACGACGATCGACTCAAATCATAAGATATCTTTCAGGATGATAATCCTGTATTAAGATAAGGTCCTGAGATAAGATACGTGTACCCTCGAACGATAGCAGCTAATCATCGAACGAACTTTATACGAAACATCGTACGAGATGACCTGAGAACGTACGATATCGTACGATATTATACTAACGGCTAGATAAATCTTAAATATGATTATTTGTAACAGATGAGCAACAATTATCGAAGATCAAGTGACCGTTAAAGACCAAGATACACTCTCCATAAAGTCTTGACCGTTACGACCAAGTTCAAGCTTCGGTTACGACCGTTATTAAATGCACAATTATGAGACGACGGTTACCCTCTTGCCAGCTATAAAAGGAGGTCGAAGCAATCATTCAAGGACATCTGATTACTTTGGAACCCGCGAACATTCTCTGCAATTTCTATATTATTCTTTTTAATTTAAGTTCTGTTTCATTGTAATCGTACGATCCGCGCTGTAATTCTCGAGGACATCACCCCTTATTGGTGATACTTAGTGCAACGTCGACTATACCCTTTTAGTCGGCCGCAGGTTTTTTCCTCGACCTCGAGGTTTTTCCTGCGTCATCAAACTGCTTAATTTCTTTATTTATTTAGTCGCACGATTTATTGAACTAGATTTCATTCTCTCGACGGATTTGCCTCACAACATCTTACGATATTTAATTGTGTAATTTTTTACCAAAACAATACACACAGATGTGTGTAGACCTTTCAGTCATGAAGCTAGGGGGATACCGGTACTTCATTACCTTTACTGACGATTTCAGTAGGTATGGTTATGTTTACCTAATAAGACATAAATCTGAAGCCTTTGAAAGATTTAATGAATTTCGTAATGAAGTACAAAACCAACTTGACAGAAAGATCAAGTTTCTGCGGTCAGATCGAGGTGGGGAATATCTCAGTCAGGAATTCGACAATCATTTGACGGGATGTGGGATTGTCTCACAACTCACACCTCCGTATACACCTCAGATGAATGGTGTGTCAGAAAGGAGAAATCGTACATTACTTGATATGGTACGATCAATGATGTGTCGTTCCTCATTACCAGTATCATTTTGGGGACACACGCTCGAAACAGCGGCCCACATACTGAACAGAGTGCCAACTAAATCGGTGGAAAACACCCCGTACGAAATTTGGACAGGTAAAAAACCTAAATTGTCTTTTCTGAAGATTTGAGGTTGTGAGGTATACGTCAAACGACCAACCTCTGAAAAACTCAAACCCAAATCAAGTGCATTTTCGTAGGTTATCCCAAAGACTACTGTGGGATACTACTTCTACAATCCTACCGAGAACAAAGTCTTTGTGGCTCGGAATGGAGAATTTCTGGAGGATAAGTTTCTCAGCACTGAGAATACCAGAAATGATATAGAACTACAGGAAGTAGAAGAAGATGTTACTTTACCGATTGTTGAGCCAGAACATGTTGAGACTCAACCAGAAACGGTTGAGGAAGTGCAAACACAAGACCTTCGCAGATCCACTAGGGTAAGGCAAGAACCAGATAGGTATCTTGGGTTTTTAGTCTCTCAGGATGGTGGAGACTTGAATGAACCAACATCCTATGGAGAAGCTGTATCAGGCAGTGAGTCTGAACAATGGCAGGAAGCCATGGAGGCAGAGATGTAGTCCATGTACGACAACCAAGTATGGGAGTTGACAGATTTACCCCAACACTGTAAGGCTGTTGGACGTAAATGGGTTTTCAAGAAGAAAACTGATATGGACGGAAATGTGCACACTTTTAAAGCTAGACTGGTAGCAAAAGGTTTCACGCAAACTCATGGTATCGACTATGATGAAACTTTTTCGCGAGTCACAATGTTAAAATCCATTAGGATTCTGATGGCCATCTCAGCGTACTTCAACTATGAGATTTGGCAGATGGATGTTAAGACAGCCTTCCTGAACGGGAAGTTAACAGAGGATGTCCATATGCAACAACTGGAAGGTTTTGTAGATCCAAAGAATCCTAATAAAGTGTGCAAATTGCTAAAATCCATATATGGATTAAAGCAAGCATCCAAGAGCTGGAACTTACACTTTGATGACGAATCAAATAATTTGGTTTTACTAAAAGTGAGTTTGAGCCATGTGTTTACACAAAGTTCAGTGGGAACATAGTAACCTTCTTGGTCTTATATGTAAATGATATTCTACTCATTGGAAATGACGTACCAACTTTACAGAGTGTAAAGGCTTGGTTGAGCAGATGTTTCCAAATGAAAGACCTTGGAGAAGCCGCCTATATACTGAGTGTTAATCCCAGGGAGCATGCTTTAGCTCTCGGTAAAAATTGCCAAGGATGTAGTCTGGCCAAAGTCCAGGTGAACCTTCCCAAAAAAAAAAAAGATCTATAGAAACAGATCTAGACAGCTTATCGGGCTTATTCAAAGTACATACATTGACAAAATCTTGAAACGATTCAGGACGGATGAATCCAAGAAAGGATTTATTCCAATGCAGCATGGCATAGTGCTAAGCAAAGCACAGTGTCCTGTATCTAGTGAAGACCAGGACAAAATGAAGTCGGTTCCATATGCTTCTGCAATTGGATCGATCATGTATGCCATGTTATGTACGAGGCCTGATGTTGCTTACCCATTAAGTGTTACGAGCAGATACCAGCAGAACCCAGGTGAAGCCCATTGGGTGGCTGTCAAGAACATTCTCAAGTATATGAGACGGACTAAAGAAATTTTCTTGGTCTTTGGAGGATCTGAGGATGAGATTAGTGTCACAGGCTATACTGACGCTAGTTTCCAAACCGACAGAGATGATTTTAAATCACAGTCAGGATATGTATTTACCCTAAACGGAGGCACGATCTCGTGGAAAAGCTCGAAGCAGGACACGATAGCAGATTCCACTTCAGAGGCAGAGTACATTGCAGCATCAAATGCAGCAAAGGAAGCAGTCTGGCTTAGGAATTTTATCTCGGATCTAAGAGTTGTAGTCAGTATCTCTAGACCCATAGATATCTACTGTGATAACTCTGGAGCTGTAGCACAAGCAAAGGAGCCCAGAGAACATCACAAGTCGAGACATGTACTCAGGAAATATCACCTCATCCGAGAGATCATTGGAAGAGGAGACGTGAGAATATGCAAGATTCCGACGGACAAGAATGTCGCAGATCCGCTGACAAAGCCGCTAACTAGAGTAAAGCATGAGGGCCATGCTAGTTCCATAGGGATGTAGTACTTGGATACTAGTAGTTAGTTTATGTTATCGATTATTGATGTGATATTTTGAAACGTTGTAAGAATTTATTATTTCACAGTGTGATTGAAATAAGGAGATTTTATTATTCATGAAATGTTTCAAAAATCACTTTTTGCATATTTAAAGTTATCCATGATTTTTACTAAGTTTTGTAAAAAAATCTAAATGTCCATAGCTACTTATTGAGGTGGGAACCTCAGTAGGGTTATAACGCTAGTATGAATGTTTTATGTACAGTTGATATGATCAAACATTCATAAATACTCATCAGAGTATGAGTATTGGAAATGACCAGGTTCAAATCTGCTTCATGGAGCCTATGTCATAAGCATTGACTTGATGATAGGTTGTCCTTAGACCTGAGATATCTGGTCTGCGAGCATGAGGACTACTGTACTCTTAGCACGTCCTAACGCTGCACCGTAACTGGGTGGCTATAAGGGGAATGACTAGATGCAGCGGAAGCCATGTTTACAGATGCGGGTAGTCAACATGGGATTTACACCTCCTTTATAGGAGAGACATTTCCGGGCCCCCTGATGATTAAGATTGGCAGAAATGCGTGGCCACACTCGGATAGAATAACATTAATTTGTTATTTGGAAAGTTCCGTAACTGCAAGCAATCGAAATCAGTGTCAGGAAATACTTGAGTTTAGGATTGAAATTCTCATCTCCATGTCTAAAACTCATTTTAGAAATATCGTGTGTAAAAAGAATGAACCTGTGTACAATTCAAATATGAATCGTATCTCTGGATATAAGAGATCTTATAACCTGGTTAACCTAAGTGTCTGACTAGGGACCTCATTAGGCTAATGGTAACAGTTAGGTTACTTGTCTGGCACAAGTGGGAGTTTGAAAGGATTATGTGCAAGACAGTAACTAGGATTACCGTGTCCAATGTTATAAGACACTAGTGGGTCATACTACTACACACCCGATTCGAGATCATTTGGATAATAGGTGTGAGAAATAATAAATCAGGTTTAATTATTAAAAGAGAGAAAGAATAAATAATAAACTGATTATTATTTATTAATAAAATAATTAACAGTTTGTTAAATAAAATAATTATTGAGGAGTTATAGTTGGGTTGGGTTTTCTTATTGGATACTGCCTTATTTACTCTTATAAATAAAGGCATTATTCAGTTAATTGATTAATCTGATTTCATTAGTAACTTATATATCAAGAAAACCCTCTTCCCTCCCTCTCTCTCTCTCTGCGCCGATCTCACACACGAACAAACCAGTTCCGGTTTTTTGTTCAATCCACGGCGGTCTAGCAGCCTATCTCACGGTGGTGCAGTAGCGGTGTATCCCTCGCTAGCTTCCGGATTCGTTTTTAGTATCATCAAAAGGTGAATTTACTAAAACCCTCTTGATATAGTATTTGATAAGTTTTGGTTGGATCTCTGTCAGGATTATTGTTTAATTCCGCTGCTTTAATTGTTTTGTTCAAATAATCCCAACACTTACCACTACCTTACCATTTCATCCACAGCCGTACAGGTCATACCACCTGTATTATTTAAATAATAATATATATATATATATTGTATGTATATATATGTGTGTGTGTTTGTTTGGCATTTGTTACCGCATGCAAGGAGTCACCGTTGAGCTCCCTTGCAGGTACCTTGCAGGTCCACCACGGCGTTGTTACCGCCTGCAAGGCACCTATACCATTGCCAAACCGACTTGGCCGCGGATGGCCTTAGAAGGTCTTAGGTTCGAATATTAAGAGCGTTATTTACTTTTTTAACTTTTTAACTTGTTATAGAAGTTTTTAAAATAAAAGGTTGCTCTAATAAATCTCATATGAATTATGAATTTTGTTCCCATTTTTATTTTTCAATCACTAACCATGAATCATCGATCCTTTCATTTGATTGATATCATCTAAGCATATTATCTATCATGGTTTATTCATTATCGACTTGCTCTATTTATCCTAAATACTAGGTTTGCTTTGAATTTATTCCATTATATACATAGAGAGAGGAGAAAAAAAAAAGTTTAAATGTGAACCACTTTTTCATTGTGAACATGAGAAGGAATCTCAGTCACTCATCTGCTCAATTAAGGCGGCTTTGACCGGTCCCCCCCCCCCCCCTCCTTTTAATAATCTTTGCCCTCCCATGAAGCGCGTCAATCTTCCGTGATCGCGTCCACCGTAACCGAAGATGTGTGGCTGAGATTCGTCCCTATGTTCACAACCAAAATTGAGTTCACATTTGAACCAGACCCTATGTGTGTGTCTTAATATCTATGTTTATTCTAAATCTAATTTGCATTAAATCTGCGAATTCATTTTTTATTTGCTCAAACGAAAGTGTTATTTGAGTTTAATTAGTTAATTTTAAACTAGAAATCTAGAAAAAGAAAGATAAAATGACAAATTTAGAAAGCTACAAAAGATAGTAAGTATAACAAATATCAAATCTAAACTGAGAAATTTGTGAAATCGCTGAAAAACCGAAAATGTCTTTGAAATGGTGGAAAGCGGCTAAATACATGTCAGATGTAAGACGTAGTTTTGCTTCTTGTTCAAATGGCCGTTTCATTTGGAAATGTGTTCTATTTCCAAATCACCACAATTGACTCTCCCCGAGTCAAACCGCAACATTGCAAACCTTACCTTAAACATGCATCCGCTCAGGAAGGAAAAATCTTAGGTCCATCATTGTTTGTGTGCATCTAATCTAATAAATATTTTGATTGTTTACTAACAAAAAAATGTTGATCATAAATAAATGAAACCTAATTGTTATCTATAAGTATTTAAATCATAATAAATGAACCCCTTCAATTCCATAAATATCTTAATTAATTGGTTTGTTTGATTGAGTAAGGATATAAATGAACCCCTTCAATTCCATAAATATCTTAATTAATTGGTTTGTTTGATTAAGGATTTTCTGTTTCAGTTATGTACGAGGATAATCCTTTGACGAGATTATCCATTCCATGATTGAAACCATGACACTACAAAAGCAAGTAAATGTTTTTTGTTTTGGAAGAGGTATCACAGACCACATTGGGCCCAAACCAATCTTCGGCAATTTTGGGCTGAAGCCCGACTGCAAAAGCATGTTGCCCGGGGTCGAAGCCCCCGTACCTCCAGAATGCGTCCCCTAGGGCTCGAACTCAGGTTCACCACTATCTAGTTCTCAAGCCTTACCACTAGGCTAAGGCTCCTTGGTAGCAAGTAAATGTTAAGTCAACCTGAAATTCCTGTATTATGTCGATGTGACATTCCAGTCAAACAACAAAAAACTTATGAATTTTATGATTTTGTAGTCTGGTTTATGAGGCATATTTTCAAAAAGCTTTGAAAGTATTTATGTTCATTAATCACTCATCTTTCTCTCTGTCTATATATATAAAGAGATATAAGTTTATTTGTAAACGTAAAAAATGATGTAAACCGTGTAAACTCATGGTTGCATACGTAAAGCAATGAAAAATCTTTTATGGAGTTGTTTAATATGATAAAAATGTTTCATATACTAATTTTTTTGATTAAATTGTTTCACAGGAATAAGAAAAATGTTTCATAGGAATAAAAAACACCGAAATATGAAACAATTTCATCAAAAATTGAATGTATATGAAACATTTTCTTCATATTAAACAACTTCATGAACCAATTTCATTGATTTAATCTATGCAACTATGAGTTTACACATTTTACACCCTTTTTGGGTTACAAATGAACTTCCCTATATATGTGTGTAGTCCATTTAAAATACAAACCAAACATTTCTTGGTTCTTTCGATCCTATATACAAGTTCTCATACTTTGTTCCATCTATAAAACTTTCACTGTGTTGCATATGGAAAAAAAATCAATATACGTTTCATGTAGAAGCAGAGAGCAGAGTCACATACACACAATAAGAAAACATGTGAATCGATATGATCATAGCTTAAAATTATGCTCACTAAGTAACTTAGGAGCCATTTACTTGACGCTTACCCAGTAAGTGCTTATTGGGTCAATGAACCTTACAGGATGAACATGACAAAGACTAAAATCTTACCTGGCAGAGTGATGGCATGAACCCGAGAGTCGTACCCGGTAAGTGAGATCGACAATCATACCCGGTAAGCGCTTACAAGGTAAATTGTTGCATAGGATACCATTTTGAGAGACTAAAATATTGTTCGATATGGTAGATGGTAGTGTTCAATTTTACCGGTAAGCGCTTACCTGGTTTATTTGATTTCGGTTTAATGTTCTGCAAGAACCTATCTGGTTGTTCAAGATCAACACTGCATTGAACTTTGAAGCAGGTGATATATGATTCAGCTTTTTAACTCATATAGGGTTGTTTTGGTTGGTTTTCCATTTAAGACTTGTATAGATAAAGTTGTCCATGTAGATTAATCCGTCGGTATAGACTAAGAATGTTTTGTTTGGGAGGATCTTTCATATAGACGGAATGGGCATGTTTTCTAATTGTGAGTGACCGGTAAAAAAAAGACTCGGCATTCTGTATAAAGCTACCACCTAGAAACTTATTGAGTAAGTCACTTTCTATCATTATGCCACTACCAAACAATCATCAATAGCTGACCGAATAAATTGTGAGTCCAGTTAAACTCATTAAGCTACTAACAAACATGAAACAAGAGCTAGTTGTTTCTTATTAATAGTAGTCTACAGCAGCTTCAATAGTTGCGCTAACCACAATCTCCATGTTATAGAGAAGAAAGAGGGCAAACACATTGATCAACAGGCAGAGATACAGTTTACAAGAAGACTCTTAGGTTTTCTTTTCGATACATATTTTCCTAATCCTTGTGTTTGTTATCTTGAAGGTATATGACTATAACTCTGCGCAAATAAAGTATATGTTCCTGAAGAAAAGCGGTCAAACCCAATCCCGATACTATTAAACAATCTATGGCTACAAAAAGTTGGCCCATGGTTAACATCTATCCGTCCCGAAAAGGGTACATTAGAAGGATTCACAAAAGAATTAAGGAAAAATCAAAATCACATGTCTGATAGAAATGGGCATTTGAAAGAAAAGGATTTTATGTAAAATTTGATTCGGGTAAAAGTTATAAACATCTTATTACCAACATCACCTCCCAAAGCATCTCAGAATTGAAGAAGTAAGGGCAGAAGTGAAGAATTTCACACCGGCCGATCCTCCAGGAAAGTAGGAAATTGCATAATATGACAATGAGATGACCTGGCAGAACCAAGAATATCGTCAAGTTAGTCAGGGGATGCCCACAGGTTTTTCGAGAGCATAAGCCAAACCATAATTCACATATTAAAGGGAAAAGAAACAAAATATACAAAAATTATTGATAAACAAAAGCAAGCATACAGTGAATTGATGAAGGTTTTAGGAATTCGTACCTGTAGAAGAGAGAAGAAAACAGATAGAACATAGCTATGAAGCACCATTGAAACATAGATGGTACCCAGCATGCTGCCAATAAAGCCCAACGTAATAGGAAGTCTCTGAAAAAATAACAGATGAACATGTAAGGTGTATATAACATAATACAAAGATTAGTATGTACATCCCAACAAATGAATTAAGTTCTTAATTTTTGAGGTAAGCTATGTGTGGCAAATAGCTAATAAGCTAGCTGTTAGCTGAAAACTATTGGCTAATAAGCTAGTTGTTGGTTGATACGTTAAACTAGTCATGTTTGGGCAAAACTAGTAGATAATCTAGATGAAAATGTAAAATGACTTAAAAAGACATATTTTTGGTCATTTATATAAAATATAAGGGAATAATTGGGAAAAAGTGGGGAAAAAACCTATGTAGCTTATTAAAAGGCTATCTAAAGTGGCTCTTCATAAAGCTAACTTATGGCAACAGAGCTTTTCCAATAAGCTAAAAATATAAGCTAGCTTATGGTTTCCAGACATAGCCTTTCAAATAAAACACACTCTAAACCAGGAACAACTAACAGACCAACGAATTACCTCTTTGGATGTCATATGTGCAAACTGAGTTCTATATCCTTTGAGAGCAAAAAAAGAAGCAATTATAAGGGCACAGCCAATAGTGAAACATATAGCAAACTTCTGAGGCACAAGCACCATGACCGGTAGAAACACAGTGACCGCAATGAAGATGAGAAACACCCCAACAGCAAGAAGTATGCCAAACGTCATAAAAGATTGCCCAGTTGGAACATTGCTCGTGGCAGACTGCAAATTTCCAGGTATGTCCCTCACTCCCTTTGAAACTCTATAACAAGTTGAAAGATGGAGTAAGTTAGTATTGATGGACTATCAATGATATAATGGACAAGAGGATGCATAGAAGACATAAACCGCACTTACACAGTTACACTTTCAATCATGAGAATTATGTATTTCACTGGTACATAATTAATTATTCATATTCCTATTTACCTCTGTTTCTTAGGGTACAAAAACATGGTTCAGCCTACTTGTCAATTTCTGCTACTGTTCAACTCTAATCTACCATAAGATTTCTTTTGGTCCCCAAAAAAGCTGTGAGCTGATAATACTGTTATTAACTCATACAGAATTTGGCTTGTTTACTTTTACTTGAGAGAGAGGGGGAGGATATGTATTGTTCCATTTTCCTAGGGGAAGAATCGCTTGAGAAGTTGAGTTAACATGAGAAGCGTGAGAAGTGGATCTGAACCCTTAACACTTTTAGTCTCAAGCCCGCCCATCAATTGCGCTTAATAAGAGATTGATCCGGTTCCGGTGCATCTCGGTCAGTGCATCTCATCATCTCATCCTAATGTGCATCCAATGATTTATAACCACTTCTCATGTAAACCCAGTCTCACCAAAACCCAACCCTCCATTTCTATTGTTACTACATCCTATTATTTTGTTTTCTAGTCCATGTAAGAAACTCCCATTAGACAACCAGCTACCAAGCCATACGATCTTTGAAAGTATGGAACCCCACCCCCCTAACAAAGAAAACAAACCAGAAGAGCCAAGTATATCCCACCAAGATGTGGTTTGGGGGTGGGTTCTACTACCCCAATCTGTCCTCTACTCCAAAGAGTAGGAAGGTTGTTTCCAAAAAGCTGTGACATCCTAATTAACTAAGCAAAATGTTCTTGAGGTTTTTCTGGGTCTTGGCGTATCAAGGTCAATTGCATTTTGGACATTTGAGGTTTTTGGGTTTTGTCTCAGATCTACCTCCAGCCATTTCCCATGTCTTCCATGTGGCGTTTTGCCCTTCTTTTGTGAACTAAGTGTTTGGTGGGGTCAGATTTCATGCCTCTTTGGGTTGGTTTGCAATTGGGAAGAGTGGTGCACCATGTTCCACAGCTGGATCTAGGTACCAGCCAGGTGGAAGTTTTCCTAGAATTTTTATTTCCCTGCACTCGATGTATGCTCTTTTTACAGGTTCAACTCTCACGACACAAGTAATTTCACTTCATTGTAGTTTTCTTGTACGAGTTTGCTTATGTATTGCCAATTCAAGTGTATTTGCTTTGTAAGTTCATTGTAATTAAGGTCGTATTTCAATGGGATAGAATCTTCATTGTAGCTTTTATGATGACATCTCACATAATTGTATTATTAGTTGGATCATTTGTCATCCTTAGCAGTATCTCTAGTCAAAATGTGAAATAATCTGATAAATAAACAATTACAAGTGAAACTGACCATATCTCGCCTAGGAACTATTTTCTATATCACAGTTCATTATCTTCCACGTACAGATGTTGTTGCAACAGCCTTCAGCATACACTTGTTCTTTCTTCTAAAGAAGCTATCTAATCACTAAAGATCATAAAATATCAAGTTAAGAGCATCTCTAATGGGTAACACTATTTTTTACACCAAATGTCAAAAATAGTGTAAAAAATAGTGTAAGATTTAGTGTTATTAGGAAATCTTCTCCAATGGGTAACACTATTTTTTACACCAAATCCTTTGTAAAAAATAGTGTTACATCAAATATAGTGTGATACTATTCATCACACTAAATTTAGTGTGAAAAATAGTGACCCCATTGAAGATGCGAATAGTAACATTTACACCAAATTTAGTGTTTAGTGTAAGATTTGATGACTCCATTGGAGATGGTCTAACACATATATTCCTAATAATCTTTTCCATATACAACCAACTCTAATCCTAAAGCATCAGTCCTACGAAGGACTTGTGAATATTGTGCCATTTCAATTTTCAATCTAAAACAATCCAAATTCTTAAATGTATGGCCAATATGCCCAAGACTTGCACCTTCAACTTGTGCCATAACTTTTTGGATCAAATCACCCAATCCTCCATCTTCACAGTTCACAGAAATTAGCTAAACCTAGGAAAGATGGAATTGGCTTTGGATTTTTATCTATAGCTCTTTCTATCACTTATTCAAAGTTAAACAATTCCATATCAATTATCAATTTCCACATTTGATCACTTTTAGCCCAAATTACGGTGATTAGGTTTTGATACATAAGATCTTCAAAATTAAAAATTCACAATCCATGCAGTCTAGATCCAAATTATGCAAAATCAAAAGAGCGTGTATGATAACCGACTTACACGTTAAAAGTGCCGGAAACCTTATCTCGAACTGCGGCTTCGAGATCGAAGCCAATGCCGGATGAATCTAGATCTTGGCTAGATTGTGAAGATGAAGCATATGCGTTCCAATCGGCGAGAAGAGAAGGTGCTGGTGCTGTGAGATCGCTGTTCCTCTGGCTCGGACCTCCGGTGAACCACGATTGGGCCGTTTTATGCATAGTTTTAGTTAGTTATCTTCTTGTTCTGTAGAAGTAGAACCCTAAGATGCTCTCAGTTATTGCCGGCAGGAGGTTTTCTTGAGAAGCTTTTGTGGTTGCCGGCGCCGGCGATCAGCAATTTTCCGATCAGGGGGGTCTGTTCGACAGTGGAACTGAGGAGGGGGATTCTTTTTTGCTGAAACGTGCTAATGGTAATGGCTTGTTACCTTTTGGTTATTGAAACATTTAAATTTATTTGTTTAGTATAACAAATAATTTCTTTTCATTGGTATAGTTAAGGATTCAAAATTGTTAATTTCTTTTCATTGATATAAGTAAGGTGGCGTTTGGTTCACTGGAATCCGGCGGAATTTGAAGGAATTGGAATGGTCAATTCCATTGACTAAATTCCATTCCTGCGTTTGGTTCATCTTTTGAATTTTCACAAGGAATTCAAATTCCACAAATGATGGAATGTAGATTCCTTAGGTTTTAGCAAAGAATTTCAATTCCTTCCTACCGTATTTTAAGGTTGTGTTTTAGCAAGGCATGGCACCACCTTTACCGCCACCCACCCGCCACCATCGTTACCGCCACTGCCACCCGCCACCATCGTTACCGCCACCAGCCACCACCGTTACCGCCACCCGCCACCACCACCGTTACCGCCACCACCGTTACCGCCATCTGCCACCGCCACCACCGTTACCGCCACCCGCCACCGCCGTTACCGCCACCCGCCACCGCCACACCCACCACCGCCGTTATCGCCACCCGCCACCGCCGTTACCGCCATCCGCCACCGCCACACCCACCACCGCCGTTACCGCCACCCGCCACCGCCACCATCGTTACTGCCACCCGCCACTGCCGTTACTGCCACCCGCCACCCACCATCGTTGTCTCCACCACCTCCTCCATCCCTCACCAATACCATATATTCAATGAACTAAACATACATATTCAATTTTTTTTGACAAATTCCAATTCCAATTCCTCTCAACCAAACGCATGGTCAAAGATTGTTAAATTCCATTCCAATTCCTTCGGATTCTAATTCCTTTGACAGATTCCAATTCTAACAGATTCCATTCTGCGAACCAAACGCCAAGTAAGGATTCAATAATTTTAAGTTTATAACCTTTAATACATGTTTGGATGAATAAAAAGTAGCTTATAGAATAGCTTTTTAATAATTTACTTGGAGGTAACTTTTATAGTTTTTTTCAATTATAGTCTTATTAATATTAATTATTATACCTTTATATATCCTTTTTTGTCATTTTATATACACATAAGTTAGTTTTTGCAAACGTAATTTGTTCATAAACTAGCTTATCAGTTATCAGCAGTTTGTCAACATTACCTAATGACATGTAGATCACGTTGGGTAATATTATTATTAGAAAAGTTATTTTTCGTTAGTTATTAGCTAACTTGTTATTAATAATGTCTCTTATATTTTGTATATTCAAAAGGGTTTATTTCATAAGAGAAGTTTGTATGGGGGTGTTTGGTTCGGGCATGGGAATGAAATGGGATTAGATTTTCATTCCCTCCAATCTAATCAAGAATGAAAATTTTGGATTTATGAAAAATAAACTCATTATATTGCATAAAACCAAACATTTTATTTTGTCATCATTCTCATTAAATTACTGGTTACTACTTGTGACCTTGGCTAAATTATCACTTAGCTTGTTGAACATAACATTAAAAAAGACTCATTAATTAATGTTATAAAAGAGAATCTAACACATGTTAAGTGTAATTGTCAAAACATTAAGTAACTTCGATATGAAAAACAATGGGGTGTAGTTGAACTTAGATTGTGACATGCAAGACAAACGATATTGCACAAATGAACAACCATTTTGGAAGGGGATGTAAGTTTCGTAGATGGATGGGCAAGGGCGACAAATCATGCAACTGTGGTGAATGTTTTTAGTTAGGGTCCTTGGTGTGCATCATACAGGGGTGAAACGCAAGGCTTCTAACCTAAGGGCCAAAGAGATTCAAGTCACGTAAGCAAATTATTTAAACTTGTCTCGTAAATTACCACTAGACTTGAGCTTCATCTCAAATAACTAGTTCAAGGTAGGGCTCGAGCTCGAATATTTTTTCAATGTTCGAACTCGAGCTATTCAATCTCTAATAACTATTTCAAGGTAGGGCTCGACCTCAAATACCTTTTCAATATTCAAGGTTGGTGCTTGTTAACAAATTTAGGTAACACATTAAAGCTAAATTTCAAGTCTTAGGCCATGAGTATCACTATAGATTTTGGGTTCAACCCAATACTGTCACATCAAAGTCACACTAGCTTTCTACTATTCCACTTTCAAACCATCACCAAACTTTCAAATCTAGTAACACTATAGATTTTAAGCTCAATCCAATATCATTTTTTTTTATTAATTATATCTATCTATATATAATATATATGTAGAAGTATTGTTGACTAGTTTTTTTAAAGAAGTCTATTTTTGGTCATTTTGCATTTTTAATCTAGTTTATCCACTAGTTTTTGTCAAACGTGTTTTGTTTTATCAGTCAACTAATCAGCTACCGATTTGCTTATCAACCATCAACTAGCTTATCAACTATAGCCAAATCTTAGAACATTGTTAATTAAAGAGGATTTTGTTTGCAAGACTTTCAGAGATTTTTTTTTTCCAAGTTTAATATTCATGATTTCATTAATCGTAACATCTTGGAATCGAAAATTAACTAGCTTGCTTTTTTTTAAGGAAACAAAAGAATTTTTTAAATCTTCAATATCAATTGTCAAACAAGTTGCAGTATGCAATTTATTTTCTTTCGCATGACACAAGTGATTAGCAGTATAATGACATGGAATTTCAATGTTTTAAATTGCAAACCATGTACTTGATTTAAAAATTAGGTTTGCATGTTATGGATCCCAGATACTCATATATATTTCGGGTTGGTTCATGGTCGTCGAGGATTAATTGGGTGTCCGTATGGATCTCGTATACCCCGTCGACTTCGTGTCGGGACGTGTGTATGTGTATCTGCCGTTCAAAAAAATGATCTACACCCAAATTGGTCCATGCACTCCTAGATTATTCGATGTTTAAAGGTACCATGATGTTAGTATGCTTGTTGGTAGTCACCTAATGCAAAAATAACAAGTATATTTGAGTTACAAAATAAAAGAAAGTTGACATGTGATTTTCGTTCACCGTGCTTGAAGAACGACAACAACTATATGATGAATGTGAGTTTAAAACGAGCTTTGTGAGGTACGAGCGATGACAAAAAGTGGGGCATCTATCTGGTAGGTTCACACCAATGTAGTGAGAAGAAAAACGGGGCATGAACTTGTGCATGACGTTGTGGTCCATAGTCAAAGTTAAGTTGTTGGTGCAATCATGCAAGTTTAGCCTTTGTTCATCTATATTAACAAGAGCTTATTAGTTGTACATGAAGTTGCAATGACTTTTGTTCAATTCAACTTTGATCATTTCAGTAACAAAATGATGATTTTTGCCATGCTTAACGTTCAAAAATCAATATGAGTTTGATGTCAATGCTCAGTGTCGTATATAAACATTTAATTAACATGCATTTTGTATGTGCATGGCTATCAAGACCGATTTGATATCAACTTAACTCATAACAACCTACCAGGGCCGTTCCTAGGATTTTCTTTATGCCATGTGCGAACATGTTTAAAGATGCCCTTATGTCTACTTTCTAAGTAAATGAAATGGCGAATGACACATTTTTTGTAAAGGATTTGGAATCTAATCAAGCTAGACGGAATACCTCGACGCCGATTTTTATTAGTAAATGTCAGTTTGTGGGGTTCCAACTCAATACAAAAGAGATATAAAAACCAAAACATCATATCACAAAATAAAATTTTCTTGAAGCTAAAAATATCAATAATTTTTTCATATTCAATATTTGCCAAAAATTTAAGTGAAAATAAGATTAGTACACTAGAACTTTAATAATTTACAACTTAAAAAGATCATGCTTTTGTTATTTCTAGTTTTCCCTTTTCCAAATTAAAATTAGTACCGTTACACTAGAACCTTTACTTCGATAATCTACAACGTAAATAACAAAAAGAGATAATTAGTTTAACTAAACAAAATTCAAAACACCAAAGACTAAAGTGAAGTTGATGAGGCAGCATGTGCCAAATAATAAATCGCATGTCCAAATGTCTTGTTCTCTTTAAGCCTAAATGACAATGTAAAGTCCATAACAATAAAACATTTGCTTAAAATTAAAACTTGATGCCCCTCTAGGCTTTGATGCCCTATGCGGTCGCAACCTACACATATCAAATATATGTAATATGTTCTCAGTTCACATATATGGAATTGTGATACATGCAATACAAGACGGTGGTGTACTGATTAAGGCTTGTGTGAGAAGTGACTTGTTAACCTTTCTATCTCAAGTTCGAATCCAGACGCTTCCAGATTGTGGTCACCGAGGATTAACTTAGGGCAGCATGTTTTAACTGTTAGTGAACCTTGTCGGGATTATTCGGGGCAAAGTCTTGGATACCCTTAAAAAATGAAAAATGTTTAATGTGTATGAGATCATGTACCAAACGTAATATTGCAAAGATGCACATGTTAGTATATGTATCCATAGGTACATTGTTCATATAAAAATGTTATGTTTTACAAGTATGATGGAAGAAAAGATAAGAATGCAAAATTTCGTGTGAAAAACGGGTAAAATTAGTATAAATAATTGTAACTCTTTCGACTTTATTGTGTCGTTTTTTGCTTGGTATTAGTTATAAAACTGAATAACTTCAACCTAAGTTGACACCATCCACCACGACACCCTCTCCCCCCCCCCCCCCGCGCCGCAGAACCTGAGTAACTTCACTTGCTGTCAGGTGCAAATCAATCTTGATGTCCCACATAATTTTTCCTAATCAGTCCTGTCTCGATCAAAATACTAAGTCCCAATTTACCTTGATCATAAGCGGACCGTAAGATCTCCTAAAAATCGTAATCAGTTAAGAACTATCGGTAACTTGGCATGATCGATCCTAAATCAGTTCTAGTTCTAGTTCTAGTCCAAAGGCCTATTTGGCCCTCTCTACCCGAAGGTATTGAGATGGGCCGGACTCTTGTAAGTTGTAAAAGGCCCATAATAGCTGATTCCCTTTTCTATTTATACATGGGTCAAGGGGCCAAAACCCTAATCGCTTATACTATAAGATGCCCTATGCTTCTGGAAACATTGATCACTTTGTCAATTGTAATGAAGATCCTCCGTCGGTATGTCTTTCATCTTGAGTTGTTATGTAATTTCTAGATGTTCACATGCGTTCATAACTTAATGGAGTCATATGGTGGTTCGCAAAATGTGCTTAATTAGTCCATTTTGGTTCAATAGCGTGGTATATTTTCAATTTATCGTGAATGTGTAGGTACTGTAAAATTGCAGTGACAAACTATGAACAATTTGAACAATTTGAACAATTTGTAGGCAAGAAGTTCGACTATATTTCTTTGCAGCATAGAACTACTAATTCTTTTAACCTAGCTGATAAGCTAGCTGGTAGCTAATAAGCTAGCTTATGAATAAATTATGTTTGGCAAAGACTAACCTTTGAGTATGTAAAATGACAAAAAAATGTATGTTTGAATTTAATAATTAATATTAATAAAGGTATAATTGGAAAAAGCTACAAAAAGCTAAGTAAATTTCAAAATGCTAGCTTATAAGGTAGTTTATGGTACATGTTTGGATGAACTAGCTTATAAGCTAGCAAGCTTATTTTTACCAAACATAGCCTAAGAAAATAAACAAAAGGACACAAATTGTAGAACGAGAGCGGAAATGAAGATATATGTACCTCTAGTTCTTTGAGATAGTTTTTGATCACTTTGCACAGTGAGAAAATTTATCATCATTTTCTAAACATAAAGGTAGATACAAAATAGAAGATCATGATGAAATATTCTTTGACAAAACAGGCACTTTCGGAGTTTTTTGGTCCAATTCTTCGGCGTATAACTTTCTAGGATGTGTTTGAAAAGAAAGAGGCTTATAAACCATTAAACATCAATTTCACATAGCCATTTGGTTAAAATGTTAGATCAGTTGTTGTTTTATAAGCTTGTCAAGGTTTATGAGAAGCACAAATGCCTATGTGAAATTGATGTTTATAAGTTTTTTTTCTTTTCAAACTCATCCCAAAAATGTATACGTTGAGGTATTGGATGACAAAATTCCAAATGTGCCTTTGTCGAAGAATATTTTATCATTAACTTCTGGTTTGTGTCTTCTTTCATGTTTAGAAAATGATGGCAAATTTTCTCACTGTCCAAAGTGATCCAAAACTATCTCAAATTACTTGAGGTACCTTATTGATTTCTGCTGATGTTCTACAGCTTGTGCATTTTGTTTATCTTTTTTAAAGATTGGTATTATAGACACCCGGGCATTAACAATTCAATGACATCATAATTTGCTAAATAACTAGAAGTTAAAGGTTTTCTTTTCCTTCACTTGCGGCTGGCCGAGCTGACTGGTTCAAGTACCACCAGACAGTAAGTAAATACAGCCGCTAAATGGAACGAGTGGCACAAAACCAGCTCTTGACTGTATAAGTTACACAGGGCAAGATTGATAGTGTTGTACATAGCTAGCTTACATGGCATGATTCTATATTCACATCTACTAGCTTCACTTTTCTATTTGTATGTTATTTCTTACTCATAACTACTTTCACACACTTTTCACAAGCTGGTGGGGGGTTTTTCTTGCCGGGCTCCCGAACTCGATGACACCCACCCCTAGCTGAACCGCTAGGGTAGTTTTGGTGTTCCTTTTGCCTACCCGCTGGCGGTAACCCATAACGCTAGGCCTAATATTCTCTGGACCCCACCTCCAGGTGGGACATAGTGGATCGTTTGGTTGGTTGTGGGCATTCACAGACTCACAGTTATATGCTGCCATGACATTGTAGCCTGCTTATTAATGTGAAGTCGAGTTTTTCTTTTTTTGCCTTCACTTGCGGCTGGCCGAGCTGACTGGTGCAAGTACTACCAGACAGTAAGTAAATACAGCTGCTACATGAAACTTGTGGCACAAAACCAGCTCTTGACTGTAAAAGATACACAGGGCAAGATTGATAGTGCTGTACATAGCTACTTGCTTGGAAATACCAAACTGAACAAACTCAATAAATCCCATTTATAGGTACTCACATACTTGCAAAAAGAGAAAAAAGAAATTTGAGAGCTATTTTATACATGGAATGATTCTTGTGATGAGTATCTTGTTCCTACTTAACAATTTAACATTTAACCATCTTGTTTCATTTCACAGGTAATATATCATGAGGTGAAGGATTGTATGAGAAGTTGAGTTAAGGGGGCTGATATTGCCACGGATGGATTTCATTCATCCACGGCTCACTTTATAAAATTACAATTGTACCCTTGCCTTTCCTCCTTTCCTTTTTCCCAATTACAATCTCATTCCATCCTTTTTTTTCTTTCAATCCTTTAAACCATCAGTAGCGAATTCCCATGTTCCAGAGCAGAGAAGGTTGAAACCTGCGAGAAAGAAATTGCGACGCCGGAGCCGGCGAAGGATGTTGCCTTTGAAGACGACAAGGAGAAGGTTACCGCGTCGATTTCCTCCAGCCGCCGGAAGAAAACCCACCTCCGCCGCTGAACTAGAACCCACCAAAACTTCTGAGGATCGAGCGCCGGTGAAGGAAGTGACGGCAGAGCCATCGGATTCTATGGCGGAAACCACGGCGACGGCGAGGATTTCGACGGAGTTTGCTCCGCCGCGAGGATTTCGACGAATCAGATCTCTTCTGGTGCCGTCTTGCCACGTGGCAGAAGCTTACCGAGCAGTAGGCCAATGCCGCCATCAAATCCTTCGCTCGGTGACCTTTATCCATGGCGGATTCTTGTTCAATTCCTCCATTAACGGATATAGCGAGAGCAACCTTTGCCTTGTTCAATTTCTCAGGCGTCAACGGAATCTGATCGGTTAAATTCTTCAGCAAACGGAGGCTGAAAATTGAAATTCATCAAAAGGCGACGGTTTGTTAAACTGCTGAACTGCCGAGGAAATCAAATTACAGGGATCGAGTACCTTCAGATTCGAGATCTGGTCCTCCGCTTCGGAATAAACTTCCGGCGACCCAAAATGAAAGAAGCCGTGGATGAATCTGGAGAAAATGAAGAAGGAAATGAAATGGGTTTTCAGCCGGGAAGAGAGAAGAAGGAGAGGCAAGGATAAAATTGTAATTTAAAAAAAAAAGCCGTGGATGAATGAATTACATCCGTGGCAATATCAGCACCCTTGAGTTAAACATGAGAATCATGATGTGTGGATATGAACCCTTGATCACTCTTAATCTCAAACCCACCCATGAATTCCGGTGCAAAGATTGGAAGGGCTCGTTTCTGCTTTAGATAAGCAGAAAAGAAGCCCAAGCCCAAAGCTCGAAAAAGTCGGGTAAAGCCCAAAGAAGACTTGTTTTGTAGGAAAAAAATTTGAAAGGAATGAAAACTATCTTTTCCATTGTTGATTCTTTCTGATTGCTTTGACTGTTAAATGGCACACCAAACTTGTGTACTAAAAATGGGACGATGTCTTTTGCTTTGTTATGTCTAGTTTTGTTTTGTTTGTGTATCGAATGCACCCAAGATGATGATCACATTGCGTTAGATGGGTTGCACTTTTGAGTTGGTCCAATAGGTTTATCTTTTGGTGAAAAGAGTTTTTTTAACTTTAACGAGCGTATGGAAGATTTTGTTGTCAAACAAGCTGTTTAAAATCTTTCATGGATTATCAAATTGGCAAAACAACTTGATATTTTTATTCTACAGTTAAATTTCAAAGTTTGAGTGTGTTGATAACATCTTATTTGTTACAATCATGTTTAATTGTGATTCTAGAACCCATTAAAGTCTGGTTTTGAATGGTGATTGGTTATATTTGTAACCTTATAGGGATCGAAATAAATTGTAACTTTTGAAAAGGAAAAAAAAAAGGTGTCATGTGATGTTCTCATTCAAAATTTTGAAAAATATAACGTTATTTATCCATTACATATTCTGGATGGTTTTGATGGGAATTCATTAGAGCATCTCCAACAGCATCCCCAAAATGGAGAAAATGAGGAAAAATGGAGATTTTGGGTTAATTTATGCTCCAACAGGTTCTCCAAACCTATCCCCAAAATGGAGAAAGTTAAGAGAGAGAAGATTTTTTCTCCATATTTGGAGATCACTCCAAATATGATTACAATTGGAAGCAATCAATAGAAATCCATGAAAAGTAATAATTGAGAAAGAGAAATAACTTTTTAGTTGATTGATAAATATTTTAATATTAAAATCAATGTAGAAATCTCCAAAATAGGGAAGCTGTTGGAGATGAAGGGAAATTTTTTTAGAGATTTTAGTTTTTAGTTCTCCATTTTAGAGAAAATTTGAAGAAACTGTTGGAGATACTCTTATAAGCTTAGCCTCCTAAAAAGTAAATGTTTCAAACATCACCAATATGACTAATATATGTCTTTAAGTACATGTATATAGGCTTTTACAAATTTAAGACATTTTGTTTTGCCAAAAAGGTTGAAATAAGGTGGGTTTAGCGTTGCATCACCAACAAAGTGGTTTTTGTTGGCATAATACAATATTAGGACTGGGCAGGGTGTAGGTATCAGGGAAAGTTTGGTAGGCCGGAACAAAACAGACAGGAACAAGGGTTTGTGTCCCATGTTTGGCATATTTTAGGATGTAATAAACAGAAACTAACTAGAACCTAACCAAATGGAACAACCGTGTTCCTCCAAAATGCATGGAACTATATAACTTTTTACCAAAATACCATTGTCTAACTTAATACCCCACCACCAGTGCACATTTTTCATATGCCTCCATCTCCAACCTCCACCTTCAAAAATACCCTTGGATAACATTTTCAACCATTAAAATAGTCTTTTAATCGATAAACACTAATAAGTTAAAGAAAATTCTATTATTTATCAAGTTAAATATTGCTATAACTATTACCTAATAAGATTCTTGTTTATGGTCATGCTTAATCGGAAAATAATCGTATAAATGTACAATTGAAAAAAGGTAAACTCGAAATACCATGATGATAAAAACTTTGCAACATGTATTGACACTCCTGTTAATGTCATAATCAAATTAATTTCCGTACTAAAAATGTAAAAACACGTTTTAGAACCTAGCAAGATACATAATTCCATTTGTGTTCTCGAAACTCATGTTACGAAGGAAAGGAAAGGAATGAGAGGAAAGTGAAAAAACTCCAGTGTTCTCAAACCTTTTTAGGAGAGAAGGAAAAGGAAAGTTTCCTTTCAAAACTATCTTTTAAATGATACCCGACATCTTTTATTTCCTCTATCTCTTATTCAAAGAACACGAAAAAGATTTTTTTTTTCTTCACTATTTCGAAAACTCAAATGAAAAAATTATTATTCGTTCTTTTTGGTATACATTCATTTCTTTTTGTCTTCTTTTCCCTGATATTATTGGCAAATAAAATGATAAATTTTTTGAAAAGTTCCCGCAATAGAAACTTCCCTCCAGGAACTGAACCCTAACCCAAAACCCCCCAAATTCTACCTGAAAAACAAAATCCACCTGCTTCCACCACCAGATTTCACAATCAACAATGGCGTCAACTCTGCCGGTTGACGACATCTCCAATACCAAATCGGAGGAAGGAATCATTGCCTTCCACAAGAAGCGTGCTCGCCGAGTCAGCTTTGCAGAGAACACCTCTGTCCACATATTCAACCGCGATGAAGACTCCGGAACTCCGTTGGACCCTAAGCTTCCTAACTCTCCATCCAACGGCTTAGCGTCTGCTGAACGCGATAACGAACCGAACCAGCTGTTTTGGAATGTGGAAGAGGATGATAATGATAACAATAATGAAGATGATGATATGGATGAACCGGGCTCGAGGAGTCCGTTTCTGCGGTTGGCTGGATCTCCGTCTTCCGGTGGAAGTACCATTGGTTCTGCTACCTCCAACGACGGTAAGTTTTTTTTCTTTTTTGTTTCTTCAGATTTTAGTCATTTTGTTGTTTAGTTGGTCAATTTTATATTGATTTATTGTTATTGGTTATATTGGATCAAGGGTATATCTGACATGACATTATGAAAAACTGAATTCCGTTCCATCAAAATACTTGGTAGTTGCTAAGGAAAGTTGAATTCCTTCATTTGTGGAATTTGATGGAATTTATAGATTCCATGTTTTACGTGCCCGTAACTCTTCCTCAGCCAGGATGGGGCAGAATAGCAGAGCAAGTACAAGTATTGGTAGCATAATATTTCTTCAGTCAAAAAGAATGAATTTGGTCAATGGAATTCAACATTCCAATTCCATCAGAATCTGCAAACCAAACGCCACCTTATGTTTTTTTTGTAAAAGTACTTGTCAACTGCTGTAGTGTCAAATCTGAGTTTAAAAAAAGTTGTTTTGGATTAGCTTGTGGTTGTATCAAACTTAATAAGCTGATAAATTTTTGTCTAGTGTTCGGCAAATAAGCAAATAAGGGAGAAGAGAGTAACTTATGGCGGTACCACACTGGAATAATTTAATGAGTTAGAAGGGAGTAACTTATCATGATTACCGGTGCCTGACTAGTATAAGCATTTTGCTTTTCTTTGTCCAAACACTAAAAACTTCTTATTACCGGTACCACACCGTTAATAAGTTAATAATCACTTTACAAAGTTAATCCAAAACAAGATAGACAATACCCTTCTCTTTCAAATGAAAAACATATATTTGTAATTCCAAATTTGCGAAGATGTTTAAAGATAAGTTTATTCAAAAGAACTTGAAATTTTGACCCAATGGTTGGGCGAAGGTAGTTTGCTCAACGGTTTGGCTTGTTGAGACTCTTTTATGGGTTGGTCATCGGCTCATTGGCTCCATAGCTCCTCCTGGATCCATGTACCATAGTTGAAGTTTGTGTGTTTTCCCACTTGAGAAGAACTTGACCTGAGTTCCCAAGATAGACACTCTCAGTTGATTGGTAATTTTTGCATGTATTTGCTACATTGATTGGATCTCTTGGAGATGGAAAAGGAGTTAGGGAGACCAACTCTAAACGCATTTGTAAGGACCATATTTCTTTCTCTTTAGCTTGTACATCCCTATTGGGATCCCTTCATGTCTTCCCTAGCTTTAAACATCTTCAAATGTCGGTATTTATCTACTATCACTCTGTACTTGCCATTTGTCACAATTATCCGTTAACCTCTTTATAATTCTGTTGCGTGTCTTTTTACCAGCTTATTAGTTATTAGCATTTGTTGTTGTTCTTTTCTGGCAAGTCTACTAAGTTCACCAATGTCCCTTGGTGTGTGCTTATAAATTCTTGAAAGAGGTGTGGGCCACATTTAGTTTCGGGGTTTTTATAGTGTTATTAAGGTTAGGGAGGGGATCCAATGGATCCCATTGTCTCTTTTTCTGCTTAAGGGAAACGAAACTACATATTAAGATAGTAATTTGTTTGCTTAGATTATTGATATCATTTGCATCATTAATGAGGTCATTGTTTTCTTCATGTTAATCAGCTCTCCTTCAGTTCAAAATCCAGCTAACTTTCTTCTTCCGGAATAATTTCCTGTTTGCAGAAGATAACTTTTTTGGTCCTGTATCGGCAAATTTCATTAGACGAGATTTACTGGACTCTGCTGGCTCAGATGTAAATCATGATCAGACTATGGATTCAACAGCCTTTTCAATGCATTTTCGTAGCATTGCTAGGTCGGACTCAGAAGTGGATTTGAAAACCTCAACAGGGGTTCACCTTTCTTTTGAGGAGAAGACCCCAAATCAGGATTCTGTTCCCACTAACACAGGAACTCCAATGCTAATGACACTAGCTAAGAAGCAAAACTATCAACCTTCTGTTTCCACCTCCAAAAAAAACACCTCTTCTTCCGAGTCAAATGATATGAGTATTGTTGGAGAATATCATCACAAGTACGACTATGGAGAACTTGATCCTACGTTGGATGCACTTTTGGCAGAAGGCGATAAGGACGTCCATGTGATTTTCCCTTCTAGTGGTTCTATCTTAAAATCACCAAGAAACACTGAAACAACCACGGAAGGCGGGGCTAACTTTATGGATTTTAGTCGTGACGAAGATAAAGAAGGGAATATTATTACTCATGAGATGGTCAATGAAGTTGTTTCTCTTGAGCGTAATGGGATTGGTGTGGCCAATGATGGATCAAAGTATTCTCCTAGTAAGCAGATTGCATTAGGTGTCTCATCCTACGCAACTGATGCTGAGATTTCTAAATCCATGTTGGCTAGTTCATCTATTTTGGTAAGATTTCTAAATCCTCATTCATGTCCACACCCTAGGATGTCAAATGTTGGGATTTCATTGAATTCATTTAAGGATAAGTTTGGCAAACTACCTGATAAGCTAGCTTATGACTGATAAGGTAGCCGATGATTGATAAGGTAGCTGATGAATAAGATGTGTTTGGCAAAAACTAGCTGATAAGATAGCTTATGACTGTAAAATGACAAAAAAAGACATGTTTAAAAATTGGTAGTATAAAAAGTAGCAAGGGGCCAAGGGTATATTTGGAATAAAAATAAATAAAAAAGTCTCATAAGTCACTAGATGCTACTCTCCTTAGCTTTTCAAAAAGCTAGCTTATGGTCCATCCAAACATGTACTAGCGTATAAGCTGACTTATAAGCTAGCTCATTTTTACCAAACAATGCCTAAGTTTTTTGCTGAATTGCTCCATCAAATGTATTTGGTTATTTACCCTTTGAAGCTTTGATTCAATGTAGGCTACCCCTATTGCTACAAACAAGGATCTTGTCAAAGATGCATTTCAGATAAAGCCAATTTTGGACTTCTCTGCTACCAGTCAAGATCGTGATCCTAAAAACACAGTTTATTTAGACGATGGTATACCAAAGGAACAACAATCACCTTATGTAGGGCCGTTGAATTCCTTAACCAATAAACCAACTCACATGCTTTTACACGGTGTTAATCCATATAAATCACCATCAGTCGTGACTCCTCATAATCGAACTTTTTCCGTAAGACCGGAAATTCCCAAACATGGTGGGAGTGTTGCATCCATACAAAAAAGCATATCTAAACTCCGAATGCTCGAGGCTTCTCCCATTTCTGCTGCTTTGAATGCTAAACTTGAAGATTCAACTTTAAGATCCGTAGTCATCCCATCTAAGATGACTCCTTTGTTGGAGAAAAACGACAAAAATCTCCTACTCAACCGTATGAATGATAGCATGCAATCATCTCAGAAGAAGAGAGAAAGAGCAAGTTCAACGTACATGGATGATATCGGGTTAGAGACACCGAAGAATAGTGTGCCTCTGACTCATATGCAAAATTTTGTCAACGTTGCATCACCATTGTTGATACCACCTGAAAGCTCGATGTCTAAAGGAAAGTTGCGGACAAATCTCTTGTCATCGGCAGAGATCAGGCATGGCTATAAAGATAATAAAAGCGAAGTTGGTGTACCTCAAAATTTTGGTTCTCCACAAAAAAGGTTAAAGATTTTGAATGCATCAGAATTCAAAAGCAGTCCTTTGAGAGATGCCGAACAATTTATTGAACATAACGAGCCAGTAAAGTTTGGGCCAGGTCATGTTGCAGGATCAGCGAAAAAGGAAAATGTCACTAATGCAAGCCTAGATACTACGGCTGCTGATAGGACAGATGCCTTGTACATTGAAAGGATAGGAAAATCTAGTCCAATAATCTCCACTGAAAAAGAAATGGTGGATAGCAGAGAGATTTTTCTTAATGATGCCCGTCTTAACTCAGAAATGAAAGAGAACTCCACAACCTTATTGAAGGATGTAGAGCATGAGAAGCTTCAACCTAACTCTACGGGAAGTGAAATTGCCAGGGGAGAGGTGAAAAGAGCTTCTCTGGTTTTGCATGAAGGGACAGATAAACAATCTTGTCAGAAGGTTAGTGCTCATTGTATTATAAAAAGAACTCTCACAACTGAACTCATAAGCATTAAAAAGTTCAACAATTATATAGTCATGCAAGGGTGTTGCATGAGTCATTCTACCAGTCCCTATGCAATATTTTATGCCTTAATTCGACCATGCCAATCCTGTTATGTTTACAATTTGAAAGTAGTTAGAGGGTCTTTGGATAAGCTTTTTGAGGTTCACAAGTGCTTATTGACTTATGGTGGTGGAAAAAGGAGTTTTTAAAAAGGTGTTTGAATTAGCTTTGTTGTGGCAAAAGCCAATAAGTCAATAAGTTGTTTTTTAAAAGAGTGTTTGGCTTAGCTTATCAGCTTTCTGAGAAGCTTATGTGTCAATTTTATCCAAAAAGCCAAAAGCCCTTCTCAAAAAGTCACAAATTGTGACTTCTAAAAAATCATGTTTGAAGCCTTTCCAAAAAGCACTTTTGAAAAGTGCTTTTGAGTTACCCAAACAAGCTTTTTGACTTATTGGCTTTTTGAGAAGCCAATAAGTCAATAAGCACTTTCAAAAAACTTATGTATAAACATAAGTCAATATGCACTTCCAATAAGTCTATAACGTAATGCAATGCACCAAGTATATATATTTGTTGAAGCTAGTTTGACTCTTGTTGAACGTGGAGTTCAGAATTTGCATGATCAGTTTTGTCTAAGTCGACCGAGTAAAACGCCATACAACATGTTGCATGATGACAACGTCGATTCTCTGATGGAGGAAAACGTACCGTCTCCCAGTCCTCATCGTTTATCCATCAGAGGTGTAATCTTCGACGCGCAACCAGAAGCTCAAGACGGAATGTTTGAGAAAACTGCTAGAACTCACAGCAGTCCAAATTCTGGAGAAGGTTATGTAGGCCCTCAACTCTCAACTGACAATGGGATATCAACGATTAGGCACAATATTAAACAACCGACTGAGGTATGTTGTCGTTAGCTGCTTCTCTTTGTTGAAAAACTACCTTAAATAAGAGAGAATTTTCTGGTTTGAGTTGATTTTTATTTGCTATTCTGTTTTTCAGATAAACACAATATATTCTAAAGAAATGAGTGAACTTCTATCTCAATCAGTTGATAAGTTCAGTTTGCATTCGGTATACTTCTTTATCCTAGTATAATAGTCTGTCCATAACTTTTGGCTCAGTAAAATAAGGTTAAAAAATGGTTCATAAAAGCAATTGCAGCTAAAGTTGCTTTCATTTTTTTTTTTCTGTTGATATTTTGTAAATTTATGCAGATTGATCGTTTGGCAGACATTGTGGAGCAGCTTCAGAGGTCAAAAACGTATGAGCTTCTTTCTGAAGAAATTCAGCCTCAGGTTCGAAAATTAATAGGTTTATTTTGACATTGTGGACGTTGGTTCTCATATCTTGTTAGAAGAACAAGATTTGTACTGGTAACAATAGATCAAACAATCAAGTCTTCATTCATATGAATATTTCATTAAAAGATCTACTTTCTCACTCTAGAATCTCTCTCTAGATCTCACAGTATGAATATTACAATAAGCTCTCTAACTAACTCTAACTCCTAACTCCCTATTTTTACCTTTGACCATTACATTAACTAACACATTACAATACCTTGACTTTGACTAATAAGCACTAGCCTTTGACTTCATTAACATGTGATCTTGGATAGAATGTATTTGCTCTAACATATCTGCAACTAGTTTTTTACCTGCTAAGACCATTTTTTTATGCATACAGGTAAGCGTAGATGCCAGTAAGTATATTCGGCATAAAAGGTAATATCATTTTTTCCCTAGTGATGTTGAGTTCTTTTATGCATTTCCAGAACTTTAGTATGAATAATAAGAAATGGAAAAATGCAGAGCCTCAGAAATTAAACTGCTCTTATGCCAATTTGTGCATGAGAAAGCAAAGTTGCAGCTATTGCATGTGAAGCGGGAGAGGTTACTGGTACTTACTACTACCATTTTTTGAGCTTTACAAATGTTTTTTTCTTCTTTCTATATCCCTTTTTGACTTTGTTTAGTGTGTAGAGAAGGGGAAAATCACTTGCTTCTGGAATATTGGAGTCTGAAAAGTTGAGTATTCCACCACAACAATCGCTAGATGTTCGTGGCGAGTCCTTGTCAGTCAATATGGACCTTCAAGAGGTATATCAAACCCAAATCTTTCCTCCTCTTCAACTCCCTAATATACAGAATAAGCCCTCTGTGTAACGTGTGAAAATCTCACTTTGATTTACCAGTTAATCCAATCCTTAGTGAAATGTGTGGAAATCTAGCTTTAATTTAGTAATCAATCCTATCATTTTTTTTATTTCTGAGCACCACAAGTATCTTTAACATCTCTTTCGGAACATAACGAACTTCTTATAGAATATTTGCAGTATCCAAAGTACATTGGATAACTGACATGTCAGTTTCGCATGGTTTGTTGAAATAATCACAGCCTTATTCTAAAATTCGATTTCATAGAATCCAAATACTAGGGGAAAGGAATGCTGCTACTTTGTGTATATCTGTTGAGAAGTTAACTTTTTTAGGGTGTCAGAATAAATATTATCTTTGCCCATGCAACAATATCTTTCCAGTATCTCTTCTTGCATTAATATATTTCCGTGCCGCGAGATGTCTGTTTTGGGACGACGTAAGTTAGGCGTAGTTTGTTTCTTAAGAAATCTGAAGTCTAAAGTCTGATTTCACATCTAAACAATAAGAGGTGGATGGTGCACATCTTAAAATTTCAGAGGTCGGTAAGAGGTTTTCAGACCTTTTTCTAAAAATAAAACAAACAGTCTTAAAAACCTCTTAATTTTCAGACTTAAAGAGGTTTTAAGAGGTATTTTTGAAAAACAAACAACCCCTTAGTGTCAAGCAATTAGAAACGAGATGTTAAGTATAGCTTAAATAATAAGGCAATTAAATTTTTTGGAATCTTTCAGTTGTAAACCTTTTGCCAATTGATTGTTTCTTTTTCCATTTCGTGAGGTTTTAGTTGTTTATAAACAAAGTGTCAACCATAATACTTATCAGTCTGCATATACTTATCTCTAAAGCATGTTTTATCTAACAAGCAACTGCATCTTTGTCAAGTTATTTCTTTTAATATGTTAATAGCCAACTTATGTAGTATTCTGAACTGCGAATTCTTAGACAGAAGAAAAAATAGCTTGTTTGCTTACCCTGTATATGGCCTATGCAGAGAAAAATTGACAGTGAGAAAGTGACTTCAATGGAGCAGACAATAGATAATATCGATGGAAGAATTGCAATGCTGACCAAATCTTTTCACAAGTCATGTAAAATTAAAGGCGAACCCAGTCCTACTGACACCATTACATTTGTTAATAATTATCTGATGAAGCGAGGATGTTGTCAGATGTTACGGAAGGATTTGCAGGTTATAAATTTACTAATCGCATGCAGATTTTGTTAGATGATGCTGTTTGGTTTATAAACTTTTCTTTACCTCCCAAATCCCTGCTTCCACTTGCAGCTTTGGGTCGTTGACAATCTCGAGAGTAGCAACGGTTGCCACAGTGTTGTTCTCAATTACCTTAACCTGATGACTCAAAGGTTCCTTTATTCGTTATCTTATTATCCGGATTCAAAAAATGTATATATATTTGCTTCTATTCCACTTAAATCTTGTATTTACAATTTATGGGACTTGCAGGTTTACAGTTAATGCTCTGCCAGTCCCAAGCATTTCCATTTCGCATGCTTTAAGTGACGAAAACATCAGTAAGGTAAAACACATTTGCAGATGAATATCACCAAAAAAATTCTTGTTCGAATACTTTTTTTTTTTGAGAAGGTTCATTTGGGCTTTGCCCAGATTACATTCTTGGCAATTTTTACCGAGAGCTAAGACATGCTCCCCTGGAATTAATACTTAGTGGCCACCAATTGCGCACACATGGATTTGAACCCGGGTGGGAGCTACCACCCTTTAGGAACTTACCACTACGCCACACCTTGGTGGTTTCTTGTTTGAATACTTGCATAAACATCTAAATCTACGTCTTTTTCATGTAGTGTTTCAAAGATATGGATGCTTTCACTGCATTTAGGTTTGTCTTCAATATTGAAATAACACAGAAGCAAGTTCGTGCTACAAGCTTGGCAGAAGAAACTCAAGTAAGTATTCTGATGCTGACAACATAAGGTTAAATACGTAATTAGACAAAAGAAACAAACAAAAAGCGAAATTACATTCATAACAACAATTAACAAGAAGCTAATTCTTTAGTTATTGTTGCATTTGTCTTGTTCTGGCAACAAGTTGTAACATATACAGTTTTTTTTCCTGATCTGTGGTTTTTTGCAGGCGACTGGTTCTTGTTTTGGCAATTTGTTAGATGTGGTGACCGAGATACAACTAGCAGGAATAGAGCTTAAAAACCTGATTTCTACAAGATTTTTCGCACCCTCAGGTTATATATATCCCACCCATTGTGTTCTTGCATCCCAGCCTTTTAACATCGGACTTTTGAGGTTTAGCTCAGTCAATGAAGAGCAAGCTAAAGTTGACAGGGATGTTTAAATGAGAATGACAAAAAGGAGTTGAGGATAAATGAGATGATCCAAGGAATGTGATTAAAAAGGCGGTTACAACTTTCTATAACAAACAAGATTCCCTCCTATTTTTGACCGAAAATAGGCAAATATGACCAAAAAAGTCAATCAAATTATACCAAAAAAACAAGTATTTTATTCTCTTTTATTTGACTTCCATATTGTTATGCATTTTCATCTACTTTTTTTGTCATCCTCATTTGAACCTGCCACTACTCTTTGGTGAGCTTATATGGCCTGAAAGATGGAATAAATTCACTCTCCTATCCATAAGATCATATATTCTTGTCTTCTACTTTATTTTCATTTTCATTTTAATTTACTATTCAGTTGCTGGTAAACTTTTACATTAGCATCAACCTGAACTCAAAATTGATTTCTTGACATGTAGCTGAACAACTTTCACTGGAGCTCTGTTTCTTCGATTCAAAATACCGCAGGAAGGCAACAGTGATTTTAGACATTACATGTTTGAGAAGGTGTATACATTTAAGAGTTCTTTTATTTGACAGTAGAATTTGTTCTGGCTGAACTATATATGCTGTGGGAGGGTTCAAATGAGAATTGCCAATTCTTTTGAGAATCTAGGGACCAACTATTTATGCTTTATTCATAATGAATGTCATGGTAGATAACTAGATATTCATGATTATTCAGGGTTATTCATCATGAATAGTACATGAGAATAGTTGGTTCCTAGGTTCTCAAAATATTTACGTTTCTCATTTGAACTTTCTCTTTGCATTATTTAGTCTCTAACTTGGTTGATCAAACGTTAATAGGGGTATCTATCCATCAGAGATAATTCCATCTCAGATTGACATTGCAATCAATGGGCCACAAAGTTCTGAATCAGTCAAGATTGAGATAGAAGCTGCATTGCAAGATCTTAAAGCCGGACATTTAAGGATTCAACAGCTTTGTAGGTGCGTTTCCAAGTTACTCGGCTCTCCAATCAGGTAAATACTAAATAAAAATAGCTCAAGAAAGATCATAACTCAGAAAAAGGAGGTTTTTTTTTGGTAGTCACCACCATCTTTGTTGTTGTTAGTCTAGAGGATAGCAAAAACTTGTGTGATCGATACAGGTAACTGTCATTTCATTAAATCAATGATCCAAGTTTTTTGTTTCCTTTTCTTTTGTCTTTCTTTGGAGGTTTAAGGCTGGAGGGTCGGTGAGAAGTGGTTATCAACCGTTGGATGGATCAATTCCCTTTTAAGCCGCAATTTAGGGGGGGGGGGGGTATGTGATTAAAAGTGATCAACGGTTTAAACGCACTTCTCACATGATCCCATGTCTAAGGCTAGAACCAAATCATAGGGTGATAAGTAGGAGGATTGCATCTTAGGTGGGTTGGGTTGTGAGCCAAAGAAACAGCCACATAAGCAATCAACAAACCGACCCAACTCAACTGGATTTTTACTCCCTTCATCCCAAAATAAATGTTCACAATGAAACGGCACATATTCGTAAAAATATGTAACCGTTACATTTTTTAATCAATCAAATGACAATTTTACCCTTGATGGTGGAACTGAAAGTAGTCCACTTTTGAAAGTGACACTTTACTTCGACACAAACTAAATAGAAATATGGACATTTATTTTAGGAGAGAGGGTATGCAAAAGTGGGTGATAATGAACCCTTTGTATGACACAATGCAATATGCATCCCTACAAACCAATCTTGAGGCTTAAAAAGAAACAAGATCTTGGTTCCTTATCTCTGGAAACAATAACAACGAGGTTGTACCTTTTTTCTTTTTAGCCAATTCTATGGGTGAGAATTTATGATTATACCCTTGATGTAGATATTATACCTTCGGTGTAGGTATGGAATAGTGTTTGATAATTGAACTTCTTTTGGATCAAATCATAACATTGAAAATGTAAAAAGAAAACTTCGGAAATTTATAGGAATGAGGTTCGAATAACATATAAAAAGGGTTAGTTTAGAATCACCCGTGATGAAGTAATGGGTTAAAAACAAGTCGGAAATTTTACCTAACCCAATCCATTTAAGTACATGGGTTAGACAGATTGACCCATTTACTTGATGGGTTGAAAATCTCAACTCAACCTGCTAATTTTGAGATTGAATTAGGTTGAAAGGTTGGATTACTTTTTGCCATCCCTAAATAAAGTAGTGGGGATTGCTTCCTTTGGTGATGTAAAGTGTATAGTTTATCTAGTAGGAAGAAAGAAAACCAGAGTTGGTGACCAATGGAACAAGTGTTTAGTTGGTGTGCAGTCAAACTTGACACTCACTTGCTGATAACCTTTTGAAATTGTCATGGAAAAGGAATGAAGGGATCAGATTCTCCATCAGACGTTTTTTTCTTTTTGTAAATTACGAATTTAGCCCTTTTGGTTTGTTAGTAATTTTGATTTTTGTCCCTATGATTTGAAAGTTATAGTTTTCGTTTATATGGTTTGTAGCTTATTGTTATATTCATTTCTTAGCATTAAGTATGAGAGCGTTTATATGGTTTGTAGCTTATTGTTATATTCATTTCTTAGCATTAAGTATGAGATCCAAAACAGCAAAGAAGTATAAATTATATGAACTTAAATGACAATAAATTATAAATCTTAAGAATGAAGTAACAATGAATTACAAATTATAGTAATGAAAAGTTCAATTTTCGAACCATGGAATAAAAAATGAATTACAACTTTAAAGAACTTTTTAAAAATAATTACCATGAAATATATTTATTAAATATTAATGGAAAAAATTTAGGTGGCAACAAAAACTATAATAAACATTTCCTTTTTCTTTCCTTATAAACACTAAACACTTCTTATTATAAACACACAGAAATAAGTTGATAAATATTTTAAATAAACAATCCTAAAACCTTATAGCAAGAGTTTTTTTTTTTTTCTAGAGTTTTCTCGCAAGGAATTTGGGGTTTCGGATTTTATATTTCTTGTATTTAATAAATTTCTAACATTATAAAATTTTATAAAGGTTTCGAGTTTTATTAGTTTATTTATTAATATAAGTATATTATTATATTTATTAATTAAGATTTTTTAAGGCTTTGTTTTTTCTATGAATTAACAGATTTCAAATAAATATAAAATATTTATATAATATTAATTTATTTATATGAATTTGATTTTTATTAGATATATAAATATTTTTTAATAGAAAGTTAAAAATCCATAAATCAATTAAATCTTAGAAAAGATTAGATTTTTGGTCCTAAGAGTTTGTTTTAGAAAATAAGTTAGTCCTTCGTAATGATCACTAACATAGTTAAATAGAAAGGCCATTAGTGTTATGAAAATAAAAAGTTAAAGACCATTAGTATAAAATAGTTTGTTCTATAGACCAATTCCAAAATTTAAGCAAAATATTAATCAAACTACTAATATAATTTACTTTTATATAATTGAAGTAGAAATATTTTTCTCGTATTTTTAAATTAATATAAAAAAATAAATTTCAGCATATTTATATAAAAAAGGTTAAGGATTTGTCAGATTTTACACATTTCAAAACCCAAATTTTATACAAGTATGTTCTATACTTAAACAATTTAACTTTTTAATATAAAAGTAATACATACTTGTTTTCTCGATATAATTTGCTATGTACTTATATAAATTTCAGTATATTAATTTTCATAAAATAAGAATATAAGTGATAGAAAGGTAAAATGATGGGATCCTGAAAAGAAAAAAAAACTATAAAAAAAGGTAATAAAGGATTTATCGTGGATATACATTAAAGTTTCTGAATTGTCGAGTTAAAGATCATGTGGAATGAAATTGATATGAAAAATCCTTAAAGAGTAAAAAACCTAATATTAAAGATACTCTAAATTACTTATGATGGAAGGATGAGAGTTTTGTCGTGTTGAATGGTGTCGCTTTCAAAGGCCAAACCTTAATCCTAATCTTAATCATAAACACATCTAATCATGATTGCGTAGTCTATTCAACAAACCTTTTCTTAACATTTTGAAATAGACGTGTTCAATCTTGCACTCTTTATTCATCTAAAAGTCTACTTAAGTGATTAAACTTATACTTTAACATAAAAGTTCAACAATTACTATTATTTCTAGATATATTTAAAGTATTTTATAAATTTGTTATGCTTAACATGGTTTCTTCTATCTTTTAGTTTTTTACATTATTTTATATATATACATATGTATAATATATAGAGCAAGAGAGAAAGTTGGACAAAATTTTCAAATGAGAAAAACAGAAAAGTTAAAAATATAATAACAAAATTTTTTATTTAAAAAATTTTTTATTTAAGATTTTAGAAGGGACAATTTTCCATTTATTATGCTAGCCATAAAGTGTGGTCTCTAATAGCACAAATTAAAAAAAAAAAAAAAAAACTTAGGAACTAGAGTGTTTAAGAATGCGTTAAAACACTTATCAGCTTATCAACTTTTTAAAAAAGTTACAAGAAATTTCCTTCTAAAATAATTATTAATGTTTTCCTAAAAACAATAAACATTTCATCCAAATACTTCAAAACAGTTTATTATCTTTTTAGGAAGCTAACAAGTCACAAACATTTTCAAATAAGCACTTTGAAATGAACTTGGTTCTAATTTTTTCTATGAAATAGTGTATTTAGAAAAATTAAAATAAAAAATACGATAATGATATAATACTTTCCTCCCCTAACAAATAGAGTATTATATATCGTTATTAAATGTACATAGTACTGATAAAAGAACTTCTTTAAACCCTTTTTGTGTTTCTTTAGAAAGTTTCATCTTTACTTTCTTAGATCTTGTTTACATGTGACAAAATTATTTTGTGCTTCTATTTATCACATATTTATCACTACCATTATAGAATAAAGGTTTATGTTCAGCCATAGGTTTTTATTGAAACTCATGTATTTAAACAAGAATCTGAGTTCTAGTAATACTACTTTTCATATCTGTCATCATTTTATTTTATTTTATTTTATTTTTTTAACCGTTTTTCTTTTAATAAATCTATTAAAGATATATATTGTATAATAAAATATAGATTAAATTAAATAATTATTATAAAATATCTTTTTGTTTCTTATAAATTCGTATACAAATTTTGTAAGTTGTTTGTAAAAATTTTGATTTTTAATTATTTCATTAATTTATAATGTTTAGATTATTTTTAAATAAATGATGAATCGTATATTAATAATTATATTATATCTTACGATGAGTATCTACGTGTTGCCGAAACAACTACTTTGATGATCATGATGATCAATAGGATCGATGAAGAAGTAGATAACTCGACACAGATATTTCAAAGTTTCACTCATGAATTCCAAGAATATCTTCAAAAAATTTTAAAATACGCTCAAATGAAGTTCATCATCATCAACTCAGCTCCTACTTGGTTGAACATATTTGGTCAAATCGGGATTACAAGTGATTTATATTACTATAAACTATTTTTACTCGTACTTTTTTTAAGATCAATATTTCTGTAATTTTGCACATTTTTTTATTTGTAGTATAAAATTATATTATGCTTTAATTGTTTTTCATATATGTTAATAAAATATATAGGTTGAAAAATTAAACTTAATATAAAAGTAAAAAAATAATAAATTATACTTGAATTTTTTAATATATAGATATATTATGTATGTATATATATATATATGTATGTACATATATTAAATTTATATAATAATTGATGAATAAGAAAAAAAGTGAGTTTTTGTAAAAACCTTTATTGTAAATTTTTAAAGAGATTCTTACTTTATTAATACGACAATAAAAAAAATGATAAGTATGATTTGTTGATATTCAACCATTATGCATGCTTGCCACCTCAGCGCCACGTCAGCTTTTCAATACCTTACCCATTCCCTACCAAATCATCGACTATGGTACCAATTTTTTTAAATTATAAATAATAATAAAATTAACAATTCACAATAAATTAAAAACCAATATATTAAAATTAATTAAAGTCTAATATTTAAATTACGGAAAAAAATTACGACAACGTTAGAAAATTAAAAAACCTAAACTACCACATCCATGGCCATCCGTGTCTTTGGCGCATCCGCTACTTCTCTTGCAACATGACTTCCAAAGCCAATCCCGTAAAATGGTCGTGCGGTGTCATGTACACTTGGAAGTCCGCACTCCTTTGTCGTTCGTACCGAACATCCGCATTCCGTTGCATTGTGTCGAGATACGTAGAGTTGGAGGCGTTATATGCATTTAGTTGTTCCAACAACGCTGTCACGTTATCGGACGACGCACCCGCCGTAGATGACGACCCTGCGCGTCTATCCGCATTTCGACCGAGAGGTCGTGGCCGCTCGGATGCCTCGGTATCATCGTCATTATCGACGTTGAAGTATTGAGTGCGTGCATCGGATGATCCGGGGGAGTCAGTTTCGGACGTTTTCAACCTCTTCGGTCTTGGAGCGTGGATGTCCGCGGGGGTCATGAAGTCGACCTGGATGAATTTTGGGCAAGTTTTTAGAATTTCCCAAGCTTGAAGGTGGGTAAAATTCTTTGCATACGTGTTTCGGTATCGGGTTTGCGCTATTTTCAACACGTCATCGTCACCCCATCCGCTTTTCCGATTGGTTACGGTGTTGTTGTAAACGCACGCAAATAGCGCAACGGTACTTAGTAGCAGTTTTACCTTGCTACTACAAGCGTCAACGGAGCGGACGTCCCAATCGTATTTCATGCGCTTGTCGAATGCGATTTTCACCTTCCTCCAAACCGACGCTACAAAACGAAAATTAAAAGAACATTAATGTCATACAATTATTGCATGTGATAGCGTTTATTCGTACCTCACTTTTGATAGTTACCTGTACAAGGATCTTCCGAGGTCTCCGCCCGTGCCTTCGACAATTCTTCCTCCTCGATAAGTGTCCACTTTACACACGGTTGTTTACCCGCCGGCTTATCTTTGGCCGGCTTCTTACCTTTTGTCGGCTTATCTTTCGCCGACATCTTACCCTTCTTACTTTTGGGTTGTGATTGTGGTGGCGATATAGGTTGGGTTTCGGGTACCAACTCGGCTTCATCCGACGTGGTTGGCTCGTCACACAATCGGTAGGCATTACGGTTAAATTGCGACGGTGATTCTTGGGTGGCCGGTTCTTGGGTAGCCGGTTGCATTGCCGCTTGCATGACCGGATGCATGGGGTGCATATACGCGCCTTGTTGCATCGGTTGCGTGAGCAAGTGCAAAAACGAGCCTTGTTGGGGTTTGGCACAAAGTTTGCGTGTAGTGACCCAAATTTGTAGCACCGTTTCTATTTAATTCCTTTCTCCTCTCATTTATTTATAGTTCTATTTTTTTTATATATAAATGTGGATAAGTGAATAAACAAGGTTGGGGTCATCTGATTCTTTTGTTTAAATTAAAGATAAGGATTTTTTTTAAGTGGACCCCTATCCCTTATTTTTCTTAGATCAGTTATATAGGTTTTGAGTAGGATAAGGCTTTTAGCCTCTTTAAATATTTTAAATAGAGGGGTAGGACGTCAGTAAAAGAAGAGAAGCTTTTTTTTTTTTTTGTTGACTTGTGGAAGGAAAAAGAGAGGAGAGAGAAATAGGCTTATTATTGCCTTGAGAGAAAGAGAGAGATTCGTGAAGGTAACCAGTCGCCGGAGGAAGAGAAACCGATCGGATCACCGACGCCGGTAAGTAGCTCTAGAGGTGTTTCCTTTTTCCCGCCGAGGGGTGGGGTCGTCGCCGGCTTTGGCGGGTGACGGCTCAACCGCCGTGTGTTGTGGTGAGAACGGCGGTGGTGGCGACGGCTACCACGGTTGCTGCTGTCGTTCATCTCGCCGGCGGCGGACGCCTTGGGTAGTGACCGCGGAGGACGGTGGGTGCTAGTGCCGCCGTTTCTGTCGATTGGAAACCCGGCGGTGGTGACCGAACTTTTCTCCCGTCACGTTTTGTGGAGAGGTGGTGGTGGGGTCGCCGCCGGTCTTGATCGGTGGTAACTCGACCGCCGAGTAGTTGGACGCCGGCGGAGGCAGCGGTGATCACCGCCGCTGCTGTGTTTACCGTCTCGCCGGTGGTGTTTGTGGGATAGAGTGGCTGTCGTGGTGACACTCGGCGCCGGTGGTGGCCAGCCGCCGCTGGCTGCAGCCGCCTGACCGTGGTGGTGGTGGTGGGTTTTTCCCTTCCCTCGCCGCTGCTGCCGCGGTGTTGCTGTACGGCTTCCGTCGACGGTGGCAACCCGATGCGGCTGCCGTTGTTGTGGAGACCTCGGCGGCGGTGGTGGAAAGCCATTTGCTGCTGCCGGGAGTTCGTGGGCGGCCAGCGGTGGTGATCGTGCATACGGTCGCTGCCGCTTCTCACGCCGTGTTGTTGTTGGTGTTTGACCGGTGGTGGTGACGGGTTTTCGTCGCCGTCATCGATAGGAAGGTTGTTTGGCAGCGGTGTTTCGGGGATGGACCGGCAACCGGGTTTAGTCCCGTACCTTGTAATAACCCGCCCTAGCATGCTCGTACGTATGAGTGAGTCTCGCGTGGTTAGTTGGAGTAAATTATAACTCGTAGGACTTGTTGGTAATTGTTTTTCAGATTTATTTCGTGGTTGCTAGTGTGAACCGGAACACTTATTAACGCGTGCTTATCGTATTCGAGGTGAGTGGGTTTACGTGGATTATGTTGTAACTGCATATATGTATGTATGTGTATATGGATGAGTTGATGTAGCCGGGTCGTGGGACGATTCGAAGAGCGAGCAATCGCTAAGGTCGGGTCGTGGGACGACTCGGTGAGTGGGCAACCACTAAGGTCAGACTGCGGGGCGGTCCGATGAACGGGAAACCGTTAGTGTGGATGATGTAGTATATGTGTATATGTATGTATGTGTGTGTTATGATGTAGTGTACGTATTATCTGCTCACTAAGCGGTTGTGCTTACCCCACGTTTATTTTCTTTTCTTAAAGGTACTAGCTCGAGCGTAGATAAGGGCAAGGCTCCGGCTTGATGGGTTCTGACGAGATAGCTTCCGATCGTAGTTATTACATACTTTGAACTTGGTTTTTGGGGATGTTTATTTAAATTTGACGTATTAGATGTTAAAAGTTATTGATTTTTATGAGATTCTAGTTTTTGATAAATGGGTGTGACAACTTGGTATCAGAGCCGAGGTTTAAGTGAACCAGCATGCGCACTGGTGGGTGTGTGTGTGGGTGGACTTAAACTAGGCGATTTTGGGAAAAATAAGATCAGAAAGGCTAACGGAACCATCAAGGCGGAGGTGAGCAATAATCGTACTTTGTACACACATATATATATATATATATATATATATTTATACATGCGTGAACTAGATTTGTATATATAATTCATACGTGGATACATGCAGTAGATGCTATGATGTTATGTATTGTTGAGGTTAATTAACGTGTGAATACCTGCATAGTTGATAGGTTAAGGCCCATTTAGGACGGTATCAAACCCAAACGAATACACCGTGGTCTGTTGAGGAAGGGTCATCGGGCATGTTCTTGTTTGATTGTTGCCCGGTGGTCTTGAATTGACTGCCATGTATGGATGGTTATAGTAATACGGCGCCAATAATAGTGTTGCTATAAACTCCGTGTAGTGTTGGATCTGATTAAGTTCTGGGGACTTTAACATATTGATGACAGTAGGGACGAGCACATGTGTTGAAGTGAATGTGGCATGTGGGTGTTATAGGATGACATGCGCGTTATAACTAGAAATAGGTACCAACATGAGCACTAGTAGAATAGGAATACCGCTAGACATCCAGTTGAGAAGTTTTAATCACCTGTGAGCTAAATGTGTTGTAAATATTCAGAATGGTGACTACTAGAAGTACAAGTGATGACCTTACAGCCGAGCATTCGGACCAGCTCGCTGCACGAATTACGGCAACCTTGCAGGAGATGCTACCGGGACTGTTCGATCAGATGAGGGAGGAGTTAGTTCAGACTTTGGACCAGCGCATTGACGCAGCGCTTACGACACGCAGTACGGGGTCTGGGAGCACCGCACAGTCTCAGAGCCGGACCGTCACCTACAAGGACTTCATGGTGTGCAAGCCGCCGTTCTTTGAGGGGCAGAAGGACCCCGTTGCTTGTTACCGTTGGTACTCGGCGGTGGAAGGGGCTTTCCGCACAAGCGGATGCCCGGCGGGCTCGAAGGTGATATACGCGGTGAATCTGTTGCGGAATGCGGCTAAGGACTGGTGGGATCTGGTCCTCAAGAGGCTCTCGAAGGCCCAGGTTACTGCTTTGACCTGGGAGGAGTTCAAGGTTATGATGGATGAGGAGTTCGCGCCTAGCATCGAGCGGGAACGTTTGGCAGCTGAGTTCCTAAACATGACTCAGACGACCGAGACGGTGAACGAGATCACCGCAAAATTTCTGGAGAAGCTACTGTTCGTGCCAGGCTATGCAAACGACGAGTCCCTGAAAAAGGCTCGTTACCTGGGGGTCTTGAAAACGGACATCAGAGGAGTAGTGTCGACGAAGAGATGCCAGACCTTCAGTGAAATGGTGGACACAGCAAGGGCACAGGAGATACATCTGGAGGAGATTCAGCGTGGGAAGCGCAAGGCAGATGATCATTCGGCTCCAACCAAGCGGTTCAAGGGAGCGAGGGGCGATGCTAGAGGTGGGTCGACGGGTTGCGCCAAGTGCGGGCGGAACCACAAGGGCGAGTGTAGGGCTGGGGAGACGGTATGCTTCAAGTGTGGCAAGCCGGGCCACTTCAGCCGCGACTGCAAGGCAACGGTGAAGACCTGTTTCCGTTATTTCCAGCCGGGGCATGTTCAGAATGACTGTCCTCAACTGAAGGGCACATCGGCTTTACCTCCAGCTCCAGCGCGGCTCCTGATTACCGATGGTACCATCAAGGGGAAGAGTGGAGCCTCTTCTGGTCGTGGGCGAGCCTTTCAGATGACCGCCGAGGAGGCTCAAGCGGCACCGGATGTGATCACAGGTACTCCCCTAGTTACGTTATGTCATTTATAAACTGTGTTAGACTGGTTATTCAAATCTTTATGCTTATCCACTCATGCATGAATCAGGCATATTCTCTGTAAACGAAAAACCTGCATTAGTACTTTTCGACACGGGGGACACGTGGTCCTATGTGTCGCATAGGTTTTGTGAGGACTTCCGGTTAGAGCGTGGTAAGTTGGATAAGCCCTTAGCGATAGATGTAGCTACGGAAGAGGTACAAGTAGTCGAGGACGTGTTCCGAGGGTGCGTCATAGATATCTTTGGCGTGCAGTTCAGCATCAACCTCATACCCATCCCCATGAATGGAATTGACGTAGTAGCGGGAATTGATTGGATGTATCAGAATCATGCGACGACTGATGTAGCAGGACAGTTGGTGCGTATCCAGAACCCAAGTGGGGGGGAACTGGTGGTGTATGGTAAGGGCAGTAGAATGAACACCTTGTTCTGTTCGGTTGCAAAGGCGCGGAAGTACATCCAGCAGGGGTGCTCAGGGTTCTTGGCTTACGCGGTGAGTGAGCAAGCGGAGGAGGGAAAACCATCGGTAGCTGATGTACCGGTAGTTAGCGAGTTCCCAGATGTGTTCCCGGAGGACTTACCTGGCCTTCCACCCGATAGGCAGGTAGAGTTTGGTATCGATTTGGTGCCCGGAGCAGCTCCGATTGCACGAGCTCCTTATCGTTTAGCACCACCAGAACTTCAGGAGTTGTCCAACCAGTTGCAAGAACTCTCAGGGAAGGGGTTTATCCGCCCGAGTAGTTCACCGTGGGGAGCGCCAATCTTGTTCGTGAAAAAGAAGGACGGTAGTCACCGTATGTGCATAGACTACCGAGGGCTCAACAAGTTAACCATCAAGAATAGGTATCCTCTGCCTAGGATTGATGACTTGTTTGACCAGCTACAGGGAGCGTCATGGTTTTCTAAGATCGATCTTCGGTCGGGGTATCACCAGTTGAAGGTGAAGGAAGCGGACATTCCCAAGACCGCGTTCCGAACCCGTTACGGCCATTTTGAGTTTTTGGTGATGCCGTTCGGTCTTACCAACGCTCCAGCCGCTTTCATGGACCTTATGAATCGGGTCTGTCGACCGATGCTCGATCGGTCCGTGATTGTGTTTATCGATGATATCCTCATCTACTCAAAGTCGAAGGAGGATCATGTTGTGCATCTACGAGAGGTGCTTGAGGTATTGAGGAGGGAACATCTCTACGCCAAGTTTTCAAAGTGCGCCTTCTGGTTACAAGAAGTTCAGTTTCTGGGCCACATTGTAAACCGGGAGGGCATTAAGGTAGACCCGGCAAAGATTGAGGGGGTAATGAATTGGGAGGTTCCGAAGACACCAACCGAGATCCGGAGTTTTCTAGGGTTGGCCGGCTACTACAGACGGTTCATCAAGAATTTCTCCAAGATCACGGTACCTTTGACGCGGTTGACGAAGAAGAGCGTGACGTTCGAGTGGGGTCCCGAGCAGGAGGAAGCATTCGAGACCTTGAGGAAGAAATTGTGTGAGGCGCCAGTACTGACATTACCAGAGGGGGTGGAGGACATGGCGGTCTATTGTGACGCTTCGTACCTGGGCCCGGGGTGCGTGTTGATGCAAAGGGGTCGGGTGATAGCCTACGCGTCGAGGCAGCTGAAGCCACATGAGGCTAACTACCCTACGCATGACCTTGAGCTTGCGGCAGTGGTTTTCGCCCTTAAGATTTGGAGACACTACCTGTACGGGGTGAAGTGCACTATTTACACGGACCACCGTAGCTTGAGGTATTTCTTGGAGCAGCCGCACCTGAATATGCGGCAACGACGATGGTTGGATGTGGTTAAAGACTATGACTGTGAGATACTCTACCACCCGGGCAAAGCGAACGTAGTTGTGGATGCACTGAGCAGGAAGCCGTCGCCCATATCTTTGCGAGTTTCGCATCTGAAGATGGCCGTGACTACTTCGTTTCTGGATTTGGTTCGTCAGGCGCAAGAAGAGGCGAGTCGGGAGGAGAACCTGAACAAGGAGCGGATTCGGGGTCAGTTGTCCTCGTTGGTGAGAGATAGTCGAGGATTGTTGACCAAGTTTGATCGTGTGTGGGTTCCTCGTGCGGGTACAGCTCGGCAAACTTTGTTGGAGGAAGCACATAAGTCCAAATTCTCGATTCATCCGGGAGCCACCAAGATGTATCGAGACTTTCGGACTAGCTATTGGTGGCCGGGGATGAAGCGGGATGTAGGACGTCATGTGGAGGCGTGTTTGACCTGTTTGAGGGTGAAAGCGGAGCATCGATTGCCTCACGGCAAGCTCCAGCCGTTGGAAATTCCCGAGTGGAAGTGGGAAAATATCACTATGGACCTGATCACCAAGCTTCCAAAGACTCCTCGGAAGTTCGATGCGATTTGGGTAATAGTGGATCGGTTGACTAAAAGCGCCCACTTCTTAGCTATTCGAGGGAGTTCGACGGCGGAGCAGTTAGCGGAAATCTACGTGAAGGAGATAGTCTCGAGGCACGTGGTTGGCTCGTCACACAATCGGTAGGCATTACGGTTAAATTGCGACGGTGATTCTTGGGTGGCCGGTTCTTGGGTAGCCGGTTGCATTGCCGCTTGCATGACCGGATGCATGGGGTGCATATACGCGCCTTGTTGCATCGGTTGCGTGAGCAAGTGCAAAAACGAGCCTTGTCGGGGGTTTGGCACAAAGTTTGCGTGTAGTGACCCAAATTTGTAGCACCGTTTCTATTTAATTCCTTTCTCCTCTCATTTATTTATAGTTCTATTTTTTTTATATATAAATGTGGATAAGTGAATAAACAAGGTTGGGGTCATCTGATTCTTTTGTTTAAATTAAAGATAAGGATTTTTTTTAAGTGGACCCCTATCCCTTATTTTTCTTAGATCAGTTATATAGGTTTTGAGTAGGATAAGGCTTTTAGCCTCTTTAAATATTTTAAATAGAGGGGTAGGACGTCAGTAAAAGAAGAGAAGCTTTTTTTTGTTTTGTTTTGTTGACTTGTGGAAGGAAAAAGAGAGGAGAGAGAAATAGGCTTATTATTGCTTTGAGAGAAAAGGAAACGAGAGAAAGAGAGAGATTCGTGAAGGTAACCAGTCGCCGGAGGAAGAGAAATCGATCGGATCACCGACGCCGGTAAGTAGCTCTAGAGGTGTTTCCTTTTTCCCGCCGGGGGGTGGGGTCGTCGCCGGCTTTGGCGGGTGACGGCTCAACCGCCGTGTGTTGTGGTGAGAACGGCGGTGGTGGCGACGGCTACCACGGTTGCTGCTGTCGTTCATCTCGCCGGCGGCGGACGCCTTGGGTAGTGACCGCGGAGGACGGTGGGTGCTAGTGCCGCCGTTTCTGTCGATTGGAAACCCGGCGGTGGTGACCGGACTTTTCTCCCGTCACGTTTTGTGGAGAGGTGGTGGTGGGGTCGCCGCCGGTCTTGATCGGTGGTAACTCGACCGCCGAGTAGTTGGACGCCGGCGGAGGCAGCGGTGATCACCGCCGCTGCTGTGTTTACCGTCTCGCCGGCGGTGTTTGTGGGATAGAGTGGCTGTCGTGGTGACACTCGGCGCCGGTGGTGACCAGCCGCCGCTGGCTGCTGCCGTGTGACCGTGGTGGTGGTGGTGGGGTTTTCCCTTCCCTCGCCGCTGCTGCCGCGGTGTTGCTGTACGGCTTCCGTCGACGGTGGCAACCCGATGCGGCTGCCGTTGTTGTGGAGACCTCGGCGGCGGTGGTGGAAAGCCATTTGCTGCTGCTGGGAGTTCGTGGGCGGCCAGCGGTGGTGATCGTGCATACGGTCGCTGCCGCTTCTCACGCCGTGTTGTTGTTGGTGTTTGACCGGTGGTGGTGACGGGTTTTCGTCACCGTCATCGATAGGAAGGTTGTTTGGCAGCGGTGTTCCGGGGATGGACCGGCAACCGGGTTTAGTCCCGTACCTTGTAATAACCCGCCCTAGCATGCTCGTAAGTATGATTGAGTCTCGCGTGGTTAGTTGGAGTAAATTATAACTCGTAGGACTTGTTGGTAATTGTTTTTCAGATTTATTTCATGGGTTGCTAGTGTGAACCGGAACACTTATTAACGCGTGCTTATCGTATTCGAGGTGAGTGGGTTTACGTGGATTATGTTGTAACTGCATATATGTATGTATGTGTATATGGATGAGTTGATGTAGCCGGGTCGTGGGACGATTCGAAGAGCGAGCAATCGCTAAGGCCGGGTCGTGGGACGACTCGGTGAGTGGGCAACCACTAAGGTCAGACTGCGGGGCGGTCCGATGAACGGGAAACCGTTAGTGTGGATGATGTAGTATATGTGTATATGTATGTATGTGTGTGTTATGATGTAGTGTACGTATTATCTGCTCACTAAGCGGTTGTGCTTACCCCACGTTTATTTTCTTTTCTTAAAGGTACTAGCTCGAGCGTAGATAAGGGCAAGGCTCCGGCTTGATGGGTTCCGACGAGATAGCTTCCGGTCGTAGTTATTACATACTTTGAACTTGGTTTTTGGGGATGTTTATTTAAATTTGACGTATTAAATGTTAAAAGTTATTGATTTTTATGAGATTCTAGTTTTTGATAAATGGGTGTGACATTGCGAAACCCATATTTGCGTAGAGGGGTGGGGAGAATCCGTCGATCGGGCTATGCATTGGGGGAATATATACCCCCGAGGTGTTCGGAAGTTGGGTATTCGAGAGCCGTGATTGCGAACGGTTGGTGTTGCTCAGGGTACCTTGATGATCCATTGACAATAGAGAGATTGAGAGAGATTGAGATTGAGATTGAGATTGAGATTGAGATTGAGATTGAGATTGAGATTGAGATTGAGTTTGAGTTTGAGATTGAGATTGAGATAGATTTTGGTATTGAGATAAATATATATATAGAGTTGGTAAAAGAGAAAAAAGAAAAAAAAATTAAATTTTGGAGCCGTTGGCAACGGCTTTGTAGCCGTTAAAACTTCGGAGGATGCGGCAGTGGGGCACCGTACGGGTACCGTGCCGGTTACCCGCGGCGGTGTGCCGGGCGGTACCGGTCCGGTACCGATTCCAAACCGTGAGCCATAGCGGATGGCCTAAACTAAAAAAAATTTTACCAAATATTTGTATGCTTATATTTTATATATATATGATTTTGTAGCAAATAATTGGATCAATTTTAGTTGGATAGAAATACTAGATAAATTTTATTCTAATGATACGAGATTTGAAGCAATTAAGGATTTAAATCATTTCTTAGACATCTTATCTTAATTATTATTCTTATATGATTCTTTGTCTATAAAAACGTATAAGTTTATTGAGATTTTTGATTGGTTCAGAAATAATATGCAAATCATCTTAATAATATCAGAGGACATATTTGCTCCATTCCTACCAACAAATTATTGCGTTGCACATGTATTTGCTAGGCTAACGTTATTGTCAAGTTGATCTTTCTATTTACATCGATTATATTTCATTTCATTTTTGTTAACTTATTATATATATATATATATATATAATGGGGTGGGTTCAAATGTAAACCATTTTTTGGTTGTGAACATGAGGATAATCGAGAGCGCGACAAGTGGCGGATGACTAGGCGCCACGTCAAGTACACGGCGGATGACTAGGCGCGATTCATGGGAGGACATTGAATTAAAGAGGGGGACCACACTCAAAGCCGCCACATGTCGCGCTCTCGGTTGTCCTCACGTTCACAACCAAAAAGTGGTTCACATTTGAACTTTCCTCTATAATATATATATATATATATATATTATGTTGCCCATGTGCTCTTTTTCCAATAATTCATGTCAACATATACCCATATAGGGTTGGGCTTTGGTGTAAAACATGATAACTGGTTATCAACTGTTGGATAAGAAATAGACCAATTCTCTTTAAAGTCGCAATTTATAGGAGGGTATTTGACTAAAAATGATCAACTATTTAAAAATACTTCTCACACTTCTATTCTCACATGAGCCATGCATATATATATATATATATATATATATATAGGAAAGTTCAAATGTGAACCACTTTTTGGTTGTGAACCGGAGGACAACCGAGAGCGCGACACGTGGCGACTTTGAGTGTGCCCCCCCCTCTTTAATTCAATGCCCTCCCATGAATTGCACCTAATCACCCGTCGTGGACCTTACGTGGCGCCTAGTCATCCGCCACATGTCGCACTCTCGGCTGTTCTCACGTTCACAATCAAAAAGTGGTTCACATTTGATCCCACCCCTATATAGATATATATATTCCTCTATATATATATATATAGGGAAAGTATCAAATACAAACCAAGTAGTTTGTACAAACTTTACAAACCTAATCTTAACCATTGATTTCCTTTGATTTTGTTGATCTCCTAATTTTTAGACAGTTTTGAAATGTAGTTGAGAAAAAATTTAGGAACTTGATTAATCCACACCATTGATCATGTATATGAATGGTTGAGATTGGTTTGTATAGTTTGTACAAACTATCGGTTTGTAACGGATACGACCCCTATATATATATAGATATAGGCATGAGATCATGTCGAATATAGAAGTGTGAGAAGTACTTTTAAACCGTTGATCACTTTTAATTAGATACTCTCCCATGAATTGCGACTTAAAAGGGAATTGATTCAGTGCATCGCTGTACATTTTATTTCGATGCATCTCATCTTAATGTTCGTCCATTTCTTATCCAACACTTCTCATCAAAATCCAACCTTATATGTTCGAAAATACTACCGAAAATAGAAGTAATGAAATATTAGGAAGTGTTTTAAGATCACTATCCAGATTTACCCCCATGACTTACCCAATCTCTAAGAACATCATTTCCAGATTTTGAAGAGAGAAAATAAGAAGACGAATAACCAAAGATATTTGATTTCCAACAACAAGTTGAGTATATATAGCATGGGTAATAATAGTTTTAACAACCAGAAATTAAGTGAAAATCCTATCCAAATTGGATTTGAATTTAAGCAACCATAAAAAATGTCAAAGAATCAGAAATCGCATGAAACAGTGGACGGCGCAGGTCACGACGCGACCCAAACCGCGCAAGAAGTAGTGTCGAACTTGTGTACAAAACAGTAAAATGGATTTTTCGAAATCCGCACACGTGCTAGTGATGTCTTTTGATCCATTAAAGTTTTTATAATCCAACCCAAATCAAGTGGAAAAACAAGCCCAAATACCATCAACCAAATATTACTTATTTGATAATACGAGGAAACTACTATTTATAAGGCACTTCAACTTTACTTCAATTTTATCCCTTCTTCTTATGTGGGACAAAATTCCTACATTGAAGACTACTTTCAACACTATATATATATATACACACACAAGCACACACACATACACACATATAAGGTTGGTTTTCGATAAGAAGTTGGAATTAACGTGAGAATCGTAAGAAGTGGTTATTAACGTCGGATGACAAATGGATACATCTTGATCAATTTATATTTAAAGCACATTTCATGGGAGCGCATAGGATAAAAGGTGATCAATGATTCAAATCCACTTGTCATTTTTCTCATGTTACACCCAACTTCTCGCACGATCCTTCGCATATATAGGGTCAGGTTCACATAAGACCAACATGTTTTTCTGATACCTATCAAACCACATTTTACACTTGAAACTTCAAAACAAAAAATTGTGAAGGTAAAGACAATCCGAACCATTACAATAGAAAACACTGTGAGGGTTACTTTCACAATGTTTTACTATGAAATTTCAAGTTAAAAAACTTGGTCCCACGAAAACAGCTTAGGGTCTCACATGATCCCAAGTCTATATATTTATATATAAGGTTGAGTTCCAATGAGAAGTTGATGTTTCCATGAGAAGCATGAGAAGTGGTTGTGAACCGTTGGATGGGAAATGGATACACGTTAGGATGGGATGTATTGAAATATGATGCACCACATCAATTCCTTTCTAAAATGCAATCCATGGGAGGGCATAAGATTAAAGAGATCAATGATTTAGATCCACTTTTCACCGTTAACTCAACTTCTCACACGATCTTTCGCTCATGTGTGTGTGTGTGTGTGTGTGTGTGTGTGTAGAAAGAGAGAGTGCAAAAGAGTCCCCTTATTTTGCCAACCTTCTAACTTTTACAAACCATACAAATCAATCACAATCATTCATCCAGACCGATGAATACATGATTTCATAAATATCTTCATTGTTTCTTAAATTAAAAATGTTGATTGTAACTAATGAAACAATAATCATTTTTTATAAGTATTTTGATCATAATAAAAAAGTCTCATCATGCATTTCCTATAAACATCTCTTGATATTGGTTTGCTGGTTTGCAACTTTTACATGTTTTTCGAAATCCTAGAATAAACTAAAATACTATACAATATATAAAAAATACTTGTATTGACCAATTTTTCTAATAATAAGTTGACAAAATGTCATTTAATTATATACAACTATCGGTAAGTAAAATTCTATATCATGAATCAACCAAACATACTTGGTAGCATCTTTTCTTTGTTTGTTACATATTGATATTCCTTTTGTATCTACTTCAAGTTACATAAATAAAAATTTACAATTTTGTTGTAATGTTTAAGGTAACATTTTGAGTATGCAAATAACACATATTGCAAGGAGTAAACTTGCATTCAAATGCTCAAACCAAAAATTAAAGGGGTTGATGTTTAATACTCAATTCATTAAAACTACCAAAACTTAAATATTATTAAACGAGTCATCACCATTATACTATCATGATGGTAAGAAATTTTCAATATCGTTTATCAATTAGGTTTCTATATTTAATACATTACTATCAAGTGATTATAATTATTGGTACTAATTTAATTGATAAAATTGATACTAAAATACACATGTTGATTAGTTTGATTTAATATAAAGTTATCATAAAAATAATGGACCATGACAAACCAAAGACACTACTTTCTAAAATAATTAAAATCAAGAATGAACTTCTCATATAAATATATTATCATTATTTTTTAAGGTGCATACATAGTTCTTATCACAATTTTATAAAGATGGTGGGTTAAACATTTAAAAATATATATCAAACACGATAAAATCATAAAAATTGACAATTTAAGCAATACAATATGTTAGAACCTGACTAGTTTGTTTGTAAAGAAGTCAGGGGCGTCTTTTGATATTATGTAATAGTTAGTTTTAAAACAATACTTTTGTGCGCCTCTTAAAAGAGTCATAGACTCTAGGGGTTGTTTTGTAACTTCGGCTCTATATATAGGGGTCGATAGTTAACGTTATTAAAAGGTTCTTGCAACTAACAACTTTAGTTATATGCTTTGTCGTTTTGTCGTGTTCTTCATATTACTTGCATATCTGATTGCATTAATCCATTACATTGCATTCTTGTTGAATATCGGACTCACAATTGGTATCAGAGCTCGTGTTTTGGTAGTTTTGGACAGAAATCTGACGTTGTTTCTGATTTCCCGCATCGGTACATCAGTTCCCGAATTGGACACAAGTGTCCCGATTCGGAACACTTGATTTCCCGATTTGGAAATCTAGAACTCCCGCATCAGATCTTGAAACTCCCGAATCGGATCTTTTGTCACTCCCGAATTGGAAAATTTGAACTCCCGAATCGGGACTCTCATTTCCCGAATCGGGACTTGGCTTAAAACTCCCGAATCGGGACTCATTCTCACCCGTATCGGGACTTTCACTCTCCCGTATCGGGACTTGCAGTCTTTCCCGCCTTAGCCTTTCTTTTTGAAATTCTCGAATTTCTATAAAATGAACGCTTTAAGCGCGGAAGCTCTGTCCAATCAGAAATCACCAACTACTCAAAACAGATCCTATTTCCAAGGACGCAATGTCAAAAGAAATTATCAGTATCGATTCTGAAACACGACCTCCAGTATTAGTCGTCGGCGAATACCAGCAATGGAAACGCCGAATGATTAACTTCCTCGACTTACTGGATGACAAACTGATGGTCTCTATCACTGAGGGACCAATCAGACCAACGGTTACTGTAGCTGAAGTAGCCAGAACCGAGGTCACTCCCTATCTACCTGCATATGAGGTTGAAAAACCTTACGACATGTTCTCTCATGAACAACGAGCCAGGGCAGCCATTGATAAACGTGCTCTCACGTTACTCACTATGGCTCTACCTAATGACATGTTCGCGAGGGTTGACAGCTGTAAAGATGCCAGAGCAATGTGGCTGGGCATTGAACAGCAAATGCAGGGTGGTGACAAGGCACTAGAAGGCCAAAAGGAGAACGCTATGAACGCGTACGAAAGCTTCTGTGCTCGCGAGGGAGAGACGCTGACTGAAACATACAATCGTTTAAACATCTGTGTAAACGATCTGCGGAGACTCGGACTGGAGAAGAACAAGTACGAGGTGAATGTGAAATTCCTCAAAAGACTGAACAAACTTTGGCAATCTGTCACAATCAGCATCCAAGTGAGCCAGAATCTTGGCCAGCTTGGACTTCATGATCTGTATAGCATGATGCTACCTCATGAAGAAACCTTATTTGGTAAAACTGAAAAGACAATCGATCCTCCTACCTTGGCTTTATTGTCAAATAGAGGATCGTCCTCTCATGAAAACTACACCGTTGAAGAACCGGTAGTTCTTGATGATGGACTTACCGAAGAGGAGATGTTTCAGCTGGAGAACTCATTCGCCTTGATGGCTAAATTCCGGGGAAATCCCCAACGCTTCAACAGATTCAGACAAGGACCTCAGTTTGTGGGAGGTCAGTCTAGCCAAGGAGGGTACCAGTCAAGAGAAAGCTTCCAAAGAAACGATCAAGGAAGAACAAACAACTATCAACAACGTGATAGGTCTGGGTACAACAATCAAGGATCTTATCAAGATCAAAGACAAAGCTACAACAACAACAACCAGCAACAGCAAAGGGATCAGGAGTACAACTCCAACAACTACCACGGTAACAGAGGTTATCAAGGAGGTGGTTACAATCAAAGGTGGAACGACCAATCTGGTTCTAACTACAACAACCAGAACCAGAAGACAAATGATGATGGTCGTCAGCACAACAACACCGGTGGAACTGAACCTCCACAACAGAACAAACTCCCAGCTCTAGAAGCTCCACCCGCAGCCAATCAGAACAGAAACCCCGCTCGGGTTCCCACCTGCTACAACTGTGGTGACCCGGGTCACTATGCATCGGAATGCAAGAAGAAGCTCAAAGATTCTGCTTACTTTGAGAAAAAGGCTGCCGTGATGAAGAAAAAAGAGCAAGGCAAGGTGCTGTTAGCTGATAAGGAAGACTGGATCATGGAACCAGAAGACTCGGATGATGAAGGCCCATCAGCCGTACAAGGACACTGCCTCATGGCTGACTTTGAGGAACCATGTATATCTGGTTCCCCAAACGACTCTACTGATGAAGAATCTGAGGTACATTCTTGTTCGTTATTGTCAATACCTGATGAACTGTCTATGTCTGAAACTCTAAGACTTGAGAGCCAACTCCAAATGGAAAGAGCTCTCGTCGCGAGATTCAGAATAGAGAGTGCTGTTTATAAAAGTAGTTTAGAGGACCTCGCCGAGAACTTTAACAGAATGGAACTTGAGTCTGGGATTAGAGAATCTATCCTCGAAAACAAGCTCCTTGATCTTCAAAGATCTCACGACGAAATTGAAAGTAGTCGTGAAGAACTCAAGCTCAAGTTTCACCTTCTTTCCTTGGAAAGAACAAAGTTATTTGTAAAAATCGAAGAGCTTGAGGAAAATAATTTAAAGAGAGGACAATCTGAACATACCTTGAGTCTGCTTACCAAGCAAACCACTCAACATCCCTTTTATCAAGCCAAACCTGGGTTGGGACATTCAGAGAAAAGCATTCTTGAGAAAGCACCTGCACATCTATACAACTTTGACAGTATGAGTGCTTCCAAACCTGAACCTAGGTCAGTCAAAGGACAAGACAATGACAACTATGTGATGCAGACTGTGACCTTCACTGAAATAATAGATGGAAAAGCCGTATCTTTTACCACCAGTCCTGCCAATAGTTCAACCAGTAGTCCACCTTCCAGTCCTGTTGCTAAAGGTCCCATCTTTACCCCTGCTAGTAATCCAGAGAATACTTTCACTAGCTGGGAAGGCATCAAAGCTAGGACACCTAAGGTAGCAATGCCTCCCATCAACTATGAGGACTTAAACTTTAGCTATGACACCAGGGAGATAGATACATCCGAGGACGCTGATGTTATCCAACCTTTGGATATTTCCGCAACTCAGCCTCCTGCCCCAATGTGTGTAGAAAAGGAATTGTTCCATCTTAGGTCCAAAGCCGTAGAACTTGATGCCTGTCGCCATAAGTTAAAGAACTTTGAGTCGATTATTTCTGAAAAAGACAACCATATCAAATCATTGGAACATAGTTATCATGAGGCAAATGCCGAAAGGATTAATATGTCAACCCAATGTGAGATCGCAGAGTTTTCTTGCTCATGTTTTAAAAACAAATTTGCGGATCTCCAAACACAACTAGTCGTCCAATTTATTAATAACACAATAGAAAAGGACTTCTTTTATGAAAAGGAACTGATATTTGGTCAAACTTTCGCGAATCAATGTTGTCAAATCAATCAGTTGAAAAGACGGGTGTCCTTCTTAGAAGAATCTGACTCTTGGGATTCTTGTACCTGCAACTCACCAATCACACCAGACTTTAGGTCAACCAAACCTAAACTAGTATTAGATCCTAATGTTGTGTATGATGTGAAGGTGTTTTTGGACGCTGATGATCCTCCTTCAGGTTATATACCAAGAAAACCTGTTTTGCCAAAAGCACCTGCTATAAAGCAAATCTGTTCTCCTGAGCCACTTGCATCAGTGTCTGTGATAAAAACTGAAGGTGCAAAATGTGTTGGTACTGACAAAGGGAAGTCAGTTAAGCCACACACACCCACAGTAACACAGACACAGAATTCAAAATCTGCTGTCACAAGCAGCTTGGTGAAACCCATTAAGGGACTAGACTTTCATTCTAGTTCATTTGATGTGGGTGAGAACTCCAAACCTAAACAACCTTTGAAAATGTTAAAATCAGTTTGTCAAACCACCGCTAATTTCAAAGGTGGTCAATCCATTCTAGTTAAACCGTCACCCAACTCTCAACTTGCTTTTCATGCAGATGCGAGGACAGGTGATGGAACTGCGAATGTGAAGCCACGAAGAAGGAGATATCGGAAGAAGAATAACTCTTTTAATGCTTTCCCTAAATGGGGTGGTCATGATCATGCTGGTCTTGGCTACAACCCACCTAGTTGTAATTCAAACATGAAATCAAAGTCTGTACACTTTAATCGCTCAGCGAAATCTGATAATCTTACAGCTTTTAAAAATCATATATGTTCTTTGTTTGATAATTACATGCGTGTTGATATGCCTGGTAATGCAAATGCTTATAGTAAGTCAGGTAGTCCTCACCGGGAAAGAAAAGAGAAAACAACAAAGCAAAGTGCTTTGCCTCCAGTGAAGTCTCCTAAGCCTAAGGAGAAATCTGAAAAGGATACTTCACCGGTTGCTTTATCTGTTTCTAACGGTAGGACACCCATGTGGCAATGGGTTCCTAAACAAATTTGATCTTGCGCTTTGCAGGGCAGTCACATGTGGTACTTTGATTCTGGAGCCTTCAGGCATGTGACTGGGCAGCGCAACATCCTCTTCGACTATGTCGTTAGAGCTGAAGGCTTTGTTAAGCTTGTAGACAAGAGACGTCTACCGATCATAGGATATGGAAGCATGACGAATGGAGAACACGTCATCAAGAATGTGCGCTATGTTGAAGGACTACCATTTAACCTACTCAGTTCAAGCCAATTCTGTGATGGAGGATATCTTGTGAAGACATTCATTCTCGGGAGCAATATTGAAGACGAGGATGGGAACGTGATTCTACGCGCTCGAAGGAACGGTCACCTATATACCACAATGTTTTATGCTGTTCCTCAACAACTGGAAACGGTGGTATTTCTCGCAAAAGCAACAAAGGAAGAAAGCTGGCTGTGGCATCAGCGTCTGTCTCATCAGAACTTCAGGGATATGAACAAGCTCGTATCTAAACACCTTGTCAATGGTCTACCGGAGACGCGACTATCTAAAGACACCCTATGCTCAGCATGTGAGAAAGGGAAAATGAAGAAGAGTTCGCATCCTCCAAGGATGGAGACAAACTGTCACCATCCCCTTGACATGCTGCATATGGATCTCTGTGGACCGATGAGAGTCGAAAGTCTTGCACGCAAGAAATATATGCTTGTACTTGTCGATGAGTACTCTCGGTACACATGGCTCGAGTTCCTTAGAGCCAAATCTGACGCTGCAGAACTAATCATCGCCTTCATCAAACGAATCCAAGTCCTCTTGGGTCGTCAGGTGAAGAAGCTGAGAAGCGACAACGGTACAGAGTTTCGAAACGCGAAACTCCAGTCTTTCCTTGAAGAAGTGGGCATCTCTCACAACTTCTCTGCTGTACGTACTCCCCAGCAAAACGGAGTCGTAGAAAGGAAGAACCGTACGTTGGTCGAAGCTGCTAGATCCATGATAGCACATTCTGGTGTACCTCTATCCCTGTGGGCTGAAGCTGTATCAACTGCCTGTTACACTCAGAACATGACTCTAATCGTTAAGCGGACTGGTAAAACCGCGTACGAAATGGTCAACAAGCGTAAGCCGAATATTAGATTCTTTAGAGTTTTCGGTTGTGTATGCTATCTTCTGAACAACAGAGATGATCTGGGAAAGTTTGACGCTAAGTCGGATGAGTCTATCTTTATTGGATACTCACATAACTCAGCGACTTACCGTGTATACAACAAACGGACCCGATCCATCTTTGAAAGTCGGTACGTGGACTTCTCTGAGACTGAGATGTATTCTAGTGCCAGCCCTAGTTCAGATAGTTCTGTCTTCCCTGAATTGCACACTGTTTCACCACCGAGCACAACTGTTCCTACTAACTCGCTTGGATTTGATTTTGTTGACTTAGCAGAATTTGATCTAACGACCCTCGTTGGTCCAATCATTGTTCCTGCTCCTGCTGATCACTCCATTCCTTCATCAACAACCATATCCTCAGATGCATTCGTGAATGAGAGCAAATCCTGTTCTACCGCTGTAGGAGAAACCTCTTCTGACTCTGTAGAACCGGTGTCTGTACTTAACCCAATCACAGAAACAGAATCCTCTTCTAACACTTTGATTGAGGAAACTGTTCTCTCCCCCTCTCAGCTCTCTTCAACACAACCCTCTCCTGAAACTGCAGTCGAAGCGGTCCGAGAACAGACAGTGTCCACTGTTCTTGCACCAATTCCTGAAGTTGTTCCGCCACCTTCTCCATCCAGAACTTATGCTGAAGTGGTTCGTGAACCCCGTCCGGAGACTGTGTTGAATACTAATCCGGATGCTAGTCTTCTCTCCTCCGCCATTCGGGATGAGAATGACTCAAGAAACAACATGGAATACGATCCTATTCCCCATTCTTAGAAAATGGACCAGAAGCCATTCCACTACCAACATCATCGGTAGTCCATCTGCTCCAGTGACAACTCGCTCTTCAAAGAATGATGAAAACCTTATCCTCTTCGGCGGATTCCTGAGTAAATTTGAACCAACCAATACCCAGGACGCTCTTTCTGATCCTGACTGGGTAAGGGCCATGCAGGATGAGCTTGCCGAATTCGAGAGAAACAGAGTCTGGCGCCTTGTAGAAAGACCAAGAAAAATCAGAATCATTGACTTGCGGTGGATCTTCCGCAACAAGAAAGATGAAAACGATCTTATTATCCGTAATAAGGCTCGTCTGGTCGCCAAGGGATACCGTCAACAGGAAGGCATCGACTACGACGAGACATTCGCTCCGGTGGCTAGAATCGAGGCCATCAGGATTTTTCTCGCGTATGCAGCTCACAAGAACATGAAGGTCTTCCAGATGGACGTCAAGTGCGCGTTCCTGAACGGAGAACTTCAAGAAGTAGTATATGTTGAGCAACCTGAGGGATTTGTTGATCCCAAGTACCCGGAACACGTTTACGTGCTCGACAAAGCACTTTACGGATTGAAGCAAGCACCTCGTGCCTGGTATGAAACTCTTACCATTTACTTGCTTGAGTCCGGATACAAAAAGGGTACTGTCGATCCTACCCTGTTTCTTAGAAGGACAGGTAATCATTTGACTGTAGTACAGATATACGTGGATGATATCATCTTTGCATCTACAAACCCTGAGTCTTGCACCGAGTTTGAGCAGATAATGAAGTCCAGATTTCAAATGAGTATGATGGGCGAACTTACGTTTTTCTTAGGACTACAAGTCCGTCAAACCCCGCAAGGGATTTTTATAAACCAGTCCAAATATACTCTTGACATTTTAAAACGCTTTGACTTTACTGGACCTAAGTCTGCTTCAACTCCAATGTCCACGTCATTCCAACTAGATGCAGATACGTCTGGAAATCCAGTTGACCAAAAAGTTTATCGTGCGATCATTGGTTCTCTGCTTTATCTCACGGCAAGTAGACCCGACATCATGTTTGCCACATGTGTCTGTGCTCGTTTTCAGTGCGACCCTCGAGAGTCACATCTCGGGGCTGTCAAGAGAATCCTTAAGTACCTGAAGGGCACTCCTAATTTTGGCCTTTGGTACCCTAAGGATTCTGGTTTTGAACTAACAGCCTTTACAGATTCAGATCATGCAGGCTGTAAGTTAAACAGGAAGAGCACGTCAGGAGCCTGCCAATTTCTAGGGGACAAGTTAGTGAGTTGGTCCTCGAGAAAACAGAACTGTGTATCCCTTTCAACAGCTGAGGCAGAATATGTCGCTGCAGCGTGTTGCTGTTCACAGGTTCTTTGGATGAAAATTCAGCTGGCGGACTATGGCTACACCATGCATCGGATTCCAATCTACTGTGATTCTAGCAGTGCCATACAGATTGCGGCAAATCCAGTTCAACACTCTCGGACGAAACATATCGATATCCGATATCACTTCATCAAAGATCACGTCGAGAAAGGTAACGTTGAACTGTTTTTCGTTGAAAGTGAACGTCAGATAGCTGATCTGTTCACTAAAGCTTTTGACGAGAAGCGCCATTACTATTTACTTAGTAAACTGGGCATGCTAGATCCCCCGGCAGATTTCTAGGGGGAGCCAGTCACTTAAACTTATGCATGTGTGTGGGGGGAGCTCCTGTGTCGCATATATCTAGGGGGAGCCTTTTATGTTGTTTAAATCTAACTCTGTCGGATCCAATCTGCACTGGATACCATTCCTAAAATTTCACGCAGGTTGTAGAACCGACGTACGGTTTCTGAATACTTCAGTTCAGGACCCGGGATTCAAAATAAGACTTCTGACCATTCGTGTCAGACTCTGTGCTTAATCCGATCTCGGAACTTCCAGGTTAGTCGTTTCAATAAACGTCAAGGGGCTGAACTTGTAAAATCTATGAACTTGTTAAGTTAAGGGACTAGAAGTGACAGGTTCTGATTCTGACTAGTTCAGGGACCAGTTCTGCCAGTCTCCAAAACTTCAATGTTCAGGGACCATTTTTGCAAACTTTTGAAAACCACAAGTTCAGGGGAAGTTTTGAAATTCTTTCAAAACTTAAGTTCGGGGTTCATTCGGTCATTTCGTGATAGTCGTGATCTGTGAGAGCAGTTATCAGATAAAATTTTCAAAAAACCTGATAAGTTATGAAAATTATAAAAGCGGGAATTGATAACTGAATTCAGTTATCACTTTCAAAATTCAAAACCGCTTATCAGTTTTCTCTCTGACGATCAAGAACACGAAGAACACCCCGTTCGATCCATCGACTTCCCGGCTTCCCCGAGCGTTCGTTATCGATCCGTTCGTCGATCCGATTACTTCTTTACGATCCTGGTAAGATTTCTAACGACTTAATGTATTCAGATTCATCTAAACAACGTCGTTTATTGATCGGATCGAAGCCTAAACTTATCGGGTAAACCCGAGACTCCAAGATCCTTGGATTCGAGTTTCGGGACGTTAGATTGATCCATTCTTATGTCTAAACGTGTTTAAATCAGTAATGTACATCATAGAACTAGTTTAGGATTGATTTGAATCGTTTTTGGGTCGATTTGACGTCGAGAACTCGAACAGTCGCGTCTGGTTCGACAAAGTCCCGATTCGGGACTTTGGTGTTCTTGATGCGGGACACTTTGGTATTCATGTATCGGGACTTTAGGTTTCCCGATTCGGGGATTTCGATTTCCCGATTCGGGACATTAGTATTGCATAATTTAATCTCCCGATTCGGGACTCTTGTATTACAATTTCCCGATACGGGACTTAGAAATATAAAGATTGATTATATACACCCCCGATTCGGGACTTTTCATTGTATACCATATGTCCCGATTCGGGACTTCAGTGTTGTTTGTGTATGTGTTGTTTGACACCCCCGATTCGGGACTCGTACCCCCGATTCGGGACTCAGCTTTAACGAGAATCGTTCTTAACAAATCACCTAACGGGATTTGTCCGTAGACCGAGTCGAGTTTTAAGCAGGTCCTGAATCTGTGGCGTCGAATCCTGTTTCGGGTTATATTAAAATCTCGACATGAGTTTCGCGGGAATCCGTTTTACAAGTTCGACTCAGTTTTAAAGATTCCCTCGGGAATCTTCGATAAACTGACTCGCGACTAGTCAAAACTCTGCCGAATTTTTGTCAGAACACATAATTCGTGTTAAGAAGGGACTAACTTTTAAAATTATTATCTGTCTATGTCAGAAATGGCAAACCAGAGAGAACACCCTTCTTCCCCAACTGATCCAGAAGCTGCTCGAGCTCTGATTGAACCAACGGACATGGTTCACATACTTCAGAACAACGAGTATGTGATCCTCTCTTCTGTCCGGATGCAACACACGATCGTACGGGAGATCCTACGAGCTCATCCTATCTTCTATGCCATGACGGCCACTGCCGAGGTACCGGCAATCTACCTCCAGCAGTTCTGGAAATCAGCTGTTCTGGACACCAGGTTCGGAGTCTTCTCGATAATTGGTCGAGTGGATCACACCGAACTGGTAATTACTATGGAGGACATCCGCCGAATCCTTCGCCTCCCTGCCGCTACTGATGGCGGCCACCAGCAGTTCGACGAGCTGGTATCGGGGCCCATTCTGTTGAGCGAACTTCTAGCTCTCGGGGTCACCGAAGATGTGAACGGCGTGTCTCAGATCACCACGAGCCATCTACCACCAATCTGGGCTCAACTATACAACCTGATGAACAGGTGTCTATCTTCGAAGACGAAAGGGTTGGACAAAGCAACGACGTCCTTCTGGCATATCTTTCATTCCGTAGCCTACGGACGCCACATCGACATCGCCGCCCAGTTATGGCTCGACATAACCAAGGATCTGACGACCAGGGAGCGCACCAGACATCACTCCATCCCGTGGTTGCGATTCTATGGTCTCATCATCCGTGACCATATGGAACGCAATCCGGACATTCCACGCCGCTCCGGTCATTCTATCATCAAACCGAAGAAAATCAGCTGGATCGCCAAGCGTGACTACACCGAAGGCCAGTACGAGATGCAAATTCCTGATCACGTCCTCAACGGCCTGAACCAGCGAGCACCGAGCGTCATTAGGTATAGGAATCGCTTAGGTCTAGGAGTCGCACCTATGGACCATCCAGAACCGGAAGGTCCTGCCCAGGGTGCGCAACCCGTCCCTTCTAGTCCTCGGGCCTTACGTCCGAGGCGCCGGGGTCCCACTGGGGGGGCCTCTGGCTTGGGAAGTGTGATGAGTGTTGACGTGAGGGAAAACTTGGGTAGTATCATCCGCAGATCCATGACCGCTCACGATGCTTCAGCTTCTACATCTTCCGATCTTCCAAAGACTCGAGAAGAAAGGCTAAGACGCATTCGCCAACGAATGAACGATGATCCGCAGTTGCCAACTCCACGAGTAAAGGAGTACGTTCCGCAACGTCGTTCCACGACGAGACTTCCAGGGCTCCCTACTGTGCCCGAGTCCCCAGAAGACCAGGAACCCTCTACTCCTAGAGATGCCACTGGATCTACTCCATCTGGATCTCCAAAGGACGTCACTGCTGCATCACCAGAAGAAGAAGAACCAGCCCATACTTCACCGCCTCCTCAGGCCACCACCTCTAGACTCCCGACGGATCCTTCTGGTGATCCTTCCAGCAGCTCGTCGGACACGACGCCACCAGATTCCGATCCAGAGGAAGGCCCGGCAGAGGGCAAGGGTAAGGGCAAGGGAAAAGGAAAGGGGAAAGGAAAAGGTAAAGGCAAGGCCTTAGACGACGACGTCTCCACTTCCTCCTTCAACGCAAGCGACTCCGTCCAATTACTTGATTACTCCGGGACGGAAGAGCGAACGTTGAACACCGAGGCTGCCGAACAGGCTGAGAGCGAGTCTTGGATGAAGATCGGTGCGGGTAGTGAAGGTTTCGAGGGAGAGAGCCAGGGTCCGGTACATCAAGAGGCCGAAGGAGAAGAGGCCCAACAGGATGTAGAGTTGGTAGACACCCGACAAGAGGCCGAAGTAGAAGTGGCCCACCCTAGGCAGCCAGAAATCGGAACCCAACCAGCCAAGAGTCTATCCTCCACACAGGCATCCCACACAGATCCTACTCGGCCAATGCCGAGTAGTCAAGTCGTTGGCAGCCAACCAACGCAACTGCACACCGAAGCCATCCACTCGACCACCTCCCAACAGGTGGTCGTTTCATCAGATCACGGGGCCATACCACCTATTCCACCTTTCACTCATTCGGAGTTGATCGGTGTTGAATCTAGAGATGCTCATCCCCAGCACTCGCTTTCTTTCGCACCACATCGAGTCATAGAGCCCCTAGATTCACATCTGGCGACTTCCACTCGAGGCCCCGCTGCACTTGACGCTACACCAGTCGTCAGCGCGGGCCAAGGGAGCACCTTTGCGGGGCTTTCCCTGTCCACCGGTTTCGCAAATGAACCGGTGTTGACCCTCTCGAGTTTGGAACCCAGGGATTCGGACGGCATCCTTAAAGCTGTCCAAAGCAGGTTGGAAGCCATCGAGAAGGCTGACGCGGCGAAAGACAGACGTCTAGAGGCCATTGAAAAGGCCTTAGCAGTCAAGGAACAGGAAGACCAAGCCCGTCGAGCCGAGATCGAGGCACTGCGGAAAGCCGACGAGGACCGTCAGAAGGAACTGGACGAAGCCAGACGCTTTATCAAAGGCAAGTTCCAGGAAGGGGAGCGCCCGTCTTTCGGCGATTCGAGCCGCTCTCCTACTCCCGTCCTCCGTCTCCAACCACCACCAATAGCTGAGGAGATTCCCGGCTTTGTCTCTGAAGCCGAGCACCAGATTGTCATCGCTCAGCTCACCACTCAGAACGATGCCCTTCAGAGACAGGTAGATCAGTACAAGCAGCTGGTCGCCACAAGGGATATGCAGCTAGAGATTGCCTTGCGGAGGATCCGCGAGCTTGAGGCAACTTGCAGGTCTCAGGCTCAACCCTCCAAGCGCGGGCATGATGATCCGGACGATGCCGCCAATCCTCATGAGGGGGAGGGTCCGTCCAAGAGGGCTCGCCTAGACCTTCCCTCCGGCTCCGGAACCGCCGCCGATGACACACCAGTTGACACCACTCCACCTGCAGATCAGCCTGCCGATATTGCAGATCCGGCAGATCGTCGGGACTCGGATTCTGATGAAGAGATCCCGGCAGAGGCAGCGAACTGGAGATATGAGGCTATCCCCGTGGGTACGACCGTCCAGTTTCCTCACGAGAAGGTGACTCCTGCCATTGACCTGATCGATCCAAACACCGCGCCGTTGGATCCTTCCGACCTTCGTATCTCTGACGAGGGAAGGAAGATCTTGAACCAGCATGCCCAGAGCCTTCGGTTTTGGAAGAGATCAGATGACATTGTCTCTGGTGCGGAGTACGACGCCTTTCTTCCCACGGTACAGACGCCAGAAGCTTTCACAGGTCAACAACCGATCAGACTGGGTTGGAACCACACGGTTATATTCAGGCCCTTCCTGGAGGAATCCTTCACACGGATCTTCCAACAGGAACGCCTCTTCTCGTGGTCCAAGAAGGTCTTCTTCGGCCTGTCTCATGTCAAGAAGCGTCGCCGCCGTACCGCGTACGTCTACCAGAGGAAGCTCAGCTGGAGCGAGCATGGGCAGATCAGACGGAAGCTCAGATTTACCAAGGTAACTGATGTCCGACCTTACAAATTTGGACACCAGTTATTCCTTGAGTTCCATGTCCGGATGTACAACCCGGGCAAGCCCGACGGAGAACTCAGAGACTTCATGTTCACTGAAGCCGATCTGGACAGCATTGATCTCGATGATCTCCTTACACTCATCAGACACCTTGAGGGCCCGATTCTGAAACCAGGCTACTTCAGAGACGGTCTGGAAGTCCTCAAGAGATATGTACGCCACTCGATCAACCTCGCGCATCTCACAGACTATCAGATGGCGATTGAGAGCAAACAGCAGAAGGTGAATCTGCTGCGTCCCAACCTGGAGGCCAATCTTCTTGACCAATACATGCCCTACTTCCCAACGGAACTCCCAGAGCATGGTGTTGTGTATATCACCTTCAGGAAGAACCAGCGGAGATTCATGCGCTTCAGTGAGCTGTCTAGCTTCTGTGACGGCACTCTGCTGTATGTTTACAACGGAATGAAGCGTCGTCTGATGGAGGAGAACATGCCAATGTACAAGGGGACTCAGTGGAAGAGAAAGCTGAAGGAGGCCCTGAATCTGATCGAGGTGAAGCTTAAAGAAAGACTGATGCTGAGAAGAGTGGAAACTGCGATGGAGCTCCGTACGAGATCGATCCGCGAATGGGACGAGTACCTGCAGCTCTCGCAGTGGGAACCAGCTTTGAAGTATCCGCCGCCTTTCTGACTTCTTCCCAAAGGGGAGATTGTTAGAACCTGACTAGTTTGTTTGTAAAGAAGTCAGGGGCGTCTTTTGATATTATGTAATAGTTAGTTTTAAAACAATACTTTTGTGCGCCTCTTAAAAGAGTCATAGACTCTAGGGGTTGTTTTGTAACTTCGGCTCTATATATAGGGGTCGATAGTTAACGTTATTAAAAGGTTCTTGCAACTAACAACTTTAGTTATATGCTTTGTCGTTTTGTCGTGTTCTTCATATTACTTGCATATCTGATTGCATTAATCCATTACATTGCATTCTTGTTGAATATCGGACTCACACAATATTCTATAATTGTTTCAAAATAGTTTAGCATGCGTATTTTGCTTAAAATTTAAATATAGATTTTTCATCAATTAATAATAACTATAAAATACTAATGACTTTTGTTTGATCATTGAAAATATTTTGCAAACTTAACTAATGGCTAAAAAATTCTTAAATTTATAAAGTCATAAATTCTCGCCATAGGAATAATTAAAATGAAAATCTATATATATACTTAATAAATTATTTTTTAAATATAATTAAAAGAATTTGATCATGTAATTACCATATTATCTATTTTGTTTTATAAACGAACGTCATATATACCTCATAACCTACTTTTTGGATTTTTCCATGAAGAAAAAACCTCAATTTACGACAAGAAAAAAATAATATAAATGACAACTAACCAACCTCATTCTTAACAAAAATAGAAATAAAAAATGTCTATTCTCTAGTTTTTTAATACAAATACAATTTAATATTAATAAGAAACGGACCCCCATTTTAGCAATTATTATTAAATAATATAAAAAGTGAGTACTTTACAAGATGGTGGGTCCAAAAAGCACCAAAAGAAAAGTTTTTTATTTCATTAAAATACTCCAAAAAGGTGAAATATTCAGCGGATGGATAAGATTCTTAATCATAAAATTTAGCAGATAGATTTGAGGCACTCATGAAAAATACTTTAAGGGTGCGTTTGGTACAGAGAATGGAATTGCAGAGAAATGATGCAGAGAATGGAATTGCAGAGAAAGAGAATTGGTCTAGAGAATAGAAATTAACTCTTCTGTTTGGTAGCACAGAGATTTCAAATGAGAAATGTAACAGAGAATCATTTCTCTTGTTTGGAACAGCGGAAAATTTAACAGAGAATTGTACCAGTCTTATTATTTGCATTCATATCATAACAATCATTTATTCAAACCCTAAAAACATACAAAAAAAATGCATAAATTATCTAAATTACAACTTAATTGTAGTAGCATTATCAAAAATCATTTATATATATAGTAATATGTAATCAAGACAAACAAGATCAAACAATCTGATTTCAACTAAACAAAAAACCGCAGGAGCATTCCAACAGATTGCAAAGCAAAAGACCTGAAATTAAACAAGAAATTCATACTCAACAAGTAAGAAATACATACTTAGAAAGCTAAAGTCAAACCTGTTGAACTTGATGCTTATGTAGAAAAAAATTGTATTTTCAAATGTTTTAATTGGTACTAGCATAATATACACCCCCTCATGATAAAAATCTTGAAACTTGCTGTTATTCTGTGAAGCTATCCATTCGAAGTCAATAAAATAGCCATCAATTTTCATGAATGAAAATAAGGTGAAATTTCCCCATATTCTGATAAAAATCAAGGTGAAATTTCAATCAATTTTCATGATTTGTAATATGTGAGGTTATATATATGATTTTTTATTACATTTCTTATCAAAATCAAGATGAAATTTCCCATTTTTTTAATCTTCAATGTAATATAAAATTCTCCATTAAATCTCAAAATTCGATGATGTTTCATCATCTTTCTTTAGCCAACATTAGAAACCCTAGACTTATTTTTGGCCTTGACTGATGATGTTTCATCATCTTTAGCTACTTTGAATCAGGTTCAATTTCTTGTTTCTGAACACACATCAAATCTGGTTCAAATTCAGGTTCAATCATCTTTAGTAGGAGAGACGCAGAGAGAGAGAGACCGACACACGCACACAGAGCGACACAGCAGAGAAGGAGATCGAGACAGAGAAAGAGACGGCGGTGGTGGGACAGCGGTGGTCGAACGGCGGTGGTGAAATGACCGTGAAACCCTAGCCTATAGAGATGGAGAGAGACGCAAGAATGGAGAGCAGTGAGTTATTTGGGGGTTTTCAATTCTCCGTTTAATTTTTCAATTCCCAGGGAATTCACTTTTTTCATTTCCCACCATTTCTCTATGAAAAGAAGAGAATTTAAGATACACATAAACTCAATTCTCGAGAATTGCTAAATCTCCGTGTGTTTTTTTCTCTAGCCTACCAAACAAGAGAAATGGAATCCATTTCCATTTCTCTGGTTTCATTTCCCTGTACCAAACACCCCCTAATAGCATTATTGGTCCTTCAACATATCTGAATTTACGTCCCGGTCCTTCTATTTCTTCAAACTATATAAATTGCTCCATGTCTTCCTATTTGGATCTAAAGTGGTTGTTGTTGCCATCATAGGAGGAAAAAGTGTGTTGCAGTCATTGAAAAAAGCAGATTTATAATGATCTGGATTTCATTCATTGGGAATATAAATGATGTTTTCTATGTGTTTTTGTTTGGTTAGAATTTTCAGAGATTTTTGTTATTCTTATGTGCTTGCTATAACATTGAAAAAATCGTTTTTGAGAATGTAATTTTTTTTACATAGTCTATTTGTTGTACAAATAAAAACACACACAATATGTCTCATTCGGAGCTCGAAAAGTAGGGTTTAAGAATATGAGATGTACTTAGAATTAATATATGTCCCAACAATTGAAGAAATTATTTCCATGAATACCCCTCATTTGAAAGGAAAAAAAGTTACAAAAAATCATTTGTTGTGTATCTGTCCCTTCCGGCACTTCACCAAGTAAAAGTAAAACACATAAAAGTTTAACCTCTGTATCAACTAGTAAAAAGTCATTTTTCGTTTCTAAATAGCCACTTCAACCGTATAAAACTTATCTTATAATAACTATAATGGCATTTATGTTTAATCTCCGTGATTTTAAGCCATTTTAGTTGCAGTAAAAAGTCCCTTTATATTTTCAAAATAGCCACTATACTTTAGTATCAACTATTTTTAAGCCTTTTTTGTCTTTAACAATGTAAAGTTTTTATAAAGCTAGATCCGTTTTCTTTTGCAAGTTGAAAACAAACAATAGTAGTTTACTAGTTGGTGCAACAAGAATAAGTGACCAAAATACCATAGACAATGGACTAAAACCATCTAATATGATATATGTACAAGGACTATAAATGCAATTGAGCCAAAGATTAGGTAAGAGGGCCTAATTTTTCAATGTCATGAAAATGACAAGGCCCCACCTTGGTAACCCACCTAGAGAACTCTCTTTCTTTCTCTCTCTGTGCACTTTTGCCAATATCTTTTGTGAAATTTGTGTTGTCAGAAATCTTACCCAACAAACAGTAAAGAGCATCCAGAACCAACTCCAACCTCACAACACACACCCACAAAACCAAACAGATAAAAAAAAGAAAAAGATATTACAAACTCTAGAAAGGTCTGATCTTTGTTAGGGTTTTGGAATCTTGTCAACAAAATCATCTCTGATTTGATGCAATTTCATCTGGGTTTAAAGACTTGTAAGCTTTCTTGAATTCTGTTTGTTTGTTTGTTTTTTCTTAAACAAAATGGGGTTTTACTGGATCTGTTTGCTGTTTTCTTGATCTATAAGTTGTGGGTTTGGTTCAATTGTTTGTTATTTGGTGGAAATTTTGATATTTTCTTGGAAAATTCTGAAACCCTCTTGTGGATTTCTGCTATTTTTTGTGTATCCTCTGATTATATGCTGATCTGTCTTCTTGTTTGGATTATATAATCTCATATTGGATTCAATTCTTTTGAGCTTGATCTGTGCTGTTCATTTTAATTTGACTTTTTCTATATGTTTTTATAAAGTTCACACTGTTTATTCATATCAGTTTTACAGTTATAAAGCTTTCTTTTTTCTGTCAGATTTTAATTTTCCAGAAAACTTTTACATGTACTTGCTGATTTTGGGTTCAATTTGTGCAGAGTAACTGATTTCTGTACTTCAATTTTTTTTCCCTTTTGTTTTGCTTTTTAGATGCTAAAATACCCTTTTTAATTTGAGCTTTGATTCCCTTAATATTCTATTGATCAAGATTCCAATCATGTTAGAAGATGTTCTTTTCAATATCTTCATCAACCAATTGTTGTTGAATTGCTTCAATAAATTATTCTTGAATTGACACTTTTAGGCACTGTAGAACACTATTCTGAATCAATAAAGTCTATGCTTTTGGTCAAAAAGGTGGAAAAAATTGCAACTTTAATGATTAAGTTTCTCATTTATCCTCTTTCTGATGCAGGTTGGAATTTTCTTGATTAAAGATTGAATTAGGAAGGGGGTCTCAAAATCTTGATCTTGATAAGGGATTTTCTTGAAAAAGAAAAAAAAATGGGTTGTCAATGTGATCACTGTGGGGAGGCAAGATCGATGGTTTATTGCCGATCGGATGCCGCCTATTTATGTCTATCGTGTGATCGAATCGTGCATTCCGCAAATGCCCTCTCGAAACGCCATTCGAGAACGCTCGTTTGCGATCGGTGCAATTCGCAACCTGCGGTGGTTAGATGCATCGAGGAGAAAGTGTCGCTTTGTCAGAATTGCGATTGGGTCGGTCACAACGGTTCGGCTTTGGGTTCGACCGCACATAGTCGGCAGACGTTGAATTGCTATTCGGGTTGCCCTTCGGCCGTAGAACTTTCTTCTATTTGGTCGTTTATGGATTCTAATTGTGAGCAAGGAATGGGTTCGATGAGCATTGCGGATAATAGCCAAGGACCTTCTAGAAACAACAATAATCAAGATTTGCAAGAAGCAAACGGTACCGAAAGCGGAAATAACTCCAATGTCTGGTCGGGTTCTTCAACTATCCGCACTGATAATGGGTCGCAAAACGTGGTTCAACAAGTTGGACCCGTAAATTCTTCTCAATCCAAGGTAAGTTGTATTGGTTTTGTTTCTATTTAGTGTAATCAATAATTTTATTTCGTAATAAAGTTTCAGTATTAATATTTTGTACCAATTTTGACCGATAATTTGCTGATCTTGTAACATTTGGTGACATGATGAAAGGGTTTCGACCAAGTGGAAGATAAACCTTACATCCACGTCATCAAATGTTACAAGATCACAAGTTACCTATCAAAATGGAAGAACAATAGAAAAAGAAAATTCTTGGATTTTGCCCTTTAACAAACTCAAGATAGGGGCTTAACGATCGATAAACAATATCATGAATGTATTTAGATGTGGTATGAATGGAGTCTTTTTGTGTTGTTTGGATGTAGGTATCGCAATCAGGGACAAAAGATCCTGAACCATTTGTTGATGATGGGTTCTATGCCGACTTTAATATGGACGAAGTTGACTTGAGCATTGAGAATTATGAAGAACTCTTTGGCGTAGGCCATAACGATCCAGAACATCTTTTTGCAAAAGATGGGATCGATAGTTTGTTTGGTGGTGCCGACTCAAATTGCCAAGGTCCATATGCGGCCAAGGTATTACTATCTTCTTGATCTTTGTGGCCATAAGCAGACTTATTTTTTGTGCTTATGAAAAAGTCCCATTTGGTTGGCCATAAGCTAGCTTTTTGAAAAGCTACTTCAAGTGCGTTTTTCTGATAAAAGACTTCAAGTAGCATTTCATAAGCTCTTAAGGCTTGTTGGAGGTTTCTTTCCAATTAATTTTTCTGACATGTCCTCTTATGCCATTTTACATTGCTATCTAGCTTATCAACTTGTTTTACCCAAACTGACTAGCTTATCAACTAATTTTTGGCCAACAACTAACTTATCAACTAGTTTGCGGAATGTAGCCAATAGCCTTAATGCGGGTGCCTTCGGATAAATGACCTTAAATGAGTTTTCAATAAGGGGTACGGCCTTTTAAACAAAACTAGCTCAATGACCTTCATATGACTTGTATCCGCTTCAAAACAATTTGTTCCAAAACGAGCTTCTGGAGAAGGTCATTGAGCTAAATAGCCCTAAAATGAGGGTACCCTCAGTTTTCTAGAAGTGCTACCTAGCTTCAAACTTTTCCTTTTGTGAATACCCTTGAATCTTTTCTCTTTAATTAAAATTTTCATTTTGGCTTATTTTCTTATATTATTGTCTTTAGGAGTCTTCAACCGGACACGGAAATACGGTGCAACCAGCATGCAGCAACGCAGCATCAGCTGATTCATTGAGAAGCTGCAAAACTGAACCAAACCCGTGTTATGGGCGCCAACACTCGAATATCTCGTTCTCAAGCCTCACCGGGGAGAGCAGTGCCGGTGAATATCAAGACTGTGGAGCTTCTTCCATGCTTCTCATGGGAGAGCCGCCATGGTGCACCGATCAAAACACCACTCCTACTGGTAGCAGAACCGACGCCGTCCTCCGTTACAAGGAAAAAAAGAAGATGCGCAAGTGAGTCTCTTTAGTAATCATTCATTACACTATAACAAAATTGGCTTTATATATAGGACGCCAAAGATGTCTAAGTGCCCTTATAGACTGCTTTATAAAAACGATGTTAGGACGGTTAGTTTTATGAATAAAGGTGTTACAGTAGGATGTTAGGACGTTTAGTTTTACGACACTTCTGAAATAAAATGTCCTTTTAGGTGCTTATGGGTTATTTTTGAGAAGTGTCCTATGAGGTTACCTTTTTATAGGACACTTGTTTCTATATGACATTTTTTTTCAAAATAATGTCATGTAGAAAGATTAATAGCATATCAAAATTGTCATAAAAAACTTGTTAGGACACCCAAAAGTGTGTTTTCAACTTATTTTTATAATACTGCACAATTGTTTGATCCTAGAAACTTATGTCCTCTTATAAAGCAGCTTATTAGTACATTTAGACGTATTCAACGTCCCATAAAGCCAATTGCGTTGTAGTTTTCTTAGCCATATAAATTGGCAAGACCGCTTTTGACCTAAAACCCTGAACCCTTTTTTTTTTTGCATGATAGATTTGAGAAGAGAGTGAGGTATGCTACACGAAAGGCACGAGCGGATGTAAGAAAGCGTGTGAAAGGACGGTTTGTGAAGGCTGGTGATGCGTATGATTACGACCCCATGAGTCAAACCCGAAGCTTCTAAGGGTCTTGGCCAACCACATTTCTTTTTATCATATCAATAACGGGATCGATATCAAGATCATCCGATTCCACCTGTTTTTTTGTGTCACTATCAAGAACAACAGGATCCATCGTGATATCTTAAGCCCCTCGGGCTAAAGCTAAACAAGGCTTTAGTCTGTTTTCGTATTCAAATGGTAAATCTTTTTGTCAGAAGAAGACGGGCTCTTCTGATTCCTGCAAGACCTAAAATTTGCTTTGGAGCGTATTTATCGGGGCTGTAGATGATGATCGTTCGATCCGTATGTAGAATTGCATGTAATTATGTATGTATGATGGGATAAAAAATTGGAGATAGAAATTTGTTATAATTGTTGTGGTTTGGTTGGTTGGTATGTAAAAATGAGAGATGTAAATCACACTTGAATTAGGGTTTAAGTCAAACCATTTTTTTTGTAGTTCTTTTTGTGGTTGATCTTGTTGAGAAGTTTTGAAGAATGTTATGTAAATGGTACTCGAAAATCTGGTTATCGGTAGATTTGAATTTAATAATAAAGTGAAATGTTCGTGATTGCTATTTGAGTTTTAAGTTGTACACGCTTGAACGTTAGTTAAATGTTGGATTAATAATTGACCGAATGTGTTTCGGGTGTATATATCTTAAAAAGGTTTCATTTTCAGATAATATCGATGAATGTTTACTTGGATGTTAATTTTAACGTCCATCAAAATGTTTGGCAGTGGTTGGAGATGGCAACATGACAAGGGACCCTAACGTCGTTCGTGTCGCCGGATATGATTGCACCATCATCCTCGTTAAGAGGGAACCCGGGAAAACTTCAGGACCATTACAACTGTATAAATAGATAGAGACCTAAGATCATGTGAGAAATGCTATTTTTGGTAAGAAGTGTGAGAAGTACTCTGAAACCGTTGATCACTTTTGATCAAGTACCCTCCCATGAATTGCAACTTAAAAAGGAATTGATCCAATACATCTCGGTGTATCTTATCTTGATGCATCTCATTCTAATGTTTGTCAAATTCTCCTCCAACATTTGATTACTAATTCTCATGCTTCTCATCAAACTTAGCACTTCGCACCGAAACCCAACCCGATAGATAGATAGATATACAAAGAGAGTGATGTTCAAACAATAACAAGGTCAAAACAAGAAAACCTAAGGCCATCCGCGGCCATAGCGGTATGGAGCCGGTACCGCTATGGTACCGGCGGTAACACCAAAGAGGGTAATTGGTATGGCTAACGGTATGGAGGAGATCGGTATGGATCCACCGTTCAACAAAAAATCTCAACACACACACATATATACATATGTGGTATGAGTGGTACGGGTGTGGATGAAATGGTATGGTAGTGGTAAGGTGGTGGTAAAGCTGATGTGGCAGCTGGTATGAGTGGTATGAGTGGTACGGCTGTGGATGGCCTAAGAACCTTGAAATTACATGTGATGTTCCGATGAAACACAAGATTACTCTAAGGTGGCGCAAATTTAAACGTGTACTTAAAAAACAAGGTAGCTTATGTATGTCAAATAATGCCTAAATATTTCAAAACCATTTGTCACACTAAACGACCATAAATTCTGTAAGGTTATGCTATTTACACATCCTTTAATGTCAGAATCAAGTTAAATCATGGATTAAAAATACAAAAAGATAAGTTCTAGTGTTGTTATATGAGAAGAAAATTATTAGGTAAGAATGAAATTTAACAATGAATAGGGATGTGATTCTTTCACAAACCTTTGTTCTTCATAAAGGTAAGTTGACCATCTTCAATTGACCATTAAAAACACAAAAAACGAAGATGTTTTCAATTCCATACTAACACTAAAACATAAACAGTTATAGAAGTCAATAATGTTGGGAAAGGTTCAAACGAGAAGACAATCAATTTGCGAGAAGGCAGAAAGGAGTATGAGTCACATAATCTATTAACTAAAACATACATAAATAAAAAATAAATTTCAAAACAGGGTAATTATCACTTTCAATTGGATAATCCCTACATATATGATAATATTTACATTTATTAATATAATATTTATAATTTTTTAATCAAATTTTATATAAATTTTTTTGTTTAAATACACTTTTAACTTTAAAAAATCATAAATTTATCAAATATCACACGTGATACACAATTAAATAATAAGTAGATAATTATAAATAATTTTCTTAATCTTATGTGATTATGTATATTGATCTTGATAGATTTTTTTCTGTTGTAAATATTATCATATGTGATACGTAGAAAAATCACATAGTGTATCATATGTGGTACATAATAGAACATATGATAAACAAAGCTAATCACATGTGACTATAAAAATGTATTAAAATATTAAGGAAATAATGGTGAAAAAATAATGAATTGATTGTGGATATCGGATGTGATATTTGATGAAAACTGTGTACTAAAATATTCGCATTCTTGCAAATTGGTTTCCTTGTCGCATGATCCTCCCTACAATAATGTAACCCTCTATATTTAAAGGCAAATAAAATAACATCTAAAACCATATATTACTATTTTATTTTATTTTTGAACGGCAAACATAAACTTTATAACAAAAAAATACCAACACGAGATACAAACAGTTACGAGGTAATTACAACCAAATCGTGGCCATAGCCGCCACGCCACTATCGAAACAAAGCAATTGCACAATTACACAAGACACATGAACGAGACCTGCTTAAGGTATTTACACCAACACAACAAGAGCTAGAAACGAGAAATGGGAACCCGATTGGATTACAAGAGGTGAACCAAATCTCGATTGGACAAAAACTCGCATCGAAAACACAGTAGTGACGCCTTGAGACCAGAAAAACATATAACCGAATTATGTACAATAACAACAGCTTTTAGCGACCATAACATACCTTAGGAACGGAATTAAAAACCTTCGCTTTTCCGGGACTCTCGAACGCCACTTGACTATTAAACAGCTTCTTCCGCTTAATGTACTCCCTATTCGTTGTTCTCAGCTGCATGCCCTGCTAACCACTCGAACCAATCAAAGTGTAGTGATTTTGATCTTCTACTAAACCATTTGTATATGATTTGTGGCCAAACAAAAAAGGCGTCTTCTAAAGTAGATTTTTCCTTTTTAAACACCAATCTGTCTTTGTCATTCCATATTAAGTACAACAGCGACCATTTTGCTCCAATCCACCGCAACATTCCTTTCATAACTTGAAGTGCTTCCGCGTCTCCTTAGGTAAGTAGAGCTAGAGAGTTTCTATTCCATCCAAGTTGTTGTTCCACCATCTTCCGATTGCTATGATGCTATCCTCAAACCCCCCCCCCCCCCCCTCTTTGCCTTTGCACATCTTTACACCCCCTTACTCGTTCACCGCCCCTCCCCACTTACATCTTTTCGTATCCTCTATAGGGGGTATGGATAGAAAGCTCCTTTTACTTTGTGTTTTTACTTTTTGGGTCAGAGATGCTCTAGTGGCACCCCTACGTATTTTTAAGCTCAATCCTACAAAATGATTTTCTTCTCGTACATATCAACACTAAAAGATTGTTTTATATTTCTAATACATAAATTTAATCTGACTTAAGCATCAATAAAAATGCCAAATAACATTATCTCATTTGAAAATATATAGAGGTGCCATTTATCCTATCTAGTTTTGAATGGAGGGCGACGGGCGTGAGCCAGTCTAGAAGAGATGTGACATTTGCAAGTTGCAACATCACATGTGGGGAGCCTAAAGGTACACACCAACTTTACATGTTGGTGACATGGGCCTTTTGGCCCACGTATCTATTCAATGTATTTGGGCCCTTCTCTTGTCAATTTTTGCTTTTGTTTTCTTCCAAAATGTACTTTTTACAAAATATCTAATTAAATACTTGAAATATCTTCTGGTAACAAATATGTTCTTAAGATAATATCTTACATGTGCTAAAATACACAAGGTTGGTTAGAAGTTAGCATTATTACATTTTAATTGTTAAGCAAAATAGATGAGGTTGGATAAACATGTTAACATTTATCTATTAATTCTTTTTTTAAAGGCAAGCAACCACACAAGCGTTTTCAGGGTATCTGGGATTCAAGGGCATCCGACTAATCCTCATCGACCACGACCCAGTCCAATTAAGGACACCATTATGTGGCGGACCCATGATCTGGATACCACCACATGCTCACTATGGATGTCGAACCCGGGTAATCAGGGCCATCTATTGACCCCCCACGATATTACCTTACCACTGGGCTAGACATGCTTTGATACAAATATATTATTGAAATAGTAATTTTTTTAAAACAGAATGATATACAATTTCTACAAATATTTGAAGTATATTAATTAAGAGATTTTGGATTTATTTGACATTTTTGTAGCTATTTTCTTGAATATGTTACTTGTATGGTCCATTAAAAACAAAATACAGTTTGAATTGAATTGAAATTATTATTTTTTTGAGCGGCGGATAACTTACACACTTTTTGATACAAAGTCGATGGGGTATTCGGGGGCAACCATTGACCAACCCGGAAGCCGACCCATGGTCATGGTATCGCCACATACTCACCCCAAGAATTGAACCCGGGTAGACAGGAATGCCTTTCATTGTCCCTCCCAAGGATGTTACCGACCACTCGGCTACTAATGCTTTGACAAATTTAAATTAGTTATCAGGTCGTCGACAGCATGAAACTATTGCAAGGATGGTGCTTAAGCTAGGACAAAATAATATGTACAAGTTTTTTTTTGACATATAAAGAGAGATCTTCTCGTTTTGTGAACATAATAAACATATGAACAAATTTATTATGAAAACCATATAAAAATTATCAGAGGTTATATAAGACTTCTAGAAATGCGTCAAAAGTTGGCCAAATAATTCTCCTCCTTTTTTATATTTGGGAACCATCTCCGGATATTGTGAAATCAAAATCATCACGATCAAGAATTATTATAATGGTTGAATTATTGTAAAAACTCGTATACAATTATATCTAAGTTGTAGAATATGTATAAAATATTTTATTTAACATAAAATATTTCACAACTCTTTTATTCTTTACAACTCTTATTGTCTTGAAAATATAATCCTTTTGGTCAATAAGTGAGCTAAAATATGTCCGTTTTACATGGATGTACTTGAGGTAATCAACTTTTTACCCATATTATGTATTATGCGGTTAGATAAAAATAAAATAAATAAAAATGAAGTAGAAGGGTAAAAGCTTTTTCAAAAGTTGTAAGGTTTTATGTTGCTTGATAATTATTAATCTTGTTTCATATTGTTTAAACCTGTTTTAAAGAGACGAAAGATTCATTTTTATCTTTTCTAAACCTTCTTCTATTCAATTTAATCTCACACAAAATATAAAACAGCATATTTTATTTTATTTTGTCATATCCCCTATGAATTACATTCTAACATTATTCAAATGTATCCAAAGTTTAAAACAATCCAATTTGACTTCTTTAATCATTATTCTCATTGAGAATTATCTAATAGATAGGTCGGTTTGAAATTTTCAAACCTAGTCATTTGGAAGGGTCACCAATTTGAATTAATTTGTTTGTTTAGATTGGAAAAAAATTCGTTTGAGAGGGACTCTTTATAAATAGAAGACATGTTAAGATGTATTTTTTTAATGTGTATAGAAAACTTGATTTTCTGTATAAAATTATCTATAAAGACTTACTTAATAAGTAACTCTTTTAATTGCTTAAGTAAGTTAATAAGTAACTCTTTTAATTGCTTAAGTAAGTTAAAGTCCGTTAAACATATTTAAATTGCTAATGAATAAACTCAATTCCATTGAACTCATTAAACTGCTAACAAACAAGCCGTTAGTGGTTAACTAATATTGCTTACCCTTTTTTAAACAATGGTGCGGGATGAGAACTGGCTGGATTCAAATGAAAAGTGGTTATCAACCATTGAATGAGAGAAACAGACAAACATTAGGATGAAATGCACCGAGATACACCTGATCAATTATCTTTTAAGCCGCAACTCATGAGAGGGTGTTTGATTAAAAGTGATTAACAGTTTAAAAGCACTTCTCACATGATCACATGTCTAGTACTTAGCGTATGTCTAACTGTGTCTTCCAAATTTCTCTAAATTAGAGAATTAAAAGTTAGTGCCTCCAAAGCAAATTACATTCAACTCCAACAAGTTTCCTATTTTAAAAAATTCAACATTGATTATAATATTAAAATATTTCATTCGTCAATTACACTTTAAATATTGATTTTTAAAGTTTTTTATTGGTATTTGCACTTGATAATATTTTTTTGGGTATTCTCTATGTTCCGAAATATAAACTCTTCTTTCTTCTTATTTTTTTTTTACTTTTAAGTTAGTTTCCAAGAAGCTATTAGAATAAAATTTTTAACTTCAAATATTTCCTGTATTTAAAGAATCTATTAAAGATGCTATTAGATGCCATTCTATAAGAGCATCTCCAACAGCATTGCTAAACTAGAAAAATTGGTGTTTTTTTCTTCTAAAATGCTCCAACAGCATTGCTAAAGTGATTGCTAAAATAGAAAAAAGTTGAGTTTTCTCTAAATTTAGAGATTTCTCTAAAATCTCTATATGAGGAGAGAGAAACTATTTTTTATGCAATCCAACCAATGAAATTAAATCTTTATCAATATATATTTAGTTCTTTTTTTAAAATACATTGGGATGATAAATTATAGAATATTTTAATAATATAATGTAATGATACTTTCTCTAAAATAGCAATGCTGTTGGAGATGAAAAAAAAAATACTTTTAGAAATTTTTACTATTTATCTTCTATTTTAGAAAAACTTTAACAAAGCTGTTGGAGATGCTCTAACATTCTTTCTTCAACAAGTAATTTTTTGTCGAACATAATCGATTTTGTTTCAATTCTATTTTAGTAAATCATCTTTAAAATACTTTATCTTGAACCCAACTTCAAGATAATCACATTTAAAGATCCCACCAACCAAATTCATATTCTCGAAAGTTGGTTTTTGGGTTTTTAAATTGAGAAATTTTAAAAAACAGTTGTCCAAAATAGAAGAGAAAATCTTTATATTAATTCTATTTTGATACAATATATCGTTTTCTTCAAACCTAACTTCTGTTTCAAAGTTTGGAATATATTTTCAAACTTACCAAACCAAACCGTTTTTAGCTAATCTACTAGGTTTGCCAAAACCCTATTATTAATATGGTATGTTTAGCTTATAAAATGTTAACCCTAGGTCTCAATTTGGCCGATATTTTAAGTTTTAAACCTACCAAACCCATGACTAACAATAAGTCAATAACTAAAAGATATTAATAAATTATTATGGTGCACAAGTTTTTAATAATATTTTTTTACTAAAAAGGTATCTCTAAGTTTTCTTATTATTAATCAAATGGCTTTATTAAAATAGCACCTCTTTAATAAACAAAAAATAAAAAATAAAATGCCGACAGATAATTGAAATAATGTTTGGTGATGATTGCTGATAAAGAATACATAAAATTCGAACTTTTAATTATTTAAAAGACAGTTTCCTATTGGTAAGAAGAAAACAAATTAGATAGTGGTAACATTTTAATTGAGGTGGTGCTGTATAACATCTTTATTTATATCAGAGTCTCATTAATATATTGATATATCTCAAAACCTGATTAAATTGTATATAGATGCTAATATATAAAAACAAAATTAGTAAGTTTAATATTCGAATCCTCCGACTTAAAACCATATTAAAAGTTTTGATAATCCACAACTTAAGGCTTATTAGAATTTCAGTTCATATACGAATACGAATTGTTACAACGGTTATAGAAAAGACTAATTACACCCATATACATTGTCAAATACAGTTTACGGGTTACCTAGTAATTTCCTCCTCACATGTATCAACACTAAAACCTATCTCTTACGGGCTTAGGTTGTGTTTGCAAAAAATAAGCTACCTAATAAGTTGGTACATGTTTGGATGAACCATAAGCTACCTTATTGAAACACTAGTTGAAGTAGCATTTCAGGAGCGTTTTGTAGCTTTTTCCAATTATACCCTTATTAATATTATTATATTCCAAGATATCTTTTTTGATCATTTTACGTACCCATAAGCTAGTTTTTGTCACACATAATCTATTCTTGAGCTAGCTTATTAGCTACTAACTACCTTATCACTCTACACCTAACTTCTCAACTACGAGCTAGCTTATGAGCTAGTTTGTCAAAGACAATCTATATTATAATTTAAAAAAGGATGGAAATAGCATTATCAATAATAATTATATACATGCAATTTGGGCTATTTTTTTAATTTGAAAGCAGTATGATTTGGAGTGGTGAATGGAGTGCCGTCATCATCAGCCATTATCAAGCATACCCCACCACCCTACCCCTTCCCCCTCTCTCTCTCCTCAACCTCCTCCTCCCAGGTTCTTTCTTGCTGGAAACAAATTCTTAAAAACCCACCTCAACTCTTCATTCAAATTCAACAATTTCCACCTTTCTATCCAACTCAAACTCAAAAGAGTATGTATTTTTCTCCCTTTTCTTGCTTTTAAAAATCTACTGTTTTGTGTTTCAACTTCTTGATCTGGTCCTAGATCTCAACTTTATGTTTCAATAACTTCAACCCTATATGTGTTTTTGAGGTTGAATCTGTTGTGGGATTTTGTTTTTGGAACTGGGTTTTGCTTTATATGATGTATACTCAACAAGTCATATAGTAATTATGTGACTTGCTTTATTTTACATACCTCTTAGATGAATCTGACCAGCTTCAGCACCAGATACAGATCTTGGTATTGAAATAATCTCTTAAGCTGCAAGAAAACATCAAATGATTAGTGGGTGCTTGCTTCATGATTCATGAAATTAAAGAGATTGTTAGTCACTATGAAAAAAAGTAGAAATAAAGAGAAAGAGGGTTTTTAATGGTTGTTGCTATGAATCTTTTCTTTTTCCAGATGACTATAATTTATTCTAGTTCCTCCATTCCTTAGATATTTATACCGATTTCTATTCTGTTCTAAGAAGATTGTCTTTTTCAAATGCCCAAAAGAAAGAGGCTAAAATCATTTTTTATGCTTTAAGAGTTGATGTATTCCCTTAGTTTTCACTAAATTAATGTCATCTTTTGTTAACAAAAAAAGCATTTCCTATTGAATGAATGTTTACTTTAATTCTCACTTTATATATATTTTTTGTGTGGTCTGTATAGGTTAAACAACGATATGGGTCTTTCGCCATATTCGAATCCATCTGATGCTGGAGTTCTATGTGTAATCCTGGTTAACACAGCCATGTCTATATCCATCATGAAGGAACTATTATGTTCAATCCTTCATGTGGTCGGAATCCGTTTAGCATCGTCTAATCCAACAGCCTACACGGAACCGTTTGAACCACGAGGAAGCCCGTCAGAAGTTTATATGGAGGAGTTCAGGAGCCACACCCCATCAGTCCGTTACATCTCCCTTTGTCGTGCCACCAAGCAAGAATGCTCGGTTTGCCTAACCGAGTTTAAACCGGATGCAGAGATCAATCACCTTTCTTGTGGGCATGTTTTCCATAAATCATGTCTTGAGAAATGGCTAAAATACTGGAACATTACTTGCCCTCTATGTAGAAATCACATGATGATTCCTAAAGAAGGGGAAGAAAACACTTGTCCAATGTGAAGATTTTAAGTACAGTTTAGTAGTGCTGGTGTACAGGGGGAGTGCAATCAGTTTCTACGTCGAAAACTTACCTTTTTTTGTAGATATCAATTGTGTAAGGTTTCCGGTGCTGTATGCATCTGAGAAACTGAAAAGCTTTTCTTCTTTTTCTCGTTTGTTCGAGTTTTGGTTAAAGAAACAGATCATGTTTCTTCATCATCTAATCTATTTATGCTACAATATTGAATCATCTTCCAACTGTGTTATCATCATGCATACATGCAATCTGGGCTCTAATGCAAAGGAACCACTTTTTCAGCTTATCCAGGAGTTCTTCAAGATATGGTATAAAGTGGGTTCGACTTTTGAGAGCTTGATATCACTTTATAAGAAGTTAAAATTTTGAACCATACACACACACACACTATATATATAATATACACACACACAGTTAAATGTCGGACACCCTCCTCGACATATTCCAGATGAGACGCCCTCCAGTGATGTTGGGATATATATCATTAAGGGCTCGTTTGTTAGTAGCCTAATGCGCTTAATGAGACTCACAGCTTATTCTATCAGTTATACGTGACTGTTTGGTAGTGGCTTAATGGTATAGGATGTGGCTTGTTCAGTAAGCTTCTAAGGGGAGCTTTATGTAGAAAGCCAAGTTTTTTTCCAAACCTGTCCCTCCCAATTAAAAAACATGTTTCTTCCATCTATAAAAAAAAACTCTTCCAAGAAAAACCTTTCCAGCCTATACAGACAGATTAGTCCATACAGACAACTTTATCCATACAAGACTAAAGCCAACCAAAACAGCCCCTAACTCGGGTACTGCTGGGCTAATGACCCTTTGGTTAAAAAAGGTTAAAAAGTTAAAATATGTGGTCCAATGTATCAGCTGAATCTTGGAATCTTGGACAAACCAGTCTGGCCATCTAAATGGTTACTTCCAAGCAATACTTCAAAGTGGACATTTCCATGTGAACTGAGGACCCAAAGTGTCTATAAACGTGTGCATGTGTCAAGTCGTAATCGCCATAAATACGTAAATCATGACCAAGACATGAAAGAGAAGTTACCTTGTGGCAATGGCAGAATCTTTTATCCTTTTCCAGTTGTTCTCTAGATTATGTTTTTACAAGTTCCTGGTCGATCTTCCATTGAACCAACCACATCACCACAGCAACCATCTTTAAAGCGACAGCCTTTGGGCCACTACAGCCGATCAAAACAAGTAACCAAACCACTATATATCGGTCACAAATAGATCTTTCAAATTTGAGATTTCTTTATAAGCTAACAAGGCGTGGTGCTTGTTAAACTTTGTGTAATTTCTGGAGTCTCATGTATAAATAACACTAAATTTGTCAAAATGGGATATTGCATGTTCATGCTCCCATTAAAAGCTATATTGCAAAATTTTCATGTCACTAATACACTAGAAGTTGAAGAAAATATACAAGTAACAGGGCTTTTCCAAACCTTTTTTATGAAAGATTTACAATCCCCTGTAAGGTTAGTTAAAATCACCTCGGGTTTTTTTTCCTCCAGGGCTCTGTAAAGAATACCTCAAATACTTCCTACAACAGTAACTCTATGCTATTATGAGGTTTATGTGGACGAAGATGAAGCCTTGATCTCGATCTCGTTCATGCTAAGATCGATGCTTCTTTGAACCATATCTTGCATTAAACCTTTTGCAGTTTCTGTTGTTTTCTCGGAGCCATCAACCCTTGCTGCAATATCATAAGCAATCTTCTCCAAAACAGCTGAGTTCACTCTCTTTTCCGGAGGGCTGTCCCTGAGTAAGTCCAATAGGGTCCTAGCCTTGTCTTGTGCTACTTCGGTCCCATAAACGGTTAACCGCAACAGCCCAGGAATAGCACCTTCGTTCAGAATGAGTTCCCTGTATTTACTTCTGCAGCTTACGCACAATGCAAGTAAAGCGCTGACTGCATGTGATGTGCTAACTAGAGACCCATCTTCAATCGTCTCTACTAAAGTTAGTATCCCATCCTCGGAGTTTGTGACAGCGGATCTTCCTTCTTCGGATTTGGAGAGGATTTCGATCAAGGCTGTGGTTTTTTCAGCAAACTTGGATGATTTTTTGCATTCTTTGAGGAGGTTGATGAGTGGAGGGATTGCTTTAGCATCAGGAAGTATAGTCGGTTCTTCGTTCGAGGCCAGGAGGTTGTAAAGGGCAGTGACAGCATCAACTCTTCCTTGAACACTTCCACAGCTGAGGATTTGGACCAGTAGTGGTATCACCCCGGAGTTTGCAATGGTCTGTTTGTTGGGTGGGGTCGCTGATAACGTCAAAATTGCAGCAGTAGCTAATTCCCTCAAGGCACTGCAGTTCTGGAATTTGAGAAGCTCCACAATAGGAGGGATAGCACCACAGGTCACTATTTGTTCTTTGTTTCTGAGATATAATGTAGATATGCAACTTGTTAGCTGAAGTTTAATCTAAGCATGTCGTGTACAAGTAATAATAGGAGTTGGAGAAGTTGGGAGCTCGCATTCATTGATATAACGTATGAATGAAATAAAGAAACAGCAGTATTCTAAATATAGCACATTCTTGGTGAAAGTTTAAACAAGATTGTTGCATGCACATCTACAATTGGGCAAAAGTAGCGACTCGACTAACACCTCCCACCCCCTTCTTTCTTTCCCCAAACAACAGTCCTCTGAGAAAAGAAAAGGATCCACCTTTTTAAACTGAAAAAATGAGATTTTTTGTTTTTATTTTTCCATCTCCAAAGTGATGTGATCTAATACCGGCTTTTTTTCTACATAAGCAAAATAATTTTTTGATAATTAATAAGCTACGTACAAGTGTACAACCATTTGAAACCAAAAGTCAAATATGATTCTTTTTTTGGTTTTTGTGATGGAGGTAGCAAACAAAATATGTGTTCCAAATCCTACAAATACCTAAGTAAAAATCTCATATTTTACTTATTACAAGATAAGTAAGGCCAACCATAGATGAGTTTTTATCCCCAGTAAAGGTGCAAGCAAGGCCAACCATAGATGAGTTTTTATCCTCAGTAAACTATGATGTAGCCTATGTTTGTGCCAATGTACAAGCAAGGTCAGCAGCTGGTCTTTGTAGCATCTTTAGCATAAATCTGTATGTGCAATTGTTAACAACTTAACATAGCATAGTTCCACTACTTGAACATCAAATACTCTTTCCTGTACATTTATTGCTCAAATGGCAACAAATTTCATAGGAAATAAGGGGAAAGGAAGACAGGGGTCCTCAACATTTGCTATCTAGAGATATAAGTTTTTATCCCCAGTAAAGGTGTTCTTCAACACGCCATTCAAGTTGAATATGTTAGTCCCAAGTCCCAACATAAAATCAAGGACAGCACTGCAAGTTGGATGCTAGCTAGAGGATGCAATATGGAAATCAGCAGGGAACAAGCGGACCCAATGCACACACTTGATCTAGATACTCATGCTAAATCAAACAAACAGACCAATACTGCACCTGCCTCTAACTAAATCTTGTTTTCTAATCCTTATTACAAGTTGCAGGTCTTTACAGAAATAGCCTCTCTAGTCTCTACCCCCTTCAGGTAAAGGTAAGGTCGGTGTACACTTTACCCTTCCAGACCCTACGTTGTCTAGGACTCACTCACTGGGTTTGATTGATTTGGTTTACCCGCTATCAAAGCTTATGAAACTTTTGTCCTAATTTCCCTTTATAATCATCTCTGGTAATTGCCTTTTTCCAACAGGTACTTCAAACAAAGTCATGTAATTTATGTACAGACACTTTGCAGCAAAGATCTAAATGTCAAATGAGCATATAATATATTTAACAAAATCTCTCTCATCAGTACTAGGGAGCAGTTAAAGTACCACTTTCAGTCATGACTCATGTGCAGCACGTTTCTCTGCAGAAGGTCAGAGAACTAAAAGAATCTCATACTTGCCTTAGAAGTGCATTATTAACCAATAGCATTATCTATATCCATCTCTATGTATCAACAGATGGAGGGGCAGACGTTTTCATTTTTGCCCCCTTTTATGAGGTATTGTAGTGGTGAAGCAAGGTAGTGTTAGTCTGGATAAAGGGAAACTAAAATCATCAATTATATCATTGGTTAAGAGAGAAAACAAATTGCTTTGTATGAGCCATATTTAATGCAGCAATAATAAACCTTGCCATCGCACCATAATCCAAGATATCTTCGTATATTTGGAATATGGAGACTAATCTAACAACATTTACTGAAGTTTTCCATATTTGACAACCTTTATTTCTTCTTGGTGCTTGCTATTAGCAGCTCAAATATTTAACATGATAACGGCTTCTCACTCTAAGTTACTTACACCGTTACATGTTTCTATTCAAGTGTTAACACCAGACTACAGTTCCTCAATCCCACCTTCCCAAATCACAAGTATCAGTTTCCTTTTTGGATCATCCTTCGTTAATAAAGGCATTCTATGACATCTATATTTGGCACCTCCTACCTAGTGCCTGACCAATCTTTCATGACACAGCTTCTTCAAAAATCCGATCACCCTAGCTTCAAGGAGAAAGTATCTCGTTCCAACTTCCAAATACAAGTATGCAACTAGCAATTTGCTAAAGCAGAACTTTCAAAATAAGTCCCCTTAGTTAAACAGAACAAGTCATCCTACTCCTATTCCTCTATCCCTCAGCATCAAAACAAAATTAGCAGACACCTAAATATCAGAACCACTTGGACTTTCACACTAACACACACCTTAACACCAAGAAGAGTGTACATATCAACCACACCATATGCAATAATAACTCATGAACTTAAAAACAGAAAATCATCACTCTCTATCAGTTAATTTCTTCTAAAACCCTAAACATCCAAATAACACAACTATTTCCAGTCTTACATCAAATTCTTGTGGAATTTCTGAGTTCATTGTGACTCCTGAGCGAAGAACACTCCCCAATTTCTCAGGAATCGAGCAATCTACATACATGTTCTTACATTTCGAAACAAAAATTGCTGAAATTTACACTGACCGTTCGTTTCTAGAAGCGAGATTGAGGAGAGCGAGTAAGGAAACTTGACGAGCGTCGTAGTTTCTGTTGTAGAGCATGAGAACAAGCGGCTGAATGACGCCGGCGGCGGCGAACTTGGCACGGATGTTGACGGAGGAATTCCGGTTGCGAATCATGCTCCTGACCTCCCTTGCGGCTTGAATCTTGGTGAGGAGATCACCATGGATGAGCTTGGCGGAGATTTCTTCGATTAGGGTTTGCTTCTTGTGATTGTTGAATGCTCCCCCATCTTCTTCCCCCATATCTCTCTCTGTGTTGTTAATTTCTGCCTGTTTTTCTTCTCTGTGTGTTGTGTGTGAGAATGAGAAAGAGAATGAGATGGGAAATGGGGAATTGATTCAGTCACAAAATGAAAATTTTGGAATATGCAAAATTCTATCTTTAGTGGTAATAAATTTAACTTTTACAAATAAATTAAGAGATAATAATAGTAAGGTTGTGTTTGACAAAAACACATGTATTATAAAGTTAGTTTTGTGAAAAGTTTTGTTGAGAATCCTATCTTTAGTATACCCTTATTAATATTAATTATTAAATTTAAATATATTATTTTTGGTTGTTTTATATATTCGTAAGCTAATTTTTGTCAAACATAATTTGTTCATAAGCTAGTTTATCAGCTACTAGCTAGCTTATCAGCTATTATCTAATTTACCAAACATTAAATTGGAATTTTGCACAAACGGATTAACCTGAAGAAAAAAAACGTTATTTTAGTGGTTTTTTTAGAAGAAAGGTGTAGAAAAGTTAAATTAAAGAATAAATCCTTAACATGCTAAAATATGTTCTCCATAAGGCTGCGTTTGGTACGTGGAACAGGACGGGACAAAACTGTCTGTCCCACGTTTGGCACAACATGGGACAGAACAGGAATTCACTATCCCACGTTTGGTGCGACATGGGACAGAACAGAAACTAGGACAAGGTGGGACAACATGGGACAAAAATGACTGTTTTTTTGTTCCACCAAAATAGGTGGAACAACATGGGACAGAAATGAAACAGAAACTAATATATTACTAACTAACATTTGTTTGATATATAACTTCAATATGGTATTTGTTTTCGTGTTTACAACCACTACTCGTGGCCGCCGCCACCGGTAGCCACTATCGGCCACCTTCACCTTGTCTTCCACTACAACAACCTCCTCCACCTCGTCTTCCACTACAACAACCTCCTTCACCTCCTCTTTGTTAGGATTATGTGCAAGATAGTAACAGGGTTTACCGTATCCAATGTTATAAGACACTAGTAGGTCACACTGCTACACACCCAATTAGAGATCAAGTGGTTTGATGGAATAATTAATTAGTACAAATTAATTATTGAGTGAGAAATAAATAATAAATAGTCATTTATTATTTAGTTATATATAAAATATCAGTTGGAATATTTTATAGGATTAATTAATAGTTAATTAATTAATTTAAAGGGTTAAGTTATTTAATTAATGGTTTATTAATTAAATAAAGAGTTTAAGCTTGATTAAATAACCTTAACGGGCTTTTAATCAAACGGGCTTTCTTTATTGGGTATTGCCATATTTAGTTTTATAAATATGGCAAACCCTGGTCAGTTTATTCATTCAACAATCTTAACTGAAAAGAAACCCCAGAGAAAAACCAGAAACCCTCCTCTCTCACCCTCTCCATCAATTCAGAGAAAAACCCGGTGGTGGTCTAGCAACCAATCTCACGGTGGTGCAGTAGTGGTGTAATCCCGCCAGCAGTCCAGTTTCGTTCGCGTAAAACAAACAACGAGGTAATTTTCGTAACCCTCTTTTGTATCTGTATGTGTTTAGGATTGGATCCTCGATTGGGAATTAGGCTTTTTATTTCCGTTGTGCGTGTTTTATAGCCCGTAATTCCCAACAGTGGTATCAGAGCCACTTCCTAAACCTAACAGATCAGGTTTAAGCTGCTTGTTGGTAATTTAGGTTTTGTAAAAATCGTTGTTTTTGTGTTTAAAAAATCTGATTTTTAATAAACCTAACGAGCAACGATCGGCGGTGGAACGGCGGCAGTTAGCCGGCCAGACCGCCAGGCCGATCGTCGGTGAATCGAACGACCAACCGGCAACACCACAGTTTGTGGTGGTCGCCGGCTGTCATCGCAACAAACCACCAGCCGCACCACCGTGAGTGGTGGCGGCGTCGGCTACAAACACGAACCACCACCGCACCACCGTTCGTGGTGGCGGTGGCATCGATTGAGAAACAGAGCCGCAACAGGCGGCGATTGACCACCGCGCCACCGTTCGTGGTGGCGGTGGCGATCGATTGAACGAACCACCGAACGGCGACGGCGGCCCGAGCTGTTGTCGTCGATTGCGATGGCGGTGGTTGAGCGGTGATGGCGATGATAATTGATTCCGGAGAACGGCGGCGATGGTGGCACTCTATTGCTGCCGTCGTCGAACCACAGGCGGTGGTTACCGCCGCTGCCATCAATGGTGGTGGTGGCGTTTCCGTTCGTCACGCGACCACGGCGGCGGTGGTGGGGCAATCCACTGCTGTCGCCGGTGGTGATGATGGTTGTTTGATGCACCGGCGGGCGGCGGTGGTGGCTCTCGAGCCGCTGCTGTCGCCGGAAAAGAACAATACGACGGGCGGCGGTGGTGGTGGCTTTCTAGCTGCTGCTGCCGCCGGTATTCGATGGTGGTACGGGCGGCGGCGGTGGCGGATGCGTCATCATCGTCGCCGACGATAGAGAAAACCCCGATCGTCGGCCACGTTTTGGCGGGTCGGTGGTAATTCGAGGTCGTAGTTCGTTTCGATTGTTTATCGTTAACGAGTCTCAGTTGAGGTTTGTTTCCGGATAGACTTCGAGGGAGAAATCGTTTTTTAATCAGATTAGGTTAAAACGATTCAGGATTAAATTAATTTATTTGTTTTAAATTAATTTTGGTTTTATAATTATCCGGTTAAAATTCAGTTGTATTTTAATTCGTTTAACTATGTTAAGTCATAACTAAACCCTTTTAGACCCGTGGTTGTGTTTTATTTATCCGTTTTGTTTATTCGCTTAATTGTTGGGAGGCCTGCGTGTCATTTACAACCCTTGTTGTAATTTTAATTATTCTTGTTAGACTAGTTGGGAGGCCTGCGTGCCATTTAAGCCCATTTTGTAATAATTATTTTAATTACATCAAGACGGAGACAAAACGACGGCCATGGATCTCGGAGCCAGTGGGAGTGCCAGAAGATGAAGACTTTTGTCACTTAGGGTTGAGACCGTTGTTTTGTGTTGGCTCACAAAACAACATTAGTTTAAGGGTTTAGGTTATGACTGTGCTTTTTTTATATTTAAAGTGCGTGGTTGTTTAATTTACGTAATTATTATTAAATATAAATTGCCCTTTTGAACGGATTGTTTAAAAATTGAAAGGATACAAATACAGTTAGTGTTTGGATCTAGTTTTTCAAAATTTTGGAAAAAGGAAACTGGCAATTTCGACCCTTGTTAAAATCATAGATTAGTAAGTGCAACCCACTTTAGGGGCACTTCCGGTGTAAGGTACATAAGGCGTTGTAAGTGCACACACTATGAACGCCCGTGTTCAAACCGAAACTGGAAGGTGATAAAACTCTGCGAATTATCTCCGGGTGGTACCGGCCAGAGTTTGTCCAGGTCCCGGGTGGTGCAATCTATTTTGGTAATTATTTATTCACTGGGTGGTACCAGGCCAAAATGCACTAGAGGGACTAAATATGCACGGACTATTAATATCCGATGTCCCGACGATCTAGAAGTCGTATTTTCAGATAGGAATACGATTGGTAAAGTTTTACCTACCATAGATCGCATGAGTCGGTTTGACATGATCACATGCTTCCCGACACATGTGAAATATGGATTCTAGTCTAATAAATTTATTTTAAGGGTAATAATTTATTAGAATTATATAATTATAAACTAAATTGGAATTTATATTCTTCTGTAGATGTCTCCAATTAGCATTCCGTTTTATTCACCTGAGGAATCACTTCGCCTTATTACAGGCAAGTGGAAGCTTACGGGCCAGAACTTTCCAGTTTGGAAGTTGCGCTTACAGAATGTTTTGAGTGCCCAGGGTAAGCTTTATGTGATCAATAAGCCCATGTCACGACCCAAAAGCAATGCCCCAGAAGAGGAATTTGCTGAATATTTCAGATTCATGGCAGATGAATCGGATGTAATGTCCATTCTAGTTTTCTCTATGTCACCCGAGTTCACGGGAGACTTAAGAGTGAAATTCTGTCACGAGGTCGTAAGAAATGTAGAAAACCAGTTAGGTTTCTACAAGCATACGGGCAAGCTTTTGATCATGCAAGAGATTCTCTCCCTGAAGCTACAGAAGGGTCAGTCAGTTAAAAACCATCTTATTGAAATGAGAAGGCTTTTTAAGTATTTATCACGTCTGGGGTACAAGATGACTCAAGAGGAGTTAGTGTACCTCATGTGGTTCTCCCTCACCAAGGAAGTTCAGGACACAGCTAGTGCCTACATGAAGGAACCAAAGAACGACGTGGATAAAGTTCATGAAGATATCCTGGCCAGTCTAGAGCCAGCACCCGAACCTGCGAATCTCATGGACACTGATATAATTGATGAGCTGGGAGATCTGAGTTGCCCAGAGTGTGGCAGCGAGGATATTTGCGAGCACTCGATGAACATCGACCAGATAGAGATCGGTTTACCCGATGCTCCAGGTATCTTTATGATAGATTGCTTAATCACTTCTTATGAATCATGGGTAATTGATACAGGCAGTGGTAACCACATTTGTAATCATTTACAGGGATTTACTAGAAGAAAGACTCTGAGGAAGGACCGTTCGAACCTACGAGTTGGCGAAGGCACTCCGTTGATTGCTGAAGCCGTGGGATCTTATAGTCTTAGTTTACCCTCGGGTCTAGTTTTGGAACTGGATAATTGTTATTATATTCCAAATATGATTAAGAATGTTTTGTCTTTTGATTTATTAGTAGACCAAGGTTTTTATTATAAATATACTTATAAAATGATTTCAGTCTTTAAAGATAACATTTTCTATTTTAAAGCTACACCCGTAGATGGTCTATACACTGTAAATCTAAAAGACAACAATAGTGAAATCTATCATATAAGTAAACGATCCAAGGATATTGAGGATCAGACTTACCTCTGGCATTGTCGTTTGGGCCATATAAACAAGAAACGCGTTGAACTACTCCTAAAAGGAGGTTTTCTTGGCAATTTCGACTATAAACCTTTTGATAATTGCGAATCTTGTTTATCTGGTAAAATGACAAAGCAACCTTTCAACAATGAAAATGAAAGGGCTACTGACTTGCTTGAAATAATCCACACAGATGTATGTGGACCTTTCAGTCATGTAGCAAGAGGAGGATACCGGTACTTCATTACCTTTAATGACGACTTCAGTAGGTATGGTTATGTCTACTTGATGAGACATAAGTCTGAAACCTTTGAGAAATTCAAGGAGTATCAGAATGAAGTACAGAATCTACTTGACAAGAGGATCAAGTTCTTACGGTCAGATCGTGGTGGCGAATATCTCAGTGATGAGTTTGACAATCATCTAATGGAGTGTGGGATTGTATCCCAACTCACACCTCCGTATACACCTCAGATGAATGGTGTATCAGAAAGGAGAAATCGTACTTTGCTTGACATGGTACGAACGATGATGTATCATTCTTCGCTGCCAATATCATTCTGGGGACATGCGCTCGAAACAGCAGCACACATACTGAACAGAGCGCCAACAAAGTCGGTAGAAAAGACTCCATACGAGTTGTGGAAGGGTAAGAAACCCAACATATCTTTTCTGAAAATTTGGGGCTGTGAGGTTTATGTCAAACGACCTACCTCAGAAAAACTCAAACCCAAATCCGACAAGTGTTTCTTCGTTGGATATCCCAAGACCACCGTGGGATATTATTTCTACAACCCTGAAGAGAACAAAGTGTTTGTTGCTCGAAATGGAAAATTTCTGGAAAAAAAGTTTCTCAGTTTAGAGAACACCAGAAAGGATGTAGATCTACAGGTAGTAGACAAAGAAAGCACTACACCAGTTGTTGACCCAGAAATTCAACATAACAATGTTGAACCTCAATCAAAGCCGATTGAGGAAGTGCAAACACAGGACCTTCGCAGATCCAGTAGGGTAAGACAAGAACCAGATAGGTATCTTGGGTTCCTAGTCTCTCAAGACAGTGGAGACTTAAATGAACCAACATCCTATGGAGAAGCTGTATCAGGCAGTGAGTCTGAGCAATGGCAGGAAGCCATGAGGGCCGAGATGCAATCCATGTACGACAACCAAGTTTGGGAGTTGACTGATTTGCCACAACACTGTAAGGCTGTTGGACGCAAATGGGTTTTCAAGAAGAAAACCGACATGGATGGGAACGTACACACCTTCAAAGCCAGACTGGTTGCAAAAGGATTCACGCAAACTCATGGCATTGACTATGATGAAACCTTTTCACCAGTGGCCATGTTAAATTCAATTAGGATTCTTATGGCCATCTCAGCGTACTTTAACTATGAGATTTGGCAAATGGACGTCAAGACAGCCTTTCTGAATGGAAAGTTAACAGAAGACGTCTATATGGAACAACCGGAGGGGTTTGAAGATCCTAAGAATCCTAATAAGGTGTGTAAACTGCTAAAATCCATTTATGGATTGAAGCAAGCATCTCGAAGCTGGAACTTACACTTTGATGAACGAATCAAAGAGTTTGGTTTTACCAAAAGTGAGTTCGAGCCGTGTGTCTACACTAAGTTCAGTGGGAGCATAGTAACCTTCTTGGTCTTATACGTAGACGACATTCTACTCATAGGAAACGATGTACCAACTTTACAGAGTGTTAAGAGTTGGTTAAGCAAATGTTTCCAGATGAAAGACCTTGGAGAAGCCGCTTATATACTCGGTATAAAGATCTACAGAAATAGATCTAAGCGGCTTATCGGGCTTAGCCAAAGTACGTATATCGATAAAATCTTGAAGAAATTCAGGATGGATGAATCCAAGAAAGGATTTATCCCGATGCAACATGGCATAGTGTTAAGCAAAACACGGTGTACTGTTTCTAGTCAAGATCAGGACAAAATGAAATCGGTCCCATATGCTTCAGCAATTGGATCGATTATGTATGCCATGCTATGTACTAGGCCCGATGTTGCTTACTCAGTAAGTGTTACGAGCAGATACCAACAAAATCCAGGTGAACCCCATTGGGTGGCTGTCAAGAACATCCTTAAATATCTGAGAAGAACGAAGAAAATGCTCTTGGTCTTTGGAGGTGCTGAGGATGAAATTAGTGTCACCGGATACTCTGACGCTAGTTTCCAGACCGACAGAGATGACTTCAGGTCACAGTCAGGGTACGTCTTTACCCTAAACGGAGGTGCGATCTCATGGAAGAGCTCGAAGCAGGACACGATTGCAGACTCAACTACAGAAGCAGAGTACATTGCAGCATCTGATGCGGCAAAGGAAGCTGTCTGGCTAAGGAATTTTCTATCGGATCTCAGAGTGGTTGCCAGTGTCTCGAGACCGATCGATATATTCTGTGATAACTCAGGAGCCGTGGCGCAAGCAAAGGAACCTAGAGAGCATCACAAGTCAAGACACGTGCTCAGGAAAAGTATCACCTCATCCGAGAGATCATTGGAAGAGGAGATGTGAGAATATGCAAGATTCCAACAGATGACAATGTCGCAGATCCGCTGACAAAGCCACTAGCAAGGGCAAAGCATGAGGCACATGCGAATTCCATTGGGATGCAGTACCTGGAAGCCAGTAGCTAGTACTTAGTTTATAAGTTATTACTATAGTCTAATTTAGAAACAATGTAATCATGTAGAGTTTTTATTTCACAGTGTGTTGGAAATAAATGGAGGTTTTATTTTCATGATTGTTTTAAATTGACTATTTTTTGCATATTTAGCGCATCCATGATTTTACAAAGTTTTGTATGAAATCTAAATTTCCGTAGCCACTTATTGAAATGGGAATTTCAATAGGGAGTTTAACGCTACTATAAATACCTGATGATTTATTCAAAGTAGAGAATAAAAGCACAAGTGATGTGACCAAGTATTTATAGATACTCATCAGAGTGTTTGGGTATTGGAAGTGACCAGTAATCAAGTCTGCTTCATGGAGCCTCAGTCATAAGCACTGACTTGATAGGTTGTCCTTAGACCTGAGATACTTGGTTTGGGAACGCGAGGACTACTGTATTCTTAGCACGTACTAACGCTGTACCGTAACAGGGCGGCCATACGGGACGTGACTAGATGCAGCGGAAGCCGTGGATCCAAATGCAAGTAGTCAAGAAGGGATTTGCACCTCTTTCAAAAGAGAGATATTTCCGGCCCCTTGACGATTAAGATTGGCAGAAAACGCGTGGCCACGCTCGGATAGAATAACAAGGGTTATTTAGTAATATCCGTTACTGCAGGCAATCGAAATCAGAGTCAAGAAATACTTGATTTTAAGAAATGAATCCTCCACTCCATGTCTTAGATCACTTTAGAAATATCGTGTGCAAAAGGAATGAACCTGTGTACAAATTCAAGCGTGAACTGTATCTCTGGATGTAAGAGATCTTATAACCTGGTTAACCTAAGTGTCTGGCTAGGGACCTCCTTAGGCTAATGGTAACAGTACAGTTACTAGTCTGGCACAAGTGGGAGTCTGTTAGGATTATGTGCAAGATAGTAACATGGTTTACCGTATCCAATGTTATAAGACACTAGTAGGTCACACTGCTACACACCCAATTAGAGATCAAGTGGTTTGATGGAATAATTAATTAGTACAAATTAATTATTGAGTGAGAAATAAATAATAAATAGTCATTTATTATTTAGTTATATATAAAATATCAGTTGGAATATTTTATAGGATTAATTAATAGTTAATTAATTAATTTAAAGGGTTAAGTTATTTAATTAATGGTTTATTAATTAAATAAAGAGTTTAAGCTTGATTAAATAACCTTAACGGGCTTTTAATCAAACGGGCTTTCTTTATTGGGTATTGCCATATTTAGTTTTATAAATATGGCAAACCCTGGTCAGTTTATTCATTCAACAATCTTAACTGAAAAGAAACCCCAGAGAAAAACCAGAAACCCTCCTCTCTCACCCTCTCCATCAATTCAGAGAAAAACCCGGTGGTGGTCTAGCAACCAATCTCACGGTGGTGCAGTAGTGGTGTAATCCCGCCAGCAGTCCAGTTTCGTTCGCGTAAAACAAACAACGAGGTAATTTTCGTAACCCTCTTTTGTATCTGTATGTGTTTAGGATTGGATCCTCGATTGGGAATTAGGCTTTTTATTTCCGCTGTGCATGTTTTATAGCCCGTAATTCCCAACACTCTTCCCCTACAACAACCTCCTCCACCACCTCTACAACTATCAACGATTACCTACCACCACCGTCTACCACCTTTACAACTGTCCATCTCCACCGCAACCACCACCACTACCCACCATCTTCACGTTCTCCACAACCACCCACCACCACCACCCACCACCACCATCACTAGTATTACCGTCGGCCACCACCGACACCTCTACCATAACCATCAAAATTAGTTACATAAAAATCATATATGTATGTATATATATATATATGTGTGTGTGTGTGTGTGTGTGTGTGTGTGTGTGTTTGTGTGTGTGTGTGTGTGTGTGTTTATGTTTATTAAAATTGTGTAATTTTTTATAGATTACTAGTTTAGTTTATTTGTGTTAATTATAACTATTAAGTGATAAATAAAATCATCAAATAATTTTTTGAGGGAACTTGTTTAGTTCTGTCCAGTCCAGTCCTAGGCGTACCAAACACAAAACAGACATTTGTTCTGTCCAGTTCTGTCCCGTCCCGTCCAGTCCTGTCCTACTTTCTTGTTCTGTCCAATACTGTCCAGTCGTATCCCGTCCTATCCAATCCTGTCTGTGTACCAAACGCTACCTAAATGATGTAATGAAAAAATGTAATAGGTTCCATGCTTATAAACTGAGTTCAAGGAGCGTGGTTTCAAAATGTCTCAATTAATACACTTCAATATTTTATTCTTTTATTTTTTCATTTCTTGTTATCAAGGTAAAAGTATGAATTAGATCTTTATATACATCTAAATATAACTCGGTAGAATTTTATTTTATTTTTTAAAAGGCCACTTTATTGAAGTTAAACCAAGAATCACTACAAAACAGAACATTATGAATGAAACATTGTTATCGACTACACCCAAATTACAAATTCAAACCTGATTCTAATAGCCCCCTATAAGCAAATTGATAACACAACAAGTCCATAATAGCAGCAAGACTTTTTGCTTGCGAGGCGCAAACCTTTGTCCACTCACACCCGCTCACCAAGTGATTCGGACCCGTCGGCGAAACAACAGTTTAACACTAAATCTTGTAAATTATAATTGTTTCTCACGTAGTCGATTTTCTTTTTAAAAGTTTGTCGTTTCTAAAAAAAATAAAAAGACAAAGCAAAATAACATTTTTAGCTATGTAAAAGTATAAATATTTTAAATGATTCATAATTTTACTTTATATAAATATAAATTTCTATTGATTTTCTTTTTCATATTAAATTGTACTAATTGTTACATTCTAAAATTTCAGGCTTCACACACAAATGCACAACTAGTCTAATAGAAAATTTGATTCAAAGATTGTGGTTGAGCTCTAGGTCCAACGTAAGCTAGACCGGGACAGCAGCGGATTAATGGGTTGTATGTGGATGCCCGATACCACTACAGAGGTATGCGTACGTGTGTACGTATATTTGTAGTAGTCGTTCGTTGGTTCAATATTGTTATGCCTTAAAAAATGATTTTTAGTTAAATATTAGAATAAAAAATATACCGATATCATGTCATAATGAAGACCAATAAGACAGAAAGAGAATGTTAAGCAAATAAATCTAAAAGAAAAGTCATCATAAATAGAAAACATTTTATTAGAAAAAAGAAAAATAAATTACAATTTAAAATATAATATATCTCATAGACTTGGAGTGGGAATTTGGATTCGTATGAGAATCTAAACAAGAAACATAACGACAACACATGCATATTTACTTTAAACGAACAAATATAATATCATTTAGCATTGCAAGCTATAACAATTAGACTAGTTTTAAATAAAATATGTATAAAAAGAGAAGATAATTAAGACTTTGTTTGTTTTTTATAAAGGCTATTAGCAGTCTTTCATGCATGACTCGATAAAAGGTAGGGCGGTTCAGATTGTTTATTTACAACCAACTTTATTCATTAACTGAATGTTAATTTTATAATCTAGATGTAAATTTGGTAATAATAATGAATAACTTTATGAAATTGTATAAGTTTATATATAAATTTAAGGGTTTAGTTCCTAAAAGTGTATCCAACTTGTCACGAAAAGTTATTGTATGTATTAAACTTCTATTTTTTTCATTGTATGTATCAAACATATCAAAACTACCATTTAATGTATCCAACTTTATCAAAACCTACCACGAAAGTGTATCCAACTTGTCACAAAAGTGTATCCAACTTTTAACCAAATACATCAAATGGTTTTTTATAAGTTTGATACATACAATAGAAAAAATCAAAGTCCAATACATACAATAACTTTTCGTGACAAGTTGAATACACTCCCGTGAAGTAAACCATAAATTTAAGGGTAAATAATGGTTTAACCATCAAAGTTTTAGTTCATTTTCGATTTAACCATCAATGTTTTCTTTGTTTTGGTTTAACCCTAAAGTTTTGAATTTATTATGATTTAACCATCAAAGTTTTTTTTATTTGATTTTATCATAAAGTTTTGAATTTGCTATAATTTAAACCTAAAAGTTTTCTTTTCAAATGGTTTAAACCTTGAAGTTTTATTAAAAAAAAAAAAACTAATTAATCTATTAAGTTTTGTATGGATTTTGATTTTACTCTCTTTACTTTATTATACATGTTATTTTTAATAGAAACTTAATAAAACTTAAGGGGTTAAATCATTTTCTAACAAAACTTAAGGGGTTAAATCATTGTAAAAAAAAAAACTTTAATGTTTAACCCAAAAAAAAAAGGTGCAACTTTAATGGTTAAATCATAACAAATTTAAAACTTTATGGTAAAATCGAATTAAAAAAAAAAACTTTGATGGTTAAACCGAAATTGAACCAAAACTTTGAGGGTTAAATTATTATTTACCCTAAATTTAAACTATAATACTCTAATGGATAAAATACTAAAATACACATTCAAATAAATTCAGACATTTACCAATTTGCAAAAACAAGTTGTCTTATTAATTCAGATTTCATACTTCAATGTCACAACTTATAAATCAGAAGTGAAATTAGACTTCAAACTTTAACATCTCTTAGAATAGACACCACTTAAATAAGAACATTGATCAAAATAGAAAAATACAAGAATGATCAAATCACGTGATTTTATACAATCATTTAACACGGTCACAAGCAATTTAGTGCATCACTTACATCATAAATGATCACAAATTACATTGAGTTTATAAAACATATATATGTAGATGTATATAGCGTTACCCAAAAAAAAAGTGTGAAAAGTAGCAATTTTGCACAAAAAAATGAGTAATTAGAAAAAGAACTTGAAACAACATGATTGCAAATGATAAATAGAAATAATGAGTCAGATTTTGAATACTTTTTTTTTAATTATACCCAATAATAATAATACCAATTACAACACATGAAATACATCCTTTCAATTCTTGCTATCAAAATTCACTTTACAGGCAACACTGAAAGGGTAAAAACAAAAACAAGAAGCACCACAGCACCTCTAACCCTAATTGTACCATCATCATCCATAAGTCCTATGAAACCTCAATTTCAAATCAAAAAAAGATAGAACAAAAATCTATCTCTTCTTTTTAAATATTCATTTTTATCCCTTACAATTAGAGGATTTGATTTATATTTTTTTATATCCTCCAACATAATCAATCTATCAAAAATTCCAGCCTCCACCTATTGATGATTTACACTCAAGTCCAGCCACTGGTGGTGTATCATTTCTTTTTCCAAATCCATACCTTTTTGTTGGAATTGGATGTGTTTTCATCTTTCGTTATGTTCAACAGTTACTTCAATAGTTATTCGGCCAGTTGATTTGAGTAGGTTGCGGTTGCTGGTACACACCACCACCTGCCGCCATGTCAACACCACCACCTGCCGCCAGTGTTTGGGACTGTTGGAGAAGTGGGTGAACAGCTCCGGTGGTTACTGGTTGTGCAGGGTGATAAATACTAGCGAATGTGCCGTGGCCTCCTTGTGTTGGGGTGTATGCGACTTGACCACCTTGAGGAAGATTATAGAAAGAACTAGCCATCTCTCGACCAGGTGCAGCGATCCATACACCCGACCCTTCACTCTATACAAACAAACATAAAATTCATAAGTAGGCTATCCGTTAAAATTCACAACGGATGGAAATGATATAATATTTATGTATAAAATTCAAAACCATAATAAAAATTTGAAAACTATGAGCTTGATTCATAAGAGGGTGGTTCGGGGAACACCCCAAAAACTGTTCATCTGGACGGTATGCACATGTGCATAAAAGTAATTTAAGTTGTTTTTTTGGCTTTTATGCACTAGGTGCATGTTACAAATTACTTGTATGCACATGTGTATCTGTCCGGATAAACATTGTGAGTGTTCCTCGGTTTTTCATTTTTTGCGCTTTTCCTTTGAACCTGACCCTGATTATCAAATAATACAAACTATCTGCTACATTTTGCTCTCGAATTTGGAAGAAGAGAGCAAATGGAAAGGAGGGAAAAAAAGGAAAGGTAAGAGTTCTAATTATTTGGGTTCTCGAAAGGGAGGGGAATGAATGGAAAGGGAAAGAAACAATTTTTCATATTCTTGAACGGAGAGTAAGGAAGGTTATGTCATTTTACAAATATGCCTTTATCTTTGTTATTCTCACTCTCTTTTATAAGGGCGTTTTTGTCATAAAAGATCACATACTCCTTGCCCATTTTCTATTCCCTCCATTTTCCCACATTTGGGAGAAAATTGAATGATATTTTCTCTCCTATCCTTTCCTTTCCCTCCGAAGAAGTTTAGAGAACACAGATTCTTTTATTTCTGCTTATTTTCCTTTCTTTTACTTCAGAAAAAAGGTTTCGACAACGGGGTGTTACAGAAAGGTGCAGACATTAAGAAAGACCAGAGTAATCCGAAAATGTTCCCATATGGATGTGTTTGGTAAGCAGAGGGGACTGGACAGCCGAAAATGAAATAGGCTGGTGAAAGAATTGTTAACGGTTTTAGGGTTTTAATTATACAAGGGTAGTTAGGTAATTTATCAAGCTTGTCCCATTTCCTTGAATTTTGTTGCACCTATCAAGCTTGTCCCATTTCCTGTCCAGTCGCAGTCTAATTGTTGCCCCAAATGTAGACAACAAGTTTTTGTTCTGTTCTATATTGCCCCACGTACCAAACAAACCTAGAGCAAAAACTCTTAAAATCCAACATAAAATAACGAAATCGTCAACTAAAAGCAAATGAAACTAACCTGCTGTCCGGTGATGTAGACATTGCTTTCTTTAAACTGGGACCCACCAAGGTCCTCATTGGACGTCGAATTGCCAGCTGTAGTAGCCGAACCAGGATTATAACTTGCAGGGGGTGAACCATACGGTCCATAGCTTCCAGCCATTCCCATATGCGTCGAGTTACCTGTATTACTTCCCGGCTTGTATTGCGGAAGTGGGAATTTAGGAGCTGCCACTGGTGGGGCTGGATACATACTGCCGGCTTGATGTTGTTGAGGGAAAGCACCGTTGCTCAAAAACTGATGTATAGCTGGAGGAGGAACATAAAAGGGGGAGAAATATGGAGCATATGGGATATAATTTGGAGGATAATGGGGCAAATGAACCCCAGTTGGTTGCCTGAAAACAGGCAATGGTTGCTGAGTGACAGCTATGGAGTTTTGCATAACACCAGCAGTTTGTGTGGCTATCGGTGTTGGACCAGCAGCAGACAACATTAGCGAGTTCCCAACCTGCGGTTCATATTATAAACATTAGTCAAAAGTGTCGAGTACATCAGCACATTTAGCAAGCCTTTGGTTGTTTTTTTCCATAAGCTGAATTATTGTTTGTTTGTTGTGCTTAATAGTTAATATACGGTCTGCATGACATAAATGAACTAAAGCATTGAACGAAGACATAAGAAACAAAAATACACAAACCTCTTGAGAAGATTGAGAAGCTTGCGGAGATAACACCGCAACATTTCCATTATACTTGGTTGGAACCCCGGTAGAGTGGAAGGGTGACAAACGACCATCATTATCAGCACCTGAACGATAGAACTGAGCATAATAGCTTGCTGGATCAAACGGTTGCTGAACCTGTAAGCAAAAAAGAATGTACAATTGGTCACTCCATCATACCATCAAAAATTCAAAGCCAAAACTATAAGCTTTTGTCCTTTATAATTCATTTCAAACCAATACTGCAAGAGTTTGAGAAACAATTTTGGGTACAATATTTTTCAGTGGGAATTCCCATGAAAGAAGGAATATCTGATATCTCTAATGAAATCTGGACCAAATGCTCATTAAGTAAAGCTATTTACGACAAATTACGAACTTTATACAAACTGGAATGAACAAGCTGAAGATATGTAGAAAACCAAAAGTATCCAAACAACTGAAAGATCAACAACTTACTACGAAGCTTGGGACATGAGAACCTTCACGAGCCTGAGACTCGTTGCTTTCAAAAGATGTAACCTGGCTCCCAATCATTGGTGGCATGAAGCCAAAACTGAAGTTAGGAGATGTATGAACAACTGGATATTGATGACCGGAAGTAGGGAGCGAAGTCTCTTGCTTGGATTCTCTGTACTCGGGAGCTGCATTTGACGAGACATCACCTTCAGCTGGCAAATTCTCAGGTACGTTACCAAAGGATGTCGGATGGTCAGGATGATCTCCTTCATCTGCAGTTGCCAACGCATTTTGGTTTCTGAACCAATGAACAATTGATCAGAATATGTGAGAGAGCACAATGCATGCAAGACGATTAATGATTGCATTTCAGTGTGTAACAGCAAACTAAATAAACTTTAAACTGCATGTAAATTATCACAAACCTTGACTGCTCGTCTATACTTTCATCGACCTCCTCAGAAGCCTCGGAACTCTTGTCAGTCACAGGACCATTTGAGGAGCTTGCATTTAAGGCAAAACTGGCATCAAAACTCCCGAAGCAAAATCCGAGTTTCTCAGCTTCAGGAACATGAAGGTGATTTGGGATAATAACATGTTGATCATCGGAAATGTGCGATTCCTCTAGCTTACTCTCCAGTTCACTGGTAGCATCCTTTGAATCAAGATTACTGGATGCAGATGGCGTTGGAGTATGACCTTTAGTCGAAACTGCAGGCACCTTAATTGACTCACTGGACCCAGTCCCTTGAGCAAGAACAGTATTTGTTGGTTTCGGTTTCCATTCCATACTAGGGCCCACTGTAGGGAAGCACATAAAACATTAGACTTCACTATCACATCTACTATTCAATAATACAAACCAATACACGTTGCTAGATTTCCTTAGAAGAATTTTGCTTTTAACATTCTAATAAAACATTGAGGTATGTTTACATCATGTGCTTCCATTAAGCTGTGTTCAACTAAGTATTACAATGAATCTCATTTCAAACGGAAGGATTAAAAAATATATAACATCAGAATATAACTGAGAACACATAAGCATTCTACCCCTTTAAGATATGGTAAATGAGTCTGTAATTTGTCGATCCCCCATGCATTCCATCCCATTGAAGTCTCTAAAACACTGATAACCAATACAAATGCTCTAATCATTTCTTCTAATCATAGTTAAATCACAATTCACCAGCTTTTTTAGTTCGTTTTGTAGAATTAACTCGTATGATGTAGAATTCTTTTTAGCTAAACAAGCATATGCCTGAAAAACTATAAACACAAGTATCCTCATATTGATGTCAATGTACTATTAACCTGCTTATAAGATTCATTATATGAGTCCATAACAATCATTCTTGCAAATCACACTGATTTTTCATGTTTCTCCAATTTCTTTTCTTTTTCATAATATTACAAGATTTTTGTTTCACTTCCCAAGATACAGACAAAATATTAATATCTATGGTCTACCCAAGTACAAGAATGCTATTTATGTTTGTAGTCCAAGACCGTCACTAACACAGGCCAAAAAGTAGTAAAAAGACAATAAAACTCAAGTTGACAAAATGCGCATACTTGATTTAAAACCAAGGCCGTGCAACAAACTAAATGAACATACACTAATACTTCAGTAATGATTGAAGTTTAACTTCTTTGAGGAATCGACATGATCTTATAGCTTAAAAGCTTCCATTATAAATTAGAAGGGACAAGAAACTAACAAAGCAAGGAAAGTAGTTTGCTATGAAAAACATTTTCGTTAGACTCGAAGTCAAACACACAATTGGAGGCACCAACCTCAGCTCCATCCAAATTCCAATACACAGACACATATCATATGATGAAATAGATGAAGTAAACAGATAGGATAAAATATGTCAACGCAAGCAGGATGGAAGCAATCTAAATTTTGCTTCAGTTGCCCCATTTGGTTAGCTCAAAACTGATCCTTTTCCTCACAGAAGAATATTAAACTATTTTGTAAATTATTACTGGAGCAATACCTTTTTGCTGCCCAATTGCTTGTTGCGCCCTATTGTTATAGTTTGAAGAAGGTCTGCCAATGGAAAAGGAGGCGTGAGAAGATATTCCTGGTCGTGAAGACTCCAAAAGCAAATTCTTGCCCACTCCTTGAAGCTCACTGGGTGCCTTCCCTTGCATGGAGGAGTTCCCACCCTCAGAACCAGCTGTCATGTCAAGCATTCATAAAATGATTAGCATCAGATGCAGTACAAAATGACAAGCATATAAATCAATGCATCAAAAGAACATAATCTCTTTCGCCTTTAAATAAGAAAATGGTCCTCACCAGCAGTTGACTTGGTCTCAAGGGGGTCTCATGAATATGTTCAACTGGGATTCGCTGACTACCAACTTCACGTCTGATTGTACCCACAGAGAAACGTGAATCTTGTGACGGCATCAAAATAGGATCCGAATCAGACAAATAGACCCCTGGTGAAGGTGATGGTGTCTTAGAAGCTGACACATAGTTGGAACTTGACATGAGCGGCCCATGTGCATTCCCAGACCCCAAGGCAACGGTGGTGCTCTTACTTGCCTCAACAGGAGGGAGTTGTGGCACTTCAGATGGCTTCTTATCACTCCCCACAGACGAATGTGCAGCGTTTTCAACATTAGTATTCTCAGAAATTATATTGGATGAACCATCAGCGACAGCACGGGAAGAGCTGCAAGAAGTGAGAGAGGGATATATTTGTTGTCAAAATTTAAACCTGTTTGACACATAATTATTATTCCTTTGAAATAGGTTATGCTGAAGATTAAATTGGTTAAAATAGAAGAATCTAGCGAATATAGCACCTTGCAACAGCAAGTGTCTCTTTATTCTTCTGGCCCTGATGCATTGACGGATTTGTACGATCCTCTGCACCTTGACTGATTCCATTCTCCTTTGCAGATAGAGACGCCCTTCCACCACCTGCATCTGGAAAAAGAAGATCATAGACCATTACTTCAATCACACAAGTAGAATTGTTAGATTACCAAAGCATGATTGCAAATAACATGTCATGATTTGTGGCATTGAGATGAAATTACAACCAGAACTGACATGATCAATGAAAGCAGATTAAACAAGACAGAATTCTAATATGGTAAATTACCATTAGAACTGTGGCGGGATGAGTAGTTCCCCCGGCCACCCCTGTTCCCCCGTCCCTGCATCCCAGGTCTCCATTTAGGCTCTGTAGATTCTTTATTCAGATTCTGCAAAAAGTAAAAGTAGTTGGGTATAAATTATTTGCATTCTACTTTGCTTCTGCACAAAGTAGCTTTAACTAGATGGTGATGATATAAAATAATGTAAAGAATTATCACCAAAAAGTATACATCATTGTTTAAGTATGTCTGACTATATGTTAGTTTGGAATATTAGTGCTACTGCACCGTGTTACCTTGTCAAAATCAGAAGAAAAGATATGTTTCTGAATATATAAAACAATGCTGCATAGTAATCTTACCTCCTTTTTGCGATCACGCTTCCTCTTAACTTCATGAAATGGATCTGTATAACAATGAGTCAGACTTGTTATTCTATTTTCAATACATAATATAAATGACTCCACGGTACTCAAGAAGACCTAAGCATAATGTGCTTCGAGTTGTACTTGTACAACAAAACGTAACTGAAGATCTAAGAATTGAACGAAATGTAATAAAAGCAGATGCTGCTGCCCAAACTAACCACTGGGAATCAACAAGACAAAAAACCACCATTCTAAAACTCTGGCAAATGGCATAGCAATATAAATGAAAGACCAAGAAATTTTATGCAGCAGTAAGCCAATTGGCAGCATGTGGCATAGGAAACTAGATCCAGATAGTGCAAATGAGCCATGTCATGGTATTTATACCATGAACAAGAAGTACGTCATCACACATTGCAACCATTCCATAAGTCTTGTGAATGTAGGTTTGCCACTTCAAAGCCTTTATAGAAGGGGGCAATTGTCACATCAAGGTGAGGAACAAGTAAGCATTTTTGCATCCTAATCGATGGTGAATAGGGCAAGAAAACTAACCCCAGAGCGTAGAATATGGAAGGATAATTCAATTCTAGGGTATCATGCTGATAGAGCTATTAATACCCCCCAAGTAGGGGGGCTAGGGGTGTAAAAGAGTCGATCTCGTTAATCTCGACTCAAGTTGTTCTCAAACACAAAATAGAGCTCGCTTATAATAACGAATCAACCTCCATAAGGACCATAACACTAATGTTCGACTCAACTCATTCAAAATCTCAATTAAACTTTACTAAGTCTAGTCGAGCTGAGCCATTCGAGGCATATACTTTCTTCTGATCCAAAAGTACTTGCATGTTTACAGCTTATATAATCAAAATATAAAAATCATCGAGCTTAACCGATCTTAAATTCAAGCAATTAAATGAGTATCAAGCTCGATTGAAAAATTATCCGAGTCCGACTTTGAAAAAGTTAGTCAAGCTTGAGCATGATACTATTTTTACGAGCCGAGCTCAAATAACCTGCTACTCGGCTTGGCTCGGCTCATTTACACCCTTATCCCCAAGTACAAAACAGATAGAATACTACATGTGTATTGATCAAGTAAAGTGATAAAACTAGATGGGTTAGTGAAATTTGTCCAAAAATAGAGAGTATGTATCTTAGATTATGGTTGAAATATAGAAGCAGGTTCTGTTTCAATTAGGCATTGTAACACCTACAAAATGACAGTTGGCCTTCTCTTCTGACTAATTTAAATATGTATATGTTCTCAACACTTTTCATTGATGCAGAAGTTACAGAAATATGTAGAAGCAGTTGGAGGTAAAGCACATTCAAAGTTGTAAAAAACAAAAAATAAAAGAGGATTGAAGTGGTGTATAGAAGTTGGCTAGTGTAACGGAAAATTATACTAGGACCATAAGTTATATCAAATGCACCAATGGGACAGCCAAATCCAATGAAAATAGTAAAAGGCATAACGTAACTAGATGACTCTTTTTTCTGATACTTATCAAATGAAGATTGCAGATGCTTACGTGAAACTAAGAAAGAAAGTATGTACAACTTTAATGCATCATGGTATTCCCATAGATGGTTGGAGAACCCTAAGAATGAAGTCATAGTATTCTTCACTAGGTTATTTGAGGTTATTCAGAGGTTCTACTATGTAGTAAATAGTTTCATGATGGTCATATGAATAAGAGCTAGTTAGTTGTTTATCGTGGTTTTCTTCTTTAAACATGTTTTTGACATAACAACTACCCTTTTATTCAAAGTAGCAGGGTAGGTCCAAATACTGTACCCAATGGTCACTATAAAAGGTGAACTAACTTTAGTTTCAGACTGATTTATATCCATCCTTGTCTATATGAGAAGATGTTACGTAAAGGCTCCAAAAGCAGATTCTTGCCCACTCTCTGAAGCTCATTGGGCGCCTTCTCTTGCATGGAGGAGTTCCTACCCTTAGAACCAAGTTCTTGCCCACTCCCTGAGCTCATCTAGCTTATCATTTAGTTTTTACTAAACACGACTCCTTTATAAGCTAACATCTAGCTTGTCAGCTAGTTTGCCAAACTACATCTGATACAAATCATTTTATGAATGCTTGACATGACAGCTGATTCCAAGGTAATACCAGGTTCCTTTTTTGGGCCTACTTTTATTACTTTGAATAAAAGAGTTGTTGGCTTGTTGCTATGACAAAAAGATGTTCTGTCCTACCGGCTAATTAATTGTATCTTTTATGTTGAAAGTTGAATACAGAGACGAAATCCACAATAAACAACTAGCTCCTAATCATTTTACAACTATCTACTAGATAGTTGAACCTCTATTAAAACCATTCAATATCAGACCTTGAACTCCTACTTGCAATCGTTAAACATAGACCTAGAAATCATTCTAACTAGGGATCACAACAAGTTAGCACCAGCTTTACAGAAACACGAAGAGTATGTAAATGTTTATAAAAACTTCAAGAACAACTCTAACCAATATAGACTATGCAATGTGTTATACAAGTTGGAGTCATGGACTACAAAGTTTTTAGATCAGGTTAGATTGATAGAGAATTCATGAAGTGCAGCTTAGCTTTGTTGATAAGGAAAATGGGTAATACAACAAACATGTAGAGACAAAAGGTAGTTAGGAATATATCCTTTCATATACATGATGGAATCACAAAGTATAGAAAGATTAATGAGTACGCTAGTCAAAGAAAAATAGGATAGTGAAAAGGACTCTGACAAGTTTTTGGGGGTCTTAAATTCATAAAATCTTACTAAGGCCATGTTCGGCACTTGTTGATAAGCTAGCTATTGGCTGATAAGCCAAATGTTAGCTTATAAACTAGTCACGTTTGGTAAAAACTAAATGATAAGCTAGATGACAATGGAAAATGACCTCACACACATATATAAATTAATTGTAAAAACGTAAGGGGTATAACTAGGAGAAGAAAAAAAGTGATAAAGGCCCCAAAAACGTATTGAAAGACTACTTGGAGCTTTCGAACGAAGTGAAGTGATAGGAAGAGAAGACTGCCGGCAGCATTTTCATTGAGCATGTAAAGATCCCACCTTACCTTTAAAAGAAAGTAGCCGAGACTATGGAGCTGTAGTTATTCAAAAACCTACCTTATGGCTAACCAAATGGGCCTTTATCAATAAGCTCCAAAATTAAGTTAGCTTATGACTGTCAACCATGGCCTAAAGATGAAAGGCGAGTTTATGCATGACTGTGAAACACGGTAAGGGCACAATGTTGGGCAGCCAAAAAACCAAGAGTATAGTAAAAATGCAAGCTTTGTAACACATCCATGGGTTGATTGCTAAAGCAACAGCCGTTAGATGATTTAGGATGGCAAGGGTTGATTGCTAAAGCAACACTCGTTAGATGATTTAGTCAAATCCAATATATACCTTAGATTTCACCTGTAAAGTGGTGTTGCAATAAAAGTTGTAGGTAAGAAAGATATAGGTTGGTCAAGATCTGCATCTAGGAGATTAATGAACTATGATACCAAAAGAGTTACCCCATATATATAGAGATAGATGTAAATCAGTCCAAAAACACAAGATGGTTCACCTTTTTTATGATAACCATAGAATTCTATTTTTACCCTTACTACTTTGAATACAAGAGTTGTTGCTATGACAAAAACATGCTCTGTAGTCTGTCCTATCCAGTAGCTGAAAGCTGAATTCAGAAATGGAAAACCATGATAGTACAAACAACTAGCTCATGAAACTAACTAGCAACTACTACAATTGTTGAAACTGTGATAAAACCATTGAACACCAGCCAGACCTTAAACTCCTCCTACTTACAAATTGTAGACCTAGAAATCATTCTAACCAGGGATCACAAAAACTTAGCACCAATTGAGCTTTAAATGTATATAAAAACTCCAACAACAACTCTAAAAATGAACAAAAAACACAAAAATTCCCAAATTTCACACACAATTAGAAACCAAATCCCTAAAAATCAACAAAAAAAACGCACAAATCAAACCACAATAAATCAGATCCTACGATTAAAATCAATCAATACAAAGAGTATATATACCTTGCAATAGGAGCTTCTGAGCGGTCTCGTTTGGATCCATGGAGCATTCTTTAAGCATTGCATAAATCTCATCTTCACTGTGATTACCTGTGATCTCCTTGATGTTCTGGATCGTCTTTCTTACATTGTTTGGAATGGAAACCCTACCTCCACTCATCTTCTTCCTTCTTCTTCTTCTTCTTTTTGGCACACAAACAACAACAAACAATAATAATAATAATAATAATAATAATAATAAGAATGGCTCTCTCTAATCTTTGTATCTATCTGTATCTATAGATGAAATGATCTTCTGCATATGATTGTGCCCAAAGATTTAGAGAGAGAAATTGATTGCATAGAAAAAGATAGAAAAAATTTGGGATTGAAGAAGAAGAATAATGAGAAAGACTTTGGCGAGGGTTTTGGTTTTGGTTTTGGATTTGATCCAATTTTGGTTTTTTATTTACTTTTTTTTTTACACACAAACGGAAGAGGGAAGAATGCGGAAACGGAACTCTGTGAGTTTGTTTTTTGGACTGGAATGTTTTCTTGTTTTGTTTTGGAAAAAAAGTGTAAGTTTAGTCCCTTGATTTTTATAGAACTGCACTGAAAATTTTGAGAATCATATATACAGGTAGGGTACCTAATTTTAAAAATCCGAAACCAAACCATAAGGAATGGGTACCCGCATTTCGTCGAATTTTTTGATGTACACAAAATATATACTAGGAAACGTAGTTATTTTGTAACAAACTAAAACAATTAACACTATAAAATATTAGAAAATGAAAATAAAAATATGAGGGATTGTCGTCGATACGGGTGTGCAAAAACAATCTAAAATGAATCTACCCGCAACTTGGTGGGTAGTAAATATATAAGGGGCGGGGCGGGTATCCGCAGGTAGTAAATTTTGAGAATTGAACCTAGCCCGCGACTTGGTGGGTACCCTTATTTTTGGGTTTTCGGATTTTTTGGGTCACGGGTTGCTCGAAGTATCGGTTTTCTCAATTTTGGATTATACGGTTCAGTTCTTAGCTTTTTTGGTTTTTTTTAACACCCATAGGGACTGTTTGGTATAGAGATTTGAAAGCAGATAAATCGAAATGAACGTGAATCTCTTATTTGGGAGAATTGACATAATTTTAGGTGGAGAAATGAAATTCTATGGGATTAGTGTAAAAATAGAGAAATGCAATTCTCTCCATTTTGAAAAGAAATTGAGAGAATTGGTACATGATGTTGTTTCAATTTCATACCCGACGACTACCTACATCTGCGACAACCACCAACGACCACCTCCGCCGACCCTAACGACCACCTCCAACGACCACCGCGGACGACCACCGGCGTCAGCGATCATAGTCGACGACCACCTCCGACGACCATCGGCGTCGGCGACGACCGCGGACTACCGCCGACGACCACCGGCGTTGGCGATGACCGTCGAAGACCACCTTTGACGACCACTGGTGTCGGGGACGACCGCCGACGACCTGTGCATCTCGATAACAAGAGTAGCCGTCGAGAGTTGCCACCCGATGTTGCTGTACGACGACATGAGTCATCATTTATCTGTTTCATTTCTTTAATGATACCAAACAAAAGATTAATTTCAATTCTCCACCTCATTTTCATTTCCCTCCATTTCTATTTCTTCCTATTTTTATTTTCAATTCTCTTCAATTTTTTTCTCTCTACCAAACTAGTATGCAAGTAAATTACTTTACACTTTTAGTCCAACTTTTAAACTAATTTGAGGGATGGTTGTGTCAATGTAGGGAAGATGAGTCCATGGATTATGTAGCCATGAATTGGAGCCTTGGACTCGAATGTAGTTCCCATAACAAGTGTATTTTACATTATGGATTCAGATTGGAAAAGGTATCAGTGAAACTACATGCTTATGCATGCAAGGGTTTGAAAGGATCAATTAAGCAAGAGAACAAGAGAGCTAGAGAGAGAGAGATTGATATTTCGGTTGCTTCTTTATTATGCTCAAGTGTAACTAGAACAAATACTAAATACATTCAACATACCAATGGATCGTTTATCAAACGCTTGCCCACGTAAGCTTTACTGGTAAATTTCTACACTATCACTTACTGGGTATAATTTTAATACACAAATATGGCTTCGTATGCAACAAACTTTTCGGTAAGTGCTAACCATGGTAAGACTCTTCGCCGTCACTTATCGGATAAGATTCTCGACCATTGCTTTAGCTCTTACCTAGTAAGATTCTTGATCCTTGTCAAATTCATCTGGTAAAATAATGTGGCTTGGTAAGAACCTATGTATGTAATTATTCATATTGAGTTATGTAATACAAATATATACGCTGTATAGCTATAAGTACATTTGAGATGTGCTAAATTTATGAAAAGTAGAGAAGTGTGGTAATAACTATGCGGAAAATAGAGGAGTAGTTTCATAACTTAAAAAAAAGCGGCAAATAAGCCCATAAGTGAACCCATGTGATTCACATATGGAGTATATGTTCATATGTGAACATTGTGATTCATATATGAATTATTTATTCACATATGAACTTGGGTGGTTCACATATATATTATTTAACTGATTCATATGAACCCGAATGATTTACATATGAACTATTTTTAAGTCATTCACGTATGAGAAATTTAATTGATTCACATATTAAGAAATTTGATAATTTTGATAACCTATAATTGCGATGTATGGTTGAGAAAGAATTGAGATAAATCAATGATATAATCGTTAACGAGATCGAGATCATATGTCGTTAACCATACTTCTGTTCTTTTCGTCAACAATGACGATGAAGCGATCAATGGTCAATGGAATAATCTTGATTATCGCCGCCAATTTACCATATTACCCTTCCTCTAAAAATGTTCAATATTTATGGCGTTGATTATGAATCACCGAATAATTTGATTAATGATTAGGATCACTTCTCTACTTGTCACACACTTAACAGTTCTCAAATGAACCACTCCCTTATATATGCAAGGTGTGGATTTTTGTGTATCAGATGTGAGTCAATATGAGAACACTACATTAAATGACATATAAGTGTCATAACTGTTTTTCACGTGGTCATGATACTTGCAACACTTTGACTTAAGCACATACAATTTGCTATGTGTTGCATGCTTTGACGTTGATTCTAATAATTTTGTAACATATTGGTAGTTGGCTAATCATGTATTAAGTCATAGTACTAATGTGTATCGATATGTGATTCGCTTTGCAACGTATATCGCTCCGGTGTTTCTACAATTATAACATCACATTGGTATTGCATTTGAGTGCTAAAAATTGTAATTGTTCATGTAGGGTTTTAAATCAACATTGCAACCATATAAACGTAGAGATAAATAATTTTAGGTTACAATTGCATAGAAAGCCTTCAAAAACCCCAAGCTATATCTATTGATAAATGAATGAATCTAAACAAATCATGGGATGTTTAGAGGGCTACCTTTCAGATTCAACGAGGATTCTAGTGGGAACACTTAGAAATCAAATTAAGTTTCATCAATCGGTGAACCACACAATAAATAATATGTTAATTTTCTATTTTTCTTTGATGAAATCTAAAAGATTGATTATCAAATGATCTAGCCTATCACAATATTTATATGTTTTGCGTTATGGATAGAGCATAACTCAAAAAGTAATGTAGTTTTTTTTTTTAATATTTACATATAATTATCTTGAACTTTAGTATAATTATATGTATTTACGGACATAAACACTTCATATATAGGACCAGATACATACACATGTACATGATTTAGTATTTGTGCATGAAAATGACCCGTATACTTGTGAGAACCGAGATTTTGCGTGTTTGGACGCCAATATTATTAATCATCGTTTATTGATAAAAAAATTCGACATGTGTCGTATATTACATGATCCGTTCATATGTGACATATTGACCCCAACATGATGCATATCTAATAGTAAGATCCCATATGTTCACATGTCTATGCATGACTACACTCAAGTTACAAATAAGTTCAAGAGCCGATTTATATTAAAATAAAAAGTTGAGAAATGAAAGATATCGAGTTTCTTTGCAAAGCCATATGACATTTCATTTATTCAATATTATCCATCAAAACTCAATTAAGAAGTAGCATATTACACAATAAGCTAAAAAGGAAACAATAAACAAGGTATGTAAGTTTAGTGCTATATACCTTTGTTTTAGTCAATGTTCTAAAAGGCGCGCCTTGGCGCCGCCATGGCGCCGAGGCGCCACCTTGTCCTCACGTTAACCCCGGGCTTCAAGCTCGTTGAGGCACGCCTTGGCGCGCCATGGCTTTAAAAATGTGTAATTTTGATTTTTTGAATTTGTGTATCTCGAACTTCGATTAGAGTTTTTCCATTCTTATCGGTTATAATGTGCTTGTTAACATATATTAGAATTTAGAAATTCTTCTATTTTACCATTTTATACATGCACATAAACACAGACACACATATATACATATATATTATATACAAAAATGCGCCATAAAAAACGCCATGGCCTCGCCTTTACTCGTAAGGCTTGAGGCGTGCCCTCGCCGCCACGCCACGCCTCGTACCATTTAGAACCTTGGTTTTAGTACATGGTCACTGGTCAGTAACCATTACCATTCATAAGTTTTTCACATCAAAATTCGCATGAAAGCAGTGAACTTTAAGACACGGAGTTATCATAAATGGAGTTCTTTTTTAAGATTTGTTTATGAAGTCAAATTATGTTTAAAGCATGAATTCATAGTTTAATTCTTGTTCGAAGTTGAATTACTAAAGCATGATTACGATGGGCACAGGCTACTTTTTACCTAATACTCATATAATTAGTTTTTTTTTTACTATTAATCCTTTACTTTTCATTTTTTATTTTAGACTCTTATCGTATAACATAAATAATCATATATTATAAATTAAAATGTAATGAAATTAAGTTTTTTATTATAATTTATACAATTATAATTGTCTCGTCAATCCTTTGAAATGAGTCAAATATTGAATATTTTTTATTTAATTTTATTGTTAAATGTTAAGAATATATAAGAAGTAATATGTTTCACATAAAAACATGGTTTTCTCAAACCGTTCCAAAAAGTCCCGGTCTTGCCAATTCGATAATAGAAAGGTAAGTATCAATGTTTAGGCCGAAGGTTTGGACCGGTTTTTGTATTCATTTTGATTTGACTTGGTCCGGTCTTCGTTTGATTCATTCCCTTCTAATTTCTAATCATTGTAAAAAAATATTCTAATACGTTATTCATAATTAATCTATAACAATAACCAGGAAGCATGAACAGTAAAATTTAACATTTATATATTTTTTTTTAATTTTTAGCCTTCCACGTGTTCAAGATGACTCATTAATCCAATTTTTATTTCATTTATTTTTTAGGCCGCCACCTGTCCCAATGACACCTGTCCCGGTGACACTCATTTCTTCTTTGTTAAAAGCAATTAGGTTTAAAACTGTAACTTAGACATATTTTCATTTACACCTCAGCTCACCGAAGTCATTGTTGAATGCAACAACCCGCCCTTGTTGTTCAAATTCAATGGAGCAAAGTGTTAAACATCATGAGTTGGTAAATTCCTGATTACATATTTAATCCTAATTTATTTTAGTTTTCATGAATTGGATTTGGTTTGGTTTCAGAAGCTTTTACATCTTTTATCCTACAATTCTACTTGCCAATAAATTAATTGTTGAAAATAGACAACTCACACATCATGGATAGATGGTTATTATTGATTGACGATTTTTACTCTATTTTTTAACTTGTTGGTATTGAGTTTGTTCAAACTTGTAAAAAAGATTGTCATTCTAGTCGGTAGAAGAGTTGGATCTTGAAACCATTGCTGTAGATAACTTTCCCTCATAACTACGCTCAACCACAAAGCTCCATCGAACTACCTGCTGAATAGAATCAGACGAATCAGAATTCAAATTCTACTTTCTTGGTCAGGTATGTTTTTTCTAAGTAACTGACTATTGATTAAGGTTATTTTAGTTATATGAATTTTCTTCTTTCTTGAAGTTTGTTTGGTCTTAGTTTTATAAATCTGATTGTTTGATGAATTTAGTGCACACCAAGTATTTGATGAAATAGTTGTTATTACATATAATAAATAGTATTTTTACAATATTTATTTATTTAGTATCTATGACTACACAATTCTTTTGTAATCTTAACCAATATATAAATATAAAGTTACACAGTGAAGTATAGAAATATATTGAAGTTAATGAAAAATAAATCGGAATGTACTTAAATATTCCTATAGATTGAAAAATGACTAGATAAGAAAAACAAATAATGTTACATCAACTTAAAAGAATTATAAAATACAAAACTATTAAGAAATTTACTAATATTCCATATTCGTTGTTAAAGAATGTTCTATTTTGTAAGAAATCTAATGGTTTTGATTGTATTCTTTAAACAAATTACAGTTACTGACCAATGAATTGGTTCAAATTTTGTCTAGTTCTAAATAATATTATTTGTTATGGTCCAACTTTTTATCTGATTTAGTTTTCCTCTGTCTCTAAAAATGTTGGTATGTTTCAAAAAAGTTTACTGGTCTAAGCGGCTAACTTTGCTCATCATAAGCATCTCGAACAAATTGAACAAATTAGAAGAAACACTGGATACAAAGGTAAGTGCACAAACTAAATATTTAGGTCATCCTTAATCGTACCCCTCATACCTCATACTTGCTGCCACCTCAGCGCCACATCAGCTTTACCAACACCATATCAATCCATCCTTAACCGTACCAATTCCATACCCGTCTAATTAATTGATTAAAAAATAATAGAAAAAGAAAATAGAGAGAGAGAGAAGAGATGTTATCGTCGGCATGCGGGTACCGAAGGGGTGGGTACCGATCACCCTACCGATCATGCAAAATGGCGTTACCAGTCCGGTACCGGCCCCTGGTACCGGACCATTAAGGATGGCCTTAGGTAATCATAAATATGAAACGCCCATAAGCAATACACTCAAGTTAAATTACCTAGAGTAAATATTTAGATAATCCATAGAAATAGGTGTTTGTTACAAATCATTTTAAATTTTCACCAAATAGGCAATTAGGTTCACCTTTCATTGATCCAGAGACAAAACTTTGGATGATATCATTCAAATGCATACCACCTTAGACGACTTACACATCATTACACCTAGCTCAAGTGAATTGCCACTAAGACTATCAGTAACCAACCATTTCAACCCTCCCAACCCTACTGACACTGTGACACATCAACTTCTACATCTGTTTTTCTCCAACTCTACAATTAACCATTTGGAACCCTCTCTGATTAGTACCTAATCCTCTCAACCCTCACACACACACACACAACACGCACCCAAACTCAACGATGTGTGGAAACCCGCTGAACTTGCTGCCGGTGTACCGACAGCTTGCTGAGCCCGCCAAACCGGCAGCTTCCAACCCGCCGAACCCAGCATGCCGATACGCATGGCCTAACTGTTAGGGATTATGTGCAAAGTTGACAAACCAAGTGATTACACATCCAATGTTACAAGACACTTGAGGGTCACACCTGTGAGGACCTATAAGTCGAATAAGTTATATGAAACCCAGAAATGGAGAGTTAGGATTTATAATAGTTAATTATAAATCAGTTGGGTATTTTCAGTCAGAATTACCAAAGTTAGAGGGTTATTAATTAATTAGGTATATTATATATTTATTAGATAAAATAAATATATAATAGTTAATTAATAATATACATTAGATAAATATATATATATAATTATCATATGCAAATTCTTTTCCAGTAATTAAAAGAGGAAAAGATTTGAAATAATTACAATATGGAAACTGGATTCTATTCAAACTGTATTTTTTCCTCCATATAAATAAGGCTTATGGGTTAAGGAAAAATTAAACTTTTTCAGCTAAAAACCAGTTCCAGTTTCTCTCTCCCTCTCTCTCTCTCCAACCGGCGACACCCCCCTTTTTCGGATTCCAGTTTCGGTTTTCCAATCCTCGGGTTTTCATTCGGTTCAACTAGAAGAACATTCGTTGGTCGATCACCGGTGGACTAGTTCTCGAGCAATCCAGGTGAATCATCTAAACCATTAGAATTAATTAAACTAGAACGATTAAAGATCAATGAGCATTTAAGGGTTTTTAACTTTGTCGCTTCCGCATGTTAAGATCGAAACAGTGTGTATTTGATCATATGGGTTTTATCAGTTCAGATTTTAAACCTATGGGATTTATCGGACCAGTAAGGTTTCGAAGATCCATGATGATCCTCGAATCAGTTTGATCCGAGGGATCTCACAAAAACCCAACAGTGGTATCAGAGCCACGGTCTGTTCGTTTTATTTAACTCGTCTGATCCGTTAAAATTGTTCATTTAATTCTCGTTTTAGCTTTATATATAAAAAAAATTTATCGCTTAATCGCTTCGAACACACCAAAGAACACCCAACCGACGATCAGCGGTGGAATGGCGGCAGGTAGCCGGCCGGACTGCCAGGCCGATCGCCGGCTGTAAAATCACACCACACGAGCGCCGAGCCGGACCACCCGATTGGTGGTGGCGGCGTCGGCTATCACTATCAACCACCGAGCCGCACCACCCGATTGGTGGCGGCGGCGTAGGCTATCAAATCGCACCACCAGCGACGGTGGTGGTGGCCGTTTTTTTTATTCACGCCAATCGCCAGTCAATCCAAGGCGATGGCCACGGCGGCAATCGACCACAGATGGTGGTGATCGAAACCGGTGGTAGCGGCGTCACGATGATCGACCACCGCGCCACGTTTTGGCGACGGTGGTGACGTTGTTTGTACGGTGGTGGCAGCGGCTCATGGTCGTTGACATCGCCGGAGCACCACGAAACACCTGCCAGGCCGCCGGCTGCCTTACGGCCACGCCGGGCGGCGGCGGCGATTGGCTCCCGAAGTCGATCGACCACCGCAAGCCACAAATTGGTCGCGATGGTGTGTCAATTGGTGGCGGTGGCGCTGCTGTTTTGATGGCAGCGGAAGCAAGGTGGTGGCGGTGGCTACGGCCATCGTCGCCGCACTGACCGCGAACCACCAGGCCGCCCACCGGCAGCCCTAAGGCCGAGCCGTGGCAGGGGCGGTGGTTGTTTGATGTTGATCGCCGAACAAAACCACCAATCGGTGGTGGTCACGATAGGCGGTGGTGGCGAAAGCTTTGCCGCCGGCTGTTGCCATCAGCGGCGATGGCGGCCTTCGCGGCTGCTGTCGTTGCGGTAGTAGCGGCGGCGATGAATGGAACCGGTGGTGGTGGTGACGATTTTGATTGTTACCATCATCACCGGTAACTAGTTTGTTTTTCCTGAAAATCGACGGCGATGATGGCCGATTGCCATCGTCGTCGAGCTACCAACGGCGGCGGTGGTTGTTTACCTTCGCCGTCATGAAACCGATCAAAGGGTGACCGTTTGTTACTATCATCGGATTGGTATCGATTGTTTTTCAAAACCCGAAGCGATAAGACGAGCTCAGGATTTTTCGATCCTCGATAGTTTTTCGAGCAAATCGCGAAACCCTAATGGCCCAAGATTACCAGTTAGGTAATGGGCCTATAAGCCCAGTTTTTGGACCAAGTTTATGGCCCAAGTAAGTTTTGTTAGTTTTAGACCCATTTATCCAGATTAACTTATTCAAGTAATTTTATTGCTTTAGTTCTTCATTAAAATTTTTATAAACCGAATAGTTAATAGTCAAATAGGCCTAGTATTGTATTTGATCAGTTGGTCGAATCTAGATACAGTTTTAAGGCCAGTATTGTGTATCTCGACCAGTTAGTTCGAAATACCTGTTTTTCGATATTTTTGGGTAAAAGGTTGATATTTTTAGATAAAATGGTTTTAGTTTTATAAAATAGGATTTATTATTTATAAGTCTCAGTTTTTAAGTAAAAACCGTTTTTCAGCTTAAAATATTTTGGTTCATAAAACAGTTTGTTTTTCGAATCAGTTATAAAACCAAGTTTTGCGATAATTAAGACGAGATAATTTTAACGGATCTAGGTTTATTTCTCGCTTTTATTATATTGTTTATTTATGATTCATATATAATTGCGTGATTGCTTGAAATTCATATATACATCTCAGTTTGAAATATATATATGTAAGTCTATTATAGAGTTTTGCCAACTTAGACTTTTGACACATTTACGGGGAGGCCTGCGAGCCATTTGCAACCCCTTATGTAATGACCATAGGATAGATGTTCGGGATAGCAAGGCCAGTGGGAGCTGCTAAAGTTCATCCTCTTACCGGAATATTGACAAAACATGGCGAGGCCAGTGGGAGCTACGTAAAGTTTTGATGCTTTTAGAGAAATAGGTCATTATTGGTCCTTAGGAAACAAACGTTGGCAAAAACTATAATTGGTTATTATGTGATTAACTGTTATTTAATTGCATGATTAATTGTTTATTTGTGATATCTTGGATGTTAGTAAGTTTTAAATAGTTTCTTTTAAAACTAGGTTGTATCACAAAGTATATAGGTTTTTGTATTTAAAACTACCAGTTTTTCAAACATTTCAAAACGGTAGATTTTATTTTTAAAACCTATAAATGATTGTTATATATATAAAAGGCAAGTTGACAAAGACAGTTAGTTTTTATCAACTAGGTGTGCTATTAAAACAGTTAGTTTTAATTAGCAAGTGATTTTAAACAGTTAGTTTAAAACATCAGCTGCCTTTATAACAATCAGTTTTTCAAAACCTGGAAGTAAAATTTTTCAAAACCCCGAAAATCATAGATCAGTAGTGCAACCCATCTAGGGGCACCTTCGGTATAAGGTACACGGGCGTTATGAGTGATCACACCTTCAACGTCCGTGTTCAAACTGAAAACTGGAGGGGTTACATAACTCTGCGAATTATCTCCGGGTGGTACCGGCCAGAGTATAGTAATCAGGTCCCCAAAATGGTGAGATCTATTTTGGTACTATAATGTTCACCGGGAGGTACCGGGCCAAAATGCACTTAGAGGGACTAAAACATGCACAAGCAGTTAGCGTGGTCCCGAAAAGATCTAGGAGTCATGTCAGCTAGACATGATTGGTAAAAGTCCTTACCTACTGAAATAAATACGGGTCTGGTGGAGCAAGAACATTACACACATCAGGACGTATGAAATAAGGATCCTAGTCCAATAAATTGATCATTTAAGGGTTTATTGATAATTATTGGAATTTAATCTATTTACAGTTGCTAAAGACCAAAAGTTTTAATTTGTTTAGATGGCAAGCACTGTTACCAGCACTAACAATCTTTCCCTCCGCTCTATCCTAGAGAAGGATAAGCTGACCGGCTCTAATTTCCTTGACTGGGAGCGCAATCTGATGATTGTACTCAGACATGAAAGGAAATGGTATGTCCTTGAAGAGCCTCTTGGGGAGGCACCTCCAGCAAATGCTCCGGCTGCTGCTAGGAATGCCCACAAGAAGCACTCTGATGATCTACTAGATGTTGTCTGTCTCATGCTTGCAACAATGAGCCCAGATCTGCAAGCAGGGCTCATAAATACAAATGCTTATGACATGATCCGCCAGCTGAGGGACATGTTCCAGACCCAGGCTCGTACAGAACGTTACGATGCCACAAAATCATTTAATGAGTGCAAGATGATAAAAGGGACATCAGTAAGTGACCATGTCATGAAAATGAAACGACACTTAGATCATCTGGAGAGGCTTGGTCATCCGGTTCCGTTGCAGCTAGCAACAGACACCATACTCAATTCACTGTCAGAAGACTACAGGCCCTTTGTAGTCAATTACAATATGAATAACATGGAGAAAACAATAGCAGAATTGCACTCCATGCTTAAGACAGCTGAACTGAATATGGGGAACAAGAACAAGACCAAGGATGTCTTGATGGTGAAAGACGGAGGGGTGAAAAAGAAAAATGGGCATGCTAGCACCAGCAAAGGAAAGGGACCAGTCCAGGCCATCCAGAGTGCACCCAAGAAAGGCAAAAGCAAGGGCAAGGGCAAGAAGGTTAAGCCAAATAAAGCTAGGACCGAGAACCGCTGCTTCACATGCAATGAGGTCGGTCACTGGAGGCAAAACTGCCCTAAGCGTCATGAAGCAGGTATGTAAACCTCAGATATTTATGATTGCTTTAATTTGTCACTTCTTACTTGTTAGTTTACAAGTATACTGATACCTAGAGCAAATGACTATTGCAGGAGGTCAGAAGTGAAGTGCCCAGAAGTTGCTGAGGATCTTAAGTACAAGTTTATTTCGATATTAGTCAAGATATTTTGGATTTATGTTTTAAAACAGTCATTTTTGGATTTATGTTTTAAACAGTTTTTTTTTTGGGATGATTATATTTTTGGATTTATAATTTTATGGTTTTATTTTCAAAAGTTATTATCTTGACATTGAAATATCTGATTGTGCTTAGTATTCTTAAATCCGTATGATCCTAGTTGTTGCCTGTTATAGTTACTTCAATAAAATCTATTAAATTGAAGTAATTTGTATAAAAACTATCAAAACACACGAAATTCTATAGGAATGTGTTTTGAGAATAAAACATTTATGAATAATAGTTTTGTGATCAAATTTTATATTAACTCAGATGGCGTTAATAACAGTATTTATAAAACTAGAAAGATTCCAAGTTCTGGAATTAGGATTTAATCAAATCCAGTTAAGTTTTATTGACTAATCAAGTTTGATCAAGTTTTATTATTCAAATGTTTTAAAAGGAGAATTTAGTATATTAACTCAGATGGCGTTAATAACAGTATTTATAAAACTAGAAAGATTCCAAGTTTTGGAATTAGGATTTAATCGAATCCAGTTAAGTTTTATAAAAGAAATTCTCAAAGGTTATTACTTAAAATAGAATTGACAAATCAAAGTTTTGACTAAGTCAATGGTAAATTTTGAGTAATAGTTAGTTTTTATATAAGTAAGTGGGAGCCCAATTTATTCTCTATCTAGTCTGAGATAAAGAATAAAAGATACAATTATTGATTCAATATATCTCGAAATTCATAATCCAGATAGGATAAGAATTCATAAGATATAATTTACCTTTTAGTCAAAAGGATAAAAGTTTCAAAATCCTTGAAACAAAGTAAAGTCATGATTGACTTTAAAATCAATAATTAAAGTGTTGGATTAATTATAGAATTCCAGTAAATTTGCCAGCATAGTAAATGGAATCTGTTTTCAGGTAGAAAACATTCATCTACACAGCAACTAAGGAAAGTTGCAGTTTAAATTTTACATATTCAGGAACTAGGAGTTGTTCCAGATCTCCAAGTTCATGGAATATGATAAAATAAAAGTCTAATCTTTGTTTATAAGTGTTTGCAAAACAATGATTAGCAGATACAAGTAGACAATATCATACTTGTATTATTTGGTTATCACTTTGATTAAAATGGTAAACTTTAATCAAAGGGTTTAAATTGAAGGTAGGTGATACTTAATTTTAGACCAGTATTTAACAAACGTTAAATAGATATTATGAAAGTTATTAAAGAAAAGATATTTAATTTTGTTATTATTACAGCATGTAGTATGGACTGTACAAAATTAATTTCTTTATCACTTTTACAATTTTTGCATGTTTTAATTAATCCAGGAATGAAACTAGTTTCCAGTTTTCATTCAGAACTTGTCCGTGACGACTTATCATTGTGGGAACATGATAAGGTGTTAAAGTCATTGTGAACTTTTAGGTAGTTATGATCAGTTGCTGAATAACAGCTACAAGTGTTGTAGACTAAAAGTTGCACAGATATTTGATAGAGTAGCAAATATTGGACGTGATCCGCAGTTGAGATTACTTCTTGGAATCAGTCATAAGTAAGTCTCACAGTGGTTGTCCCTATTACCTGAGGTATCTGATTTAGTATCATGAGGACCACTGAATACTTAGTGCACTCAACCGCTACACCGTAACAGGGTGGCTATAAAGGGCGTAACTAGATTCAGCGGAAGCCGTGGTGTTAAAGGCAGATATGCAAGATGGGATTTGCACCTCTTCTCTGAAGAGAGATATTTCTGGGCCCATCTTGACTGACTGAGTATACTGATGAAGTGCATGGCCATGCCCAAACGAACTGATTAGTTCTTTGTCGTTTACCTATCAGTAAAAGTCGGATAGTCAAGAAAACAGAATCTTGAGTATTTAGAGTTGACACTTTCCAAGCTCATACTCACAGATGAAATATCGTGATGCAAAGGGAAAAGCCAAGATATACCCAATCAATGAACAGTAGTTTCATAGATACTATTTCCTTAAACGGAATGTTTATATCAATGAACAAAAACCTTCATTTCAAATAAAGATGGTATACAATGTACGCCAAAGCGTGAGCTCTTCCCAAAAACAAGGGTATAAGTAATGTACAGTTAATTACAATGTTTGTAATCAAAGGAGAAATACAATAACCAAACTAGTCTAGTTCTGTCTAAGAAGAAGACTACAAAAGGGTTATCGCTCTACGGTAAGTCTCGCGGTCATAGTAGACCGGTATCTCCAATATTCCCCCAAGCTCACTCTACGCCCGAGGCCTACTTGGGGACAACGTCCCGAGTACCTGAGAAACACATCGACACCAAGCAAGTGTTAGGCTAAAGGAGCCTAGTGAGTTGTACAATTAATATCGTGCGCATAGGGTGTATAAAGACATGCGAGTTATACACGATTATACTAACAATATAATTAGCATATTAAACCGGTTCATTATTATCTTCGGAAACAATGGGAGCGACCCATTTCCACCAACCAATGCCCCGACATTATCTAATTCCAAACACCTCGATGCCCCGGATTTAGCATGGCGGCATCATCAGAGGCCCGCGCACTTCGGAGCCACCCGAAGGCCGGCGACATAGGTACAAACCCGCGACTGTTTGGTGTGGACACATTGCATTGGTTCGTCCAGGTTATTATCATAAAGGATCGTGATACGGAATTTAGCATCGCGTCACGTCCATATCATTTCCACATAAGACCTAGATACTGAATTTAGCATAGCATCTAGTCCATATCAATCACATACAAATCCTCGACACTGAATTTAGCATAGCATCATTACAGAGGTGTGTATCGAGGGTCTCAAGCCCTTTTCATCGTTTAGTGTAAGCCACGTTTCGGATAACCGTTCCATTTTACAAAACTCAATGTCATGTATCATTTGGTGCTTTTCGCATAATTACATTTGTCATACAACCCGTAGGTTTAGCACATAACGAAGTAGCATACGATAAATTCATCTCATATAAGGAACAATACTATCCAAGTTATTCATACGAGCATACACTTCATACATATCATGAATATCCTCAACTAGACGTGATAAATAATTTATACCACATTCACATTCAATCACAAGGTCAAGCAAGGCATAGAAGTCATCAAAATGATGTGCTCTCAGTTTTAACAAAATGGTTTTAACAACTCACCTTAGGGTTTTGTGATAAAACCCCCAAATTCCAAGATTAGGTCAAATAACGAGCACAAACCTAAATCAAGTAAATCGAACCCTAGGTTAGTTCATAACCCTCATTATACGTATAAATCCGACCTACAAAGGTTTATTTGAAGCTTACCGAGTGAGATCCAAGCTAAAACCCTAGGATTTGAGTTCCCCTCTCTTCAAGCAAGATGAAGTGGTGAAATGTGGTTTCCACCCGAGCTAGCTCCAAGTGTGGATTTGACCTCAACATCTTGTAGGGTTTTGGATTTGGAGAAGGTAGAGAGAAAATTCAGGAGAAATGGGTGAGAAATGAAGGAATGGTGGCCAAATGAAGTTAAGAAGGGTTAAAAACCCGTTTTTCTGCATTGTGCAGACACCTAGCGATCGCTAGGTGTCATGGCTAGCGGTCGCTAGCTTCGTTCTTCTCACGATCGAGAGCCCGTTCGCGAGCAAACTCAGCAAATGCATAATTTGTACCTAGCGATCGCTAGGGTCATGGCTAGCGATCGCTAGCATCTGATCAAATTGGTTTCTATTTTGTTTCGGCCATAACTTCTTCGTTATAGCTCCGTTTTTTATTCCGAAGGAACCGTTGGACTCGTAATTGGATTTCCTAACACATTAGACCATAAAACGCATGATTTGATCTAAGATTCAAAAATCCATATTTTAACAAAGAGTCGATATTATACCGAAATCACGGGTGTTACAATCCTCCCCTCCTAATTAAAATTTCGTCCCCGAAATTTGTTACACCTACGCGAACATCCGCGGGTATCTCCGCTTCATGTCTTCCTCGGCTTCCCACGTGACATTAGCACCTCGGTGGTGCTTCCATTGGACTTTGACCATCGTCACCTCTTTATGGCGTAGTTTCTTCGTTTTCCTTTCTAGGATGGCTTCCGGTTCTTCTATGCATCGGTTACCGGTGTCGACTCGGATCTCTGATAACGGAATGACGCTCTCCTCCTCGGCTAGACATTTCCGCAAGTAACATACGTGAAAGGTGGGATGTATCCCATCCATTTCGGGTGGTAGTTCTAACCGATAGGCTTGTAGTCCAACCTTCTCTAAGATGGTAAACGGTCCTAGGAAGCGTGGGCTAAGTTTCCCCCGTTTCCCGAACCGTATGATTCCCTTCCAAGGGGACACTTTCAACATCACACGTTCCCCCACTTGGAATTCTACGGGTTGACGTTTCTTGTCGGCGTAACTCTTTTGGCGATCCTGGGCGGCTTTCAAGCGTTCGCGGATCCCCTTAACTTTGTCCGCCGTCTCTTGTATGATTTCGGGTCCCGCGAATTGCTTCTCACCCGCTTCCAACCAACATGTTGGTGTTCTACACTTCCGTGCGTACAATGCCTCGAATGGTGCCATTCCAATGCTAGAGTGGAAGCTATTGTTGTAGGCAAACTCCACCAATGGCAAGTGCGTATCCCAATTCCCGCCAAAGTCGATAACACATGACCGCAACATGTCTTCTAACGTCTGTATTGTCCGTTCGCTTTGTCCGTCGGTTTGAGGGTGGTAAGCGGTGCTCAACTTGAGTTTCGTACCCAAGCCCTCTTGTAACCCATGCCAAAACTGAGAAGTAAATCGGCTATCTCTATCCGAGACAATCGATAACGGTACACCGTGCCTTCTCACGATCTCCTTTATGTAGAGTTTGGCCAGCTTGTCCATGGGTAGGGTCTCACGCATCTCGAGAAAGTGCGCGCTCTTCGTGAGTCGGTCCACGATCACCCAAATAGTGTCGTGACCCCTTAAGGTTCTCGGTAGTTTGGTCACGAAGTCCATGGTGATGTGCTCCCATTTCCATTCCGGAATATCCAAAGGTTGCAAACTCCCATAGGGCTTTTGGTGTTCCGCCCTGACTTGAAGGCACGTGACACACTTCTCGACGTAACTAGCCACGTCAAGTTTCATGACCGGCCACCAATAGTTCATTTTCAAATCTCGGTACATCTTGGTGCTTCCGGGATGTATGGAATACTTGGATTTGTGCGCATCGTCCAAGAGTAATTCCCGGTTGCCACCAAGCTTCAGCACCCAAATTCGGCCTTGAAACAGTTTAAGCCCGCGGCTATCCTCGGTCAACAACTCTTTTTGCTTCACCATCACCTCATCCTTGAGGTTTTCTTCTCGAAGGGCTTCCGCTTGACTCGCCTTGATCCTTTCCATCAAACTCGACACCACGCTAATCCGGTTAAGGGTCACACCAACGCTATCACCATAGTTCTTACGGCTCAAGGCGTCGGCGACTACGTTCGCCTTTCCGGGGTGGTACAACAATTCGCAGTCATAGTCCTTTAGTAGCTCGAGCCATCTCCTTTGTCGCATGTTGAGCTCCTTTTGGTCGAAAATGTGTTGGAGACTCTTGTGGTCGGTGTATAGGGTACACTTGGTCCCGTAAAGGTAGTGTCGCCACAATTTTAACGCAAACACCACCGCCGCTAACTCCAAATCGTGCACCGGATAATTTCTCTCGTGATCCTTCAATTGGCGAGAGGCATAGGAAATCACTTTGCCTCTTTGCATAAGCACGCAACCTAGTCCCATCTTTGACGCGTCCCTATATACGACAAAGTCCTCCGTCCCGTCCGGTAGCGACAAAATCGGTGCTTGACATAACTTTTTCTTGAGCGTTTGAAAGGCCTCTTCTTGTTTGTCGGTCCATAGAAACTTGGCGTTCTTCTTCGTTAGCACCGTAAGCGACGAAGCGATCTTCAAGAAATCTTGAATGAACCTTCGGTAGTAACCCGCTAAGCCTAGAAAGCTTCTTATTTCTGACGGGTTCGTTGGCGACTTCCAACTCATCATGGCCTCGATTTTTGCCGGATCCACTTTGATCCCGTCTCGCGACACCACATGGCCTATAAATTGTACCTCGTGAAGCCAAAATTCGCACTTGGAGAATTTGACGTACAATTTCTCGTCTCTAAGCACGCTCAACACCTCTCGTAAGTGTCGTTCATGTTCGGCCTCATCTTTGGAGTAGACTAAGATATCGTCGATAAAGACTATGACCGACTTATCTAAGAACGGTCTACACACTCGGTTCATCAAGTCCATGAATACCGCCGGTGCGTTGGTTAAACCGAACGGCATCACCAAGAACTCGTAGTACCCGTATCTCGTCCGGAAAGCGGTCTTTGGTACGTCGTCCTCTTTCACTCTCACTTGGTGATACCCGGATCGTAGGTCGATCTTTGAGAAACACCCGGCACCTTGTAGTTGATCGAAGAGGTCGTCGATCCGAGGCAAGGGGTATTTGTTCTTTACCGTCCTCTTGTTTAGTTCCCGGTAGTCGATGCACATTCTCATGGAGCCGTCCTTCTTTTTGACGAAAAGAACCGGCGCTCCCCACGGTGACGAACTCGGTCGAATAAACCCCTTCTCGGAGAGTTCTTACAGTTGCGTCATCATCTCCTTCATCTCGGTCGGAGCCAATCGGTACGAAGCGCGCGCTATCGGAGCCGCTCCCGGCGTAAGGTCAATATGGAACTCCACTTGTCGTTCCGGTGGTAATCCGGGTAAATCTTCCGGGAAGACGTCCGGAAATTCCCGCACCACGTCCACATCGGCGATCTCTTTCTTTTCCAACTTCGTATCAACAACGTAAGCCAGATAGGAGGTGCATCCCTTGGCTAGGCACTTTCTTGCCTTAACCATCGAGATGGTCGTGTAGGTGCCCTTCTTTTTATCCCCGTACACGGTAATCAATTTTCCGCTAGGCGCCGGTAACGTGACCATCTTCTTGCCGCATCCTATGTTGGCGTCGTGTGCGCGCAACCAATCGATCTCTAGTACTACGTCGAAACTACCGACATTCATGGGTATAAGGGTCGCGGAGAAAGGTTCTCCATCTAACTCTATGGTGCACACCTCGAAGCAATCCCGAACGGTCACAAGAAATCCGCCCGCTACTTCTACTACTAACGCATCAGATAAGGGAGTGGTAGGCATAGTGAATTTCCTAGCTAAAGTGTCATGCACAAATGAGCGTTCGGCGCCCGTATCAAAAAGGACAAACGCAGGTATGGAGTTAACGAGAAACGTACCCGATACAAGATCGGATGCCTCCCTCGCCTCTCCGGCCGTCATCTGAAAAGCCCGGCTAGTCACTCTCGGCGGGGCCTCTCCCTTTGCCACGGATCCACTCGATCCCCCGGTAGGCGCCTTCTTGAATTTCGGGTAAGCATCCCAATAATGCCCCCGCTCCTTGCAATCATAACACACCGGCACTCGGGCCGCACAATCTTGGGTCGCATGACCCTTTCTCCCGCACTTCCCACAAGAAATGGGGTTCGTGGGGAAGTCACGCCGACACGGCCCGTAATGCTTACTTCGGCATCGGTTGCACCACTTCACTTCGTTCCGGTTTCCACCTCGTTTCCCGTCATGGAATGTCTTGTTCGGTCAGGCCGAGGCGGCGACCTCCTCAAACTTCCTCTTTTGCCCGGCTTGATAACCTTCTACCCGGGCTTGGGTGATGTCATCCTCGATTCGCAAGGACTCTTCGATCGCCTCATGTAGGGTGGTGACCCTTGCGATCCTCACCGCCGATCTCATCTCGGCCGGTAACCCACGAGAGTAGGCCTTGATCTTTGACTTCTCATCGGGAGCCAAGTGCTCCACCATCCCGAGCTTCTCCAAAAAGTCCTTTGCGTAAAAGGAGATGGGATTGTTGCCTTTCTTCATTCCTCGAAATTCGTCCTCGATCTTGTCAAGGGCCCGCTCGCTACAATATTTCTCGAGCATCTTCTTCTTGAATTCGGCCCAAGAGAGCCTAGAGTACACCTCCGGCGCGAGGGACGGAGGGAAGAGCGGGTCAAGTTCCACCATGTGAGGGCCTCGCCCTTCAGAAGGTGGGATGCGAATTTGACTCGTTGGGAAGAGTCGCATTCGCTAGCCTCAAAGGCCATCCCCATCTCACGGAGCCAATATAAGCAAACGACCGGGTCGGTACACCCCCGGAACTCCGGCGGTTTACACCCCAAGAAGTTCTTGTAGGAGCACCCCTTAGTTTTCCCTTTCTCTTTGTCCCCGGTGATTCGGGTCTCCTCGGTGACCACCACAACCTCCGCATCCCCCGACGCCGTAGCGGCGTTCTCTCCCACCGTCTCGTTGCGTCGGTGGCTAGCATCACGATCCTCCAACATTTTCATGAAGGACTCTTGTTGTTTGCTCATGGCCTCGTTCACGGCCTTCATCACACTATCGAGCATTCTCATCTCCGGGGTCACCTCGGTTAGGACCGGGTTTGGATCCTCGAGATTGACCCTTGGTACGTGCTCCGGTCCTCCACCTAGGATTTGGGGCCTCGGTGGGCTCTCAACCGTCTCGACCCGTCCGTGTTGGTCGGCGGTCGAAGCGGTTTGGTCGGGTGGCCCTCTCGCGGCGCCCGTTTGACTACGGGTATTCGCCATACTGATCTGCCATAACACATGCACGAGAATACGATAAGAATAGACTACTTACGAACTTCAACATTTATCATCATCATAATAACAGTTACTCAAACACTCGCGTACAACGCATTCATAGATCAGTAGCTAGGTGATTTATGAACTAATCATACATAAGCATCCTCGTTACCATCACCACAACTTTGAATAAACGTGAATTCGCAATCCTATTGCTCTCCCCACCTAAGATTCTACCCAAGGTATGTATTGTATTTACTAGTTTGCTAAGTTTAAGTCCAGGCATACTACAGTGATTACCTAGTTCGCTTAAACTAAAGCTCTGATACCAACTTGTAACACCCTAAAAATCAGGGCGAACAAAAACCTTCATTTCAAATAAAGATGGTATACAATGTACGCTAAAGCGTGAGCTCTTCCCAAAAACAAGGGTATAAGTAATGTACAGTTAATTACAATGTTTGTAATCAAAGGAGAAATACAATAACCAAACTAGTCTAGTTCTGTCTAAGAAGAAGACTACAAAAGGGTTATCGCTCTACGGTAAGTCTCGCGGTCATAGTAGACCGGTATCTCCAATATTCCCCCAAGCTCACTCTACGCCCGAGGCCTACTTGGGGACAACGTCCCGAGTACCTGAGAAACACATCGACACCAAGCAAGTGTTAGGCTAAAGGAGCCTAGTGAGTTGTACAATTAATATCGTGCGCATAGGGTGTATAAAGACATGCGAGTTATACACGATTATACTAACAATATAATTAGCATATTAAACCGGTTCATTATTATCTTCGGAAACAATGGGAGCGACCCATTTCCACCAACCAATGCCCCGACATTATCTAATTCCAAACACCTCGATGCCCCGGATTTAGCATGGCGGCATCATCAGAGGCCCGCGCACTTCGGAGCCACCCGAAGGCCGGCGACATAGGTACAAACCCGCGACTGTTTGGTGTGGACACATTGCATTGGTTCGTCCAGGTTATTATCATAAAGGATCGTGATACGGAATTTAGCATCGCGTCACGTCCATATCATTTCCACATAAGACCTAGATACTGAATTTAGCATAGCATCTAGTCCATATCAATCACATACAAATCCTCGACACTGAATTTAGCATAGCATCATTACAGAGGTGTGTATCGAGGGTCTCAAGCCCTTTTCATCGTTTAGTGTAAGCCACGTTTCGGATAACCGTTCCATTTTACAAAACTCAATGTCATGTATCATTTGGTGCTTTTCGCATAATTTCATTTGTCATACAACCCGTAGGTTTAGCACATAACGAAGTAGCATACGATAAATTCATCTCATATAAGGAACAATACTATCCAAGTTATTCATACGAGCATACACTTCATACATATCATGAATATCCTCAACTAGACGTGATAACTAATTTATACCACATTCACATTCAATCACAAGGTCAAGCAAGGCATAGAAGTCATCAAAATGATGTGCTCTCAGTTTTAACAAAATGGTTTTAACAACTCACCTTAGGGTTTTGTGATAAAACCCCCAAATTCCAAGATTAGGTCAAATAACGAGCACAAACCTAAATCAAGTAAATCGAACCCTAGGTTAGTTCATAACCCTCATTATACGTATAAATCCGACCTACAAAGGTTTATTTGAAGCTTACCGAGTGAGATCCAAGCTAAAACCCTAGGATTTGAGCTCCCCTCTCTTCAAGCAAGATGAAGTGGTGAAATGTGGTTTCCACCCGAGCTAGCTCCAAATGTGGATTTGACCTCAACATCTTGTAGGGTTTTGGATTTGGAGAAGGTAGAGAGAAAATTCAGGAGAAATGGGTGAGAAATGAAGGAGTGGTGGCCAAATGAAGTTAAGAAGGGTTAAAAACCCGTTTTTCTGCATTGTGCAGACACCTAGCGATCGCTAGGTGTCATGGCTAGCGGTTGCTAGCTTCGTTCTTCTCACGATCGAGAGCCCGTTCGCGAGCAAACTCAGCAGATGCATAATTTGTACCTAGCGATCGCTAGGGTCATGGCTAGCGATCGCTAGCATCTGATCAAATTGGTTTCTATTTTGTTTCGGCCATAACTTCTTCGTTATAGCTCCGTTTTTTATTCCGAAGGAACCGTTGGACTCGTAATTGGATTTCCTAACACATTAGACCATAAAACGCATGATTTGATCTAAGATTTAAAAATCCATATTTTAACAAAGAGTCGATATTATACCGAAATCACGGGTGTTACACAGTTCCAGTTTCTCTCTCCCTCTCTCTCTCCAGCCGGCGACACCCCCCCTTTTTCGGATTCCAGTTTCGGTTTTCCAATCCTCGGGTTTTCATTCGGTTCAACTAGAAGAACATTCGTTGGTCGATCACCGGTGGACTAGTTCTCGAGCAATCCAGGTGAATCATCTACACAATTAGAATTAATTAAACTAGAACGATTAAAGATCAATGAGCATTTAAGGGTTTTTAACTTTATCGCTTCCGCATGTTAAGATCGAAACAGTGTGTATTTGATCATATGGGTTTTATCAGTTCAGATTTTAAACCTATGGGATTTATCGGACCAGTAAGGTTTCGAAGATCCATGATGATCCTCGAATCAGTTTGATCCGAGGGATCTCACAAAAACCCAACACTAACATGAATCTTGATGCTATATGGGAAACATATCATGTTATATTTCTCAATATAAATTTATGTTAATTTTAATTTAACATAAGTATGATTATTTTATCACCTTCATTTATATTACATACATTTCTTCATATTTCATACCAATTTTATCTGATAATGCTTATTTTGTTTTTCTTGGACAAATGTCAACTTTAGTCATTCAAATATATCAATTTGTTAAATAATTAGAATATGATAAGCAATCTAACAACTACTTATTTATATTAGAAGTTGTAAGACCAAATACCACCTTATACAACATCGATAAAATTATGAGTTTTCTATCCATACCCCCTTATAGGGGTATGAATAGGTGTATGTGAATGCACAAGTGGGACCTAGTGTAGAGGGGTATAAATTTATGTGAGTGAGAGATAAGCTACAAGGGGGTACGGATAGCAATTAGGTCATCCTTTATACTCGGTTTCAACCCAAATCAACCCATCTGCCACATCGGCTTTCTACTACCTTACTTAAACCAACCCAAATCATCATTTATACCCAACTCAATCTTACCCATACTTTTATTTTATTAAACAATTAATTAAAAAAATAATAATAAGAGGGAGATAGAGAGAAAGAAGAGAGAGAGAGAGAGAGAGACCGAGATACGGGGTGTGGGGTGGGGTAGGGGGTTGCCTCTTGGCTGCTGGAGACCGAAGGGGGTAGCGGTTGGGGTTTGCCGAATCACCCGCGATGGTGTATGATAACACCAAAATTATACTTGTTTTGGTTGAGCTTAATTGTAGTTAAGTTAATTGTCTTTTTAGTATTAAAAACCTTTTTCATAAAAAAACCCCCCCAAAGTTTTAGGTTAATTAAACTGATTTAGATTAATAATCTACGATAACTTGACCGTTCCCAGTGGTAGATACGATACCTGGACTTTCCTACACTATATTACTCACGATCAGGTACGCTTGCCTGTATATGTGGTAAGACAGTGGCTAGGCATTAGAGGTTTAAACTTGTTACGCTTTTTATGTATGATAATTACCGCATCAAGTTTTTGGCGCCGCTGCCGGGGAACGGTAGTTGTTAGATTTTAGTCTTAGATAGTTTTGTTAATCGATCCTTGTGAGAGATTCTTTCCTTTGCAAGTTTTTCGCTTTCTAGTTTAAATTAGTTATTTTTATTTTTAGTTTATCTCTTTGTTTCCCGCAAGTTGCCCGTAACCGTTTGTTGTGGTTTCAGTCACGGCGTACTTGTTAGAGCCATTTGAGGAGCCGGAGAGAGAATTCAAAAAAAGAAACAAAAAGAAGTCAAAATCCAACAAAGTTCGCCCGAGAGCTTTGATTTTTGAGATGGGAGACGAAGCACCGATGTGGACCGCCAGGAGAGCCGCTCCAACTGTACCCACCAATCCGATCACGAAGCCGGATCTAAACAAGGAAATCCCGGGGAAGCTCCTTCACATGATCAAGGACCTTACCTTCGACGGGAAGAACGATAGCAATCCTATCGTTCATATGGAAAACTTCGTGGATATATGCGATCTGTTCAAAACGGAGGAAGGCCGAGATGATGCGATTCGTCTCCGAGTCTTTCCTCTCACACTCACCGGAGAAGCTAGAGCTTGGTTGCGCTCGTTAGAGCCAAGTTCGATCACCACTTGGGAAGGACTTCGTTTAAAGTTCCTTTCCCGATTCTTTCCACCGTCTAAGATCGACAAGTTAAGAGCCGAGATCCGATCCTTTCCCGATACCTGGACTTTCCTACACTATATTACTCACGATCAGGTACGCTTGCCTGTATATAGGGGTGTTCAAAAAAATCCGAATCCGATCCGACATCCGAATACCCGAAAACTTCCGATCCGAAAATATCCGAAAATTCGGATATCCGGATTTTCGGATTCGGATAGTGTTTTCGGAAAATTTCGGATATTCGGATATCCGAAATATCCGATTTTTATAATAATATATTATTTTATTAATAATAGAATATATATATTAAAAAATTAAAACCCTACTCAAAGTCTCATATGCATTTTATTAATAATAGATATATATTTATTTTATATATTATTTTATGTTCTTATGTTACTTTAAACTTTCGTATTATTATTTAAAACACGTAAACTATGTATTTGATGTCGTATTAGCTTGTGGATGATTGGAAACATGTGGACGATTATTATGTACAAGAATGATGTATTTTTTTGGGTTTTTTTAGCTAAAAATGACATTTTTATCCAATATTTCGGAATTTCGGAATTTTCGGATTATCCGGTATCCGAATCCGGAATTTCGGATATCCGGATTTTCGGATATCCGGAATTTCGGATTCGGATAGTAAATTTCAGTATCCGAAATTTTCGGATATCCGAAAATCGGATATCCGAAAATCCGGATATCCGAAAATGAACACCCCTACCTGTATATGTGGTAAGACAGTGGCTAGGCATTAGAGGTTAAAACTTGTTACGCTTTTTATGTATGATAATTACCGCATCAGTGTACCCAATGGACCCGAAGGACCCGAAGCCGAAGTCGACGCCATCAGCTTGACCTTAAAGGATGGCCTTATGGGTTTGGTCCCAATGGTTTTCTAATTTAACTTGGATTTCATTGATAGGGTAAATATTTTACCCTCGTAACCAACGAATTTTACGCAAATTTTCTCATCTTCTTACATTTCTCTCGTCAAAATTATGCCGGTTATCGCTACATGCATTCTTTTAATAAGCAATTTTATTTATATATGTTCCTTGTATTTTATCGCTTAAACTTATGAAAATTTATATGTTTTCAGGGAATCGGTGTCATGGGCCAAATTTTGCGGATCTCTCTTTTGGATGGGCCGGATAACCAAAGTCTCGAGAATGGATCGGAACAAGAAGTCGGGCTAATTTCGGTGGACTGGCCGAAAGTTGCGGCTGTTGGGCCTAGGCCCATGCAAGCTTGGATTAAGGATTTGGTTTCTTGGCCCAAGTGGCCCATGAACACTTAGTATATATATGTGTATGTATGTAGCTTTGAAAAAAGACACAACTTGATCACCACTCACATCTAGAACAATATCACCACCACCTAGCTTCTTGATTTTCGGTTGTCATCAAGGAACCGAAACCACCTCCAGACAATTCCCATCGTTAAGTTTTAGTTGCTACTCTTTCGGTTTAGTTCGGGTTTCCTCGTGACGAGGCCGAACTAAGTTATTTTTTTGGAGTACTTGGTGATCCGGCTTTCGGGTTCTTTTGAAACTCGTTGTTTTGCCCGAAAGCATCATCAAGTGTTTTGTGGAATCTTGGAATTATAATCTACTTCGAAGTTTTAGTTACAATTGTGTTTGGTTCTTCTATAAATTAATTATATATATATAGTCATAGCTTATATATATATATACATGTTTAAATTGTTCCCATTATAAACTAATCATCTTTTCTTATATACAACTGTAATTGATTTCGCGCTCATAGTGTTAACTGGTCACTTTTCCAGTATACCTTTATATCAACTGTTTTAATTTTCACTGGTCAATTCCAGTAACTGCACCTTATCAATTGTTTTAATTATTGCATTTTATAATTATTCCTGTGGTACTAACGCTTTCTTGCCCAATCAATTATTTGTCTAAAAATAGTCGTAAAATACACCCAAGCATGATAGGCTAATTTCATGGCTTGGGGTGTAAGGTTCAAATTGGATTTTTAATATGGTAAAGAGGAAAAAGAAGTGTTTTATATAAACTCAGTTTTTGCCACTTCAAGTTTAAATGTCTCATTAAAGATTGTCCTTGGATTTTTACCGGTTAACCAGATGTACGAAAATGCGGTATCTTTTCAGAAGTTACTAAAATGTTATTTTGGGGATATATGAGTGGGTGACAACACTCGTTGCTATTATCTCACGTCTTTAGCATTTCATTAAAGAGTATGTCTAAAAATTAACTAGTAATAATCCAAGGACATGAAAATGCGTTAGTCTCTTAAGGGACTACAATTTGCACTATTCCTGAAGTCGGTATCAGATCTAGTATCCCATTAAAAATTATAACTAATTATTTAACGATGAGTCAGATGCATGAAAATGTGTTAATCTTTCAGAGGTTATGTAAGTGTTGATTTTTAATATATTTTAACATTTCATTAAAGATTGCATCTAAACTCATCGATAAATAATTAGGCTATATGAAAATGTGATAACTTTTCAGAAGTTACTTGGATATCATTTCTGCATAATTGAGATTATTAAATTACTTCCTATCAAATTCACCTATTTTTATTCCAACTAAAAAACTTTGCACCCCTGGCTCCTTTTCATAATTGTTCTCTTAAAGTAGCTCATAATCAACCAACCAACCAAATACTTTTTCATCCAAACCCCCATCTGAAGTTAACTTTCACAAAAACTGAATCTCGAAAGATTGTTTTCACCGCTTCCCTGTGGGATCGATATCTGGTACTTGTACCATTTTTATTACTTGTTTTAGAAAAACGACAGTAATTGGAGGTTTATACTTGGACCGAAGGTTACTTGTTTTATTTCTTTTGCACACCTGTTTCTGGCTCCGTTCGTTCACTCAAATAATTAATTAATTCAAAGGAACGAGCGGGGTTGTGCGAAGCTGACAACATTCATCCCTGCAAATTGCAATATTTCATTATAGAAAAAAAAACTCAGGCTGCGTAATTTGGTTGTTTTTTTATTTCTACCACTAACAATGGTTAACTTGCAATTGGAAAGTCCATCACATGAGAAAATTATTGCCATTTTAATACGACGTATTTCCCGCTAAATTAAAAACCATAAAACTAAATCAAACCTTAGTTAAAACACAAATCAAAATCCAAATCGAGCATATAAAATCACTTATACTTGACCAATTGAAGTGCTTGATTTGGGTACAAGCAAACAAGCATCGAGGGCTATCGAACTCCATCCAAAATATCATTTTGGATAGAAGAAACGTCCATTGATTAGGGAGACCCCAATTCTACTGACTATGAGCCAAATACCGATAGCCTTTGGTGGGTTTTCATCGAAAGCCGTTGAACTATCGATCTATGTCCATCTTGACCAATGATAAATTGGTTAGAGAGATGAGAGCATTCGCTAATGATATAAGGAAAAAAAAACAAAACTTATCGAGTCATCACTAAGGATCCTATATGGAGTAGAAAATTATGGTTTTTTTCTAGTAACAATTTTGTAGAAAAAGATGACAAAAACGCCCTTTACATGTAAAGGACGCGGAGGAGTTAACAGAAACAAAACAAACATAGTTAAGGACCCGTATAAGTAAAAAGTGCATACTAGAGCTCTTTATTGCAATTAAAAAGTTATAAAGGCCAAATCTAATACAAATTAAAAACCATATAAACCAAATTTATAACTTAATCTTAGAGTAAATTCCATTTTTCGTCCCTAATGTTTAACTATTTCAACGGTTTTCGTCCCTCACCTTTGTTTCAACATTTTTATCCCTCACGTTTAATACTTCTCAACGTTTTTCGTCCCTCATCCTAACGTCCGTTAACTTTTTTTGTTAAATCCAATTTACCGAAGGGTATTTTAGTCATTTTACATATCTATTTAACTTTATTTTAAAATCTTAAATAAAATAGTATTTATATTTATATATTGTATTATACATCTAGCGTGAAATATATGTATACAATACAAACACACACAAAGACAAAACATCTCCACCGACTAAACAACTCCGGTCATCTTTCCGGCCAATCCCCAGATCTGATCATCTTCCTCGCCAGCTAACCAACTCCTTAAAACCGAGTAAAAGATGAAGATGTAAATCAATATTTTGTTAATATGGACACACTCAGTGAAAGAAAGTTGCAGGTGGGTTTCCACCATAAACACCCACCTTGTAGACGAATTTGTAGGCGGGTTTACCCTCACCGGCCACTAGGCCAACCATGTTCTTCCCTTATTTTTGTTATTCATACCATACACAACAATAAACCCTTTAAAACACTATAGATATTAAAACCCATTTCCACCCTTGCTGTGAAAACCCATTCCCCACCCCTGCCATGAAAACCCACTTCTACCTCAGATTTGCTTTTCAATTCATGTATTGATTTTCTTGGATTTGTGTTTGTTTTTCAAAATATGTGATGGTAGTTGTTTGGGTAAAAATCTACGCAACGTACGATGATGACAGGAATACATAAGATAAAGTATAGGATCGTGGTCCTGTAGTATGATCAGGTCCTGAAATAAGACCCTCGTATGAAAGTACTTTGTCGTCGCACAATCTTCATATGATCATCGTACGATACCTCGGAGCAACATACGATACTGCAAGGAGAACGTAAGACTAACAATTACGATTGTTTGAACTATTATTTCAATGTAGGGTCAAAGTGCATTAAAGATAATTAATGCTCAATGAACATAAATGTAACACCCGTGATTTTCTTTCATCATGTAGACCTTTAATAAAATTTGGAAAATAGAATTGTGGATCAAATCTTGCATTTTGTGGTCTAGTATGTTAGAGAATTCAATTACGAGTCCAACGGTCCTTTCGGAATCGAAATCGGAGCTATAACGAAGATGATGACCGAAACAAGTTTTCACCCAAAACACCCAGATGGCTAGCGATCGCTAGCCATCAGGCTCATGGTCGCTAGGTAGAGTTTTGTGGAGTTCTGTTGGTCCATCTGAAGGCTCATGGTCGCTAGGAAGGCTTCATAAGAAGCTAGCGATCGCTAGCTTCACACCTAGCGATCACTAGGTGTGTTGCAGGGTGAGAAATGGGTTAAATACCCCCTATCTTCTTTTTGGCATAACTTTCTCATCTCTTATCCTTTTTAGCTGATTTTTTTCCTACATTCTCCTCTTTCCAAGCTCTTCAAGACTACATTGTTGGATTGATGTTCCAAGGTAGCAAGATTTGGTAGCTAGATCTCCTTCATCTCCATCTTCTCCACCTCTCATCTTCAAACCTTCATTGTTGAAAGGTTTTCTCCATTTCTAGGGTTTGCTTAAGATCCTACTAGGTGAGCTCATCTAAACCTTGTTGGGTTGTTTTAATCTATGTGTTAGGAGTTATGAACTAACCTAGGGTTCCGATTTACTTGATTTTAGGTTTCCTCTCAATTCCAACCTAAATCTTGGATTTGGGGGTTTTGGTTACAAACCCTAAGGTGAGTTACTAAAACTATTTTGTAAAAACTGAGTACATATCAATTGTGGTCCTTATATGCTATTATGAATGTCTTGGAAATGTTAGGTTTGTGAATACTTGCTAATATGGTCAAATATAATTGTTAGATGAGTATTTATACTAAATGAGCTTCGTTCATCGTATGTATACATTGGTAAATTGTTACACTTATATGCGATAGATATATCGGTAATGAAACCATGGTCACACATATGAAAATGAAACGTTGAGGTATGGATTACCAAGTTGCTTTGAGGTCTAAAGACTCTATGGGGAAAAGAACCCTTGAACCGAACTACATGGTAGTAAATTATTATGAAAATGAAATAGACGATCCAACGCAATGTTTCCACACCAAACAGTCTTGGGAGGTACTGAAATAGGTACGCACCTATGTCGCCGGCCCTCGGGTTGCTCTGAGGTGCGCGGGCCTCGGTTGATGGTGCCATGGGATAAGGCATCGAGGTGTTTGGAACTAACGAGTGTAGGGGCATTGGTTGGTGGAAGTGGGTCGCTCCCACTGTTTCCAAAGTATAAAGATAAACCGTAAATGCATGCTTTATTTGTGCCCTATACCTATATACTCTTACATATTCCGCATGTTATACTATGAAGTTTATATGTATTGATATGTTGGTACAATTCACTAGGCTCTTTTGGCATAACACTTGATTTGGTGTCGATATGTATCTCAGGTACTAAGGCCCCAAGTAGATGCTTGGGTTTAGAGTGAGCTTGGGGGGATTATGTGAAGAGACCGGTTCTCTAGACCGCAAAGATGACGATAGACTGACAACCCTTTTGTAGTCTCCTTCCTAGATGGGTGTCGCATTTCTTTATTTAATTTCAAACATTGTAATTACACACTACTTATACCCCTGTTTTTGGGAAGAGCTTACGCCTTGGCGTATAATTGTACTAACATTCTTTCTTAAAATGAAAGTTTTTGTTTACTCCAAATTTTGGGGTGTTACAATAACCGACGACCAAATAAAGAAGCAATTATGGAGATCGACCATTACGACCGTTATCATTAAAGAGCCATCAATGCTCGACCGTTACAAAGACCATCCTTAATGAAGCGGTTACAAACGAAGCTTATAAATAGAGACCAAAGCTCATTCACCGAAGGGGACACGACATCAAATATACATCATATTCTCTCTCAAATGATCAAGATTCTACTATTTTTTCCTAGATTAGCATATGATCTGTTGTAATTTTCGTACGTCTGTTGTCATTTCCTACTTGTAAACGTACGATCAACGCTGTAACAACAAGGATATCACCCCTAGTTGGTGATACATAGTGGAACGACGACTTGATCTTAAGTCGACCGCAGGTTTTTTCCTCGTCTTGAGGTTTTTCCTGCGTCATCAAATCTTTTGTCTCATTTTACGTCGTTTTCTTCGTTTTACGTACATTTTATCGAAAATGTTTCTTTCTCTCAACGGTTTAGCCTCACAAGTAATCTTACGACGTAATTGATGCAATTTTTTGCATAAACAGTAGCGGTGGTGCAATTTGCTCACGGTGGGGGTTAATAAAATGATACTATGGTGGCCGGAGTTGGTGAAGGGGTTGGGGGAAGGTAAGTATGGCGGTGGCCTATTTGGGAATGAAGTTTGTGTGTGTATGTATATATATCATATGTAGAATAAACTTGGATTTGGGTTTACTTTGCTTGGGGCAGGAGAACTTCTCACCGGAGAAGACAATCATATCCAAAAAGGGGAGTCTGAATTTAGGTTGGAATCTAAGAGGTCTTAAAACGAAAAGATTTTGGATTTAGTGGGACACTTGGCAAATTTTTAGTGGACCATGTGAATAAAAACTTTTTATTTTTAATAAAAAGTTAGATAAAAATTTACAAAGACTATGATTCCCCTCACCAAATTGGATTTAACAGAAAAGTTAATGGACGTTAGGATGAGAGACGAAAAATGTTAAGAAGTATTAAACGTCAGGGGCAAAAATTGAAACAAAGGTGAGGGACGAAACCGTTAAAATAGTCAAACGTTAGGGACAAAAAGCGAAATTTACTCTTAATTATAATCATCTACTTTTTACATAATTATTTTCAAAAGCAACCACCTCCTCCAATTCCAAAACCACCCCTCAAAAGTGAAACTCGAAAACTGCCCACTATCTCAAAAAAAACAGCCCAAACCCTACTTTTCCACCGCAAATCGCTCGCCGCCCTCCCCCTTAAAAACCCCAACCTCACTTCCGTGCCCTAATTTTCTCGAACAACATCTCCGATTCCATAAAAAACTTCTCTTCAATGGCTTCCAAGCGATCTGACTTCGGAGACGGCGCCAGTCCAGGGTTCGTCATCTCAATTTCCACAATTTCATAGTCTCTATATTCTTGTTAATCGTTGTAATAATTAGCGAATTGAAACTTAAAATTCTGATTTTAATGGATTCGTTGCAGGAAGATTTTTATAGGAGGTTTAGCGAAAGACACAACTATAGGTTAGTCTTTGTGTTTATGATAGTGTTTTTTTTTTTGTTTGTAAGTTATTGAGAAATTGTGTTATATATTTATAATATGTTTGCATGTATGTATGTATGTATGTAGATACGTTTGTTAAGTACTTTGGAAAGTATGGAGAGATTACGGATTCCGTTATCATGAAAGATCGACAAACCGGTCGGCCGAGGGGGTTTGGGTTTATCACATACGCGGATCCTTCGGTTGTTGACACCGTTATAGCCGAAACACATGTGATTAATGGAAAACAGGTAAGATAAATTGTAGCATATCGGCATTATCTTTGTTTATGTAGTAGATTTCCGACTAAAAATCGACATGTTCAACTTCAATTTTCTTGCTAGTTAGAAAAGAAATTGATTATTTAACTTCAATCACATATAGGTTGTTGACCGGCTAATAATGCTATGCCCTATTTGAATAAGCTATTTTTAAAGTTTGTTGTAAACCTTTTAGATTTCATGTTGTATATAATATATATGGTTATTGATGCATCTTTAAGGGTGGTTTGCATGTTTTTGTGACAAAGCAATGAATAAATAAAAGCCTTAGGATTTTTTTTTGACACTCCAGTCTATATGTAATTGAAGAAAAAACAGAGGTAAAAATTAAATGGTATGCTGCAAAAAGAGAACATGTAAATTATCTAGCACCCTAATCTTCTGGCTAAAAGGTCTAGCAAAAATTCGGCGTGACCATTTGTAAATTCATGTTTTGCCATTTTCTATAACTTGGTACACAAATCTATATATAATGATTTTCAAAAGGTTGTGTATAAGTCACTTAAATGGGCAAAGTTAAGTGTACAATAAATAATGTTCTCCAAAGTATTATTTGGAACTTAACATTGTCTCAAGAGAGATCATATTATGTATGATTCACTAATATCATGTACTAGCTTTCCTTACCACTGGCACTACTTTCCCTTTTGGAGTTCATTATTAAAAGTTTTGTTACTGACTTGCTAGAATAAATATTTGACAGGTGGAGATCAAGAGAACCATTCCTAAAGGCTCTGCCGAGTCCAAAGACTTCAAAACGAAAAAGATATTTGTTGGCGGGATTCCAACATCAGTTACTGAAGGTTAGCATAGAAATTCTTAAACATCTAAATCCCTCACCTGTTGCCGTTTTATGTTTCTATTTGTTCCCTGCTGACACTTGCTTTGTTTATTTTTATGTGTGTTTCAGATGAGTTCAAAGGCTTCTTCTCGAAGTATGGGAAAGTAGTTGAGCATGAGATTATCCGAGATCACGCAACAAAGCGTTCTCGAGGGTTTGGATTTATTGTATTTGACAGTGAACAAGTCGTTGATGAAATTCTAGTCAATGGAAATATGATTGATATGAATGGTACACAGGTGAGTTACATCCAAGGTCTTTTTAGCCTATTAGACGTTCATGCACGCGGTTCTACCCTGCATGGAACAGAAACGTACACTTTTTATTTGTTGTTACATCCGGATATCCAAGAGTTCTTTTTGCAGCTTAATAAGATAGTAGTACAATGTTGGCCAAAGTTAACTTTTTTGAAAAAAGACAGGTTAACATGTTTCTTTGATGTAGGTTGAGATCAAGAAGGCTGAACCAAAGAAATCCTCAAACCCAGCACCTCATTCATATAATAGGGAACCTAAGGGACGTGGATACGGCGATAGTTTTGATGGATTTGATGATTCTTACGGTGGGTATGGTGGTGGCGGTGGTGGTTATGGCCCTTCTTATAGGTCGTTTGGTGGACTTCCCAGTAGGTTTGGTGACTACGGGCCATATGGACCTGGTGCAAGTGAATTTGGCAGTCGCTATGGTGAGTATGGAGGTGATTATGGTGGTTATAGGGGCGGTGAGCCACCTCTTGGTGGCTACTCTAGTCGCTTTAGTTCCTTTGGTGGTGGGGCGTTTGGTGGGGGAGGATATGGAGGGAGCGGGCTAGGAGGGTATGGCCGCGGTGGTGGTGGTGGCGGCGGCTATGGGGGTTACGGTGGGCCAGGAGGTGGCGGTAGTTATGAGTCGGGTGCTGGTTCAGGTTATGGTGGTGCAGGAGGGCCATATGGAAGTAGGGCAGGTTATAGTGGTGGTGGCGGTAGCCGTTACCACCCTTACGGCAGGTAGACAATTATCTTTTGGTTCAGAATCAAATAGACATTAAAATCCCTTACGGCAACAAGAGACTCACTAGAAGATCAGCAGGAATTTTATGTTATTGGTTCCATTGCATTAGTGAATCAGAAGAGTTGGCTTTTGCATTTAGCTATAGATAGATAGCATGCGATCCCCTATATGCTGTTTTTAGCAAAACAACAGAAACCTTGTTATTTGCGTGTACTTTTTGTAAGGGATTATCGTTTCTTAGATGTATGTTTATGATTTGCAGAAGATCTTAAGGGTTATTGCTATTAGGCTTAATTGACCTCATCTCATATAGTATTGGTTTTTGAAATATATACGAAGTCTCTTCATGTAGGTCACACCGCTACTTTTGTAGGGCATATTGACTATTATCATAATTCATACCTATCAGGTAATTGCTGTAGGGCTCTACACTTTTGCATAAGTAGTTCTTTTATTTTTATTGTTTGGATAGATGACAGATTTGCATACATTCTATCCCTAGACCCTACTTTGATAGGATATACTGGGTTTGTCTGGTGTAGTTTTACTAGCTGCAATTTGTTGGTGTCGCATAGCTTCTGCAACCAGGTTCTACTTTCGAGTTTTGACGTGTTTTGGATGCTTTTTTTACAATAAAAATTTGGTTTCCCAAGTTTGACGACATTTTTTTTCAATACCAGAATAGGTAGAATAAAAGTCAGGGAGATAGGTATATTACTAAACTGCTCATGTCAACTTAAGTTTTTTTAAGCAAACTACTGCTTCTCTCCTGTTCAACTGTATGATTTTTTGGGTTTTTTGGGAGGTTAGTTGGAACTTGATTTAGCTTTATTTTTGGTTTCTTTTCTTTTCAAAATTCTTTTGGTGGAAACAATATACTAAACTGTGTGGCTGATTACCTAGCAGAATTGTGTTGGCATTGGTCACTGACCGACCTCTTAGGTTAGCCTTAGAATCGGTATCCTTTTTAGGAAAGGCTGCGTGATGTGCCTTGATTTGGATAGGCACTGGGTAAATGTGGATCGCGAATTGACGGGGTATATAGGAGACGTTTCATTAAATTGTCTTGTGTTTGCTGATCTTGGATGTATCAATATATTTTTCTTGTGTTCTTTGTATGTGTACTTGTAAATTGAATATAATAAATTGTCTCTTTTTGGAAGAATTGTTTGTTGGATACAACAGGGTTTTTATTAACCAAAAACTTTGATTTAGGAAAAAATACGATCTTTTGTTGAAAAATTTCAAAAACTTTATTTGATTCAACATTACAGGATCGGTCCTGGTTCTACTAAAAGTGCCCAGGCCGGTTTGTCTCGGTCCTAAGCGCGGTGCAAGCTGGTTTTGATTTTTTTTTTCCTTTCAAATAGAGATGGCCAAATACCGGTTCCGGGCCGGTTCTAACTGGTTCTTAATCGGTCTGGTCCTAAACAGTAACACACCGGGACCGGTTAAGGAGTAACTGGTTACGGTTTGGTCCGGTCCTATGATTCGAAGGTGAGGACTGGTTAGGCTACTTCAGATAACCGGTTAAGGGACCGGTTATGGATCAGAACCGTTTTTTTTTTTAATACAACTATATAAACTTGCAAAAGAAAGGTCGCGTTCGTTACTTTAAAAATACGTTTTATTATTCATCGAAAATATAAGCTAAGTACATTAATTATATATAAAATAGAATACATCGTTTAACCAGAGAGAGTTGAGAGAGTAGAACTTGCAAAAAGAATACGAATTATAACTAGAACTTTGCGTTTTTCGTAAGTTTGTAAGTTGGTATTCATCCCAAATCCCACACCACTTATTTATATGGCAAATGGGGTCAAAAGGAGCCAAAAACGGCCATCTATGCTGGAAATCAAAGCCAACGTCTATATTAACGGTAATATTTTTTGAATGCATCGGTTCGGTCCTTAACCGGTCCCGGTCCGGTCCTAACCGGTCCTGTGAAAAACGCCAAAAATCGTAACCGATGGGGTGGACCGGTTGACGGACCGGTCCTTAATCGGTCCGGTCCTAACCGGTTACGGCTCGGTCAAATCCCCGGTTAACCGGCCGGTCCGGTCCTTTTTGGCCATCTCTACTTTCAAATATCAGTTTTGAACATGTGTCTCGTTAAAATATGTTTAAAATATATGAAAAATATATGGAAATGTCATACATGTTTTTATATTAGGATTTTGAAATTTTAGTATTGAAATCAGAAGATCTTCAAAAGAAAGTTGTAAAACTAATTTTCTTTTGTGTGTTTTGGTAGAAATTTCAAAAAACTTGATGCATTTTATAAAGACTTTGGATGTTTTTTTTCTATAAAAGCCCTACATCGTAACTGGCCGTGAACTTTGTAAGGCTGTAACCAGTCCTTGGTCGGATCAAGTTTTGAATGTCTGTAAATATTGTTAATTGCTCGATATTGCCCGGTTGTGGTCCTATGTTGATCCCACATGGGGTTAGGACGTTTCGATCATCTTTGATGTATTTTATACGAAGATAACAGATAAAACTTATGCAACGAGAAGTAGGGAGATGAGATTGGGATCAAACAAAAACTGAAATGGTTGGTATCGAAATTTTTTGGGACTAAAAGATGGTATGTACTTGTTTGGTATCGGTATGGTTTCGGGATGGGACGGGAAAATCGGTACTACGACCATTTGTCATCGAAAATTCTAAAATGTACAAGTATGTAGCGAAACCAATAAGAAATCAAAATATTTTCAAAATGGTTTAAATGTGTTTCAAAATCAATCCTAACTTCCAAACTGTCAATTTTTTGAAATGTATGTAATGGCCAATTTTTTAAGGGGACAAAAAAAATGAGACAAATATAGATACTTATGGAAAAAGTTTAGGTAGCTTAAGAGTTAACATAGTTTGAATAAAATTTAGGTAGAAGATGATATGTGTAATTAAAGAATTTAGATAGCTTTGTGTGTTTCTTTTTAAATTTTAGTGCGGTTTTGGTACTTCTAGGAAAATCCTGGTACCAAATACTGAAATACCGAATTTAAAGGTCATTTGGAATTGAAGACTGGACCAATACATGGTATCGATACTGGTCCAATTCAAGAAAATGTTTTTCGATGCTCGTTCCTAATGAGAAGGTCCTTTTGAAAGAAGATTGAATGTCAATTTGTCGAAACAGTCAAATTTGGCAAATATTCAAAGACATTGTGCCGGAGTCGTCAACAAGAAGGTCTACCTTTTAAACATTGGATTTCGATGGTGACATGACTTGAATACAGAATAGTGATGATTGAAGAATTTTAACAAAACATGATATTTTTTTAAGATAATTTATTGTTGGAACTTTAGAACGCTTCACTGTATAATATGTATTTTTTTTATCCATAAAGAATTTTATATAATAATTATAATTTTTGGTATACTGGAAAAAAAAAAGTTATATTGTTCAGGACCACCATGATTAGATTGGTTACAAATACATTTAACAAATTTCATGACTTTACTAACCTCATAATGTGAAATTTAATAAAACATTGGTTCCAAAGATTTATTGAACTCCTAATAAATTTTATCTGATTTTGCCAAAAAAGAAAAAGAAAAGAAGAATCAACTATTAATTTAATAGCTATCAAAAATATTAATTATTTAGCAGAAAGCGATAGAAATTTTTTTCTTTCTAAATCACCCTTTAGATTATTCTATAAGACTTGTTCATGGATACATTTCAAGGGATGTACGTTTATATGTACTTCTGATGGTTATCATACCCTTCACTTTTACAAACTTAATGACATTAAATACTGTAATTTTTAATAAAATATATAGTTTATCGAATAAATAAATTGTTTGATTATTCCATATATGTCTTAAGATTTTCATTAATGCTATGGACCGTTTACTTGATGCTTATCTAATAAATGCTTACTGGATTAATTTACTTTTACTGGACGATCATGGAAAGTAGCATGAACCACGAGTCTTACTCGGTAAGTGAGATTGACAACTCTTACATGGTAAGAGCTTACTGGTAAATTGTTGTGTACGATGTCGTTTTAAAAGACTAAAATATTGTCCAATATGATAGGTGATAACGTTCAATTTCACTGGTAATCACTTACAGGGTAAGTGTTTAAGTAAACGGCTCCAAAAAATCCTTCCAATTATTTTGTTTTGAATGGTTAAGTTTTAAAACTATATTTTTTAAAATGAAAAAGCCAATAAACTTTCACATTTTGAATGATAAAGTTACTAAACTATTTTTTTGAAAAAAAAAACTTATAAAGTTTCCCATCTTAAATTAATAAATAATTAAACTTTTAAAAACTGATTACTAGATCATCTTAGAAAAAAAAAAAAAATAATAATATTTAACCTATTAAGAAGGTTTTAAAGTAAAAATATACTTATATCAATTTAAGTTAAAAATAAATTTACTTAAAAAACAATTTAGTGACTTAATTATAACAATTTGATGATTTAAAATAAGACTGTTGACTGAATTTTTCTAGACTTTTTCTGTATAAAAAAAGTATATTGTAACTTGATAAAAAACATTTTAATATCCTCAGAGCAATTCGTATGATAATTTATCTATGTCGACTGCATAACAAGTACGTTGTAAATAAAAAGGATTCCAATCATAGTAATAGAAAAAAAGGAGAAGGGACAAAAGGCATGGCTCTTTATTTTTTATTGATACTTGAATACAAAATAAAATGTTTAGGGTATCTTTACTTGTGAAAAAATGTTTTTATTTTTATAGAAAATATTTTTTTGAAAATGAAGTTGGGTTTTTATTTTCAGTTTTCTATGAAAATTTTAGAAAACTTGTTTACTTGAAATGATGGAGTTTTCATTTTCCATTTTTAGAAAACTAGAGAACTCGTTTAGTTGTGCATTTTCCATCCTTTTTCATTTTCCATTTCCCATTTTCCATTTTTTCAAATCTTTCACCGATGGCGGCGACGGTGGCCTCGGCGGGGGGCGTGGTGGGGCGGGTGGCCGTGGTGGGTGTGTTGGTGGCCGCGGTGGTCGCGACGACGGTGGTGGCGGTGGTGGTCACTGGTGGCGGCGACGATGGTAGTGGTGGTTGCGGGGTCGTGGTGGTGGCCTCAGCGGTGGCGGCGGCGGGGGAGGGGGGGTGGCCGAGGTGGTGCCGATGACCGTGGCGACGACGACAGCGGTGGCGGTGGCGGCGACAGCGGTGGTGGTTGCGGCGACGAGAAGGGAACGGTGGTCACGACGGCAGCGGCGATGGTGGTGGCGACGAGAAGGGAACAGTAATTGAATATGAAAATGAAAACTGGAAAATGTAAATTTTGAAAAAAAAATTAGGAGCGTAAATTTTGAAAATGGAAATTTTATTTTCTTAAATTTTTTTTTTTCTAAATTGAATCAAGTAAACATGAATTTTGATTTTTGATTTTTTTGAAAACTTTTTCTAGAAAAATAAAAAGTTTTCAAGAATTAAACACACCTTTATATTTTCATTTTCTTTGATTTAATTAGGTTTTACTTTTTAGACGCCATCCTTTTAAGCATTTTCATTACACTAGTCCCATGATTATCATTATGAGATAGGTAAAATAGTGTATTCATCCTATTGGCAAAGGGACGGTGTCTATGTTCGAACATATAGTCTCATTCATAGGGGGTGACGATAGGTTAGGTTGGATTGGGTTGAGATTTTCAACCCAACACAACTTGTTATCTAAATCTAAATGGGTTTACAACAGGTTGACCTATTTATGATTTTTGCAATCCAATCTTTTAAATAAATGAGTTAAGCTGAGTTGACTTATTTAATTTTAAAATTTTAAACAGAAACAACCAAAAGATGCATATAAATTGTCTGAATTTGCATAAAACACAATCACAAATACAAATACATTTTGTTTGAAGTTCGGTTGTCACCATCAATAGCTTTGTTCATCGTCATCGATCACTAGAAAGCATACAACGACTAGGTATTTCACTATAGAATTGAAATATGATTAGGGTATAGTTATTCGTCCGTATAGAAAGTAGACGTGTTATTAGGTTTTATTTCATATTTGAATATAATAATATTATATAATATTTTAAATACATATTATAATTAAACAAAGATGTGGGTTGAAACCAGGTTGGAAATGAGTTGTAAATAGGTTAGAAAATTTAGCTCAACCCAATCCATTAAGATAAACGAGTTTAATAGTTGACACATTTTACTTAAATGAGTTGAAAACTTCAATCCAAGCTATTAATTTAGGGTTGAGTTCGATAGGTTGAGTCACTTTTTGCCACCCCGTACTCACATATATAAATTACAACACCAATACCAATATCGTTGTCTATTAGTGTTGTGATGGAGTGAATAAGGTTTGGGGGGTTCATAACGTCTAATCCAAGTTCGAATCCCTCCGTGCGCAACCTGTGGACATTTACAAAGAAGCATGCTTTAGCCCTGATCCTGCCGAAATTAGTCGGGCCATAGGCTTGGACACCCTTTAAAAAAATACCATTATCGTTGAAACAAATCAAAGTTTTAAATTTTCATTCAAATATCACAATGTATAGTTGGGATTTCCGTCGTGAAATATTTAAGTTAAAAATTTGATAGAATAAAGGAATTATTAACGCCATAGCAATATAAAATTACAACCAATACATTTTCCTTATGGTGTAAAATAAATAAGATAAAACAAAACACGGTAATCATGTCGACTTCTTTTTTCATTTAAAAATCAAATTACAAATTTCTTCTTTAATATAAGTATTTTAAGACAAAAAGAGAAAAAAAGGGTAACCACATGTTTTATTTTTATTTTTCCTTCTTTAGAATTAAAATTTATAAATATTTTTTTTACTTTGATGTAATTAAAATAATAAAATAACTAAATACCATTTATTTTTTTAAACTTAACGAAAAAAAAAAACTAAAAATACTGGGAATTAACAAACATGAATAACCAAATCCGAACTTTTAAAATTTAAAAACGATATATTTCTAAATCTTACAAACATTAGGAATCAAAATTGAACTTTTAATCTTTATAATAATCAAATAAAAACAAAAAATAGAAAATTTGGGCCCAGCCACCAGAAACAATGAATGAGCTCCACGATAGGCTTTATTGGTAATTTGCCTGGATGCATTACTGCCATCTGGCCCTGCTCTTGTTTCTTTAATATCCTTATTTTTAATTTTAGAGTAAATTACTTTTTGGTCCCTGTGGTTTGTTAACATTTCCAATTTTCATCTGTGTAAAAATTACCATTTTTATTTTAGTGATTTATAATTTATTGTTATTTTCGTATTTATGATTTATAATTTATACTTAAAGGTAAGAATTAATCCATCAATGAAAATAATAATTAGAATAAATTAGGAATTTGGTTTTTATGGTATGTTGTTTTCTTATGAACATTGTCCTTAAACTTATAGCATGCATTTTCTGTTGGATTTGATATTTTTCTTTAAGGCATATTACTAGGGGTGTGCGTTGGTCATCTCAGAACCCAAAACCATAAACCCGATATGATATTTGAGTGAAGAATGCTTGTCCCAAAATCCTACGAAATATTGGATAAACCCAATATTTCGGATATTTAGGTAGTTTGGGTTGGGTTCTCATATATTCCGATTTTAAAAATTTTAGCCCAAAATCAATAGTACGCAGAGTTATCTAAAACCATCAACAATCAACAATGTGTTTAAACTTTATAGTTTATTCATTATTGTTTACTAAATACAAAATTACCAATAAGAGAAGGTTTACTCGAAGAATTAAAGTTCGAACATGTTTAAAAAAAATACTAGGTTTTAGGCATTTACCAATTGGCCAGTCGAGGTGGCGGTGGCATGAGACGCTGGTAGACTGGTGAGGTTAAGCGGTTGCGTAAGAGGCTAAGCCACTAAAGAGCGAGGGCTATGCAACAACTAACGATATCGATTTCCATACAATAAGAGTCGAGAGATCACAAGAGGTCAAGAACAAGAGAGTGAGATAAAAGACGAGCGATTTAGGATTACATTTTAGTTTTTACTTTTTAGAAATTTGAAAAAAACTAAATTAGTAACTAAAAAAAGTATAATTCAGATATTCGGGTGGATGATTTGGATCCCAATCATATTCTACCTATCAAAATTTTTATCAGGTATTGGGTTACATGGGCGGTGGGTTTGGCATGCATTTTTCATGTGAGACTAGTTGGGTACTTTGAGTTTTGCTTACCTTTGAATATGGGGATTGGGGAATAATAAATGGACCCCCTTGCTAAGTCAATGGGTTATTTATGTGAGTATGCAGGTGGGACCCAGTACAAGGGGGTCTACATTTATGTGAGAGGGAGAAGAGTCAAAGGGGATCTAATTAACAACACCCTCGAATATTATTGATTGTTGTTACCACTACCCCCCTCTAACCTATATAACCAATCAAAATTATCTAGAAGTTTGGAAAATGTTATTTTAAAATAAAAACTCAACTTATTTATAATAAAAAAACTGTCTTGAAAATTAAAAAACGTCAATTCATAGACTAGAGGGGGGTGTAATGATCCAAACCCAATATTAAAACGATTGTAGAGACAAAAATCACCGTTCAAACCAGAGGGGTGATAATTGGGATTATCAACAAACCTAGGGACAAAATTTTGTAATTTATTTTTGTTTTTATTAACCAGTTGACTATTACAAAATTAGTATTATATTCATATAGATAAATAGATTAAAATACCAAAAAGGCTAGTTTTAGTTTTTACTTAGTTAGATAATTATTCTTTTTTCTTTTTAACATCTTTCGTTTTTTTTAGGTATTTATCGCAAACTTGATTATTCTCTGTTTTAACATTCCATTTAACAACTATATAAAAAAAAAAGCTAACAAAAACTTTTTTTTTCTTTTTAATTTTAGTTTTAAGACAACCGTTAAATACGCTATTATTAAGTTATATTACAATGTTTATCATGTAAAGAGAGTATCAAAAAAGGATAAACCGGCATTTCATTATATTAATTATAAAAAAGTTGTGCTTATATTTATAAGCTATGTTAGGTAAAAATAAGCTAGAAGCTACCTTATAAACCAACTCTTTGAAATGCCAGTTGAAATACTATTTCAAAACAAATTTATAGATTTTTTCAATTATACCCTTATTAATACTAATTATTATATATTCATAACGATTTATTTACAAGTCAGCTTATCAGCTACCAGCTACTAAGCTTATCAGCTATTTTACACGAATTAAGATTAGAATTTTAATTTAATTTTAGATAGAAAATTGGCATAATAAAACAAAGGAAACTTGTATGAGGTTCTCGAAAGGATCATCATCATTACAGACATACACATACTGATAGTATTAATACCTTTCTCCGCCTGGTTTTCTCTGCTCACAAAAGAAAGCACCCAAACCAACCATTTTCATTCTTTCATTCCTAAAAGGATAAAGGTATGTCCACCTGTTTCTATTTCTGTTCTTTTTGTTGATACCTTGCCTAGATTTAACTCCATGATTTCAATTTATTTCAGCTTTCATGCCAGCTTGTTTTGATCTTTATGTGATGATTACTTACTGTAATATCATATGATCCCTGCTCCTAATTTTCTAGGGTTTAAATTGATCTCCGATTGATATTTATCACCGTCAAACGTATTGCGTAAGGTTCACGTATGCAATTTGTTGTTTTGGATGACTTTTTGTATGTTTTTTTTCCTTTGATCAGTTGGATTTTGATTCTTACATTAGTGGTTATTCTGGTGGTAGATTAACGTTTGTGTTTTCTGGAATCCAAGTTTTGTGAATGTGATGATGTTATACAGGATCACTAGGCAAATTGTTTTATTGATGCTTATGTGTGTGTGTGTATATATATATACAGAGGAAGGTTCATGCGAGAAGCATGTCAATTTAAGAGAACGTGAGGAGCAATCTCAGCCACTCATCTCGCGGTTACGGTGGACGTGATCATGGAGGATTGACGCGATTCATGGGAGGGTAGAGATCATTAAGGGCGAGCCGCCTTTATTGACCAGCTGAGTGGCTGAGATTCGTCCTCATGTTCACAACCAAAATTGAGTTCACATTTGAACTTCCCCCCTCTCTCTCTCTCTCTATATATATATATATGTGTGTGTGTGTGTATATATATACACACTTTTTGATATTTAATTCATTTTAATTGATTTGAGCTTGTCGCTAGAAGTGTTTTTTCCTGTTAATCGAATGCATTTAGATTTGATTTAGTAATGGATTCTTGATGCTTATATTATATTTACTTTTTTTTTGTTCTTCCAAGTTTTGTACATGTTAGTTGATTATGTACTTCTTCATGGCAGTTGAATTGAATGTTAATTGAATGGATGTAGATTTACCTTGGATCATTGTCTAAAATCCACATTGGATGAATTGATTGTGGCTTTTCAGGGTAATATAGCATATTGGATCACATACAATGGGTGATTCAGAAGGAACTGTTGTTAGTACTCCTACAACTGAAGAGATGGCCGTTGGCAGTTTGTTGTCCGATTTCATGGGAGACAAATCTTATGGTATTGCAGCTGCTGTTATTATTGCCATAGCCGTACCGTTGGTTTTTTCTTCAATGTTTATGGGGAAGAAGAAGGGGAAACAGAGAGGGGTTCCGGTTAAAGTTGGTGGTGAACCAGGTTTCACGATGCGCAATGTCCGATCAAGCAAATTAGTCGAAGTCCCTTGGGAAGGGGCAACGACTATGGCTGCACTCTTTGAGCAGTCTTGTAAGAAGCATTCTGGACTTCCGTTTCTTGGTACAAGGAAGCTGATAGCTAGAGACTTTGTCTCTGGTAGTGATGGGAGAAAATTCGAGAAGCTACATCTTGGAGAGTATCAATGGGAGACATATGGTCAGATATTTGAGCGTGTTTGCAACTTTGCCTCTGGACTTATTCAGCTTGGTCATGATCCTGAAACTCGCATTGCCATCTTTTCCGACACGCGGTCAGAATGGTTAATGGCATTTGAGGTAGATCATAGATGACTATTGTTCCTTTTTTCCTGTAATTTTGGCATATATGAAGTTATGAACACTGCTTACAAGTTTCTTATGGTTTTCAGGGATGCTTCAGGCAGAATATAACCGTTGTGACTATATATGCATCTTTAGGTGACGATGCCCTAATTCACTCTCTTAACGAGGTGGGAGTACAGACCAAGCTTTCATGTTTTTGGTTTTATTTTCTCTTATAAGTTCTTCTGACGATATAATTTTTTCACAGACAAAAGTATCGACCTTGATTTGTGATTCCAAGCTACTGAAAAAAGTGGCTACAGTTAGTTCAAACCTGAAAACTGTAAAAAATGTCATTTACTTTGAAAACGATAATGTCGAAGCTTCCACAAATATCAGTGATTGGAAAGTTTCTTCTTTCTCCGAAGTCGAAAAAATGGGGGAGAAGAATCCAGTTCATGCCAAACTGCCCATCAAGAAAGACATTGCAGTCATCATGTATACAAGTGGCAGCACAGGGTTACCAAAGGTTTGTTTGTGCTCTTATTTACCTTATTAGTCAGAGGTTAATGCCAGGATTCTAGGAACTGAATGAGTCAAACACTTGTTTGTACTTGAAAGTAAGCTCAATGGCGATGAAGTGGTCTATGAAATATGATCTTACGACCAGCACAGCTTAGCTCCCAATCGAACCGATAATAAAAGCCACATCACTAATTAGGAAAACTTACAATAACCTTGTAGATCATTAGAACTGTGGTCTTATTTATGCAGACCATTCCTCATTTCCTCCTTCCCGAGGGTAATTTTTTTTAACTTATGCTAACATATTGCTATTTTAATGTTCTAGGGGGTGATGATGACACACGGGAATGTAGTAGCAACTGCAGCTGCAGTTATGACTGTAATCCCAGGAATTGGGACCACTGATGTCTACTTGGCATACTTACCATTGGCTCATATATTTGAATTGGCTGCTGAGGTAACGTTGTGCATGAAATTTTTATTACATAAACCACCTACCTACTATGTGATTGTCACACGAAGCTGTTGTTATGCAGACTGTGATGATGACTGCAGGAATGCCAATTGGTTATGGTTCAGCACTGACATTAACAGACACGTCTAATAAAGTTAAAAAAGGGACCCAGGGAGATGCTTCTGCTTTGAAACCGACCTTAATGGCATCAGTTCCAGCCATTTTAGATCGGGTCCGAGATGGAGTAGTAAAGAAGGTTTGTATCAGACTCACTGAATGGAATTTGTTGTATATAGCATTTCATTGTCTCCAAAAGGAATTATATCTTATTGCTTCTTATTATTATTCTAATTGTAATATGGATTATACTGTAGGTTGAGGAGAAGGGAGGTTTGACCACAAAACTTTTCAACATAGCCTACAATAGACGGCTTATGGGAATAAAAGGAAGTTGGCTGGGGGCATGGGGTTTAGAGAAGGTATTGTGGGATGCCATTGTTTTCAAGAAGATACGGAGTTTACTTGGAGGAAAAATCCGTTTTATGCTCTGTGGTGGTGCTCCTTTAGCTGGAGATACCCAGCGATTTATCAATGTCTGCATGGGGTAAATATCGCATTGTCTACACCTGCTGAATAGATTACATATGTTTTGTTTGTTTACTTTTTTCCCAATGCATGGAATGAGCCTCTTATATGACGAACTTGATTGAGCATAATATAGGACTTCTATGGTGGTCTTATATTAAGGTGGTGTTTGTTTACCTCTTAACAGTTCCATTAAGAGGCAACCTCTGAATATTAAGAGGTGAATCCTGTTAGGCAAAAAAATGGACTGCCTCTTAATGGTTCCAAAACCCTCTGAATGATTAAGAATCTTGGATGTCTCTTAACCATTCAGAGTCCTGATTTCATACTCAACAATTACCAAACCAACATATTTCATTTTGCATCATATCATAAGAGCCTCTTAATCATTCTGACCACTTAATCATCCAGCACTAAACCATTCAGCAACTGCCAAACAGCAGCCACTTAATCATGAATTTTCACCTCAACGTGTAAGTGATAGTCTTGAGTAGTCGGCTATACAACAATGCATCTTATCTTTACCCTAAAACGCGATTGGGATTCATTGGATGTTATTTGGCATACAGTAATGGTAGCTACCATGACCTAGGCTCATGCTATTGAACCACAAGTTTGAGAATCTTTAGGTATACGATAAAGTTTGAAAAAGCTTTAAAACTGAAACCACACCCTGAAGTCATTTTCTGCTGTTGCCTCTAGCCCATAAACGGTTCAAAAATCTCCGGTTCATAATTCATTCTCTGTAGTTGCTATATTATTCATGCAAAAGTAAGCTCATTATGGGGTTTAGTGGTGTCATAGATGATTTCTATCAAGGATTTTTCTACTTTCCATCTGCACAAAATAGAAATGGACTGATCGACCGAAGATGAGAAGAAAACATATGCCTAGCATGATGAGTAATTAATGGATTAACCAATTCATTTGTGTGAAGCATGATGAGTAATTAATGGATGATGGGAAACAAGTATATAAAGAATAGCTACGCATTTTGCAATGTAAAAAATAACCTGTGTTTCCTGAACGATAGAGAACTCCGGGTCTTCTTGAATCATTTTTTGTTCTAATTTTGATGGTTTGACTATTACTTTTTGACATTTGGTGGTTAATTGAACGAACTGAAAAACATGTTGACTAAAACTTCAATAGTTGCAGGCTTCAGAATAGGAAAAAAGGGGTTACTTATAAATTATGAAGACACTGACATTATTATTGTTGTCTGAGTAGCAAGTGACCTCAATCTTGTCTAAAAGGGCAAAATGTGGTCTTAAGACTCTCTTTGCTGTTTATGCATACAAGCGACAATTTTGAGAAATTTTTGGCTAGCGATGGACTGAAAGCCTTACAAAACTCCCATCCAAATTCTGTGTGAAATGTAAACTAGATGTAGTTGTTTGTTAAATTGATGGTCTTGAATTGTGTGTTAAAGCTATTTGTCTTTTTTCAAACGCTACTTCAGGGCTCCAATTGGCCAAGGATATGGGCTGACGGAAACATGCGCTGGAGCTGCTTTTTCTGAGGCGGATGACAGTTCTGTTGGGCGTGTTGGTCCACCTCTTCCTTGTGCCTATATTAAGGTATGCAACTTATGATTTGAAAAAGAAACCTAATCACGATGGTCTAAGACTCCGTGGATTTCAAGAGTTATTGCATAGCAGCTCCCTTGCATTTTGCGAAGTGATTGTTTCTTGATTTCTTTGACTCAAAACTGTGACCTGTTGGTGACACATGAGTGACCATACCGGTTGCTTCAGGGCTCACTCATGTATGCAAACTTATTATTACTTTATGAATAATAAGATTGAACCAATAGCTGGCACGGTATTACTCGCAGAGTTGTCACAACTAGAGTCCACTTGTTTTAATTTTTTTCCCCAAAAAGATGGTATGTTTTACTTTGAACACTAAGAATATATAATATTGTTCGCAGTTACCCTTACCCCCAAGTAAGCTCCAAAATAACCGATTTAGTTGATTTTTCTTTATGGGTAGAACTTCCAAGCCTATATTATCTATTATATGAATACAACTAACACGGGGAAAAATGTACTAAATTGAATAGTCGGATTATTATGGATAACTAGATGAGGGAGTTTTGAAATTACAAAGAAGAAAAATAACCTCTAAAAGGGCTGTGTAACAAATTCCTATCCCCTCAGTGTCTTTTTAAATTTGTGAGGACTTTAGGTACACAATCTTTCATTCATTTTTCACTCTTTTTTCCTTGATTTGAGCAGTAGGGGATGAACTAGAGGTAATGCTTTGAACAAAACTATGATTATCTAATTGATGTGGGTCCCCCTCTTTTGCAGCTTGTTTCGTGGGATGAAGGTGGGTACTTAACTTCTGACAAACCGATGCCACGTGGGGAAGTTGTAGTTGGTGGGTTCAGTGTAACTGCCGGTTACTTCAACAATGAGGAAAAGACTAATGAGGTTTATAAGGTGTGTGTATATCATTACATTGCTAATTTGACTTGATTATTGGTAGTTCTTATTGCTCACATTGTCTTCCTGATGCAGGTTGATGAAACTGGGATGCGTTGGTTCTACACCGGTGACATCGGAAGGTTTCACCCTGATGGATGCCTTGAAATCATTGACAGAAAGAAGGATATTGTAAAGCTTCAACATGGAGAGTACATCTCCTTAGGGAAGGTACACCTTCAAACCATGTTCAACAATCAACATCCTTACTGTTATATTACATATGGCAAAACTCACACACGCTCCTCAGTGTTGGGGAGGCTTGAACCCTTGACCTCCAAGGAGGTTGGGATCTACTAGTAATCCGGGTACAACTAGGGCAATGACCCTTTTGGTATCCTTACCATTGTTTTATGCAAGAGAATAAACCGTCTTGGAAGAGGTGTCGAACACCTCACAATCCCCCACTCTGTAATTTTCAATCATAACCATCTTGGCTTGTATCATCTGTTTGCTTTGGTTGGCTATGGCACAAATGATAGTAGGGAAATATACACTCCCTCGGTCCCACAATAAATGTCCACCATGAAAAAGGCACACAGTTTTAAACGAAACGAGCCCAGTAAAACCCACTCGAAAGTAGGGTCAGAGAGGGGTAAGAGGTATGTAGACCTTATCTCAACACAATTTTAGATATGTGTAACTATTACATCTTTTAGTTTAACTAAATGACAATTTTATTCTTATTGATAAAGGAAGTAATGAATTTCTCCATCTTATAAGTTATAACGAAGGGTAATTACAAGGGTTGTGGCATAATGGTTGAGGCTTTGGGGGGCTGTGGTGGAATATCCTATCTGTCCAGGGTTTAGTTCCTGGCGTCCACAACAATTGTGGCCATTGAGTTTATCGGGCCGATGTTTTACTTCTATAATTTGCCAGGATTAGTCTGGGCATAGCCCAGGACACCCTACCCCCCCAAAAAAAACAAAGGGTAGAATTGGAATGTATGTATTTACTTTTAAAGATTGACACATTTAGGAAAATATAAATGTGGACATATACTTTGGGACGAATGGAGTAATATTCTGGTGTCTGTATATTCTTCTCATTTTGGTGCTTTAATTACAGGTTGAGGCAGCACTTGCATCAAGCAAGTACGTCGAAAATGTCATGTTACATGCAGATCCCTTCCACAGTTATTGTGTCGCCTTAATTGTCCCTGCACGCCAGGTTCTTGAGGATTGGGCAAAAAGTGCGGGTATTAGTTACAAAGATTTTACTGAGTTGTGTGGCAAAAAAGAAGCTGTCTCTGAGGTTCAGCAATCTCTTGCCAAGGTTCTTTCCTGAAAAGCTCCTATTTCTCATTTTAGTCTGTTTCTTAAATTTAACATATATGCCATGGTGTTCCTAATTGCCATTACTATTAGGCATCCTAGATAACGACAAATCGATATTATAAAATGGACAATGAGGGAAAGTTCAAATGAGAATCATAAATATTTTGACAACGTAGAAACCAATTATTTTATGTGTTATTTGGGATGAATAACCCGAAATAATCATGAATATCATGTATTTTTATAATGATTAGTTTTCATCATGAATCTCTATCCCAACATTCATCATGAATAAAACATGAATAGTTGGGGTTCTAATGTCTTCAAAATATTTTAGCGTTTTAAATGTCTGCTAATCTTGTACAAGCCTTTGCATTTAAAACAATAAGTGTTTATAAATGCAGAAAGAAATTGGGAATGATCTCGTAATATGATCATTTGGATCTTGTGATTCACTACTGGATCAAAGGTTAAGATGAATTTTTAAATCTTGTGCAGGTAGCGAAAGAATCGAAGTTGGACAAGTTTGAAACCCCTGCAAAGATCAAGCTGTTGCCGGATCCATGGACTCCTGAATCGGATTAGTAACAGCTGCTCTCAAGTTAAAGAGGGAACAACTGAAGACCAAATTTAAGGATGATCTGCAAAAGCTATACGAGTGATTTGCCCCCTTTTGTTTTTCTGGTAATTTGTAGCACTATAGGGCCATACGCGTTCTCGTTTTATAACATTTTTTGACTTCTGGTTCTTTCGACGTTTATCCTTATCTTTACAAGATTCATGTGTTGATCTTTGCTAGTTTTCTCCTATAATATGTCTTTCGAATACAAAACAATTGTTTTCCAGTTGAATGCTTTTGGGCTTGATCAAAGAGCTGAAGTTAAAGAAACACCAATTGACCATTTCAAAAGTCAAACTGTGATAAGAGGTGGTAGGCATTTATTAAACATGCCCCAAAAGCAGATTGTTACAAAAAGTTTAGCATAAAACCCTTTAAACTATGCACAAAACGGTAACATGATAGATCCATCTAATATAGCAAACAACATTTGGGGTGAGTTCGATCATTCTGCACTATTCCAACAGCTCCTTCGAACCATGAACGTGTATGCATCAGTCATCTTTTGATGCAGCCAAGCTTGGTGTAATAGCGACTGCCGATAACGATGGCCTCAAGAGTATGTATAAAGCAGGACCCAAGAACGGAATCAGTGATACGGGTAGAAGCCAAAAGCCCTTGTCGTTCCTGCAAATGCATACAGCGTTTAGTAATTTAGGATCCCGTTGCTCATGTCATCAAGTTGATATGTCTCACCATTTTCGAACAGTCATGTCGTTGTAAACCCAAAAAGGAGCAAAGGTAGATAGCAGTGCAAAATCGATGGTGGTCGCGTGTATCTGCATGCAAGAAATACCATGTTAGCGGCCTTGTACTATTAGTAATGGGAGTTCATACAGCCACTAGTAAGATGCACAAGGCATGGGCTTTCCAAGCCTGTTTTTAGTAAGTAATAAAAGGCCCGGGCTTTCTCAAACCCAGGAAGTGCCCAGCTTTTTGCATGAAAACGGGCCTGATCGGGTTTCTTCATGCCTGGGTTTAGGGCTTTTTGTGCATCTCTATGCTCAACCAAGAAAAGGAGACTTACGAGTCGACTCCCTCCAAAGTACTGCAAATACTCTTTCCAATCGTCTCCAGTTGCTAGTCCTGCATAAATGATTAAGCCTAATCCTGCAGCAAATGTAACCTGGTGTGTCGTTATTGAACTGGAAAACTACAGTTTCATTCATAAACACCAATAAATAAGATCCGCATATAAAGGATCATGATGCATACACATGTTTTCCAAACCACGGTTATATTAAAGGCCGATGCTTATTAAGGTAGTATGAAACAATCAAAAGAACAGAAGCAACTGAGACCCGAGATTGGATCTAACTGTAGATCCAATCCGACCAAGACTTGAAGTAAGGAAAACCCAAAATGGTAACCATGCTGAGTGGCTGTTTACCAACACAAATTGGATAAGTGCTAATGGTGTAAAAGTGTGGTATGGGTAACATGCCTGGTCTTGGTTAGCGCTAACTGAAAGTGGTTGTTTACCTCAGTCTTGCTGGTAACGAGGAAATCATGGGCTAGGTGGAAGAACACCACAAAGATGGAACAAGATAGGTAAATTACTAAACTAACCATGTCAAATTAAAACCTTAAAGCCTATCAAAATTATTTCACCCACCTACCTCACTCTCACCAGTCGCTATGTGCCCTAACAAGGAAGTCACGAGATACACAGGAGGGTTCTCAGTGGTCGATTCATAGCAGCTAGCAATATGTTATGCTGCTCTTTTTTAACATAACTTTTACTTAAATATGGGAATAATCACACGTTCATGTTTCGAGACTTACCCCAGCTGTCAGTTTGGAGTCGAGAAAGTTTAGAGGCCATCTTTTCAGCTCCGATTCTTCAACGGCTGGAGGTGGTGGTCTCCAAAGAACAAAATAGGGTATAAGAGCATATGCACCCAAGAAGAACGAAAGTATAAGGAACGGGAAGACAGGAACATTTCCTTTCGAGCTGCATAATTTGACACATTCCAAGAGTCATCTTCAAAGATTTAATCACACGACATTCATGAACAAGAAATGCAGGAAACAATAACCATACACACCGACCAACAAATGATGTTGACCTATGAAGATCCCACTCTTACCCGGTTAGCACTTACCCAATTTATGTTGGGTGAAGGACCACTTAGTCCTATAACTTGCTCTCTTCTGAACCAAAGCTCAAGATTTTGAAAAAAATGGTGGAAAAGGGGTTACCTTCGGCCCGAGGGCATCAACAACATGCTATACACCAAAGGCCATAACCCCATAATGTTCCATAGAGACACAATCACGTGGTTTGGTTGAAAACCATCGTCGCCAGTCAAATAGCAAAGCTTTTTCACGAGATACAAGTCCGTCGACTGGAAAACAACAAGAATCAAACGAAACTTCAATCAATAAACTTACATATGAATGAAGAAATGATTGATTTCTTGTAAAATACAAGAATCTTTAAGCAGTCAATAAACACAATCTCATAGTTTCTTGATTTGAATAAAACTTGAAGCCATATATATAATATGAGCAAACAAAGTGTCTACCCATAGATAATTTCCAACATATATCAAAGAGAAATGGTGTACAAGTGTCATAAAGTCAACAAATTCAACTGCCTAAATTGTTAATCTTAAAGCCACATAATTGTTAATCTTCTTTTAGCATATCATAATTCCATCCCTAATTAGACATCAAAATAGTTGAAAAAAACAATACCGGAGTTTGGTTAGGTGCAAGAATGAAGACATAATACATGAGTCCACCCCACAGCAAGAAGATCAGAAACGACGTCGTCTGGCCACCACCACCACCACCACCACCACCGTCACCACCGTCAATTTGACCACCAATTTGGTCGACTTCCATGGAATTCTCTTGTGATTTCTGAGTGCCTAGTGAATTATGACATATTTGAAGGCGGCCTCTTTGTATGAATTTTGGAAATTTACTTGTTGAATTGGTAATTCGCAAAGGAAGGGGGAGAATGGAGGTGTTTAAATAGGGGAGTTTGATTTTAGGGTTTTGAGGATGGAGGGAAGAAAAGTTGCAGGAGATGAGGGTAGTGTGAGCATACATATTATGACTTTTGGAACACAAGGTACAAGAAGGATATAGATACAGATGGGTGTATGTATATGTATCTCGACACAGTGTTAGTGGGGATGAGGGAGTGTTCTTGTGCTGGACGACGACGTTTCATTGCATCCAAATACTCCACGTCATTGCCGGCAAAACCTTCACAAGGGCCGTTTATCCGGTTGTGTCTAATCCTTCTTTGGTTGAACTAAAATTTTAGGAGAAAGTTTTGTTTTATTTATTTGTTTATTTTATTTCAGAATATTAATTGATAAAAATAATATTATTAGTTGGTAAATTTGTATTTGATAAATCATAGAGGGTATATTATTTAACATTTCAACCTATTTAAAATATAAACTATATATAGTCAAGATGCAATGGACGAAAATTTACAAGGATATTAAATAATTATATAACATCTAGATTGATTAATTTGAAAATATCTTGAATAATATTATGTCGATTTAAGTAACTTTGAATAAACAATATGCAGACAAAATTAGGGGTTTTTGCATGTGTTATAATTGTATTTTCATCGTAGTGTATAAAATTATAGGGTGATAAAACATGATGTCATATGTGTTTTAAAATTACAATGATAACGCGAGCATAAGTTTTTTCGTAATAAATTAGGTTTGTAATGTTTTTCTTTTACCCTACTAAATTTGAATCTTGTTAATTTAATTTTATTTGTTTATAGCTTTTTAGTGTTAGGTTTATTATGTTAAAAAACGAATTACAAAAAAAAATTAAAATTGAACATAAGACATGATGTATAAGAAGTAATGAACAAACTAATAATGACCTTTGTAAAAAATGTTTCTATTTACTTTTTATAGTCAAAATAGTGCTAACATTTAAAAAGTATTTTAAGTTCATCTATTAACTAATCATATGATTTGATCAATGCTATCAATAAGATACTAACATGGGTGGGATAGGCTTGTTTTAATTGTTCATTAAATTTGGACTTGTTTGGATTGTTTATTAAGCTTGTTTGGATTGTTCATTAAGCTCATTAAGCTTGTTTGGATTGTTCATTAAGCTCATTAAGCTTGTTTGGATTGTTCATTAAGCTCATTAAGCTTGTTTGGATTGTTCTATAAACCTCATTAAGCTGCTGGATTGTTAAAGTTTACTATTGTACTTGATTGAGTTGATGTATTCAGTTGATTTTAGTTCTTATGAATAATCAGATTCAGATTCAGATGTTTGACAGTTTACAAAAACAAACAGTCTTAACATATTCGATTCAGTCTTCAGCACCACCACTTAACAATCAGAAGTGGAAACAGATTCAGTCTTCAGCACCACTTAAAAAACAAACAACACCTAAATGTTCTTTCAGACCTTTGAAATTTAATCAAGGTGTGTATAAATAGCAAATGATAAGATTACGAAAATTTAAAATAATTGTGTCCAAGTTGCAAAAAAGAGAAGATTGGGTGGTCAAATTGCAAAAAAAAAACCCCAACCGTCGAAACGACCAACAACACACTCGTATCCACTTTACTCATCACTAGTAGAGATAAGGTTTTCCCTCTCCTCTCCACCTTCCTTCCCTCCCTCATCTCCGGTGGCCATGGCGGAAGCTTCCAGAATCTTCCAGACCACACTCATGCCTTCCTTATCCCAATCACTATCCCTCAGAAAGCCTTCCTCTCAAACCATTTCTCTACGAAGAACCACACCGGCGATCATCCGCTGCACCATCTCCACCAGTGACTCCACCGCTAAGCCTGCAGCCGAGAATCCTCCTTCTCTACCGATACCATGGGGATGCGATGTGGATTCTCTGGATAACGCGGCCGCGTTGGAGAAATGGCTGACGGATTCCGGTTTGCCGCCACAGAAAATGGACATACAGAGGGTTGATGTTGGAGAGAGAGGTCTCGTTGCGACTAATAACATCAGGAAGGGCGAAAAAATTCTATTCGTACCTCCGTCGCTCGTTATCTCCGCAAATTCGGTATGATATTTGGTTATTATCACTCTGAATTTGCTTATTGTTATTGTGTTTGCAAAGCTAATGTTGCTTAAAGTTGATTTGATTCAAATATCATTCTGTTGTTGAAACATCAGACTTGGAGGCTTAGGCTGTGTTTGGCAAAAATAAGCTAGCTGATAAGCTACTACATGTTTGGGTGGATGGTGGACCATAAACTAGCTTATAAGTTAGTTTATTGAAACGCTAGTGGAGTAGCGTTTTTTGTTGTATTTTTCCAATTATACCCTTATTAATATTAAGAGGGTGTTTGGGATTCCATTTTGAGTTCAAAAGTGCTTTTTATGACTTATGGCGGTGGGAAAAACAGTTTTTAAAAAGGTGTTTGGATTAGCTTTTTGAGATGGTGACCCTAATAAGTCAATAAGTTGTTTTTAAAAAAGTGTTTGGCTTTGCTTATATATGTAAAATGACCAAAATCACGTTTTCTTCCTTGTCAAAATGGAGTTTAAAAAGGACTTTTGTATTTGCCAAACATGATTTTAACTTATTGACTTCTTGAAGAAGTCAATAAGTTAAAAAGGAGTTTCAAAATGGAATCCCAAACACCCTCCTATACCCCATGATTACCTTTTTTGGTCATTTAACATACTCATAAGCTAGTTTTTTGCCAAACATAATTTATCATAAGCTAGCTTATTAGTCAACCGCTAGCTTATCAATATCAGCTACCAGTTAGTTTGCCAAACACTGAAACACAGCCTTAATTAGGTTTACTTTCAACTTAAAATCACAGTTTAGTTAATTATTGAAAAAAATGTGGCCATGAGTTTCTACAATCCTTAGAATGGAACTATGGAAGTTAGAGTCTCAGAAGTTCATGGAGATTCTTTGCTATTTATTGAAATATGAAAGCATGTTCAATGAAGGTTTTTTGATATAGGGTACAAAAAACCCCCAAAAAATGGTTTGATAACCGTACAACGTATTAAACTATATAGAAGTAGAACTGCTGCATAATGATTTTTTTTATCTAATTTAAGATTTGAAAAGTACTAATGTATCCCTAATTGGCTAACTGGAATAGATAACTAGGATTTTATTGTTTATAATTATCTTTCAACTATGTTAACCGTTAAGTATGTTTTATACATACACAGATTATAATGTCAATTCTTTTCTTTGGTGGTAAGATTAGGGCTTAGGTGTTAAGGCAACTAGCAATGGCCATTGAAAAAGTTTCTTCAGCGTGACATTTGAATCTTGACACATCCACATATTGTTATTATTTCCATTGGATTATATTCTCCCATCTGAAGTTAAATTAAATTTGTGATATCATATCCGGAGCAATAAAATACATGGGGAGGGGATAAAAAGATGTCATTGGAATTCAATAACTAATACCATCTTTTGAAGTACATGCAATAAAATTCACTTCTAGTACATGTTGACCTTTTTATGGAAGTCTAGCTCAATGATGATTTTGAAAATGTAGGAGTTTTGCTAACCTTGGATGCTTAATATAAAGATACTAAAAGCAAATGAAAAATGAAAAAAGATCATTTTTTCTTCACTTCCATAGCTCCACTCATCTCGGCTTCCAGAAAGGAAGTCCAGGGTTTGAAACTGAGCACGAGTACCTGCTGCTAACTTGCAGTGACTTTTCCTCGTCATGGTAGCTGTGGACCGGTGCAAAAGGTGGTGTATTCCATATCATGGCTTCAGAAACACCAATAAACCAATTACTACCGAATATAAAGAAATTAACATTGCTACATTTTCTTATAATCTGGCTTCTAACTTATTAGATTTAATACATGTACAATGCTAAAAACCCACTGGACATGGCCAAATTATGGGTATTAAAGAGCTTTGGTTTACTGGGGTATTGCCTTTTTTAAAGTAATTATGCAACATGTTCTTCAAAACATTTGCTCATGTGAACACCGGAAATCAGGAGTGGAGTTTTTCAGAAGCGGGGGAAGTTTTGAAAAGATATGATGTGCCCGACTGGCCACTGATTGCGACCTACCTAATTAGTGAGGCAAGTCTTATGAAGTCGTCTAGATGGAGCAACTATATATCAGCCTTGCCAAGACAGCCGTACTCACTTTTATACTGGTAAGCTTTCCATGGTTTTATTGCAGCTTCTCCTTGAATAATAAAAGGATCTACGCTTAGTATTTTCCCCTACAGCATATTTGTATTATTTCAGGACACGCGCTGAATTAGATAGGTACCTGGAAGCATCACAGATTAGAGAGCGGGCAATAGAAAGGATCAATAATGTTACTGGAACGTATGCAAGCTTTTCCTACCTTGTTTATGTTTTTTTTTTCTTGGTACTTGTTTCTATTTGTATGTTTTGTTTTCTATTGTTTGTCATTTGCCTATTTGTTTGAATGTTGTTGCTTACTCCTAACACGTTTTCACATTTTTTAAAATATTTTATTGATCATTCCTAGTGGTTACATACTCAAATAAAAATCTTATGGGCTTAAAGTTTAAACTGTAATGACTGTATCAATTTTTTTATAGATACAATGACTTGAGGGAAAGAATTTTCTCCAAGCATCCTAATTTATTTCCTGAAGAGGTACTTTCTCTAGACAAGTTAGATGTATTTCTTTAAGCCGTGTTCGCTGCTTAATGGTATCTGGATATAAGACCACATTTGCCAAAGCTAAGCTATTTTCATTGCAGGTATTCAATATGGAAACCTTTAGATGGTCCTTCGGCATCCTTTTTTCACGCCTGGTGAGTTCCATAACAATTATAAATGTAAATGATTTACTAAGGGTAGAGTTTTGGTGGTTGAGGTGGTTTGAAATTAATTGTCAAATTTGAACCATTAAGTGAATAATGTGGATTTGTTTACCACTATTACAGGTTCGATTACCCTCACTGGATGGAAGGGTTGCCTTAGTCCCTTGGGCAGATATGCTGAACCATAGTTGTGATGTATGTTCTAGATCAGTGTCTCCTCTACTTGAATCAAGATAACTCGATAAGGACCGATCCTAACTAGATTGGTGTGTTTGATGATTCTACAGGTAGAAACCTTTTTGGATTACGATAAATCAACTAAGGGAGTTGTATTCACAACTGATCGTCCGTACCAGCCAGGTGAGCAGGTAATCATTTTCCTAAGTTCGTTCAAAAAGGAAGCTTTCTTCCAAGCAAACAAGATATGAAACCTTAGAGTGACTCGTACAAATTTAAGAAAACAGAAGAAGAAAAGGAATAAAGAAGACAAAGAAAGTCTTGGTTGTCTTTCTAGATTGATTAAACTTTCCAAAGTCTCAAACCAATGAATTGGAAGGTGATGCTTGAAAATTTACTTTTGTATCGCAGGTGTTCATTTCATATGGTAGGAAATCTAATGGAGAACTCTTGCTCTCTTATGGGTTTGTGCCAAGGCAAGGGACAAACCCACGTGACTCGGTTGAACTGCCATTGTCACTTAAAAGATCAGACAAATGTTACCAAGAGAAGGTGGAAGCTCTCAAGAAGCACGGGTTGTCAGCGTGAGTAATAAATAGACTAGTGATAATTACATTACAGTATGGTTGTTGGAGTCTTGACATTGGCTGAACTTAGACCATTTCTCCTCATATGATGGAACCTCGCTTATCAAAGGCTCTTTTGGAGAGTAATATGATGGTGTTCCACATATTTTAACATAGTATCAGAGCTAAGGTCTACCACTCTGGGAACTTGAAATTATGGGACAATTCGTGTCCTTTTAGCCCCCTATCGGCACTCTAGGACAATCTTTGCCCGTCTAGCCTCCATTGAAGGGGGTGTTGGAATCCCACACTGCCTAGACTTGGACCTTTTCTACTAAATATATGACAGAAAAAGGGAGGCTTGTTTTTGAAATATTTTCTACTAGGTAATCCAATATCCTTATACATGAAGATAATCAATTTGGTCGTTGTGGTCGGAACTCTTTTGCTATGTTGGGTAGGAATCAGATTTCGGATCAATCTATATTGATCGACTGCCTCCATTATATCGTTGCTAGCAATACCACTATTTTTGGTTTTATTTCTTAATGTTAAACAAAACAAGACTGTTTATTCTCTCCTCAGCGACTCTTATGAGAGTAATCTGATGGTGTTCCGCATTTTTAACGGTTGTCATCAAGTTTAATATCTTTTGGGTTATTCTAAGTTGTAACCATCTATGACCCCATATTATGTTTTGAATCTATAAATGCAATTCTCATTTCCTCTGTGTTTTTGTACCAGATCACAGTGTTTTCCTTTACAAGTTACTGGTTGGCCATTGGAGCTGATGGCATATGCATATTTAGTCGTCAGTCCCCCTAGTATGATCGGGAAGTTCGAAGAGGTGAGACTTATTCTAAACAGACTTTAGTTGTATGATGTCTTTTTATATCCTTCACCTAACTTTAAAGCAAATTTTATCGGTCCCAGATGGCTGCTGCTGCATCAAATAAAAGCACCGGCGGTAAGGAAATCATAATTCCGGAACTAGAGGAACAAGCATTCCAATATATCTTGGATAGCTGTGAATCCAGCATATCTAAGTACACCAAGTTCCTTCAGGTGATGATTACTACTCTCTCCGCTTTCCTTTTCTTTGGCTTACCAATCCAATGTGAGTAATTATGACAACATTGATGACAATGATCATTTTCGACTTCCCCAAAACTTTTTCACAAGTGGGATATATTGTGCACGTATGATTTGGTTTTTTATGACAAGATCCCTCTTTTTTGTCATTGTTGATGGGGGGTTTTAGATATTTAATTAATATTTGGAAATTTCTATAAAATGTTTTCTAACAACTATCTCAACAGGCAAGTGGGTCGATGGATTTGGATATAACATCTCCAAAGCAGCTCAACCGGAAAGCGTTCCTTAAGCAACTAGCTGTGGACTTGTGCAATAGTGAACAAAGGATTCTCTTCCGTGCCCAATACGTAAGCACACATTTCGCTCCTTCTTATGCCCTCATTCTCTGAAGTCGATAACTAGATTTTTACATGCCTATTCTTAGAAGTCTCACATCGGTTAGACACACACCATAAAAACCAAAATCTGTATATTATTAGTAGGTTCTTCAAGCTGCATTTGGTACATGGGATAGGACAGGACACAATAAAACCCACTGTCTCACGTTTGGAGTGACTTGGGACTGGGACAAGGATTGGTACAAGATGGGGCAGGGTGGGACAAAAAGGCTTTTCTTGTTCTCATTTGATATATAACCCTAATATAGTCTTTATTTTAATCGCCACAACCGCCCATTGCCACCGCCACAACCATGGACGGCCTTCGGTAGTCGCCACCAACCACCGATGACCACCCCCACCACTGTACAACAACCTTCTTCACTGCCTCTACAACCACCGTCGGCCACCAACTACCACCCCCATTGCCACCAGCACTACCATTGTTGGGCGCCCCACCAACCACCACCACCCATCGCCTCCCATCACCACCTACACCTGCTGCACCACTGTCGGCTGCCACCATCACTGTACACCATCTTCACATCCTCCACATCTACCAGCGTCTACCATCCACCACCACCACCACCACCACCACCACGTCCTTCGCGAATCAAATATGTTCAGACTACCATTAATCATATCAGATTCTTCATTCAGATTTCATACTATTATATAGTATGTATAATTGTATATGAAATTTGTTCTATAAAATTAAGTTATTTAAATATTTACTTTATTTGCCATGTATAACTTATTTATGATCAATCTATAAAATCATCAAACAAACTTTTAGGGTCAACTTGTCTAGTCATGTCCTATCCGTTCTTAGTTGTAACAAACACAGTTAGACATTTGTCTTGTCTTGTCTTGTCCTGTTCTGTACAATACAACTCAATCAAGTCTGCGACTCTGCGTACCCAAACGCTACCTCAAGTGCATTAAATGGGGTCCACCACATCCAGGGACTCGACACACTACACCTCCATTTTAGGCACATCTTCTAACATCTAAGGGGCTTATTGGAGTTTCACATCGGCTGGACAAAAACCATCAAAAACTGTACATATGTAGGTACTCCCCCTCTCTCTATAAGGGTTCTTTCGGGGAGAAGAGTCAGTGGGGTTCCACATATCCTAACACCTACAAAGGCTGTTGCTATTGATCGATTCTGACTCTCTTTTGCTGTGATTTTGTGGCAGATATTGAGGAGAAGGTTAAGGGATATGAAGAGAGGTGAACTGAAGGCCCTAAAATTGTTTGATAGTGTTACAAAGTTCTTCAAATGAGTTGGCAGTTTATAAACCCACAGCTTAATATACAGGCCTCAACATGTATATCAAGTTATCAACCATGTTCAGTGGTTCTGTTTGTGCCAGAAATTCCTCATTGTTCCGTAAGCAAACGATGATGATATTATGTTGTTCGTTCCTCAACTCTGTGATAGTCTATACCCGGCTAGCCGAGGGCCTGTAAGAGTTCCCAATCGGTTAGACTTAGACCACTTATCCTCTGTATATGTTGCAACCTGTTTTATCTTCCCAAAAGACTATTTTGAAGAACAATCTGGTGGCATTTCACATATCTCAAATCCATATTTACAAGTCTTTTAGTGTCCCTACATGTGCTTATAAAAGTATAAATCAAACTCAAATGACAAATAAATCAATACAGTTAACTTTATCCATATAAGACTTAGGTTATGTTTGGCAAACTAACTGATAAGCTAGCTTATTATTGATAAGGTAGTTGATGATCGGTAAGCTAGCAGATGAATAAGATCCATTTGACAAAAACTAGCTGATAAGGTAGCTTATGACTGCTAAATAACAAAAAAAATACGTGTTTAAAAATTGGTAGTGTAAAAGGTAGCAAGGGTATATCTGGAATAAAAAAAAAGTCTCATAAGTCAATAGATGCTATTCTTCTTAGTTTTAAAAAAAACTAGCTTATGGTTTACTTCATCCAAATATGTACTACCTTATAAGTTAGCTTATTTTTACCAAACAATACGTTAATTGGGGGCTTTCGCCTAATAGTTGTCGGCTCAAGTTTTTTCATTGTCGGTCGAGGAGATTTTCTTGATTGTTTTTTAACTGAGGAGAAAAAATATCTATTGTTAGAAACTTAGAATTTTTTTATAAGATGCTATAAACGTGTAAGAGTAGAATAATCCCAAGCCTCATTAGTTTTGATCAAATCATCTAATAAAATAAACCCCCACATCGAAGGCCAATCACAAAATCACGTGTTAACCATATGATTGAAGATTTGGTGAAATAAATTAATGCATTGAAAAGTTTATAGTTTGACACAAACACTCAAAAATATATTTTGATAGCGAACCTTTTCCTACCATTGTTTTAAAAGCAAGATATTTAATATTTTTTTTGTAATTATTACTATTATCTATAATATACAAATAGCAGGCAACCCGACCCAACAACGACCCAACCACGCCCGATCCGACCCGAGACCCAAACCCACCCTTTTCTCTCTCATATTTTGACCCAAACCCACCCATGACCCGCTTCATACCCATCCTTGACCCGCGTAATACCCATCTAAGACCCGCGCGTCCCCCAAGCTATTCCATCTCCAATTTTACAGTTTTGGCCCCTCTACTTGTAAAATTTATTCACCTTATACCTTTAGCTTTTCAATATTTCATTTTTTGTTTTCGTCATATATTGTGTATTGACTAAAAAACGTTAATAAAAATACGTTTTAGTTTCAAAAAATTACGCCATTATTTCATATCGTCGATGCGATCGAAATGAGCCTAATATTGAATATTTTTTGACGTAGTTATTTTATTATATACTAATATACGTTCCAACTTCTATCCGACTCAAATCCTATACTCATTTTCAAATTTACATATTAGCCCCATAAACTTAGAACTTATAAGGTTTATTCACTTTACACCTTTTACTTTTCAATATTTTATTTTACGTTTTAGTCATATATCGTGTATTGGTATAAAGACGTTACAAAAATACGTTTTAATTTTAACAAATTACGCCATTATGTCCGTATTGTCGAGACGATCGAAATGAGCCTAATATTGAATATTTTTTATCTACCTATTTTGTTATATACTATATATAAGCTCCAACCGACCCGAATACTATACTCATTTTCAAATTCACATATTAGCGCCCTAAACTTATAATATTTATTCATTTTATACCTTTACTTTTCTATATTTCATTTTACGTTTCACTCATACATCGTATATTGGTTGGAACATGTTAAAAATACGTTTTAATTTTAACAAATTACGCCATTATAATCGTATCATCGATACGATCTAAAATATGTTAAAAAATACGTTTTAATGTTAACAAACTACACCATTATAATCGTACCGTCGATAAGATCGAAATGAGCCTAATGTTGAATATTTTTTCATGTATTTATTTTATTATATACGATATATATATATATATATATATATATATGCTCCAACTGACCCAAATCCTATACCCACCTTTAAACTTACATATCAACCCCTAAACTTATAATATGTATTTACTTTATATCTTTTAGTTTTTTATATTTCATTTTACGTTTTAGTCATATATAGTATATTGACTGAAATATGTTAAAATGTCGATAGCTACTGTTCATGACCCCGGTGCGAAGCCCGGGCTTATCAACTAGTATATATACATTTATCAGGAAATCCGACCCACAAACGCCGCCCGACCCGCTCCGACCCGCAACCTGCTCCGACCCGGCCATCTCTCTCTCAGATTTCGGCCCAGACCCGACCACGACCCGGCGCCGACCCGGCCATGGATCCGCGCGCCTTCCAGCCTAACCCAACTCCATTTTTACACTTTTGGACCCTGAACCTATAAGGCTTATTCACTTTATACCTTTAACTTTCAATATTTCATTTTACGTTTTAGCCATATATCGTGTATTTGCCAAAATACGTTAAAAAAATAAGTTTCGATTTTAACAAAATATGCCATTAAATCCGTTTTGTCGATACGATCAAAATGAGCTTAATATTGAATATTTTTTGACGTAGTTATTTTATTATATGCTATATATACATTCCAACCAATCCGAAATTTATATAATTTTCAAGTTTACATATTAGCCCCCTAAATTAAACTTATAAGATTTATTCGCTTTATACCTTTTATTTCTCAATATTTCATTTTGTTTTAGTCATATATCGTGGATTGGCTAAAAGACGTTAAAAAAATAAGTTTTAATTTTAACAAATTACGTCATTATGTTCGTATCGTCGATACGATCGAAATGAGCCTAATATTGAATATTTTTTTATGTAGCTATTTTATTATATACTATATATAAGCTCTAACTGACCGGAATACTATACCCATTTTCAAATTCACATATTAGTGCCCTAAACTTATAATCTATATTCACTTCATACCATTATTTTTCTATATTTCATTTTACGATTTACTCATATATCGTCTATTGGTTGTAATATGTTAAAAAAATACGTTTTAACTTTAACAAATTACGCCATTATAATCGTATCGTCGGTACGATCTAAAATATGTTAAAAAAACACGTTTTAATGTTGACGAAGTACGCCATTATAATCGTATCGTCGATAAGATCGAAATGAGCCTAATATTGAATATTTTTTTCATGTATTTATTTTATTATATACGATATATACGCTCTAACCGACCCGAATCCTATACCCACCTTTAAACTTACATATAAGTCCTCTAAACTTATAATATTTATTCACGTTATATCTTTTAGTTTTCTAAATACGTTAAAAAATACGTTTTAATTTTAACAATTTACATCATTATATTCGTATCGTCGCTACGATCGAAATGAGCCTAATATTGAATATTTTTATGTAGTTATTTTATTATATATACTATATATATATGCTCCAACGACCCGAATCCTATACCCATTTTTAAATCTACATATTAGCCCCCTAAATTTATAATCTTTATTCACTTTATACCTTACTTTTCTATATTTCATTTTACGTTTTACTCATATATCGTCTATTGGTTGGAACATATTAAAAAAATACGTTTTAATTTTAACAAATTACAATATTATAACCGTATCGTCGGTACGATCTAAAATATGTTAAAAAACGTTTGAATGTTGACGAAGTACGCATTATAATCTTATGGTCGATAAGATCGAAATGAGCCTAACATTGAATATTTTTTTCATGTATTTATTTTATTATATATGATATATACGCTCCAACCGACCCGAATCCTATACCCACTTTTAAACTTACATATTAGCCCCATAAACTTATAATATTTATTCACTTTATATTTTTTAGTTTTCTATATTTTATTCTACGTTTTAGTCATATATAGCATTTTGACTAAAATATATTTAAGTGTCGATAGCTACTCTTCATGAACCCGGTGCAAAGCCCGGACTTACCAACTAGTTTACCTACATACATGATCATCATCATCCAAGTTAACATGATCATTAACTTGATATTCGTTAACACCTTTTAGGAGGGATAAATCCGTCATTTATATCCTTTTCTTGTTTTCAATAGAACTAAAATGTACAAGTTAAATCAAACTCAACAACAATTCAAACTCTTTTCAATAAATTAAACCCTAATCTCTATTGTATTCCAATGGGTCAAATAGGTATGGTTTGGTGCGATTTAGGTTAAACCGTAAACCGCACACGTATGTGGTTTGAAGATTTTCTCAAATTGCATCCCATATATATATGATCAAACTGTAAAAATCACAACCCAAAGTGTGGTGCGTTTTAATGATGTTTTATGCAGTTTGCATCAAATGCACTTCAACCTAATAGCTTTAAGATCATAATTTTAATATAAATTCGACGAGGACATATGCATATTCCATACAATAAAAAAGTTTTTAATATGTAGCATAATTTAAAAATAATGTAACATAGACTAAAGAGTTCGATACTTAATCCAAATAGAGTTGGAAAGTTACTTTCAAAACAACTTCAACCATGATGTTTGGCCAAAAAAAAATCTCAAATAAGAATTTAGTCACATAATAATTAAAATGAAAACTTTAAAAATTATAAGTATTCAACAACGTATTAACTACTTTCATTTAATATATTATTATTTATAAATAATACGATTAACATAATATACAATGCATAACAGTTTGAACAACGAACTGATGATTCGAAGCCGCGTAGTAATTGTGGTTTAATGAAAATGAAAACTGCAAACCGTACAACAAAAATACTAAACCACATAGCGGTTTAACAACAATTTTTTTTTATCTCTTTTACATTTCTTCACCTCGCCCACGATCTTACGATGCATTTATGTCGAGAAAGAGAGAGAGAGAATCCAACTAGTAATTGAACAAGTAATGGTGGTTACCCTCTCTTCCTATGAGTCTCCTATTTATGATTTTTTTTTTATTTACACGCAAAATCAACAATCCTTTCATGCGAGTGTCACTTGTTTGTAGGGTAGATCAAGGTCTACAAAGCCTGTCTTATAATATTTTTAACCAAATATTACCATTTCAAGAAATATTTAAAGAAAAATTGGTTGATTTAGAAACTTTTTCGAGTTTTTTTTTGATATTCTGTATTTTTAATATGTTAAAGCACCTTAGCATGCTCACGTTTTCTACTGAAAAGAAAATTACTTACAAAAATCAATTGAATATTATGGACATTTTTGGCAATTTTTGGGTGGGGGTTCCGATTGGAGAGTTTCATAATATTTATCTAACTTTTCTTTAATAACTTTTGCTTGGGGGTTAGAGTTAGATCTAGCATTTAGAGTTTTCATAATATTTATGCTATTCTTATTACTGGGGGTTACTTTATGCCCTTGGTAACTTTGGGGTATTTACTTTAGAGTTTCCTCATCATCTTCAAAGTTAGTACTACTCTTTCTCTCTGCATCTCCTCTTCTTCCTATACAGGTTAGTCCTTTTGTTTTTGTTGAGTAAATTGCAATTTTAATTGATGTGTTATTTTGTTTTTTCGGTTTTGGTCTTTATAAAAGTTTTTTAATAATTAAAAACTTTATGATATTTAAAAGTGTTCTCCTTTGATGTATGTTGCTAACATAAGTTAAATTCTACCCATTAAAGTAGTCTATGTTAGTTATAAAATGATGAAATATAAGAATAAAGGCAAAAATATAAGAGTAAATTAGAAAGAAATTTTGGTATAAATAGTTGTTATCTCTTATTTAAGAGATAAAATAAGAGATAAAGTAACTATTTTGCTCTATGTGTCACATGGGAGAGTTAACTGAAAATTTTATTTCGTTAGTTGGAGGGACCAAAATTTTGCATACCATGGTAGTTTTGTTATAATAAAATTTTTCCAATGACCAAAATCATAAAATAAATTACGGGGACAAAAATTGCAATTTACTCTAGTTTTTTTTTGAGTGGATAAATTATCGAGAAAGGTAACATAAATGTCCAAATTTGTCAATTGTGTTGCCAAGAAATGACCATAAATTTCAATTCGTAACAAAAAAGAGTACGATGATTTGATTAACTTGCTAACTGCTTAGTCAACAGATAACCTACTGACGTGTCAGTCCAAGTGGCAGTATGTATGTCCCCTTGATTGACAAATTTGGACATTTATGTTATCTTTTTCGACAATTTTTATCTAACTTAATACCACCTTAATGAATTATAACCGGTAACTTATACATTCGGTTACTGATTCCTCTTTTTGTTACAAATTAAAATTTGAAGTCCTTTTCAAGCAAAAAAATGTATGCTTAATTGATAAATTTTGACAATTATGTTACCTTTTCCAAGCAACTTAAAAACATACCACTTTAAAAACAATAAAACTAAAAAATAAAATAAATTGTGTTAGTGTTTGGAGTTTTTTTTTTTTTTGAAGGGGGGGGGGGGGGGGGGGGGGGAGGGGGATTGTTTTGGTAACATGTACATGGGGTAATGACTTGGGAGGATAAGTAATTATTAATTTTGTACACATATTGAATTATTTTTTTACTCAATATACCATTTAACTCTATTTTTTTGTACACATTATACCATTGCACCCAGGAATAGTCTGTAAACCACCATCTTTCACCAAGCCATCACCACAGACACCACCACCACCACCAAACCACTTTTAGAGTTTTCTATTTGGGGGTTTTTAGGATGGAGTTGGTGGTTTTTGGATTTGGGTTTTTTAGGGTTATCGAGTTGGGGTTTTAAGAGTGAGATGGTGGTGTGGGTGGTGGTGATGTGGAGTTGATGATTGTGGCGGCGTTTGCAGGCGGCGGCGATGGTGGTTGCAGTGGTGGGTGTGGTTTGGTGGTGGTGGCAGTTGTGATGGCTATGGTGGTGGGTGGGTGAAAGATGATGGTTTACATACTATTATGAGTTGCAATGGTATAAATGTATAATGTATAAAAAAAATAGAGTTAAATAGCATATTGAGTATAAAAAATAATTAATGATAATACACTTACAAAATAAATACTTACTTACCCTCCCAAGTAATTACCCCTTTATCTATCATATTTGGTAATGGAATAAAATTGTTGCCTTTTTACAAAAATAATAAAATAAAGTAAATTAAATTAACCCCCTAGGTCCCAAACCCATATCTCCTACTCCTAACCCCAGGTGCAAAGATTAGGTAATTTTTCAAAACCACCCTCATCTGGTTTCCTCCTCTTTCTTTTTAGCGTCTTCCTTCCCATAGTGAGTTACAGGCTTACAGCTAATCATCCTTTTTCTCCTACATTATGTCAAATATTTTTAAGCATGAACTTAACAATCAAATAAATTAATAAATCTCCGTCGTAACTATTAAATTAATTTTCAAATTTTTCACAAATCCTATTATATAAGTTTAATATATTATATTCATAAAAATCAATGTGTTTAGATCTATCTGGTCGTTTGTTTATTTTTATTAATTCATACTTACACCAACCTTTTTAGGTCGTCGTCTCTCTCGAAAAAGAACCCTAATTTGCAGAAATGAGTTCTGGAATTCAGACACTTAATACATTCAGCAACACCAACTTATTATGGTCAAAGACAACAACTCCATTACAGCCATCATCCTCTTCTTCTCTTCTACGACGTCGTAGTGTACTCACACTTGGCACTAGTTCAATCAAATCCTCTTCAAATTCAAATTCTCAATCCAAGTTTATGGTGGTAAGTTGAAGAAAAATGTTCATTAATATGTTATTGTTTGTTTAATAATTTTATGAATGTTGAGCTGATCAAGTTAGGGCTTATTATTGTATTTTTTGAATTGAATTTTGTTTTGTAGCATGGGATGAAGGCTGCTACTCTATCCAGTGATCCCTTAGTTGTTGTAGTTGATGATGAGCTCAAAAGTAAAGAGTGGGAAATTGGGGTTCTTAAGGATGAAATAGCTGCTATGCAGGGGATTAGGATAAGAAGAACACCACCAATTGGGCCTCCTGCTAACTATGTTGGTACCTTTGAGGATTTACATTATGAAGATACCGCTCCTCGTAACAAACTAGAGGAGATTGTGTGGACCAAATACGGAGAGGTTGCCGAGGTCCGATCTCTTTTCGATTATTGTTTTTTCTTGTTAGTTACAAATATGTATCCGGACGAAAGTTCGGGTGCCAACTCAAATTTCATTGTGAACATGAGGACAGCCAAGAGAGCGCCACGTGGTAGATTCAGTCTAAGTAATCATGTATTATTCAGACCGAATAATACAACATTCCGTATTATTCATACTGAATGATACTGCATTCCGTATTATTCAAACCAAATAATACTGCATTCAGTATTATTCAAACTGAATGCAATATTATTCGGGATGAATTATACATGATTATTCAGACTGAATATTCCACATGGCGTGCTCTCGGCTGTCCTCACATTCACAATGAAAGATGAGTTCTCATTTGAACTTGACCCTATGTATCCATGTCATAAATGAGTCAAAACCACCTACACTAGCACAAGAGACTACGCAGGAACCAGTTAGGCATAAAGCCATTGTTGTAATTATCTTCTACCATGCTAATAAGGACTTTTTTTTCAGATGAAGGAGAAAATTGCATTATCTTCACTAAAGAATGCTCTCGGTAATGCTCCTCCTCCGAGAGACTTTGTAGGATCTCTTAAGGAGTCGTATTTACGAACGGGATTACCTGGTTTAATCGCGGAAGTGAAAAAGGCTTCACCTAGTAGAGGTGTTCTAAGGGAAAATTTTAATCCTGTAAGTTGGCATTTTTCGGTTTTATTCTTAGTGATCGAAGTCAATATATGATATGATATGGTGGTGGAACTTGATGCTATGTTTTTTTATCTGTAAAACTGTAGGGTGTTGCATATTTGTCTTGTAATATATGTCTTTTTGAACTTCATCTCTTTGTTTTCCTACTGATCATTAAAAGACCAATGTGGTTGTTGGTATGATTGCATTGGGGAGCAAGAGGGGATCCAATGCAAGGATATATTGTCTCCAACCTTAGTGTCTTTATATGCCCTAAATTACCTAATGCATAAACTAATGAATTATTAACTTATCTATAGAATATTATTTCAATGAAACAATAAATTTTCTTGGCCCTAACATCATCAATTTATTGAGGTTAAACAACACAAACATATAAACATTACCTCTCTAAATTAATGATGTTGGGACCATGAAAATTAGTTATGTTAATTGAAATATTATGTTGAAGATAAATTACTAATCAAGTAACATTAGTACACAATTTAGGACATGATGATGATTATAACGAGGCTGAGGACGATAACACTGCATTGAAGGTTGGAGCCCTATATACATATTCAATCCTATGTGTAAAGATGGGATTAGGTCCTAAGCTTATAATTGTTAAACGTCCATTGTCGACGATTCTTAACACTTGTTAGTTATTAAGATTGTTCTCATGATAGGTTGAGGTTGCAAAAGCTTACGAGAAGGGTGGAGCAGCATGCCTAAGTGTTTTGACAGATGTAAAATATTTTCAGGTAGATACTGAGCATATCATGTTTGATTTAACTAATATTTGTCGTCTTTTATTTTTTTGTACTAATTCTTTGTTTATCGCCAAAGGGAAGCTTTGAAAATCTAGAGGCTATACGGAATGCTGGAGTTAAGGTAGAGAGTTTTTCTTGATCTCTTTGCCACAACTTGTGAACTTTAGCCACTTAATTTTGACACTAGTTAAAATGCAGTGCCCTCTCTTGTGCAAAGAATTTATTGTGGATCCATGGCAACTCTACTATGCTCGAACAAAGGGCGCGGATGCTGTTCTTTTGATTGCCGCTGTTTTACCAGATATTGACATCAAATATATGCTTAAGATATGCAAAAAGATTGGACTGGCGGCACTTGTTGAGGTTTTATGAAAGAACTCGTCTTTACAAGTCAGAATTTACCTTTTACATGTTATGATTTTCATTCCAATCTACTTCACATGGTTCGGTAGATTGAAGCTTACTTGAGCTCTTTGTTTACTTGTAAATGATATTTTCAACAAACCTGACTTGGCTTCACTGACCATTTGATTCTTTTTTCTGGTTACAAAACCGGTTATTCCAGTTTGAAAAAGAACCCCTTTTAGAACAGTGATCCGGTGGTTCAACCTATCAAATCCTGTTTTAAAGATTCATATGTTAACCCACAAAGCGTGAACATCCAAAATGCTCTTGTACTTATTCTTTGGAATATCTTTTGATTCAGGTGGTTTATCCAAAAACCGAATTTTGTAAGCGAATTGTTTTTTTCGACTCTGTGTTGTGTTTCATATGCTATTAATGATCTCCCTATGTTTCTAATATTAAGTTTGAAATCTTTTGTGCAACTTTTTGTAGAATATTTCCAAATCTTTATTTTGTTTGAGTGTTTAACAAATTATTTATGTCATTATTATGTAAAATATCTTTTTAATTGTAGAATATCTTTCTATTGTATCAACCTATAACAATCTGGAAATAATGAAGCAACTGACCTTTTTCCGGTTGATCTCTGTTTTTATTCTTAGGTACATGATGAGAATGAAATGGATCGCATGCTTGCAATTGATGGAATTGAACTCATTGGCATTAATAATCGTAACCTTGGTACTGCTTAAACTTTATGGCTTATGATCGATGATTATTTCTTTTTATCATCTCTTGCTGGTTTTGGTAATGCATCTGTGTGGGGACAAATAGACCACTGCAGGACATGATTGAGTGGGACAAATGTTTTTCTTTTTGTACCATTAAAATAGATGGAGCATAAATAAGGTAAATGTGATAAGGTGGGTAAATTACTAAACTTCCCATGTCAAATAAAAACCCTAAAATCCTTCACAACCTTTTCGTTTGCCTACCTCACTCTTGCCCGTTTTGTCCCGTCCGCATACCAAACACATCCATAACAAACTATAATCTGATCATACAGTAAAACTTCATGAATAGGTGTAGTTTTGAACAATTTCATGATTTCACCCCACACCTGCAGGAACATTCAAAGTCGATATAAGTAACACCAAGAAGTTGCTTGAAGGTGAGCGTGGAGAGAAGCTCCGGCAGAAAAACATAATAGTAAGTGCAACTGAAAGAATCTGTGTCGACATAAGAATGTATGGATTTTTTTTGCTCAAATGGTTTCTGACGGTTTAATTTCATCTTTGAACTTGTCAGGTGGTTGGGGAGTCTGGACTGTTCACTCCTGCTGACATTGCCTATGTACAAGAAGCTGGCGTGAAAGCTGTAAGTGGCTGCTCTCTTTATCTGTTTTTAACAATCCAAAAGTAATATCAATATACAAACATCTTTGTGATCAATGGGAGAGATTACTTCTTGTTGAACGTTAATCGTAGTAAAAGACTTGGGGGCGTTTCTGTCATCTAACATCTTGAATGCACATTGCTGAGTGTACTTACAGTGCTTGGATTATGTTTCTTCCCTTATGCAGATATTGGTTGGGGAGTCGATTGTGAAGCAGAAAGATCCGACAAAAGGAATTAGAGAACTTTTCGGAAAAGATATATCGGCTTAGTTACTTTGGAGAAATTGGATCTAGAATGTGAAATATAACTGAGTTTTTTTGTATTACTACTTAAAAACATGAGTATTTGTTTTTTTTGGTTCTTAACCAACAATAAACTAAGATTAACGACCAGGGGACCAATGGGGTTGTGGCAGGAGTCGAGATTGATAACTTGTGTTTTTTCTCAGCAAGTCTCACCTTACTGCTGATGACTAAAGCATTCCCTTCCCTCCAATTCACCCATGTTGTTGTTCAATAAGTGGTTTGTGTTGGGCCATTGGCTTCCCTGTTGTCCTTCGACTATGGCTTATATTAAGATATTTGGTACTTTAAGTTATTACATATTGTTGCCTTTAGTTGTTTCGGTGTTTTGCCAACTTCACTGCTGTCAATAGAAATGGATGTTCATTTTGTGTTCTAGAATGGTCCAAGCTATATGGTGTTAAGTATGTTGGAGAACATTTGACATTCTTATACAGGTCCCTGGATCTCATAACAAATTCCAGAGGCAACATATATAGTGTCTTCATAGAAAAAATCTTTGATAATTTGGGGTAGAGTCAAGCTCTGCATACAGCCTACCTTCCATACAGATGTATACTTGGTTTGTTGGTTTGGTGTGGTTTTACTATACTGGGAATGGTTCATTTGTAGACTTAGGTGCAAGATTCCTTGTGCTAAGATTAAAGAGGCACATGAGAAAACAATGGGCGTAAGATTTAAGTCCCATATGCAGACAGAGGTTTGGATAATTTTGATCCACTTCACTGGATTTTTTTAATTTGTTTCATAGGAGGTTAATTTTTCTTCTCTATAGTAGAAAGAATTCCATACGAATATTATATTTAAATGTATCGTCTAATAAGTTTGGCAGCACCTCGATTAATTTCATGGGGTATTAAGTTAAGCGCCTGTTCAGGGGGCCGTCTCTGGGGAGCAAAGGCAAACCATCCATGGCCTTGAATTTAAACCGGTGATCTCTGGGAGCAAAGGCAAACTGTCCACTGAACTAATGATCTCAAGGTACCATATTCTTAGGTTTTCTTGAAATTCCTGAATGGAAATTATATTTCGGACATCTCTTCAAGTTGCAATACCTGAAATTCAAGATACATATCTTGTTGATTTGGGTTTAATTTGGTTTGCAGAATGCGAAAGGTAGCTTAGGTGATCTTGTTCATCACTATATTACATCAGATGGATTTTCAACCGAGTATCTGTTGGACTGCCTCGCCTTATTCTTAGAGCATCAAGCTTTGGACGTGTGAGGCCTCAATCTACAAATGGACAAAAAAACAATGTGTTGCCTGTAAACGTGGTGAGTAGGTACTTTTGAAGGTCAAAATTCAGGATTTGGTATCCGATAAGGGAAATGCTTGCGGATAGAGCTGAGAGTCTTGCTTTGCTTCAGACAGAGGTTCCATGCCCTTCCTCAAACCACCTAAAATCCAATATAACAAGGTATGTATCTGCACCTCTCTATTTACACATATGCATGTATACATGGGTGAGTGTGTATATAGGTGGCCCTTCTTGTCTTACAGTGTCTTACCCCCCTAAAACCTCCCTTTTCTATCCCATGGTCTTTAGAGGTGTTTTCCTGACTTTCTTTTAGTAGCTGAGCACATTATCAATCAAGAACAATAACAAAAACTGATAGGTTTCAAACCCCTTCATAATAGTATGTATCCTTTGCTTTTTGTATATATATATATTGGGGGCATCTTTTAGCTTTTCCGCCCTGCAAATGACAAACGCCAGGGCTGGTGGAGGATCTTGGTGAACGTTTAATGAGGAATGAGATATTTGAATTTCTTTTGGCTAATGAATATCTTGACTGAGATCGCACTTCTATAACGAGGTTAAATGCAGAACAGATATAAGCAGAATTATAGAACAAGAATACAGGATTCTTGATAGGGCATTCTACTTAAAGGTGCATTTGGATCTTGGGATGGAAATTTGATTAGAGGGCCATAGAAGGCACATTAGCATGCTTGAAATGTGTTAGACGCCATTGTCAGGCATGGTGTAATCTAAATCAATGATATTAATTGACACATTAAATAATTTGAGTTAATTTAATTTTGGTTGAAGTCTTACAGTTAAGGCCCATGATTAAATCCCAATATAAAACAAAAAAGAGTTGGACTAGGCTTGCATTAGCTGAATTAAGGTCTACATAATAGAGGCAGATAAGATTCTTATCCAGCAAGTTCAAGCTGTGCTCGTAGTACTTGTGTAAATCAAAGTATGTGGCTATCTATTATGTGTGCATAATGTGCACCTGCTCAGTGTATATATACATATACATATATACGCATTGCTGTTTGTACTTACAATGCTGGGCTTATGTGCAGATATTGGTCTGTCAGTCGATTGTCAAGCAGAAAGATCCGACGAAAGGAATTATATAAGGTTTTGGAAATACATCTGTTTAGTTACTCCGGAGAAATTGATAGGCAGCAACTGATTTTTAAAATGGCGGTTCAAGGTTGGTTGGCTACTAAGTGCAACAACCAGGGGACCAATGGGGCCGTGGAGATCGATAACTTGTGTTCTTTCAAGGATCCCTCACCATCCTTCAATATTCCCCATAAATGGTTCGTCTTGGTCAACTGGTCCAGCAATTGGCAGGGCCTGGATTTACTGTTTGTTTATCAACTTTGGGTTATACAGACAACGTGTTATTGGATCTGGTTTTAGCAATTTTAGTTTTTGATGGTCGGTTTTCTGTAAGGGTTGAGATCATAGTGGGTGCTGTTTGAAGGCAGTGCATTAGTTTGGTTCAGTGAAAAAGGCTTCACCTAGTAGAGGAGTTCTAAGGGAACATTTTGAACCTGTAAGTTGCCTCTTTCAGTTTCAATACATGAGCCATAAAATCATATGGTCTACAAAATATATAATACTACTTGCATAGCTTCCAATTAACCTTAACTGAGTTCGGAATTGTTGATTGAACTTGCGGGATTACTGTTTAATCTCTTGAGATTATTAGCTGAATCATACTTCAATTGGCCTCTCCTTGAAAAATTCACGGAGCTCTCGCTATTTATTGCTCGAGGTTCTCCCAATTTTGATTAATTTTATTGGGATCAAATCTGGGCCTTAATTCAAAACCTTCATCCAGAACTTAATTAAATCAGATAATATAACGTGCCCAATTAAAAATATCATTAATTTATTGCACCTTATGCAATACATTATATTATGTACCAAATGAAATGCGGGTAACGGGCAATGGCATGTTTTAAAAGTTAAAACACACACACACACACACACACATCATGTTTGCTTTCTTAAAGAAGAGAAAAGCTTGAAGACACATGCATACTCATGTTAAGTCTCAGCCTCAGGCACATCCAAATGAGTGCAAAACCATTTTTGTACATAGTCATAAACAAGAGCCAAAAGTTAAGATGAAGAATGGTGGAATATATACTAGTTAACTTGATTATCGTAAATTGATGATACAAATGAATGGTTTAATTATGAATGTTTTTTTTTTCTTTCTAAAATTGGAGATCCATGGGAAAAGATCATTTCGTAATGTTACAAACCCCACAAAACACACATAGATTTACTAGAATGATCATTTCATCTTAAGGTTGAGATCTATTCGTACGTCTCCACACACATACATCTAGATATATGCACACCTAAGATCAAATAGAAACCTGCTAAATGTTATAAACCTCCATGTTTTCATTTATGAAGATTGTTCTCATGATAGGTTGTGGTTGCAAACACTTATGAGAAAGGTACCGCAGCATACGGATGCAAAATATTTTCAGGTTGATACTGAGCATATTATGCTTGATTTAACTAATATCCATGCCCATGGATGGACTATTTATTTTTATGTTATAATTTATATGTTTATTACCACCGCAGGGAAGCTTTGAGATGGTAGAAGCTAAACGGTATTCGGGAGCTGAGGTACAGTCTCTCTTGATCTTTCATGCCACAGCTTATGATCATTAAGCTGGCAGGTTTGAACACTAGTCAAAATGTAGCCTCCTAAGAATCCATTGTGGACAGATGGGCTCGAACGAGGATTCTTGAAATAACTGTCAGAATTTACCTTTTACTTTCTTATATTTTTTGATATGTCACATCCAAGGAGAGGCGGGACACTATGCTTGTAAATTAAAGGATATAAAAGCTTGTCTGACAGTGAATGGCATTCGGCATCTTTGCGGCTAATACATGGTTGGACTTTATAACTGCGAGAGCTGGAAGAAAAAGCGTTTTTCAGGTCTGGTTTTTAGACTCCGGAGCCACAATGCATGTTTGCGACTCCAAGGCAAAATTTCTAGAATATTCACCAGCAAGTGCTGGAGAACACGTGGTGGTACCGGTGGCCAACAAGCAGCAAGCTGACGTGGCTGGTATTGGTACAGTCCTGTTAGACTAATCTCGTTAGTTTCGCTAGTTCCGTTAGACTTCGTTAGTTAGTTAAATTAATTAGTTATAGGTAGTTATAACAGTTAGTTAGGAACGGCGGTTATTCGGTTGACGGTTACACGGCGGTTGGTAGTTGGCGGTTGACGTTTCGTTTTCTATAAATAGGCTATTATGTTTAGTTTTAGTTGTGATGAATTGTTGTATAATACTTTTCATATATTGATTCAATAAACTTCAAAGTTTGAATCAATCCTATACTTTTGTTATTTACCTGATTCGTGTTTGATTGAAACCCCACTGGGCAACAAATTGGTATCAGAGCCTAGGCTTCGATTTTGGCACTGTAAGACCGGAATAGAATCGAAGATTGGGGGGTTGTTTCTGTACATAGATCGTGGAACCAAAACACAACAACGGTGATTTCTGGTTCGGACAGAAACAAAGAAGAACAACGAGTTCTTTGGACAAACAGATCAGGGACAAAAGGGAAAAACACATCTGCGTGTGTTTTGATTGGCTCCGAAAAAAAGAAGGGAAGAACATCAGACTGTTCTTGCGAATCGGAGGATACGAAAAAAAACAGGGGAACAAATTTTTTTTGTTCTTCGGGTTTTGGTTGCTGATCGAGAAACAAAAGGGAAGAACACATCTGTGTGTTCTTGTTGGTTCGAAACAAAGAAGAAAAGAAACCAGGAGAGTGTTCGGCACTTTACAAGGAAGAAGAAGATTTTTTTTGAAAAAAATAATAATAGGAGTAGCCTAATCCTATTTGGGCCGACAGAAACAAAAAGAAAAAGATTACATTTTTTTTCAAAGTCTGACAAAAAAAAAGGAAGGATAAGAATTAATTTTTTTTTCCTTCACATTTTGATCTTTTACAAGTTAACAAATTGGTTTGTTGATTATTTTACAAATACAAAGCTTTTTCTGGGAAAGTTTATAAAAGGATCAAAATATTTTTGAGTAGTGCGTGTTAGCATTTGAATACCAAACGGTTTCGGTATTCGGGGGTGAGAGTTTTTCAAGGAACAAAGAAAACCATCGAAGGGGTTTTAGTGGTCAAGAAACCGAAGGAAGGTTGTCTAAGATATTCAAGAAAGAGAGGACCACGGTTATAGAAAGGAAAACAAGTCTCATCAAAGGAATCGTCGAAAATCCAGGTTTTACGTTCTAATTTTAAACCTGAATTTTATTCTTTTTCTTTTTCCTAGTAATTGAATATAATTTCCAAAAATTCCTATATCTAGTCGAAGTTTGAGATAGGAATAGTTAGAGTACGATGGGTGATAAAAACCAAAAGGAAATTATAATTCAAAAGGAAGTAAATACCATTTCCCAATTCCAATGTCCCGTTTTGAAAGCAACGAATTATACGGTATGGGCTATTCGGATAAAAACCATACTGAAGGCAAACGGACTGTGGGAAATGATAGAACCTAGTGAAAATACGCAACCGGATGAAAAGAAAGATATGGCAGCAACTGCATATCTATTTCAAGCGTTACCAGAGGACATGATATTGCAAGTCGCTAGTTGCAAAAATGCAAAAGAAATTTGGGAGGCACTGCAAACCAGACACATAGGTGTAGATAGAGTGCAAAAGGCACGACTTCAAACTCTCAAAACCGAATTTGAGATGTTGAAGATGAGAGAAGATGACAGTATTGATGTTTTCTCGGCAAAACTCAATAGTATTGTCACAAGGGCAAGTGGCTTAGGATCAACTTTTGATCAACAAACTCTAGTACGAAAACTTCTAAGTTCCGTACCGAAGAGATTTATACAGATTGTCGCAGCCATAGAACAATTTTCTGATTTAGAGAAAACAACTCTAGATGAGATAATTGGTAGGCTGAAAGCCTTTGAAGAAAGGCTGAATCTGTTAAGCGGAAACCCGACAGACAATCAGGATAAACTTCTGTTCACAAACCATGACAACAGTTCAAGTCATGAGAAACATTTTAAGAATGGTGGACAAGAGAAGTTTAGGTCATCTCAGAATAACAAGCAAGACGAAAGAACCAAACCATTTAACAAATGGAAGAAATCCCCGCACAAGTTCAAGAAGAATAACTTCCAGAAAGGTGCAAAGGATTTAAGTAAGGTTAAATGTTACAAGTGTAACAAGCTTGGACATGTCAGGAGAAACTGCAAACTAAAGGATAGTGGACAAGAGCAATCGAACTTGGTTCAGGAAGATATAGAACCAACGCTCTTGATGGCAGTTCAAGACAAAGGAGATAAGGTTGAAGAAATCTTCTTAGATGAAAAGGAGATTGAACCTGAGAAGTACATAAGCACGGATGAAAGCTTATGGTACTTGGATAATGGAGCTAGTAACCATATGACTGGAATTAGGACACACTTTAAGGAGATAGATGAAAAGATCTCAGGAAGAGTCCGTTTTGGTGATGGGTCATATGTAGAGATTAAGGGTAGAGGTTCTATATTACTTGAATGTAAAAACAAAGAACAAAGAATAATTCTTAATGTTTATTACATTCCAAGCCTGAAAAGTAATATCTTGAGCCTAGGACAATTAACAGAGAATGGGTGTAAGATCATTATGCAAGACAATGTATTGTTGCTATATGGTCAGGATCAAAAACTCCTTATGAGAGTTGAGAGATCAAGAAACCGACTTTACAAAATCAATTTGAAAGTTGGTGTGCCCATCTGTTTATTGACTAATTTGGAGGACCATGCATGGCTGTGGCATGCTAGGTTGGGTCATTTGAATTTTGATTCAATTAAACAAATGACTCGGAAGAAATTAGTGGAAGGGATACCCAGTATAAGTCATAAAAATCAAGTGTGCAATGCCTGCTTACTAGGAAAGCACAGTAGAGCTCCATTTCCTAACCAGACAAACACTAAATCATTAGAACCGTTGAATTTAGTGTTTGGTGATTTATGTGGACCCATTTCCCCAGCAACAGAATCAGGAAAGAAGTACATGTTTTTGCTAGTAGATGATTGTACTAGGTACATGTGGGTGTACTTTCTGAACTCGAAAGATGAAGCATTTGAGACTTTTAAGGAATTCAAGTTGAAGGTGGAAAATGAGGTCGAAAAAAAGTTAAAAACTTTGAGGACAGACAGAGGTGGTGAATTCACATCAAGGGAATTCACACGGTACTGCAAAGAAAATGGCATATTTAGACAACTTACAGCACCATACTCTCCACAACAAAATGGGATAGTAGAGAGAAGGAATAGGTCTGTAATGTGCACCACAAGGAGTATGTTGAAGGCTATGAATATGCCACAAAATTTCTGGGCTGAAGCTATTAGACATGCGGTATATGTCTTAAATAGGGTACCTACAAAAGCTTTGAGGGATTCTACACCTTATGAAGCATTAAAGGGTACAAAACCGAATTTGAGACACCTTAGAGTTTTTGGATGCAAAGCTTATGCAAAGGTAACCAAGCCACATCTAAAGAAGTTAGATGATAGAAGCAAGGAATTGGTTTACCTAGGAACTGAACCAGGATCAAAGGCTTATCGATTATTTGATCCTGTAACAAAGGGGATTATTGTTAGTAGGGATGTAAAATTCAAAGAAGATGTAGGATGGGACTGGAATGGTTATTTGGATAACGTTGATCCAAAGGAACCAGAATGGAAAGACTTCATTATAAATGATAACCGAACATCAAGTTCAAGGATCATTAATGAAGTTAGCACTCAAGATCCTGAAAGCAATAACGAAGTGAATACACCAAGTCCCATGCAAAATAACGCTCAAGGTGATATGTCTGATGATGAGATTGTACAACCAATAGACAATCTATCAACACCTCCACCATATACCTATGAGCCTAATTCAGAAGAGTCTGCTGGATATACATCATCAATAGCAAGTTCATTAAGGTCATATGATCATACCCCAGTTCAAGGGTTCAGAAACTTATCTGAAATCTATGATCGAGCACCAGAAGTGCAAAGTAATGAATTGCTACTACTAGAGGAAGAGCCTAGAAATTACAAAGAGGCTGTACGAGATAAGAAGTGGATCGAGGCAATGCAGACAGAAATTAATGCAATCAATAAAAACAAGACATGGAAGCTAGCCACCCTACCAGACAAACAGAAGGCTATTGGTCTGAAATGGGTATTTAAGCTTAAACGAGATGCAGATGGGAAGATTATAAAATACAAGGCTCGTTTAGTCGCTAAGGGATACGTACAAGAGCATGGAATAGACTATGACGAAGTCTTTGCTCCTGTAGCAAGAATGGAAACAATTAGATTAATTCTTGCATTGGCAGCTTATCATGGATGGGAAGTTCACCACTTAGATGTAAAATCAGCATTTTTACATGGGGAACTTAAGGAAGAAGTATATGTTACACAACCAGAAGGTTTTATAAAACCAGGAAATGAAAATAAAGTGTACAGGCTTACTAAAGCACTTTATGGGTTGAAGCAAGCACCACGTGCATGGAATATGAAGTTAGATCAAACGTTGAAATCACTAGATTTCAAGAAATGCACATTAGAACAAGCAGTCTATACAAGAATAAGTAAAGACTCAATGTTGCTTGTTGGAATTTATGTGGATGACTTAATAGTTACTGGAAGCAGTAAGGAAGACCTTCAGAAGTTTAAGTCACAAATGGAAGAAAAATTCGAGATGAGTGACTTAGGTTTATTAGCTTACTACTTGGGAATAGAGGTTACCCAAACAGGGGGTGGAATCTCAATAAAGCAATCAGGATATGCCAACAAGATTCTTACGAAAGCAAGAATGTTAGATTGCAACGAAACCAAGATTCCCATGGATCCAGGAACAAAGCTAATAAAGACAGAGGGAGGAGAACTAGTTGATGCTACAAAGTATAGAAGTCTAATTGGGTGTTTAAGATATTTACTTCATACAAGACCGGATCTCAGCTATTCAGTTGGCTTGTTAAGCCGATTTATGCAAGAACCGAAGGAACAACATATGAAGGCAATTAGACAAGTGTTACGTTATATCAAAGGCACATTAAATTTTGGTATAACCTACAAGAAGAAAGGAGGATGCAAGTTGCTTGGATATAGTGACAGCAGTTACGGCATCAACACAGAAGAAGGCAAAGGAACGACAGGGATCGTCTTTTATTTTGGTAACTCACCAATAAGTTGGAACTCCCAAAAACAACCTACTGTTGCATTATCATCATGTGAATCAGAATTTATGGCGGCAACGGTAGCAGCTTGTCAAGCATTATGGTTACAAAGACTATTAAGTGCATTAACAGGCTGGAAGGAAGAAAAAGTTACAATCAAAGTCGACAACAAGTCGGCAATAGCACTTATGAAGAACCCCGTGTTTCATGGAAGAAGCAAACACATTGATACAAAATATCATTTCATCAGAGAATGCGTTGAAAAGAATCAAATAGAAGTTGAGCACGTCAGTGGAGATCTACAAAGGGCGGACATACTTACTAAAGCCTTAGCAAGGATCAAGTTCGCAGATATGAGAGAATTACTTGGCGTGAAGAACTTAAAGGAAAAAGAACGAGATTAGGGGGGTGAATGTTAGACTAATCTCGTTAGTTTCGCTAGTTCCGTTAGACTTCGTTAGTTAGTTAAATTAATTAGTTATAGGTAGTTATAACAGTTAGTTAGGAACGGCGGTTATTCGGTTGACGGTTACACGGCGGTTGGTAGTTGGCGGTTGACGTTTCGTTTTCTATAAATAGGCTATTATGTTTAGTTTTAGTTGTGATGAATTGTTGTATAATACTTTTCATATATTGATTCAATAAACTTCAAAGTTTGAATCAATCCTATACTTTTGTTATTTACCTGATTCGTGTTTGATTGAAACCCCACTGGGCAACAAGTCCGCCTCAGATTGAGGTGGTCATTTTGTAAGATGTACTTCACGTGCCCTCCATAGCCATGTCTCTCATCTCTATGAGCAAACTCGACGAAGACGGGTTTACAGTAATCTTTGTTTCTGAGAAGTTTGGATCTTCAAAAAAGGTAAGCTTATCGAAGAAGGCTACAAACAAGGAGGGATGTATCGCTTGAGGATCGACAACAATCCATCCCTCGGAACTCTTTCTGAAGTGAAAAAAAGGTTTCACCCTGTAGAGGAGTTCTAAGGGAAGATTTTCATCATTTAAAGTTCCTTCTTTGGTTAACTTTTTATGATGTTAAGCAAATCTGCAAACCTTCTTCCTTTTTCATTGCATTGTTCATAAACACCGGTTCATAATAAAGTAGTCCTCATATAGATATCATTGTTCATAAAATTTCCTATAATTATCCATGTAAGTTGATACCATATTTTGCCATGTTCAATGATTTTTAGATGGTGTTTGCTTTGATCAAATGATTTTGTGAGATTAGGATTTTATGGAATTGGATCTAGAATCTTTGGTTTGTATAATTTAGAACAGAAGAATTTTCTTTTATTTTTTATAAAAAATCTATAAAAACAAATTATAACAATTATAAAAATGATTAAATTGTCTTTTTATTAATTGATTATTACAAAATAAGTGTTTTTAATATAATTTAAAATTGTATTACAAACATATCCTATGAAATCCCAAGAACTACCAACCATCATTGCAAGATTTTAAAATCTTTTGTTTGTAACATTTGAATGAAATCCTGAGATCTCAAATCATATAAATTTTTTAAACCAAATATAGGATTGGAAGAATGAAATCCTGAGATCTCAAATCATATAAATTTTTTAAACCAAATATGGGATTAGAATGAAATTTAATTTCAAATCTCATTTAATCCTGAAAACTAAATGAGACTTCATTTTTTTTTTGAAACCATTTGGAAGAGTTTGATGGTAGTAAAGAAATCAATCCGTTTTTATTTTTGTTGTTGGTGTTTCTTGCTTTCTTGTTGTTCTTCTTCTAGTGGCCTTGCTAGTTTTTAATAAAGTGTTGTTCAAAAAAAAAAAAAAATCAAACATAAAACTTAAATTAATATGAGTCACCAGGCGGGTGATTGCAAACTTACGCTATGTTCTCGAATCCGAGAAGAAAACAAAAGAAATGAAGTTGATATAAAGGAAAGCGAATGATCCTACGAGAAGTTGAGTTATGTGAAAAGTGTAAAAAGTGGGTCTAAACCCCTGATCACTTTCTCAAAACCCATCTATGAAGCATCATCTTATTGGGATTTTGTCATGAAAGTGATTCCACAATCCACCTAGGAAACAAAGGAAACTTTAGATAAGCTTATAAGGCCATGTGTTATACTTGTCATGGAACCCAAACCAACCAAATGCCACATCATCTTTTCACTAGGCATCACATTAGCTTTCCACCACCATACCCAAAACTATCAAAACATAAGTTATACTCAACTCAATCTTATCCACATATTAAATAAATAATAAGAAAAAGAAATAAGAAAATAAGAGAGAGATAGAGAGAAACAAGAGAAAGAAAGGGGGTGGGGGTGGGTTTGTCGCTCGACATATGGAAGCCGATGGAAACCAACCTGATTGGTGTGTGGTGGTCTAGTCAAGGGAAGACATCAAGCCGAAAGCAACCCGAATGCTTCGACTTGAGTACAATAGATGGCCTAAGGTATTATCGTACAAGGCTTACCGAAATGGATAATAGCCCATCTATGAGTTAGGGTTGGGCTTAGATACTTGGCATATCAAAGATTTAAATGGTCAAAAGATGGGCCTTGAGACTCTTATTACCTAATATTAAGTGAGTGTCATGTAGGTCTACTCGCATTAAAGTAGCTTTAGTTTCTGTTTACTAACAATTTGCATAGGTCTCTAGAGGCAGATAAATTATGGCATCCAAACGTATATATATTTGGTACTTTTTTAGATTTCGACACATACGAATTTTTCCTCCTTTTTTTCTTTGGTTTCTCTCCAATACATTCCATGATCACATGCAAAACTTGATAGATTCATGTTCTCATGCAAGAACAAGAATAGATAGCTGAATCCTCTAAGTGAGCGTCTAACTACTGCATAAGCATCGACAATATTATGTTTAATGACATTTGTGTAGCAGGCCCCTCTTTGATCTTCAACGATAGATGATTTCCAAGTCAAATATTTCTCTCTCTAATCTTTGATAATAATTAGATATATTACACATATGCACACACGTTTTCTATTTTGTTTCATCCTTTTCAAACAACTTTTGCACACAAGATATACACATATCTTGATTTTTTTGGTTTTAAAACATTAGTTCCAACACATCTTATCCTAATATGTATCCAAAGGTTGATAATCACTTATCACTTTTCTTACGTTAACTAAATTTTTTCACCAAAAGCCAATCCTAGAGAGAAAGAGAGATTACTCCCCTCTGATATGTCCTAATGATAAAAGTGTGGGTGTAATCTATATGTGTGAGGTCCTGAGTTCAAGTCATGGGCACCACACCTTGCCAATGAGATGCATGCGATGATTTACCTTATCCATGATAATCGTAGGACAGGTATGATGGGAGCATCCAAAGGATGACGTATACCTTTTTTTTAAAGAAAGAGAGGAAAAAATATAATAGAAACTAACTTTTTCTATTTATGTTCTTGAATGGAAGAAAATAAAATAAAATGATTCTTTATATTATTAAATAAGAGAAATTATTATTTTAGTTTTGTATATAACTACTTTACCAAAAGAATTTCTAAAAACAAAGAGCTTCTTTCCTCTTTTTCCCCTACCTTTCCCATCCCATCCCATCCCATCCCATCCCATCCCATCCCTTTACATTCTTTTGAAAAACAGTTTTTGATTCTTTACTCGCTCGAGTCGACTCATCGATTAATCGGTCAAACTCGGTCTTTACAAAACCCATATCCGGTACGGTAGGGTCCACACTAACACCACTGTGCATGCTCTCTAGACTGTACACAGCCACTCACCAAACCACCTTCGTAGATTCTCGTGCAGAAAAGCACCGGCCGGCCATGGCGGTTTCCGGCGACGATAACGTATCGTACAATCTCGACTACCGCTCTAAGAAGGACGAAGCCTGGTACACAGCGGCGGTACTTCTGGAAGACGACGGAAAAGGAAAACAGCTTCGCGTGAAGTTCAGAGACTTCGAGGATAGCTGCTTCGATGAGGTTTTCTCCATCGCTGATTTCTCTACTAAGTCTGAACTACAAGAGTTTCTCCCTAGATTCCGCCGTGTTTCGGTGCCGATAGAGGACAACGAGTGCTCCAGAGTGATTTCAGGCATGATTGTGTGTGCTACTTACAAAGGAGACGGATCGGTTCGATTTTTTGACGCAATTGTTGATGATGTACGTATGTTTATGTTAAAATTTAGGGCAAAATATGAGAATACATTTTCGTTTCACAAAATTTGAATTCTTTTGCATGATATAGCCTCTGATCGTATCGATTACTTTATTATTCTTCGATTTTAATGGAATTCTCTTGCATAAAATAATGCTGAGATGTTAATTATGTGAAATGTTGATCTTCTCCTAGTTGAGGTTGGTTGATTTGATTAGATTGGAGGAAAACGATGAAATTGTAATGGTTTTGAAAGGATAAGCATGCTGTTGTTAAACCGTTTGTTGGAGTGTACCTAATTGCAGAAAGTGTGGAGGTGCTATTAGTTATAGATGATAAGTGTTTCTTATTGTGAAACTGATTGAGATTGTAGTGTGGCAGAGTATGAATGATGATTTCAGTTTAACCGAATGAAAACTTAAATCCATGGAGCCCTATGCTTACCTCATCACCATGCCAAATTATGGAGAAATAGAAGAATGATATATGCTTACTTGCTTGGAGAATCTTGTAGACAGTGATGTGGCAAAAAAAGGTTAAAAATTCATATGCTTCATTTCAAATTAACGGGCAGTCCTTTTCCGTTTATTGGTTATATCATATGGAGCTACCCAAATTGGGAGGGGGATCTAGGTGTACCTCTTATAAGGAATGAGATATTTGAATATCTTGACTGAGATGGAACTGCTAAAATGAGGTATATTGCAGAATAGATATAAGCAAATAGTATCGTAAAAAAAGAATACAGGATTCTTGAGAGGGTATTCTACTTAAAGCTCCATTTGTATCTTTAAACATAGATTTGATTAGAGGGCCATGTGGAAGGCACATTAGCATGCTTGAAATATGTTGGACGCCATGGTCAGGCTGGGCCGCTGGGGCACAAATACCTTCACTTCTACTGCCAAGTGTTCCGCAGGATCAAAGAAGATTGTGGTTTCTCGTTCTGTAATAGCCTAATAGGATCTATGCATCAATGGAGCCTTCTTGGTCTTGGTTCAGTACATATCTAGAAGAATAGGGTTTTAGAATTTAATAGTCAAAAAGTTTTGAATGTAAGAGGGGTTTTTTATATTATTTTATCTTGATCACATTAAATAGGAGAACATTCAAGTTGTAACGTTTAACTTCATCACTCACCAGTCATCACACACCAGTCATCACAACTTCTGTGTTCATATTAATAAATGAACGGATGTGTAAATGTGTTACTAATTTTAGTATTTGTTATTATGCAAGCATGCCTTCCACGTATTTACATAATGTTTGTCCTATTGGCTAGGTGCGTTATAAAGAGCATACTCCTGAGAAGTGTCTATGCACCTATTTACTGGTCTGGCAGCATGGTCCTGCAGAGGGCAATATAACAGCAACAAGTATTGAGGATATATGCCTTATTGTACCTGGTGCTGTTGATCCCCAAGTGATCGACTTTGCAAAGATTGTGAAGAAAAAACTTGGTTTGGTTTACAAGAGACCATTTTTGTCTAGGAAAACAAGTTCAGACGAAACTCTCGACGAGTTACAGGCAAGTTCTCCAATGCAGACATTTTGTCTACAGTTTTTGACCTTTTTTCTAGTTTGTGATTTATGATAGTTATCCATAAATGGTTGGTTCCTTGATTTTGTAGGATTTGGACAGTGCTGGATATAGTTCTTATGTTGAATTCTCTAAAGGTTTTGTGCTTTGTAAACTTCGTTTCCTAAATCTTAGTGATTTTAGAACTTATTTTGTTTTGTTTGGCAAGGATAGGGTGGGGAAGCTTCTATCCTCAAGTAAGTGATCAAGACATAGATCTGGGAGGTGTCAAAGAAACCGGATGCCATCATTATGTAATATTAGAGAATTTGGAGAAAGATCTATCTCCATCATCAATGATGGAGTTCTTACACGTGCATACTTCAATTACACCACAAGCATATGTTTTTCCAAGCTTGTCAGTAGAAACCTATGCAAGAGGAGCAGTTATGGTGGATAGCAGAGAAAAGCTTAAAAGGATATATGACTTTTTAAGCAATCCAAATCACTGTATTGTATCTTCCTCTGGAAGGTAAGTACATATTATTCTTCTATCAGGTGTTTATGTGTCAAATTCTTCAACCAGAGATGCAACTTGATATAATTTGTTTTCTTGAACCTTTCATTTCCTTAAGCTTACAGTACAATATTGGTCTTCACGTGTTGGTCCGAGTCTGACTCTTTAAGATATTTTAGTGGTCATAACTGGATGCCCTTTACCTAAGCTCCTGCCCTTATTATCTGAATAGGTTTATATCATTGGCATTCTGGATATAGTCTTTATTGATATTGATGTTCATGTCTGGCCTCATACCCAGTAGAAAGATCATTGTTTCATAGAGGAAAGAAAGCCAGTAAGAACTTACGAAATCTCAAACTATTTCATTTATTAACATTCCAAAGTAATATAAGATTTTTATTTCTTAAACAGTGGTTACCTCGTCCAAATGCATTCATTCTATAAGATGGCCGGGTTGAATGTGTAGTCTTATTTGAGTAACAACCATCTCAGAAGCATTGGATATATGTTAGTTTGAAGTATCATCCTTTCTACTGCAATGATGTTAGTTTCAAATGTTATCATGGTGAGCCACGTTCCATCATAGAAAGTGATTTTAAAAAAGCTTAAAAGTAAATGATGGTTCCAGTTTTTAGCAGAAGTTGTGGAGATGCACGATATATTACCATTATTAACTGCCAAAATAGCATGTATCTAAATTAACTTAATACTTCTGTTAAATTTATTTTTTCTGTATGTTAAATTGCAAATATCACGGTGCTTTACCATACTCTCTGACCTCATAGGATGCCGCCGATTATAGCCCGTTTATTTCATATACTAGCATTAGCAGTTTATTCAAGTCATTTTATTTCCTGTAGGCCATGGGTAATAGCTGAAGCCATGCTCAGAACTGGAACTTTTGACACAAACCTGCAGAGCTGTATGCCATTGTCTGAGGTAAAGATTTCCATTTCCCTTCTGTTGTTATAATTATAAGGGGGTTTGGGAGGACTAATTAGAATCTAAAGGAATTGGAATGGAATTTAATAAATTTGACCACACCTTTGGTTAACAAAAATTAGAATTGATCATGTCAAATGAATTGGAATCTATCTCTTTGGTTCCTAGATGCATATAAGCCCAAAAAGGAATCTGTGTTTCTGTGATAAGTCCATCTCAATTCCTCTTAAGACCTCTTCTGCCTTTATCACAGTTTTCCCAAACCATATAAACTGTATTTTATTGTTTTCTTTCTTTCAAACACATCATTTCCCGTTTTTTCCTGTTTATTCTGTATTTATTTTTGACCCCCTGCCACTGCCAATCTCAGAAAAGAAATATAGGCAATGGGTTGATGGTTGTGCGATTGGGAACAGAAGAATATGAGAGAGCTAAACAACAAAAAGATCTATATATGAACTTCCGCAAGCATCTAAATGGACTTCTGGAGAGGTTAGATAAGGAGGAGAAGAAGTGTCTTCCTTCTGGTGCAAATTAGTTTCTGTGAAGTGTAGATATGCAGTTCCTAGTACAGGTAAATAATGAATCCAACTTCTTTTAAGAGTTATAATCATATCAGAAATTTGAGGTTTTGATGAAGTTTATAACAGTGCAGCTTTGACTATCCTTGTTGCTATATCCTGGATAAAAAGTTGAAAATTGAAGGTAATGTTAATTATCATATGTTGCAGGTGTTGTAAAGGTGCAAAACCGGTGTTTGTATTTTTGTGGGGGATAGATGGCAGTAAGCAGAACTTCGAGTTTAACGAGGTGGAATGCAATTGTAGGTATATTTTTACTATGCCTTAATGAAAATGTTCGCTTGTATTGGCTATATTTCCTAAAGAAACCGTAACCACTTTAGATTTGGCATATCCAGCCTTCTTAAGCAATATATGAGCTGTTTCTATGGTGGGCCGGTGTCTTGTTTGTTTTAACATATGCTAGTACCAGCGTTAAAAGAGACTCAAGTTTCTTTTGTGTGTGTGTGTGTGTTTGTTCTCTTGGGAGGGTGAAGGAGTCACACTGGGTCTAGAATTTTGGGAGTGATTTCTGCAAGACTTTTGTCAAAAAAATTGGCCCAACGGTTACTGGGTTACCGGTTGATCTCTAAAGGTGAGGAAAATGTGAGGAGTGTGTGTGATTTTGCCATATAGAAATATTATATATACTTAAAAAAGTATTGTTAAGTTGGTATTATTAGAGTGTGTTTTGTAAGAACTTTTATCAAAAGGGATGTTGGTTTGCAAAATGTATTTGGATTGAAGTTGAATCTCTTTTTGGATATGGCCTAGCCCTGCTGTCCCCCAAAATTTTGCCCTGGTCAGGCCTTAAGGCCTAGTTAGGCTTCATGCTCGGGCCAGGCTAGGTTCGGGCTTTGGGTTTGGACTTCTTTTCTTTTATGCATTTCTAGTTCTTTTTGAACGGCAAACTAACACACATGTTTCCGGGGTATCCGGGATCCAAGAGCATCCGACTAAACTCCGTCGACCACGACCCAACCCAATTAAGGGTATCACTATGTTGCCGACCCATGATATGGATATCGTCACATGCTCACCATAGGGTTTGGACCCAGGTAGTTAGGGATACCATCCACTGACCCGCAAGATGTTATCTTACCAGGCTAGACATGCTTTGATATCTTTGATTGTACTTGCACCCTATTCTAATCTCCTACTCAAGAGTCGAGGCTAATTATTGCTTGTATCGTATTTTTGTTATGCCTTGAAAGTGATTTTATGATATTGGATTATTGGAATCAAACAATCGATTGTATCGAAAATGTGTTTCATGAGATGAAGCTTTTAAATTTTAATGGGCTTTTTCTATTTAGCGTTGTGATTGTTGGGTATTTGACAAATTCTGGTTAGTTAAAGGAATTAATACATAAAATAAGAGTGTATATGTATACAAATAAGTTTACTATGTCATTTGATAATTAATTTTGTTGTAGTCTGTGTTATATTTGTTTATTTTTATTCATGAATGAATAATCATAAACAAAAATTAGTTTATCTTAGAAAGTGATTAATGTAATTTGAAGTTATAATAATCCCTTTCAAATAAACATCCACTTGATATTAATTATGTTGTATACTATAAATTAGAAATTGTTAAACCAAGTTTTATTAAAAAATCTACGTTAATTTATGATTTAAATTACTATTACATATAACAAAAATAAGAATAAGCTTCATCAACTTCAAATATTCTAACTAATTAGTAATTTTACAAGAATATAGTTAAGAACTAAATTAAATAATTTTATTAAAAATGCAAATTTGGTCTTCTAGTTTACAAAAATTATTGACTAAGGTCCTTCAAAGGAATTTTTAACTAACAATGTCTCTATACTTTTGTTTTTTAGTCCAATAAAACCCAACGAACTATTTCATTTTGAATGGTTAAGTCCCTAAACAATTTTTTTGAACAAAAAAACCATTAAACTTTCTCATTTTGAATGATTAAGTCACTAAACTATTCTTTTGAATGAAAAAACCATTAAACTTTTTCGTTTTAATTGATTAAGTCATCGAACAATTTCTTTTTAACCATTAAACTTTCAAAAATTGGTTACTTACCCCCTTTTAATAAAATTAAAAAAATTAAATTTAATCACCTATGAAGATTTTAAAGGTAAAATATAACTATGTTAGTTTAGGTTAAACATATATAAGTAGCAAATTTTTAAAAATTCAATAATTTATTTTGTTAGAAAAAATGTTTAGGGACTTAATCATTCAAAATGAAAAGGTTTAATGGTTTTTTTCATTTAAAAGAATAGTTTAGTGACTTAATCATTCAAAATGAGAAGTTTAATGGTTTTTTTTGTTCAAAAAAATTGTTTAGGGACTTAACCATTCAAAATGAAATAGTTTGTTGGGTTTTTTTGGACTTTTCCCTTTTTATAACACATATAGTCTTTCCTATAAACAACATTAAAAAGTTTAGAGTTAAGAATGCAATTTCGTCCATTCATTTTTCCCATGTCTTTTATCTTAGTTTATAACATATTTGGTCTCTCTTTGATTTAAAATATAAGTATGGATACAATGTCTTATTTGATTAAAAAAAATACACTCATATTTAATATTTTATCGTGAAATTAATTTTCTTAGTCATTTAAAATACCTCTAACACTTTATAGCCATTTTCTTTCAAAAACTTTTAAAATAGCCATGAACTCTGCTAATAAGGTCCGCTAATAAAGGAGACCAACTTTTTTAATGTAAATTTAACTTTTTTTTTTTATATGAGAGAAACCAAAAACAAAGGACTTTTTTGAAGTTAAGATTTTGTAAAGATAATACCCAAGAAAAACTACAAACCACGTGAACCGAAATTGCAGTTTATTCTTAAGAGAAATTTGTAAACCTATTTAATCATTAATTATATGTATGTAAGTGAGCTGAGTTGTTCGTGAGTTATTCAAGATCGACTTGTACTTAAAAGCTCGATTTGAGCTCAATTAAATGAAGTTGAGTCAAGCTCGGGCTTCATTCTTAGCTCGTTTAATAAATGAGCTCGAGCTCGAGCTTTTATGACTGAGCTCCATTAGGCTCATGAGCCTGATCAATATATAATATAAATATATCATATATGTATATTGAATACTAAATACTACAATTATATAAATAATAAAAATTAAATAACGAACGAGCCTAAAAATATAAACGGGCTCGAGCTTTTACAGGTAAACAAGTCGAGTTCAAGCCCAACTTGGGCTTGTTTAGGTTTGTCTGACAAACAAGTCAATCCCGAGCCAAGTTGGAATCAACTAAATTCTTAACAAGCCGAGTTCGAGCTTAATACACAAGACTTAAAACGAACCGAGCTTGAGCTTAGTCGGATACAAACTCAGCTCGGCTCATTTACACCCTACACATGAAATCAAAATCTCTACTTATTTTAGAAAAAATAAAAAACAACAAAATCCGAAATCAATATATATACTAAAAGGAAAACCCACAAGGTATGATGTGGCATCCTCTAAGGGCTAGAAGCCTATTTATCTTTTTCTCAAATTTTTGAATTTTTAATGTTGAATATGTAAAAGACATTTTCACCCATCTATGAAACATGTATACTTCATTAATAACTTGGGTATTTTTGTAAATTTGCATATCTAATATTAACCTCCAACTCTAAGCTTAACTTCCAAATTTTGATTTGCTTCTTCATTTACTTTCTTTTAATTTTCAATTAATTTTGTTTTTAAGGTTGCAATAATAAACAAGATAAAATCCAAGAAAATTCCATTGAGGTGGGATGAAGAAAATGAGAGTTGAAGAAGACATGGAAGATTTCAAACATGCATGTATAAGGTATGTATAAGTTATTTTCTTTAAGAAAACCGTAATTTGTTATCACATATTTTTTCTTTTCCATATTGTTGGATTTGTAGTTATCATAGAACATGATTGTGTTTACAATTAGGGGTGAGCACGGTTCGGTTCGGTTCGGTTTTTGGCAAAAACCGAACCGAAAACCGAGCGTTGTTCGGTTTTCGGTTTTTTTTCGGTTCGGTTTTCGGTTTTTTCGGGTTTTTTTTCGGTTTTCGGTTTTTTTTCGGTTCGGTTTTCGGTTTTTTTCGGTTTTCGGATTTTTTTTTTTCGTTTTTCAGTTTTTTTCGGTTTTTTCCCCGGTTTTTCGGTCTATAACTCTATATTTCTTCCATTTTTCAACTTTGACAATTTTCCTTTAAGTTGTTCAAAAAATATGTTTGCATTCTTAAAAACCAATTTATTGAAGATAAGATAGAAACATACAAGCTTGAGACTTGAAGCCTAATAGTTCAAAATTTAGAAGTATATGAAATTGAAAATTAAAGAGTACATAAGAGGTGTTAGAATTGCTAGTTTTGTGAAATATTAAGAAGAAAATCGATTAATCGACAATATATCTAATTATATATATATATAATATAAATTCTAAAATATATATGTAAATATATATTATATATATAATATAAATTTTTAAATATATAATATTTTCGGTTCGGTTCAGTTTTTTCGGTTCGGTTTTGGAGCCAAAACCGAAACCGAACCATTTGGTTTTTCGTGTTTTCGGTTTCGGTTTGGTTTTTCGGTTTTTTTCGGTTTTCGGTTTTTTCGGTTTCGGTTTTTCGGTTTTTTTTTCGGGTTTTCGGTTTTCGGTCCGGTTTTTGCTCACCCCTATTTACAATTGTATCATATTCATTTGATTAAATTTTGAAATTTTATGTAGGATGAAGAAAATGATAGTTGAAGAAGACATAGAAGATTTCAAACAAGTATGTATGAATTATTTTTGTTTAAAAAATTATGATTTGTTATTACATATTTCTTCTTTTCTATATTGTTGGATTTGAGGTTATCATAAGACATGATTGAATTACAATTTGATTTGATTAAAATTTTGATAGTCTATGATTACAATATCTACTAAAAATCAATATATCAATATCTTTATACATATAAAAGCAAATCCCAAGAAGAATGATATGGCACCTTCCAATGCTTGCAATCCATTCTATTTGTTTTCTCAATTTTTTTTAATTTTCTTTAATGTTGAATATCTTAAAGACCTTTTTACCCCTCTATGAAACATATGTAATACATTATTAACCCGAATATTTTTGTAAATTCAAACATTTAAGTTTAACCTCCAACTCTTGATTTTCTTCTTCATTTACTTTCTTTAATATCTTAATGAAATTTGTTTTTTCAAGTTTTCAAGGTTGCAATGATAAACAACATGAAGTCAAACACATTCCTTTGGTATGGGATGAAGAACAAAAGAATTGAAGAAGACATGAAAGATTTCATACATGTATCTATAAATTATATTCTCTGATAAAAGTGATTTGTTATTACATATTTTTTCTTTTCTATATTGGATTTGTTTTTATCTTAAGACATGAGTATGTTTACATTTGCTTCTTCATTTAATTTCTTTAATATCTTAATGAAAATTGTTTTTCAAGTTTTTCAAGTTGCAATAATAAACAAGATGAAATAAATTTTTTTTTTTGTGTGGGATGGACCGATGAAGAACACAAGAATTGAAGAAGACATGAAAGATTTCATACATGTATGTAAATAATATATTCTCTAAAAAGGTGATTTTTTTATTACATATTTTTTGCTTTTTATATTGTTGGATTTGTTATTATCTTAAGACATAATTTGTATCATATTGATTTGATTAAACTTTAGTATTTTGTGATTACATATTTGATAAAAAAAAAAAAAACAAATTTGAGCTTCATTGATAATATTTGTTAATGCATACTTGGTAATTGCATTAAATTTAACTACTTCGATTTTTTCTACTGACAATAGAATTGTCATTGTTGTGGGAATTTAGGTGTCTATCATTTCATTGTTTAACAATCATCATCAAATCTTAGTGAAATTTATTCATCGTCAAAATGACGAAATGCTTTTTGTAAATTTTGCATACCCAAGTTTAACCTCCAAAATTTGACTTGCTTATTCATTTACTTTCTGAATATCTTAATGAAATTTGTCTTTCAAGGTTGCAATAATAAACAAGAAGAAATCCAAGAAATTCCTTTGGTGCGGGATGAGAAGAAGATGATAGGTGAAGAAGACGTCAAATTAAGATTTCAAATACTATGTACAAATTACATTTAAAAAAAAATGTAATTTGTTATTACATATTTCTTCTTTTCTATATTTTTGGATTTGTATTATCATAAGACGTGATTGTGTTTATAGTTGTATCATATTGATTTGACATAAATTTTAGGTATTTTGTGATTACATTATCTGAAAAGAAAAACATTTAAACTTAAGTTCGATTAATAATAACCGTTAATACATGGATGATAATTGCGTTAAATCTTTATATATATAAAAAAGAATACCTAAGAGTAATGAGGTGGCATCATGATAATTGAGGAATTGCTATAAGGATTTTTTTTAGAATTTTAATTTTCTTATAAACAACTCAATATGTTAAAGACATTGAAACCATTATGTGGAAACTATATGTTTAATTATGAGTGAGTTATATTGGTCATTTTGTATAAGTTTAACCTCCAATCTCTTCTTAACTATGACCTTCCTCATTCCCATTGCTAGAAGTTTCACTATCATCATAAATCCTTATTCTTCCATCTTCATTATGAATTGAAGAAGCAATAACTATTACAAGGTAACTCCTAACCAGTGTAACCTCCTTCATCCACCATTTTAATTAACTTTTAATATCCAAACCATTCATATTCCTATAAGACTTTTACTCTACCGTCGAACTTCTAAACCAATCATTATAAGTCTTTTGCTCTCTCCATTTCTTAGAGCATACATGCTAAGCTTTTTTTTCCTCTCAGTTTCTTCCTAGATAGGTGTTCTTTTCACTCTCCATCTTATGACATATTGTTTACTTTAAAGATGCAAACATTTGGCTTATGGTGATCATAAGAAAAATTGTAATATGTATATCCTAATATAACAATTGGAACAATAAAAAAAATTGATTTTAATAGATAAAAATAAAAATAAAATACATATAAATATTAATCACGTCAATTTAATGCATATTAATTTACATGAAAAAAACCTTAGTGCAATCAATATATATATATATATATATATAAACGAGATACTTTACAAAATTTAACAAAGTATTTTATCATTAATTATTATTTACGTATAACCATATTTTCATATATAAGTGAATGTATAAAGGATGACATTAATTATTATTTATATAACATTCATTATATATTTTAATACGATTAAGTAACAAATATAAATTATTAATTACCGATATAGGTTATTATTTATACAATACTAATTATATATATGTATATATACAAATATAATTCAATAAACATTATTAATCAATGTTATTTAGATAACATGTTATATGTGTATATATATTATATTAATTCAAAAAAAAATATTTGTTAAATGACATATCACACAAGTTTCAATAATCTTTTATTTTTAAATTAGTATATATGTAGAATTAAATACTTATAATTGACGCTCTAAGAAAAATTTAATACGATCAATATTGATAATATGTGTACAAGATAGAAACAACATATATATATATATATATATACTTTTTGAATTTTTAATTCAATATAAAAGCAAACTATATATAAAAATGAGATTAGATTCAAAATAAAACAACTTTTTGTTCACATAAAATTATTTAAACATTCTTTTTTAGAATTCTTTACAAGAAACTAAACTATGAAAAAACAATTTTAGATAAATCTATTTTTTTAGACAATTCAAATTAAAAGTTAACATGGTGGTCACAATATCGATAATTACAGTTCATTTTCGTGCAATCATATGTTGGAAACAATGGTTTCAGTGGTGTATTTGGTTAAAGTTGCAAATAAGTGCAATACTATAAATGTAAACAATTTGTTTGGTGAATATGAATATTTAGATAACCCAAAATACCCAATTATAAAATACTCAACAATCTTACAAAAGTAGATAACCCAAAATCTGTTTGGTGAATATGAATATTTAGTGAGAATTAATGTAGGGGACATATGAATTGATACGTGTTAGGACAAAACAATCATAATTATATATTTTCAACGATTATTATCGATAGTCTCACATATTTCTTTTATTATTTGAGCCTGTTACAAAGTTTGACATAATAAACTTGGATATATAAGACCTTAAAGTAATGGTAATATGATATATTGGAAAAAGATGATAGTATAACAAGACGAATTGTTATCTATATGGTTGGAGTTAGAACTAACCAAATGTTAATATTATAATGCAAAAATAAAATAAAAATCAATGATGAAGACTTTGTTTCGTTAATGCATATATATTAACTGAGAAATTACGTTTTATTTTATGTCGGTTCGATACTTCTTTAACGAATTTATCGTCACCTTGCAACGCACGGGCCCAACACTAGTTAGTTATATTTAAAAAAAACACCACCTTCGTAACTATATAGTTCGTTTTATAGTTATTTTTATCCTGAGTTAGGCGTCAAGATCAAACCCAAAACTCCATTTTCAGATCTATCTTCCCCCAATTTCTGGTCACATGAATTCGGTTTCATGATCATATATTATTTTGCATATCATTTTAATAAAGATGATGATGAGGTTTGAGAGAATATTGAGGGTGGTTGTTGTATTAGTATCATCGATGTTAATAAGGCATGTTATGGGAATTAGATTTGTGATCGACAGAGAAGAGTGTTTGTCTCACAATGTGGAATACGATGGAGATAGAGTTCATGTCTCTTTCGTTGTCATTAAGGCCGAAACCGCTTGGCAATTCTCCCAAGACGGTCTTGATCTTCAGGTTTTTTATTTACTCAATCTTAACTTCACATGTTTAATGACTAAGCTTGTGTAACATATGATATTGAGACTTCTTGCCTTTTAGCTCCTCCTCGATTGAACCCATGCGAAAGTTCGGTTGCCAACTCAAATTTCATTGTGAACGTGAAGACAGCCGAGAACGAGCCACGTGACATATTCACTTCGAATGATCAATCATGTATTATTTAGAGTGTACAATACAAACATTCAGTGTTATTACTCAGAGCGAAATGTTTTGTATTATTCGCTCTGAATAACACAACACTGAATGTTGTGTTATTGGCTCTGAATAACACTTAATGTTGTGTTATCTAAATAATGCATACATGATTATTCAAAGTGAATATGCCTTACAATGAAAATTGAGTTTTCATTTGAACCCGACCCTATATGTGTGTGTGTGTGTGTGTGTGTTTTCTGAGTTTAGGATCAATCGCAAGTTCACACTGAATATTTCAAACCTCCAAGAGAATCAAACAAAGTTACATTCAGAATACCGAAGGAGCATCTAATTTGAAGGATTCTCGATTCGTAGGAAGAATAAAAAATAATTTCTCTTTCCTAATTCTCATAGTTTGGAGCATTTCACTGTCTCTCTCTTCTAACATCCAAGCCAGCGAGCCATACTAGAAATTGTCTGCTTTATCCACACCTAGATATTTTTAGCACGTGCCTTGTAGAGAAGGTATCAATTTACACTGTTGAAATGGCTTGCCTTTTATGCTAAGTGAGAGAAACTTTGATCATATTGGATGACTCAATTCTGCTATCTACATTTGAAATGCCTTGCTTTAAATATGTTTGATGTTTATCAGATAACAGGCCCATCCCGAGAGATTGTATACACCGTACATGATAAAACGAGCGACAAGCACGAGTTTCATGCTCAAAAGAAAGGTCTATACCATTTTTGCCTCACAAACAAGTCCCCGTATCACGAGACCATAGACTTCGATGTTTATGTTGGTCATTTTGCATACTATGATCAACACGCAAAGGACGGTATCAACTTTACTTTACCCCATATTTGATTGGTTACTTTTTTCCTTTTTCGCTCACACTTTTACACAAGCTGAGGGTCTTCATGGAAACAGACTCTCTAGTCTCTACCCTTTGTGGGTAGAGTAGAGGACCCTGCCTTCGAGTGGGTAAGATAGACTGGGTTCGTTTGGCTTCTTTTGTTTTTACTGCACTTAGGTTTTGATGTTGTGGGTCCCATTGATTTGGTTTATGCAGAGCATTTCAAGCCATTGTTCGATCAAATAGCAAAATTGGAGGAAGCCCTTTATAACATTCAGTTTGAACAACATTGGTTACAGGCTGAAAATGATCGCCAGGCAGTCAGTAATATATTCTTCATCGAATTTTAAATAAACATAATTTTCAATTAGGAGCATGATCTTAAAAAAAAGGTTTAACTCGATAGGGTTGGGTTCTGGTGAGAAGTGGTCATCGACCGTTTGGATGAAAAATGGATGCACATTAGGATGTGATGCACCGGATCAATTACCTTCTAAAGCACAATTCATGGGAGGGCAATTACATTATAAGTGATCAATGGTTCAAATCCACTTGTCACACAATCCATCGCCTAACTTGGTAACCTTCGAATAACCACCTTTATATTGGTATATCACTCTATACCGAGTGTTTAATTAAATCCATAACCTTCTGAGCAGTATCAGTCACAAAGTGATGGATTTAATTAAAAAATTTATTTAAAGTTATATACCTAAATGACCAGTAAAACAGTATGCACCTATAAAATCTTTAAAAATAGTAGAAAGTTAGTTTGTAAAAATGATATTAATGAAAGGACATTTAACTAAATAGTGTTTTTCTCCATTTTGATTGCAGTAAATGAGAAAATGGGAAGGAGAGCAGTCCACAAGGCGCTATTCGAATCAGCAGCACTGATCGGGGCTAGCGTCCTGCAGGTTTATCTTCTGCAACGCCTTTTTGAGCGAAAGCTCGGGACCTCGAGAGTTTAAGACATGTTAAATGTGATGCCCGATATTTATTGTTGGTGACATTTCGGTAAGTCGTAATGTCACTTGTACTTTGCGTTAGCTTAGATAGAATGTAGCTTGTTCAACGGCCTTTTTCGACAATTTTTTTTGGTATTTACCGAAGAGCATTTGTTTTTGTTGTTCAATTATTTTGACTTTGTACGATAAAATAGATGATTAATCAGTGTAATTTGTTTGTTTGTTTTCTTTCTATTTACATGTTTTCACAAGAAGATAATAGATATTTATCAATTAAATGCTTATATTTCTATGATTATTAGACCATCCACACTGCTCAAGACTATTGCCAATGGTACCAGTCGCCACATCAGCTTTCCACTGTCTTTAAAAAAAGAAAAAAAAAAAAGAAAAGAAGAGAGAGATAGAGAGAAAGGAGAGAGAGGGTGTGGTGGGGTGGGGTAGTCTAACAAGTCGGCATGGCCTTGCCGATTTCTTCCCTTGCCAAAGAACCTCGGCGGTGTTGACGGCCTTGCCGATTCCCTTGACGCTCCCATTGTGGATGTTCTTATCACCAAATTCGACAATTCTTTTTCGTATTACAGCGATTGTGCTAATGAAGAGCATTTGTTTTGTGGTTTAATTATTTTGATTTTGTACGATAAAATAGATGATTAATGACTGTACTTTGTCTTTTTTCTTTCTTTCTTTCTGTTTACATGTTTTGACAAGATATTTATCAATCAGATGCTTATATTTTTATGATTATATCAGTTGATGTTATCAGCAAATTAAAACAAAGGCTTAAATGTTCTATGTTTGTGACATTAAACATGGACAGTATGGGCACCAAAAGAATTGGAACAAGAATTAGAAAAATGGGACAAAGTTGATAAATTACTAAACTACTTGTTGCAAATAAAGAACTTAAAACCTTCCACCAAAAGTTGTTCGGTAAAAAGAAAGAAGCCTTCAAAAAGGAACACTAAAAATCAATTAAATAGCAAAAGAGAGAGATGAGATAAAATCTCATCCACATAGACAGATAGTAACAAAATCCTATAGATCTAAAATACTAATACATTAACTTTTGCTACTTATTAATGGGAATAAATAACCACAATTCCAAACTACACATCAAGGAAAAGACAACATTTGGTCATTTGGTGTTGAGACTTCCCTCAAAACCAATAGACAGAAGAATTAAACAAGTTCTACAACAAACGCAGATGCACCTCCACCTCCATTGCACACACCTGCTGCTCCGTATTTGCCACCTTTTTGCTTCAAAACCTGCATCATCATCATCATCATATATATACCTTTATTTACCTAATCAAAAATCAAGATTAAACCAACAATAAAAGACATACATACCCCCAAAAGAGTGACCAAGATACGGGCACCACTGCAACCTAGAGGATGTCCCAACGACACACCACCACCATGTACATTAAGCTTTGCCTGGAGGAGAAAAGTGGACAGAAAAACATCATTAAACAGGTGTAACAGATAAAATCAAACAAACCCAGTATCCCACCCCTTGCAGGGCCGTTCTTTAGCATGTTAAATGTGTAATTTTTAACAGGACTCTCAAAAAATTGGGGCCCAATTTTACATTCTTTAGGGCCTTTTATCAATTAATGTAAAACTATAGCCCACTTCGGTGCCTCTCTAAAGCTACAGGGCCTCTAAAAATATTGGAAGGTCCTTAAACCCCTGGCTAAGCCAATGCCAGATATGCAGTTCATTATTTGCATGTCTTTTGTGTAAATAAAACACACACACACACACACAGGGGGAGAGACAGATTTAGAGTCAAGAACTTACTGAATCCAAACCAAGCAGTTTCTGGTTTGCAAGAGCCACAACCTGCATTAGCCACACATAAGTATTAGATTTGCAAGAATCGACGACATGCTGTATGTTTGTTGTCTAGGGTGTTGCCAAATTAACAAAGGGGTCGACGCTTACAGCAAATGCTTCGTTGATTTCATAGAAATCTATTTGAGAAGCGTCCAATCCGGCTCTTGAAATAGCCTTTGGTATAGCAAGGGCTGGGGTGGTGGTAAATAACTCAGGTGCCTGCAAGCCAAGGTAGATCAATCTCGTAAGTTGCAAGTGTTGAATCAAAACCAACCAAACTAAACTGACCCACAATACCCAATTTAGAAGTAAGTGGGAATGCTCTATTCAAAAAACGTAAGAGGAACAAAGGCTAGCAAATTGGAGCCTCGACCAAATTGAGAAATTTGATGAAATCATAACGATTTATTGCACAAGCACATTGATTTTGCACTTCATTTCATTTTGTATGTATCATCTAATTACCTGTTCAGCATCAGCATATCCGGAAACCTTTGCAATCACATTCAACCCAAGCTCAAGTGCCTTCTCCCCACTAACCAAGACAAGTGCAGCTGCACCATCACTGTGGAAACAAATAAGTTAATTGGTAGCAGAAAGATGGGAGTTATTCAATATTTGCAAAATATGATGAGTATATTTTATAAAATTACTTAATCATCTGGTGAAAAGTTACTGCATGATCCTTCTAGATGGTAATGCTATTAAATAAATTTAACGATTTTTAGATATGCACTTTGACAGAACAGTGAACAAAATGGATCAGATTGAAAAGATCGGGAAGAATTGCTTACTTTATACCAGAGGAATTGCCGGCAGTAACACTGCCGCCATTCTCCTTGAAAGCTGGACGCAGCTTCCTCAACTTTGCAGCATCAAACTAGAAAAGTTGAAAGGTTTGAGAGGCATAAGATTACAAAGCAACTAACAAACTAAAGAAAGAAAGGATAATAAGCTCCTTCGTTTGTTTACTTAAACAAACTACAATACTCTAGGTTTATTTTCAATGAAACTAGTCTTCAAATCCTAAAGGTAGGTTACATGTTTAGCATATATGTATTATTATAACAGATCACCTTTGCCAAATCATCATCTTTGTCAACAATTGTTGAGGGTCTTCCTCTTGGGCCAGGAACTTCAACCTGTAAAAGTCCAGACAATGGTCAATTACGATGTTGGCAAAAAGAGTAACAGTTTTACCATCTAGTAGAACTAGTAGTCTTACAGGGGCTATTTCCCATGCAAAGGCACCACTATCTCGGGCAGCAAGGCCACGCTCAAAGCTCTGAATGGCATAGTCATCCTGCATGTATCATTCAGAGATGTCATACCGTAATTTATATGATTAATGTATGCATTCCATATCTTTTTGCATACGATAAATCAAGATATGTGTTCTATTGTAGATCAAAGAATGGAACTCTACTTCTTATTGAAATTAAGGGACAATTAACTAACAAAAAGATAATGCATCAAAGTGCTATAGGCCAATAGCATAGTCGCTATAGACATGGAATTGGCAGATCAATCATCTCTCAAGCAAAGGTTTCACCAACTTACTTAGAAATTGGAAACATTAGAAGTACAGGAGAAGCCAGAAAGTCATGCAATTGAGTGGAGGAAATGAATCATAAAGAGAGAATTATGTTTCTATACAGGTTTATTCGTTACCATTTGCTATTTAATGTTCTTGATAAAACAACTGAACAAGTTTGGTTGCTACCCACCCAAACTATAAGAAATGGGATGGAAGAGAAGGATATATTCATGGAAAATCAAATTTTGATCAGAAGAAGCAAATGAAAGGCTAAATGGAGCAAATACATTTCATGTACCTGTTGTTCTCTTGTTATTCCATGTGTATCAGCACATATTTCAGCACAGTTCCCCATCTTAAAATCGTTGAAAACATCCCACAACCCGTCTTTCAAAATCCCATCTACAAGACTATCATGTCCAAACTTAGATCCCTTCCTGCACTTAGAAAAAGTTCATGAAGGTTTAATGAGCACTTGCAATTCTCAACTACCAGAAATCAAATTTTAGGTGCAAACGGATAGTGACATGGCTTCTTAGAAAAAGCAACGAATAAAATCCGCAGTAACGTCTGAAAGAGAAATACACAGAAAAGCAGGATGTAGAAAAGAATCTACGCAGTTGGGCCAGTTGGCAATACGTTCTTATCCCTCTAAGGTTTGCACATTGGAGCAAAGACACCAGAACATGGAAACAGAAACCAATGACCAAGAGATATTTCATAAGAAACTAAAACTAATGCTATGTAGGTTTCCAGCACCAGAAGACTAAGCAACAAGTTTTGGCATTAACATGAGGGGCAAAAGTGTAAAAGTTAAACCCACCTAACTGAAATACATGATATGGAAGTATACAACTTAAAAACCACCTAATTGAACTACACAATACGGACATCTAACAGAAACATCCTTTAGAAAAAAAATAGTGGACACCTAAGTTAGAGAAGCAGTTAAACCACCAAGATAAAAACCAATCTTAGCTTACCTTATGAATCTATAATTTGGGACACCATTTGACATCAATTCCTTTTTGGTTCCAAACACCCCGTTTTCACAAAAAACCATTCCAACACATTTTTCAGATTATCACTTCCTTAAAGAAAGTTATCTTAGCAAAGGACGAGTTTCAACTTATCAGAAACCTCAGTAGAATGACTTGCACTCATCTGTTAACCTAAGTACCTAACCACATGACGTCTTAATAATCTAAACCAACAACTAATTGTTAGACACTGCCAAATTCATTTATGATTAAATAAATCCTCATGGTTGTCACAATATATAAATAGCCTCACACTTCAAAAGCCTAATTGAATTTCTCCAAAACAAAAGAGAAGATATTATTAACCTTGCTTCTGAAATATATTTGGGGACATTAGACATGCTTTCCATACCACCAGCCACAACTATATCATTTTGACCCAACTGGATACTCTGCGCTGCCAACATGGTTGCTGCAATACCAAGAATATATGTTACACAAGCCATGGAGTTATCCACCATTTAATCTTATAAAAGATGAACGCAATTTTCAGAAATGTATGGCAGGCTTCTAAAGAAAGTTGGTGCACCTTTCATCCCTGATGCGCAAACTTTGTTTACAGATGTGGAGACTACTGTATTAGGGATTCCTGCACCTAATGCTGCTTGTCTGGCAGGACCTTGCCCCAAATTGGCACCAAGAACATTTCCAAAATAAACCTCTTCTACGAGCGATGGATCAACATTTGCCCTTTTTAGAGCACCTAAAGTTTTATATAAACAGATTTGGGGAATAATTTAACGCCAATCCAAACAATTAGAACAACAGAAAAGCTACCCATGCTCCAGATTCTGAAAAAGGGAAGTGAACTTACATTCAATTGCTATGGACCCAAGTTTGGTGGCGGGTAAAGTTGAAAGAGAACCAAGAAATCCACCAAGTGGTGTCCGTGCAACACCAACGATACATACATCTGTTCATCCAACACCACGAAAGGTGTAAGCTAAGTAAAACCATAAGACTGCTTAATCCTTTAATGTCAAAGCTACCACTTTTTCATGTATAAAGAAACCAAGGCTATTACTTTCTCAATACAAAATTGGCAACTCACCAATACCTATGGTTTCTGTTACTAGTTATCACAAATCTTATTTAGTCAGCAAGAGTTGTTATCAATTTCATTGCCATCTATTAGTCTTTTTCTCAATCAGCAACAATTTTCAGGATACAGAAACACAAATTCTCCAATTGAAATATAACTTTTCCAAACACATGGTTTTCTGATATTAAGTATCACTAAAGGATATATCAGCTAACATATTTTTAGTATCAAAATAATAACAAAAACATACATGCAAGAACACTAAATTTACCTCTAGGCTTGATTTTATCGGAACCATCCACTGCAGCAGCTGGAGCCATCAGGATATATCTATCTGTTCTTCAATTACGTATAAACATTTAGATTTCAATTTGAAAAGATCAGAATAAGGCATGTTAAATTCTCAGCCGCCAACTAACAAATCTCATGATGATTCCCCTTTCAAAAGTATATGAGGTTTTCAAATATCAAACAAGTGAGCTAGTAGAGCTAGTAGAGCTAGTAGATCGACTCGAACCAAATCAAATCATACACAATCGCACACTAGATCCATATCAAATTCACATGTTTTCTAACAACAAAATACATACATACAGCATAACATTTTTGACATGAATCGAAGAAGCGTGAGAAAAGGAATCGATGAAATCGTAAGAGAGTACCTTAAGAATCGGAATGGGAATGTAGGGCAATAGGTAGCACAGTGTGAGTGATGGTGGTGGTGGTTCGGAGAAATCGGAGTGAAACAAGTGGTTATTTATATTATATGCAGGGGAGAGATGGTGTTGAAGACAGGGTAGGTGGGCCAAGCGCCAGATGATTGATTATACTAACCTTCAATTACCCGACCATATTGACTTCATTCAAGTAAATATGTCCCACAACAACAGATAATTCATGTACGCGTATTGATACGAAGTTGACAAGGTATTCAGGGATTCATATGAGCATCCGATTAATTTTTAGCGATCATGAACCAATCCAAATGCTGACGCATCTCAGGGTATTACCACATGCTAACCCCGTGAATCGAGCTCAGGTAGACAGGAATGTTATTCGCTGTCCTTCCTAAGGATGTTACCGACCACTTGGCTTAATAATCTTGTATTGTTAACAGATAAATGATAAATCTTGTTGTTTGGATGTGTGTTTTAAAAGTGCTTATTGGCTTATTAGCTTCACAAAAAACCTAATAAGCTAAAATTTGTGTTTCGATATTGAAAAACACTTTTGAAAAGTGCTTTTTAGAGAGCTTACAAACGCAGGTTTAAAAAAGTCAGGGGTGAGTGACTTTTTGATGAGCAAAAGTGTTTTTTGCTGACAAATGACACAAAAGCTTCTTAAAAAGCTAATAAGCTAAGCCAAACACTTTCTAAAAAACAACTTATTGACTTATTCACTTTTACCACCCATAAAAACTAATATAAACACTTTTTTAAACACTCTTTTCCCAGCACCATAAACCAATAAACGCTTTTTTTTTTACCAAAAGCACTTTTGGACCCCAAAAAACACTTCCAAACACTCTCTTAAGCTAATTAAGTTGTTGATAAATAGGCCTTTAATATACCTATGTAATTTTCTATATGAAACATCAAAATGGATTATCATATTTCATGGATCATTTAGTTCGTAGAATGGAATCTAATATAAGTTAAATTTAATAAAGATTGATCACGTATTTGATTGACAAATTTTGGAATGAAATCTCTCTTGATGGCCCTAAATCTGCTTTGTTCGTCTTTGCGTTACGCATTTTTCCTCTACTCCTTGTCCCCTCATCTTCATGTTAGTATTTTCTTCGTTCCATTGTTTATCTATTCATTTTTGTTACATGGTTTGATGACACTCGATGATATTTCATGCTTGATGGTGGTGATACAGATGGAAACAATCAATGTAACTTTGATCTTTGGTTCCTGTTTATGATATTAATTAAGAACTACAGTTAAAAGAACCATAAAGATGATGAGGTACTAGCAAAAAGTCTAGAGAGATATGATAGTATATATTGTCCACTTTTTACTTGGTGTTAAAGTTATGTGTTTATGATAAATAAAGGAGTTAATAAATCTATTTTCCCTTAAAAATGAACCAGAAAATTATTAGAAAGAGTTTCAAAAATTTTAGTATATGGTTAAAAGAGGTTTATGAAAAAATGGATTTTCAAAATAGAAAGTTTTTTACATTTTATTTATACGTATGTTGTTTTTAATTAAATGTTATCATAAAACTAATACATAAAGAAATTATAGTTGTCACCTAATTTTCAAAGCGGTTTCTTGTTGGACGTGTTTAATGACAAGTTGGATTTTTTATGTTCAATTCATGTTCGTGTGACACAGGCTCTAATTTAAAAAATAATCAAATAATTAATTTATTATTATTATTTTGATGTTACATAAAACAAGTAACTATATAAAATATGATTTATAAATAAACCGTGAGTAGAAGCTTTTGCCCATTGTTGTATATAATTATTTTAATATATAATATTATTAGTTTACACTATGTTCAATACTTTTCATTTTAATTAATATAACACAAGACCATCACTTTAATAGTTGAGTACTAGTTCAATGGGTAAATAAAGGTTGGTTGGTTTTTAGGTTCCTTCTAATATGCCCCTTGTTTAGCCTCTTTAGACCAAAAGTTCATAAATCATAATAGATTAATTAAAATGTGTATAACCTGATCTGAATATTAACTGTTAACAATAAATAGTTAAAAGCTAGTTTATTTGTCACAAATTTATGTTGTCCGGATACAATATCACATTATCAAACTCTTACATTAATATGAAGCTATAAGTATGAAAGTTTTCATTAAAATGTATGATATTATATTTTGCGGATTATTTTGAAAACCTATTTCAAACAATTCTATTTAGAAAAGATTAAATAAAACATAGTTTTGTAAATAAGAAAATAGAATATATTATGATTATGTAAATAGAAGTTATTCTTGAAAAACATACTAAACTTCCTTGTTTAGACACTTTTAGAAGAGTTCATTTAGGCTTTGCCTAAATTATATCCTTGTCGACCGCTTAAGTTTAAGTTTGGACACAAAATGTTACCACTTGGATTTGAATCGGAGTAGATGGGATATTCCACCGCATCATCCTAGGCCTTTTACCAATACACTACCATCCTTGTGCGTTTGGTTGTGAAATTTTTTACAGTTTTCCAAGAAAAATGAAAAATTTAGAAAACGAATTTGATTCATTCAGTTTTCAAAAGTTTTCCAAACATTTTTAAACGCGTTTTCTAATTTTCTAAAATGGAAAATGAAAACTCCACCATTTAAATCAAATGCGTTTTCTAGTAGAATGCTGAAAACGAAAACTCAACTTACTTTTATGAAAACAGTTTTTAAATAAAGACTAAAAACAGTGGTCACAACCAAAAATATCCTAACTTTTTCAAAATAAATTACCATAATAAAAAATATGTTTTATTTTTATGTAATTTCCCTATATAGATAAATATATCAAAATGCAAACATTACTAAATTAATCAACACACTATACTATAAGTGAATAAAAAAACAGAATCATAAATAAAGAAATAGGTGTACAAACATTTTGTATGTGACCTTTCAATTCATAAACTTATGTTTTAGCTCTTAAGCCATTAACATATGTAATTGATACAGATTTGGGTCAGTAGTGTTGCATCAACATGGTTTAATTACACAATATTGTCATAACAAATTTATAATTTCTAGTTAGATTTATCAAATAGTTTTATAAAAGAATATCAATATTATGCCAACATATTAGTCCAATATAGATTATAGTGTATACCATAGGGACTAATAGTGGAATATAGTGTAAACCACATCAATCTTTTCGTACTTGTCTTAAAATAGGGACCAACAATGCAATAAAGGGCAAACCACATGAACCGAATATGTAATTTACCCAAAGGAAAAAAAAATCGATGAATACCACTCCAAATCAACGTGAAATAATCATATTCAAATATGCTATTTATGTTATAGGGTTAGGTTCAAATGTGAACTAAGTTTTGGTTGTGAACATGGAGGTCATTAAAATTGTGTCAGGTGACATTATTCACTTTGAATATCAATGCGATATTCAGAGTGAATATTGTCACGTGACGCGATTTTAATGGTCCTTATGTTCATAATGAAATATAGGTTCATATTTGAACTTTCCTCTTATGTTATATTTGGGTTTTTATAAATTCCATTTGATATGATACTTTAATCTATAAAATATTATATTTGTTAAAAATAAATATCCAGTAATCCAGATGGTTGGTTGATTCCGAAGTAGGTATCTGTAGTCAACTTCGGACTTCCCTAAAACAAGGTTTGGGACTTGAGAGTTTGGGACGTAACCATAGATGCCTTTTCTTGACCTCTTTATCCCCTTGGATGGATGTCACATTCTATTCAAAATATGTGAAATAATATTATTATTGCGTGTATAATATATAGGGTTAATTTACATGATATATATAGAGAGAGAAAATAAAGTTTAAACTAAAAAGATAAGGTGTGTTTACTTGCTGAAAAAATTATTTTTTCACAAAAAAATGAAAATTCAAAAAACTTGTTCACTTCATCTGATTAAAAAAAACTTTTTCAAGAAACAAAATTTTCATTTTTTAAAATCCTGTATGAATTAGAAAACTACTTTTTATAGTTTTTCAATTTCCATTTTCAATTACCGTCTCCTTCTCGTCTCCGGCCACTGCCGCTGCAACCACTGCCACCGCTGCCGCCGCCGCCACCGCCATCTCGACCACCGCCTCCGCCGCGACCACCGGCACTACCACCGCCACCGCCGCCACTGTCGCCACCACCGGCATCTACATGGAACCCACGTGGCAATGACATGGCGTCTACATAGACATTTTTAGAAGGGGGTGACCGGTTAAGGGTTTAGTAGGTAAACCATCACATACAATAAAACATTTTGAAAGTATATTACATGCAATAACACTTTTTTTAGTTGGATACATACAATAGGAATTTGGGTAAAGTTGGATATATTTTGGTGTAGATAGTCCTTTAATAAAACAAGAAAAACTTCGCTCATGTACAAAATTACATGTGATTTTACACTAATGAAAAAAAAAACTAGACACGAAAGACTTGGACGTGACTTAAAGTCGCAGTTAAAGTCGTGTGAATCATATCATTCATATGTGATTTTGTATATCGTCAAAGTTTTATATATATACAATGTGAATTTATATTGTGTGGAGACGTGCATAGATGATTGCCTTTACAGAACTTGGTGATAGAAGGTACACACATTCATGTTATGTAACCGCACAACCAGGGTCGGAGCCAGGATTTTGGTACAGAAGGAACACCAAGCGTAGATAAGAATTGTCTCCCCTTAGCTTATTTGCTTTGTTCCTTGTCCCATGGTCCCCTTAGCTATACGGGTTCCCTTTCAGGCTCGCATGCGGGTTCCGACAGGTAGGCAAGGGTAGTGGTACGAGTGGTGTGGGCTCCGTGTGCGGGTTTAATTGTCATTCAATGATACTTTCTTACATCGGTCTATAAGTCCAGTTATATATAATTGGTCATCAAACCAATTAACCAAAAATTTGCAAATGTTTTTAAAAGCATACATAGTGTATAGCCAATACAATTTGTTATCGAGACTATCTGTAGATCAAGTACTACGAAACTAGATGCTTTGACACAATTTTTGTTTATCATGAGGAATATGTTTTTTAAACATTTGAGGAGATGAAACAACACAACTGTTGAGATACAATATCCAAAGGTTACAAGACATCGAAAGTATGGTATGGAAGATAAGATATATGTAGACCTGTCATAAGTTTTAAATAATAGAGCGGCTAATTCTATAGAAACCCCAATAAAGAATGATGTTCATGTATGTGTATATATGTGATTGCATTCATTTGCAATTGAGCTTTAGTATCTTTTCTATACAGGTTTTGTGTATACAAAGTAATAAATATGGGTCAACATAAATGCTATTATGGGATTTCAACCAATCAATGTTTCTATATCATCTTTTCAAATTTATCAAGCTTCTTCACCCTTTGCATTGACCTAAGGAGCAGGGCTACAAAAACACCTGCATTTATAGAATTTGATCATGTTCATCAGCTAGAAAATGAATAACTGACCCCATTAGAACTGAAGTTGGTCAACCAAAAACATGCCAAACCAAACAATTCGAGTATGTCCCACTCGGAGGTGGAGGCTGGGGCCGGGATGTATGTAAATTTGTCCTCTATCCCAGAGCATAGGGGAGTTGTTCATTTGAGGAACCCCCGCCCCCTCCCTCCTTGCGGCAGCTTGCAAAAAGTGTGGGAAAAAGAAGTTTGCCCAAAAATTTGAAGTTAGTCACCTGCAGCAACAAATGACCCATTTGCTATAAGTTGGCTGCCTTGGCTGCTAAACGTGACGCCTACATTTACGAGTGTACCCCCAATAACCGTGTACAAGGTTGCCATCTGCATTATTGTTGCCTTCCGAGCTGCTCGTTCAGACTGATGAATTTAAGAATATCAAATGGTTATAGGATGAATAAACTAGAACAAGAACAAAGGATGGTAATTGTGTGAATAAGTGGAACTCCATTAGATTACTCTCCAAAAAGTCCCTCGAGGAGAAGCAAGGTTCTAATATATATTGAGAAAAAATCTCCAAGTCTAACCGATGTAGGACTCAAACACGCCCCCTCCAAGACTGTGATACAATATATGTGGAATCCATTACAAGGCTATGTTTGGCAAACTAGTTGATAAGCTAGCTGTTGATTGATAAGCAAGCTTATGAACAAATTATGTTTGGCAAAAACTAGCTTATGAGTATGTAAAATGACCAAAAAGGATTGAGGTATAATAATTAATATTAAAAAGGGTATAGTTGGAAAAAGCTACAAAAAGCTCCAAAAAGCTACCTTCAAGTAGCTTATCAAAAAGCTAGCTTATAAGCTACTTTTTGTCCATCTAAACATGTACACAAAAAATAAGCTAGCTTATAAGCTAGTTTTGGTTACCAAACAATGCCCAACTCTCCAAGAGAAGAAAGGTTCCAACATATATTGATGTGAGACTCTAGCAGTATTTTCAAAAAAGATGCAAAAGGGTACTATACCTCGAGAACTCTGACACGAAGTTTAAGGTCTCCTGATTCTAGTTGTTTCACAAACTCTTCAATCCGCTGAACTCTGTAAGGCATCGACATGGTGTATGATCTTGCCTGAAAGTTCATTATATGCACTGGTTTAGTAGTAAACAACATCATAACGTGTATATTTCTAAAAATGTTAGGCAGAGAAGATATGTTACGTCATTGGCTTGTTTTTGTATTTCCTGGACAAGTTGTGTTCCACTGCGCCGCTGTTGTTTGAGATCTAACAGCTCCTGCAAGCCATCAAGATGAGTTAAGAATCTAACCTCGAAGGGACTTGAATAAGCCGTTTATTGTTGAAACTTGCATGATTAAAGTATCAGATAAAGATATCTAACCTGTGCATAAGGTGCAGCAATCTTGACGAATGAAAAATCTGGATCAAGTGAGTAGCCAATTCCTGGAAGGAGACATAATTACAATATGATCAGGGTAAATGAGTTTGCTGCGAGTACTGAATCAGGCTATAAAAATAGGAATTGTGAGCAAATGAAGTCAATTAGAAATGCAGTTTTACTTTGACTTTTGTGATTTGAGAAGAAGAATCAAGAGCGAGTGAAAACTCCATTTGTCCCTGCGGCTTTAGCCTGGCAGGTAAGGAGGTGGTTATCCTTGCAGAATGAGTGATAGGTATGAGGTTCGACTCCAGGCACCAGCCAACCAACCCTGGGACATCCAATTTACCAAACGAACCCAATATATCTCACTTGAAAGCAAGGTATGAGGACATACGTGCAAACATACATACATATATAACATATATATATATATATATATATATATATATAGGAAGGAGGAAAATGCCACACCTTCAAGAGTGGAAAATGCCCTAATTACAAACGTGAAGGTGGATGGGAACCGGAAAGGCTGATCCGTCGCTATAGAAAATAAATCCTGCAGGCAAATCATGATATTTTCAGGAAACGATCTTCATAAAAAAGGTAGAAATAAAAACCACAAAATATCCAGAAAAAGTGAACTTAAAGGTACTTTGGAGTGTAACAACAGCTTACCTCGCCTATTGCAGCCAAAGTGGTCTCCTGATCTGGTGACTGACTTAGCAAATTATCCAAAAAGAACTGAACAGATCTCCTAACCTATGATTGAAATGGAGACAAATCAGGTATGAAGAATAGATGGACCCAAATTGAATGGATCCAGGGTTAGATGGCTTATTGTTGAAGGTTGAATTTATGACATTTAAATTTAAATTCAAATGAAAAGATGATGTTTTGCATACTGCTGACATGTCTCCAGTAGGTTGAAGCGCTTCAAGGCTTATCAAACTGTTCATAACCTGCATAATATCAGATACTAACTTTTAGGCTAATTTAAAAACATGAATTGAACTATATGAGTTTTGACAAAGTAAGCATAAAGAAGCCAGATTATGGTGTAATTGCTTTATGGTACAAGGGAGAAAAAAAATCTAGGAATAGTATGCAGCAAGACCTTTTTTGCATCTTTTTCATAAACTGCATAGAAAAGATCCATCAATCTTTCTCTTGTGAAGGACTTGATCTCCCCCATCATGCCAAAATCATAGTAGATTAATGATTCATCCACATCGATAGCAAGATTTCCAGGATGAGGATCAGCATGAAAGAAACCGGTTTTCAGTATCTGATAGCATAGACAAATTTAATGAAAATTCAGTTGAAACGAAAATTTAACAGTTTGTGACTTCTGCAATCAATAAACTTGAGAGGTGGCAAATAAAGAGAGATTCTCAACCTGAATTAAGTACGATTCAATGGCATGCGAAGAGATTTGGGATCGACTGAATCCCCTTTCTTTTATCGCATCTAGGTTATTAATCTTAATGCCTGTTTCACAGAAATTTCAAACACATAAGCACCTTTAAACATGGTAACTATTTGGCTCTTCAGACATAAGTATTAGATTACATAATTCCATAAGAATTATAGAGTTCAGATTGAAACCTGGAACATACTCCAATGTCAGCACCTTCTGTGCAGTATAATCCCAGAATACTTGCTGCAAGGTCACGATGAATACGAAATTAGATTAGAATGCAAGGAAGTCTGACTTTTATTTAACTTCACTATTTTTTCACAAGTTCTCTGTACGTTAGTCACGACAGTGGTCTTTAAAACAGAGTCTAATATAAAAAATTGATGATGTGATCTATCCATGGGGTGGTGAGACAAATGAAGAATCAAAGTGCCTATACAAGATGATCCTAGAGAACAAAAGGTATCCTATAGGTGATTTGATTATTAGATATTCCTACTCAAGCACATTTAGTGTTCAATGGAGATATAATAGGAAGTCCAGAATCATAGAGTTAAGAAAAAAGCAAGGACTACAGGAAGAAACATACAGGCACTCGGACCCACTTTATATTACGAAAATCTCGACGAAATCTATCAGCATTTTTCCCTTCATTTATATAATCAATCTCCTCGTACAAAATCCTGCAAAAAAATGCAACCAAGAAAACAAATTGATCAACTTAGGATGGCTAGGACTAAATTACAAAAAATCAGAAGAAAGAATATACACAAATACACACAACGTGCTTATTTTTCTTCTCCATTTCACATTGTTTACCACAAAATGCTAAATTTATGATCACATTATACTCCACAAGTAACTAAACCAAGTGCATGCATACATTATATTGGAGTTCTAGTTGATGACATATAGATGATCATTGCTCAATGCTAGGTACTTACTTCGCACATTCATCGTAGATGCCTATCCAATCCCTTGTTGGACCACCGAGTGATTCACTTCTTTGAAAATACTCGGCAACTAGCTTTAGATTTCCTGGATGAGAAGAGCATACGATTCAGCCACGGTAAAAACCACAAAACTGTAGGTAATTATGTCAGAGGTTCACTCACGTAAATCAATGTCAAAAAGTTTCTTCAGACCAGGTCTTTGAACTTTAATAACTACTTTTTCTCCGTTATGTAATATTGCACGATGTACCTAAAGGAAGATCTTCATCAGGTTAATATCAGAAGAAAAACAAAACCTCATGAATATAAATTGAATCAATGTCTTCAGCTATTTTTGAAGGTTGGGTTTCTTCCTCTTGTTTTCAAATGCTTTAATTGGATTTAAAAAGAAATTTTAGAGATAAGCTTCACCTGACCCAGACTAGCAGCTGCAATTGGTCGCTCTTCAAACTCCTTAAAGATTATATCAACTGGAGCTCCCAATTCTTTCTCTATGAAACCTTTGGCTTTTGCTGGTGAAAAGGCAGGTACTCTGTCCTGAATCATTATGGTTACCATGGTTAACAAGCAAACATCAGAATCCACATTTAACCTTGATCACACTGTAGAAATCACTTCTCCACATACCCAAAGTAACAACAGAAAGAAGCTAAAAGATATATGCAGAGAGAGAGAGAGAAGCTATACCTGTAACTTGGCCAGCTCATCGACAAATTCACGTGGAAATAGATCTGACCTTGTTGAAGATAACTGCCCAAGTTTGATAAAGGTTGGCCCAAGTTGAAGCACACACTCTCTTAGCCATGCAGCTGTTTTCCTTCTTCTGATTTTCTAAATACGTATACAGCAGTAAGTAAATCGGATGGTAACTAGAGACAATGAAAGTAATGGGTAGCAGAAATCAACACATATTCAATCACTGGCATACAAACCTGCTTGTCCTCTGTGAAGCCTCCAGGATATGCCCACTTTGCATTGTCGAACATAACACGAACACGAAGAGAAAGAACAAAAGACCACACGTCTATTGATCTTTGTACCGAATTGTAATTTTCATTTGCCCAGCTGAAACTTTCATCTGATGGCAAGACCTTTAATTCCTCAGGAGGCAGAAATCCAGTGGGTTCTCTAACTTTTAGAGATTTAACTGGTGCCTCAGTGGTCCCTCTCTTAACAAGACTTGTTCCATTAACAACTTGTGTTGATCCATTTACTCTTAGAGGCTTGTTTTTCACCACCTCACTTGTAGGAACCATGGTGATTGCTTGACCATTGCTTCCCAACTTTACAGGTTGACCGTTGGCACCCAAATTCACTGGTTTGCCATTCGCACCCAACTTCGCAGGTTGACCATTTGTATCCAACTTTGCTGGTCGACCATTGATGCCAGGTTTTATGGATGATTCCGTCTGCTGCATCTTAATATGAAACCCGCGAAACCTCTCAACTTTGGGCAAAGTGCATTCATGCCTATCCACCTTCAGGGTGGAAATCGATCTTGAGAAGCTGAGGTTGTCCATTGTTCTCCCTTGATTTACCAATTGCATATCACGGCAATAGCAGCTGTTAGAAGCCAGTATTGCCGCCATTCAAGAAAAACGACACCTGAAGTTTAACACATGTGTGAGCCAAATATAAACTAACCAATACACACACATGAAAAAAGACTTTAAATGGAAATAGTTGCACTAACATCCAACATAAGGTCTACAAGAGGGCCTCCAAAAAAGATTAATGACAGTAAGGGCCTGTTTGTTAGCCACTTAATGAGCTTAACGGGACTTATAGATTATTCATACAGATACACCTGACTATTTGGCAGTGGCTTAATAATACAGAAAGTGGCTTATTCAGTAAAGCTTCTAGGGGGAGCTTTATGCAGAAAGCCAAACTTTTTCCAAACCTGTCCCTCCGAATTAACATGTTCCTTCCATTTTTTAAGAAGAAAAAAAAAACTCTCCCCAACAAAAATCTTCCCAATCTATACAGACAGATTAATCCACATAGACAACTTTATTCATACAGGACTTAATGGAAAACCAACCAAACAACCCCTAAACCTAAGAGGTCAAAGGCACGCCCAATTTTTTTTATTGATCCATTCTAGCCTAAGAAAATCATATAAGCTGCAATGGAGTTGGTTCATAGTAATTGATATACATAAAGTAACAACGACTTGGAAACCAATCTAATTAATGAAAAGTTATGCACAAACAAAATATAAAAAAAAAATACTGCATAAAGGCCTTGATGTTTCAACTCTCCCCAAGAACACTTAAAGGGGCTATTTGGTACAGAGATTTGGAAGCAGAGAAATGGAAATGGATGTGAATCTCTTGTTTGGGAGAATTGACATCATTTTAGGTGGAGAAATGAAATTCTCTCGGAATTCATTGTATTGTAAAATAGAGAAATGCAATTCTCTCTGTTACAAAGAGAAATGGAGAGAGTTGGTGTCTGGTGATACTCAATTTCAAACCCGACCACCACCTACACCTGCGATGACCACCTCGGCCACTGGCGTGGGTGACGACCGCCGGCAACTACCTCCGACGGCCAACGCAGTCGGCGACAACCTCCAAAGACCAACTCCGATGACCACCGGTGTCGGCGACGACCGCCGAAGACCACCTCCGACGACATGTGCATCTGACATCGAGAGTTGCTGCCAGATGTTGCCGTCTGGCAACATGAGGCATCATTTATTTGTTTCATTTATTTGATGATACCAAACAAGAGATTAATTCCAATTCTCAATTTTTCCCATTTCCATTGAGTGTTACTCCTGATATGCACATCGTGCTCGATAGCACAATCTGACAATAAATTGATCAGTAGACTTGACCTTTTTGGAATAAGAATCTATCAATTAAGATATTCAAAGTAACTGACGGATTGTTATCAAGCTATAGAATCTGATCCATTGAAATTGAAATTGAAAGTATGCTTACCGATTAAACTTGGGATTCAGATCGAGAAGGTTTAGGAATGGAACTGAATCGCTAGAAACAAGTGAGGAATAAAGAGAGTGAGCAACTGAATGAAGGGAAGCAAGTAACGTGTAGAATTGCTGCTCTCAGTTACTAAGTTTCGATCAAACTCTGCATAGCGACAAGGATGGTTTGTTAAGGCGGGTGGGGTGTTCGTTTAACGATTGCAGAATATTAATTTACAGTTGAATTTTTATTTGATTGATTGGTAGGAGGGAGAGTAATCATCCGCCATTTGTGTTTCTCCCATTGATTGGCTCACCCTTGCATTACGTGTCTTTCTCCATCCCCCATGTGGCTTGCTTACACTCTCGCATCCATTTTGGCCTCTAGCAAAATGACTTAAATCAAGTAATATCTTTATAAACCAAAGTTGTAAATGACGTGTGAGCTATGCTAACGTCAAGTCTCAAGTGTTATGAGTTATGAAAGAGTTGTGGCGTTTTCTAATGCGTGACTTAAAAGGGAGGTGATTCTTCCGCTTATTAAATTGGTTTATCCAAGAAAAATGAAAAGTTCACTAACTTGTACATTAGCTTCAAGGGTGTACCATATGTGGAAGAATCATCTCCCGACTTAAAACGACAAATATGTATGTATGTATGTATGTATGTATATACATGTGTGTGTATTTATGTCAGTGTTTTAAACTATACTAATTAAATTATTAACAAGTTAAATTTATATAAAATGATAAACAAAAGAATTTCTAAATATCAACTAATATTGATGGAAAAATTTTAATTGATAAAATGGGCAAATTCTAATTGAATTTTGAAATACACTGATTCGAAAACTAAAAGAACACAAAATTTGTATCAGCATAATGTGCCATGGCGTGCCATGGTGAACCATAATGAGCTTGACGCCAAGGGGTTTAACCACGCCTTGACGCCATGGAGACGTTAAGGTGTGTTTTTTAGAACCTTAACATAAACACTTTTACACATTTTTATATATAGATACATACATATGCAATGATGATTGTAAAAGATGTGAAAAGGAGTGGCGGTGGCGGTTGCTAATAGTGGAGGAGGTAGTTGTCGCAAGAGGTTGTGAAGGTAATGATAGGGGAGGCAATAGTAGTGGTAGCTAATGGTTGTGTGGGTTATGGTGGAGGCCAGTCGTCCACAGTGATAGTGGTGGTGGGCAATGGGCAACAATGGTTGTTGAAGAGGTGGAGGTAATTAACGGTGTCCCATGATTTCCCAAGTCTTCTCCTTATTCCATGTCACGTCAAACATGGAACGATGAGTTTTTGTTCTGTCTCATGTCGTATAAAACGTTGGATAATATGTTTTGTCCTGTTTTATCCTATGTACAAAACACAACCTTAGGGCACCAAACACGTCGATGATGGTTCCACTGTTCGAGTCCCATTTTTTCTGCAAGTTGTTATCTTAGGGCATCGTGAAAATTCTCAAAATATACGCAAGTTGGTTTGAACCTCCATAGTTACTAAAGAAAAATAAGCATTCACATAATCAAGTTTGAAGACTATTTGATTATGATCAAGTTAAATTAATCGGGTTCGAGTACGAGGAAAAAAATGACTCAAAATATATAATAAGTTGAATGATGGTTTATAATATCTAACATTTCAAATTCGGAGTTTATCAAAGCTTTTTAAGCTCTAAATGTGTAAAAGAATCGAGCTTAAATTAATAACTTATTTTTATTGAACTAGTCTCATATATATTTATCTTCAACAACCATAGTTTTTAATAGATATTTTTAAGTTATCCAATCGTGCACAAATCCTCCTTAACCCCAAAGGTTCGAAGCTACATCAGGTGACCCGTAAAAATACTATGTTAATTTGTTAATAGATAAATATTATATGATTTTATTAAAATTACAAAATTGAAGAATAATGTTTTCAATATACTAACTTTTAAGTGAGGTCATGTTTAGCCTTCAAAATTACCGGAGACATTTAAGTGGGATCATGTTTAGCGCCCTCATAATGTCTTCCAGTGTTGTGGTGGATTGGTTAACCCTTGGGGGATTCATAGCGCCCTAATGAAGTTCGAGCTTTCCTGTGTGCATGCCTAGGGACATTTAAGTGGGGCTAAACAAATTGTTGGGGATTAGTTGGGCTTTGGCCCACATGTCCTTCCAAAAAAAATCCTTAGACCTTTTTTCTTTTAGCTTATTTTATTAAATTTTACGTATTTGATTCATAATCATAAAGAAAATTTGAGTTTTTATGCTTGATTTTGCTTCAATATCAAAATTCAGAACTGTATTTTTATACCAGATTTCTAAAAAATATGTTAAATAGTTTATAGATAATCTCGTTAATCTTTAAAACTCCAGATAAATATGTCTCATATGGACGTGTGTAATCCATCTTAATGGTTAAGAGCATCACCAATATCTATGCTAAAATAGAAAAGAAAATATATTTTTAGCATATTTGTTGCTCCAACAATTGTCTCATCCTTTATGTTAAAATAGAGAAAAAAGAAAAAAAAATGTTGCTAAAAATCTTTAAATTTAGAGAAATCTCTAAATGGTGAAAAAATTATTATTTTAATACTCCAACCAATAGGAATAATTAAAGATAAATGTTTAAGAGAGAGAAAATGATAATGCTCCAACCAATAGGAACAATGTTAGAGTTGCTATAATAAAATAGATGTTGGAGTTGGATGTGAATATTTTTAACTTCAAAATGGGTATCGACTTGGGGGGCACTTCACAAAATATAAATGGGTATCGACTTGGACACGTCCCTATGTCCAAGATTTCCTTAGTAGAAGAATTGGTGGAACACACACTATATGATTATGGTGACATAAAAAGAATTTGGTGTGCATTAGCTCGTTGGTGGAATATGGCTCTAAGTAGCGTAAATACGATAGTGGATTTGTTAGATGTAGCAAGTAGCGGCGGATGCGTAGCCAACGTACGGAGACTTTTGGAATAAATTGTATGGTCATTCATCTATCTTATTTGTACAAATCGTAATTGGATGGCGTTCGAAAAGTGCGATAGAAGCTTGGTGGAACATTTTTTCGAGTTTCAAAGGAAGACCTTCGAATAGCTAGATCGAAGGGTGGGAAGAGCAAAAATCGATTGGACTACGTGGTTGTCAAAACCTAGAGAGGTATTGACAACTCGTAGTAACTGCTAGAGATTGCGTTTTGAACTCTTGACTTAGGTGTCGGTATGTCCTCAACTTGCAGCTGTATCTACGGTTCGTGTGCCGTGGGTTTATTCCTCGCAAACCCAGCTCACTGTCACGGTTGAGCATCGTGGTTGGTGCCTAAGTCTTGACTTCGTAATTGTGTGGGTATGGGTTGGATCCCCTGTTTTGGTAGTGTCGTATGTATACTGCTTGTTTGTTTGGTAATAAATTGTGGGTGTTTTTCAAAAAAAGAAAATGCTTGAGTAGGTGACTGAATTTCACATCTTGAAAGGGAACCTGATATCTAATGCAAATAATGAAAGTTGAAGGGTCAATAATAGAACTTCCTTTTCAAGAAGGGTGTTTCGAGATATACTCACCTTTTTATGGCCTTTGGTTAACCCGTCTTCCCGCATGCGTCTCCTGCAAAATTACCAGTTTACCCTTGCTTTTTTACTTCAATTTTTTTTACAGCAAAAACCACCATTCATTGAAAACCCAAAACAACTTACAAGGGGCAAAGCCTAAGACCAAACAGTGTCAAGAAGCAGGCAAACTAAATTCAAAATTAGTTTGCAACTTTAAATCCCTTGGAGCCATCTTCCACAACAGTTGTGCTATATTACTTTTTTTTTAAATAGAAAATAAAAGATCAAAATTTATATAACTTTATTTCAAAAAAACACATGTTGTATAACTTTAAGAGTTTTTTCGGTTAATTTTAACTTTTTTTGGTTTTTTGATTGATGTCGATGTAATTTTTTGGTTGGGGGGTCCCAAACCGTAAACTAATGGGGGACAATGACCAAAACATAAAAATATACTCCCTCCGTCCCAAAATTATTGTCCAGTTTTGACTTTTGAAAGTTTGTCTTTCTCAACTTTGACCTTAAATATTTTTGTTTGTGTTATATAATACTTGATGCAAAATATATGAATGAGTTGTGTTTTTGATGTATTTTCATTGGTATAATTTTCATCAAGTATTTTATAGCACAAACAAAAATATTTAAGGTTAAAGTCGACAAAAAAAGACTTTCAAAAGTCAAAACTGGACAATAATTTTGGGACAGAGGTAGTATTATTTTTAACCTTAGAAAATTTGGGGTTTTAATGCCTTAGTGGGGGCCGTTCCCCCACTCATCATGAACTTTAGGTGGTGTTTGTTTACCTCTTGACAGTTCTATTAAAAGACATTCTCTGAATCGTTAAAAATGTGAAACGTGTTTGGTAAAAAAATGCACTGTCTCTTAGTGGTTTCAAAACCCTCTGAATGATTTAGTATCATTGACATCTTTTAACCATTCAGAGTCCTGATTTCATGCTCAACAATTACCAAACCACCTTATTTCATTTTCCACCATATTATAAGAGCCTCTTAATCATTCTGACCACTTAATCATCCAGTACCAAATCATTCAGCAACTGCCAAACAGCTTCATTATGACGAAATGAACAGATGCATGTGCAGTTGTGTACCCCCGACTCTCTGGGTGAGTAGTCCCCCGATGAAGTCTCCAAGAAAGAGCCGAAGGTTAGTTAGGCGAGAAGAGTTGGAAAATGACCATTCAACCAAAATGAACATTTCCAATAATAGATGTAATAAAAAGAAGAAACAAAAATTGCTTAATTAAGCAATTGGTATTCATACTTTCCAATAATAGATGTAATACAAGCGGTCCAAAATTCATATTTGTTTTTTCATTTAAGAAAAAAAGTTGGAGATGCATAAACATATCGAGTATACTTCCTGGAATAGGAGAAAGTGGTTTGGGAAGTTTCCCATAAGAAGTATGGGGAGGAATATGGGTGGATAGGTTAGTTCGTTCAATCTTTTTCTGCTTAATAAATTATTTAAAGCTTTTACCTAACTTTAATATCAAATTCTTTAAAAAAAAAATTAATAACCGGTATGTTAAAATAATATTTAATAAAAAAATAAAAAAAGGTGAAAAGACCAACCTAACTTGGTAGATCTTTTCAGACGTTGTTAGCATGAAGGATGAAAAATAAAACGGAAACAGTATGGATGAGAAAAACAATTTTTTAAACCACAAGGACTAAATTACCAACTTGTAGCAAACCATAGGGATGAACATCATAATTTACTCTTTACCACAACCAATGTGTTTGTTTTAACCATTGGAACAAATACTTTATTCTCAACGTCTTCCCTTCAAAGAAGCCCCTAACCGATCTGCAACGACTATGCCAACAAAGTTGGAACATTCGTCAACGGTTTCAGCAAACGAAGTTGATCATGTTGATATGCTCGATGCCTCATATGATGCTTATGAAGGAGTTACTATCAACATCAAAGAGAACATGGACGAAAATTTCTTTACGACTCAACTTCAAACATCAATATCACGATGGAGACAACAGGTAATGACTTCACATTTTTCTTTGGCTTGTAAACATGTATAATGAACCTTAAGTATGGTCCTTGTACGCTAAAATGTTTTAATATGAATAACTTTACACAAGTTACTAGTAGTCTTATTGCATCAAATCTTAAGTATATTAATATTAATATTTGTTTGATTTGATTGGAACTCTTCGATTTATATCATCTTGTAGGGAATTAAGGGAGTTTGGCTTAAACTGTCTCTTCAACTTGTGAATCTTGTTAAGCCTGCAGTCAAGGTAAATAAACTTATGACTTACAAGAAACAAGCGTCTTCCCATTGTGTTGGTCATATAAATTCTCTGATACTTTCTTATTTGAAGTGTTAATTATCTAGACTTGGACCATTTCTTGAAAATATATGTTAGAACTTCTCTTTTCTTTGACAGGTTTCACATATTCTCATAATGACTCGCATGGTATCATAGCCGGTTTTATTACTAGAGGTGGCTAAAAAACCGGTCCCGGTCCCAAATAGTGCTTGCTGTAACCCCCGGTTCAACTTTACAAAGCTTTGTATGAGAATTAACCGTTGAGGCCCAAATCGGTCCCTTATATTTTTTTTCAAAATTATTTTTTGTTAAAGGAAAAAGAGAACAGAACAATGACAAAGAATAGAGAGAAGGAAGTCTATATTTCTCATTAATAATAAGCCCTTTAAATAGGGAGGAGTTTACATAGAAAAGAAAACCTTCATTATGGTAATCTCTAATATATAGAAAATATTCTCTCAATCACTTCCTTTTGATGAGAGCACATAATCCTACAACACTCCTCCTTGTGCCGAGTCAAAGGAGTGGTGGTGTACATTCGTTGCCTCGTTAAAACCTTACGCCAAAATAAAAACCCAGTGGGAAAAAAATAAAAATATGACGAAGGAAAGAGTACAACACACCGATTTTCTTTGCAGTATAGACTTTTCCTTTAGTCTAATGTATTCTATGACTTGTACATTAATCATGAGAATTAAGAAAACAAGATGGTATATGCAGTGTTGCCTCACTAAAACCTTACCCCAAGGAACAAAACCCAGTGGGAAAAACAAAACCTTGGGTGAAGGAAAGAGCACAACATACCAATATCAAACGTACAGTAGACTCCCCCTTTTGTCTACTACTCCCCCTGATTTGTGCATTAATCAAGGGATTTCCAAATATGGTTTTAGGTAATGATTGGTAAATATGTCAAATACTTCTGACATCTTACTAGTATAATAACTTAAGCATAGTATGCTTTGTTTATCACCCTTTATGTATCTTACTTTCATCTAATGATACATGATGCATTAGTTCCATAATATTAACTCCTCTAATATATGTAATGATAGTCCTTAATCATGTACACTATGGTAATCCTTATCCAATTTGGGAACAACTTTAGTATGGGTTATACATATATCTAATATCAGCAAATAATAATTACTAATAGACTGATACATTAGTCACTTATAAGAATTGAAATTCCATTATCAACCCCAACCCTCTTTCTTTAGGGAAAATTATAAGCCCATGTCAATGGTTCCAAAATATTAATTTTAATACCATTTCAATGACGTTGCGTTGGCGCTGAGCTAAATATAGCTAACAAGTTCATTGAGATATAATATATGGTCAATTGTATTATCTAAAGTACAATAATGCGCCTATTGTACTTAGGTACGAAATTCCAACTCTGAATACCTCTTCGCCATAATCCTTTAGACGGAATAGACATTTCCTTATATCCAACACTTTGACCGATCATGGGAGTGCTAGTCGTATGCGCTTAGTCCATATTAAATCGCCTGATCCATTTTGGGACATATACGCACCGGTGGATTAATATTCCACAAACTTGGTATCATAACTCAAGTAGCTAGATAAAACCAAGTTTTCCCAATGTCTTTGATCTCAAATTCAGATTTCAAGTAGCTTGTGGTTTCTCTTATTTCATCAAGAGTATCTATTATGTTCATACATCAACATATAAAGCTACACTGATAATCTGGAACTTGTTTTTCTAAATAAATACGCAAGGGCACTGTTCATCGTTTTAAGAATGTTTTAGCTTTAATAAAACACACTTTGTGGTTTTAATTTGGTCAATGTGATTCCATCAAATACTTATATATATATATATATATATATTTCTTAATTTAGATCCCTAAAGATATATATTAACCACATTAGTGAGCTGCATTGTCCAATTCTTTGGAAACTACCATGCTAAATAATTAGCAGAATGTTTCAACGTTCATTACATGAGAGTAATTCTTGTTGTCAATCCAGGGCGTTGTGAGAAACCTTGCGCCAAAGGAAAGTCTTATACGTTACGACTTAATTATTCTCATTACGCTTCTAGAACAAATGATTTATCTATGTCCTACAGGCTTTACACTTGGTGGGTTAGCACTACCGAACCAAATACCTGTTCATTTGTCAAATATTATAATTATCCTGGATTGCTTATGTAGGCCAATTTGCTTATGTTGATATTTTTCAACTAAGCATGGTTCGATATCATCGTGCTTTATCATTTCATAAGCAACGATATATGTGAATATGTCATCATTGGATATGATCTATCCAACGATTCATATTCATTCGAGATTTTCTTGATCTTCAGAATCAATATTAACTTCGGAGCGTCCTCCAGTAATGATTCATGGACATAGTTTATGATCAGAAATATTCTCATAAAGGTTGATGATAAATATTGGTTGTACCTTACTCTTCTCTTCCATTAGATGAGTATATATCGAACCAAGTAGCTTCCCCCATTTCCTTTTGGGAGCTACGGCCTTAACCACACCTCCACCATGTGTGATTGCAACGCTCTTTCCAGCGGCGTTGTGCCCTTTTTAGGGACTTTTTGACTTTACGGGTATATTTGCAGCTTGTATATATTATATTGTCACTTCTTGTATAACATTAAACGTATCAGGTATCGAGTCTGATTCGTTTGACTTCAACTTTACTTTATGAAGTTTGGGGATCAAAATGAAATATAATGGAAATATTCCATGACAGTTCTCGTCGTTCCTTTGGAAAATCCTTTTTCCTATCTCCCCCTAACGACGGGAAGACTGTCATCAAAGTGACAATCCGCAAATCATGCGGTATAAGAATCACCCGTCAAAGGTTTTAAATAGCGGATAATTGTTGGTGATTCATAACCAACATATATACATCATCGTTTTTAACGACCCATTTTGGTGCGTTGGTGGGGCGCAATTGGCACATATATTGCACAAATAAACATGCATAAATGTAAAAGATCAGGCTTATATCCAGTTACCAACTGGTATGCATGATATTGGTTGGCTAGTAGTGGGTCTAAAAACAAATTACTAACGTTGCATGTAATATTGCATCCCCTATGTAGATGTATGTAAATTGATGCGCATAACCAATACTTTAGCTATCATCTATATTCTTTTGATGATAAATTCTACTACTTTACGAGACCATTTTATATCTACACATAGGGTATAAGAGACTTTGCATTGATCTCAATGTATATGCAATAATCATCAAATCCTTATGATGTAAATTCTCTAGCATTTTATGTCATGTAGACTTATGAGACAATTAGGGTGGTGAGCCCTTAAACGTACAACTAGTGCTAGGAGTGCAACAATTATGTGGACAATAATACGACATGCGTTCATCGTGTCGAAACCAGAACCATAAAGTACTTTAATGGTCTGCATTCTGGTTGTTTATGTCCATAAATATAACCTTGTATTCGTTGTAAGAATGGAAGATTTTTGAATTGCGTTCTTAGCTTTCGGATGGTCTCGTTCCTTCGTTGGCTAAGGATTATGGTATATAAAGTTATCGATATTCGATAAGGCATATAGGGGGTTGCTTCTTGTGCTGCAGAAGTCAACAGTTGTGTTTCCATTTGTCCTTTCAATCGAATAATGTGCCTTTGTGTATCTTTAATACACAGATTTCTATGTCATGACCATGGTGCATATATGGTTATGTCGAAACATGTATGTGTTCATTGTCCCAAAGTTCTTTATTGGTGACAAGATATGATTTAATAACTTAGAGAATACACTTATATGACACATTAATTTCTCTAATATATATTCCTTTCATATCATTAGAGTTGATGTATATACCCATGTCTATTCGTATAATTTTCAATTGATACAAGTATCTTAACAAGGTTTTTATTAATATGACAGTTCATAGTCTAATTATTATGTTGGGGGAAAAATAAATATTAATCTATTTCTTTAGATTAGGTGGGAGGTCCCACAAACTTAAATTCTCCTCGATACATTCCTTCATGGAACGGAGAATATTAAGAGTTTTGTATTGGTTTTGATGTATTTCTTTACATCTATGATGGTGAGAAAATCTAGTGTATATATATAGATGTAAATACAATTACTTTGATATATCGAATAAATATTCAAATAATCTCATATTCAATCAACATAAAAGAAAGATTTGGTTCATAAGAGATGGTTTAAGCTAGTATCTAGTGTAAGCATACATTTATCCATGTCAAAATTTTAAATGTCCATTATCACCTGAGACAATAGTTGTATATTTGCTCCAGGTTTATGAAAAATCCTTTATGACTCTTACCCTAACCCCGACCCCTTGAGGATTTCATCCACATGACTCATAAATGTCACATGTGCAAAATTCTGTTAAACTCACAATCATTTGGAGTTATTTCCACCTCTAACACTTTCATTATTGGTCTCGGGAATTTCCTTTGTCCCGAAATGTCTAGTCTTGTTACAAAAAAAATATTGTTATGTCTCTCAACCACATGCAGTAGGTTGATGATTTTCCCTAAAGATTATATTTCAGCTTATACTGGTACATTAGTATGATTGCTGATATATGAAAGACGAGAATTATGTTATGAATCATGTCATCTTCTGTGAGGTACTTGCCATGAAGATTGAGATGTATTTAAAACACAACATTTCTTTGTTGAAATCAATCGCCTTGTAATCGAATGAGTGGGTTTCGTTCCACCAAACGATTAATTAGGAAAGTATATATTTATAAATACTATTAATTCAACTTTTAAGGGCATCCCACAGTTCTTTGGAGATTTCTGGTTGAATGTATTTCCTATGAAAGCTAAGATCAAGAAGCAGTCTCAAAACATGATGGTAATTGCTTGTACCATTTTACGAGGTTGGTTTTAGGGTCAATATGAAATTGATGGGTTTTAGGTATATTCTTCTACATTTATAACAAAGAGTCTTTTAAATGGATATTCATTATTTGTACTCAAGTTCTTTTGAGTTTAGGACATCGAATCAAGGTTGTCAAACTCGCGATCAAGCTCGTAGGCTCGTACGAGTTTACGATCCTAGCCTACAAAAACTAGCCGGCTCGCTTATAGGATTGTTTTTAGGTAAGCTCGTGTAGGCTCGTAGGATCGCATCGTAAGATCGTAAGCTCGGCTCGGATCGTAAGATCGTGCAGACTATGTTATTTTAAAATTTGGAGCTATTTTTAGTTTTTGACTATGTTATTTTGAGTATTAGTAAGAGTTAAGACTTATGACTATGTTATTTTGAGGGATGTTAAGGCTTAAGAGTTAAGAGTTAAGACTATGTTATTTTGACATGTGGATGTATGTTATTTTGGATGTGGATGTATGTTAATTTGAAATTTAGATGTTGAATATGGATGTATGCTTTCGAAATTTGAAGTAGGATCTGATAAAATTTATACTGACTTGCAGTAGGTAGGATCTTACGATCCCGAGCCCGAGCTTACGATCCGAGCTTGCAAAGACAAAAACGATCCTAGCTAGGATCCCGATCTTAACAACCTTGCATCGAATCCAAGATATCAAATTTAGCATGAGTTGGTTCAGCCATATACATAGATAATAAATAAAGTGTAATTTATGAAGACAAAATCTATTGTAATCATGAAATCCCGTTATCATGGCAGTATAAGATTTAAGAATTGGTATTTTCAAACATTTCTTTTGTTGAAAAATGTTATACTAGTATTTCATTATTTGATAAGTAAATAGCAAAAACACTTTTGGACTTCCAGGTAAGAAGGGGAATCACATGGATTGCTTGAGTCCCTACAAACCTTAGGCTATTTACACCCGTTTGACAAAATCCATTAGATATCTTGCAATCACTTTGATTATGAAATACATTAATAACATTAATAGTTTTGTCGATTTTTGCCATGAGGCCAAAAAATGAGATTGAATTAATACCATGGTGGCATTTTTATAGGCTTTTGGCAAGGGGCCAAAAGTTGAGTGTTTGGCATATGAAGCCAAGTTTAATACTTTAACACCTTAATTGTATTTTGGAAGATTTTGTCAGGAGACAAATAAATATTAGTTATGACATAAAGTCTAATTCAAGCTTTCAAAAATTTAAATATTATTCTTGGAGTTCTTGGTGAAAGACCAAAATATATAGGGATTGGAAGTGTAACTTCCAAAAGTTAGTTATAAGTAGAAACTTATAATTAACATAAGCATTTAGATATTATGAATATTCATATAACATGATTATTATGATACTTACCAAAAACTAAATAATATCACAAAGAAAAATGCATAATGTGGTAAGTAATAAGTTATTAGAAACAATAATCTAACAAATTATAAGACAATTATTCATATTTGATAATCGAATTATTAAAACATTATAGTTAATTAATGAACTCATTGTTAACAAAAACAATTTAAACATTTAATTTTGTTAGCAATTCTACATGAGTAAAACAAATAATAACATGTTTAAATAAATTATAGTTGTTAAAACTAAATAACCATGAGCTAGAAAATAATAATAAAAAAATATTTTTCATCATGTATAGCAAATATATGATATAACCAATGGATTGATAATAAATTGAGAAATCATATACGACTTCTGATTTATATAAAGAAAGAGGATAAAATCAACAATCACATTATTAAATAATAATAATATAATATAATCATATCTTTGCAAATCATCCTCAAATAGTGGAAAAAGAAAACCTAATTCATCCCTTATGGCCGACGGCGACTTCCAATCAAAGCAAGAAAAAAAATGATAAAGAAACAAATTTCGATCAATCCATGCTAAGCCCAATATTTTATCAAACTCATTCCGATCTAAGGTTTGCTAAATTATGGATAAAAACATATGGGAATGCATTACAGAATCACATAGTGAAGCAATGAAGACAATAAAATTAGCATAAAACTTCATATATCCACATGTAATCACGAAGTTTTCATATGATTAAAAAAAAATATAAGATTTCAAATATGTATATAAAGATGAGGATTGAATATACATACTTGTTTGATGAAAAGCGTTTGCCAACGGTAACGAGCAGAACAACCGTCGAACAAAAACAATACCGAACAACCGTCGAACAAAAACAATACCGAGCTTACGTGTTGATAACGTGTTAAAGGAAAAAGAGAACAGAACAATGACAAAGAATAGAGAGAATGAAGTCTATATTTCTCATTAATAATAAGCCCTTTAAATAGAGAGGAGTTTACATAGAAAAGAAAACCTTCATTATGGTAATCTCTAATATATCGAAAATATTCTCTCAATCACTTCCTTTTGATGAGAGCACATAATCCTACAACATTTTTAACATATAAAAAGTTTTTTTTGTTGTTGAAGAATTTGGTCATTCAAGTGCACTAACAAATACATTTTTTATTATAATTGGGTCAACCAAATACACTAAAAAGAATACGTTTTTGTTATAAAGAATATGTTCAATCAAATATACTTTAAAATATTTTAATTGATCAATCATAAAATACGTTTTACTTATTATAGTATAATTTATAAAGTACACTTAAAAAATACATTTTGGTTTTCAATCAAATACAAATGAAAATATACTTAAAATACATTTAAAAATAAATTTTAAATAAAAAAAAATGAGGCCAGTCTCTGGGCGTACCCCGTTTTTGGTTGAAAACTATAACCAAGTTTAACTGGCGGTTGTAACGATCCAACTTACGCGGAAATAAAGCTATCATAACATTTAATGCTTCAAAATACTGGCTACAAAATTTCAGTTTAATTCCTTAACAAAATCCAAGATTAAACGTAATACTAGCAACTGAGAATTTTACAAGTTAAATACTAAAGGTCGTCCGCTAGCTTCCTCTCTACTAGCAAGTTCTGCCCTTATCCTTATCCTTACCTGAAAAGAGTTAATTTAGAAAACGAGGGTTAGACCAAAGGTCTAGTGAATTTCCCAAAAAGCAACTTCCGTACAATCTTTCCAAAATCTTCATAGTTCACAAATCACACATTTAAAAATAAACATTAAAACATGAAGTTTCATGCTTACTCTCCTCTCACATGTACTGGCCCTCACCGCGTTATTTCCCACGTACACCTGTGGCAACGCAATGGCTCACACCTGCCCGAAAGTTGGGGTCACACCTCCCCGATTGGCCAGTACATGCCCCACCCAATGCAAGTATCTACTATGCAAGCAGTTATACAAACAGTTCATAATATCACTTTTCAGAAAGTCCAGCATATGTAAAAAGATAGTTTATAACACAGGCTTCTCTTTTAAATATTTTTAGAGTGAGGGAAACTCACCTGGTCGCTGATCTGAAAGCACTACAGAACTCTCCCAAATAGCTCGCCTACAATTCAAATGAAGCCATTAACTTAACTCTCGCCCAACAACCTAAATTGGACAACTTTACACTATCCCGAGTCTGGTTACACTATCCCGAGTCGGGAAACACTATGCCGAGTCGGGTTACACTATCCCGAGTCGGGTTACACTATCCCGAGTCGGGAAATCGAACACAGCAGCCTCAAAATACTCAAAAGCTCCAATTTTAAGCATTTAAAAGCCTATTTGGATTTTCTAATTAAACAAAAACAGTATAGAGATCGAACTACATCAATTAACATCAGGAAATTAGGGAAAACTTACTTGTTGATGAAGATCTTGTCCAAAATACCTCCTTTTCTCTTCCTTTAGCAAACACACACACTTACACCTTAATCTCACCCACTCTTTTTTTTTTTTGCCAAGAATGGGAAAATCTTAACCCTAACCCCCTTATAAAACAATGGTCTTGGGCCTAAGCTTTTCCCAAAAAGGCCAAACCCAACTTTTCAACATTTTACAAATCCGACCCTACAATTTGAAAACTTAATCCTTTTTGGTCCCTTAGCTCCTAAACTTAAGCAAACAACTAACGAAGATGACCTGGTTATTACATCACTCCTAAAACGGTCCCGGACCAAGCTGGGCCGGAGTTGATTCTAGTCCCAATCCTCCGTCAGTTCTAGGCCAGGCTGGACCCATTTGACCATCTCTATTTATCACTATATGGACTCGACACTCTGAGGCAAGTTGTACTATTCTCGTCCCCTCTCAACACTTTGACACTTTATGTGTTGGTGATTTTAGTGTCAGCGTGCATTTAAGTGTGACTGGAATTGACACGAGTGTCAATGGGACAACACTCGAGGTTGTGGTCTTGCTAATCGGGTCGAAGGGCAACGCCCCCATCGGGTTTTCCAGTTTGGGGCAGCGCTCTAAAACCTCTACAAAATTTTGGACTCGGAATGCAGTGGAAAAATATGATCATAATTTTGGACTCGAAATGCAGTGGAAAAACATGATCATAATTTTGGACTCGGAATGCATTGGAAAAACATGATCATAATTTTGGACTTAGAATGCAATGGAAAGAAGATGGGTGGATGAGGGGAGTGGTTAGTTCTTTCCTTTTTTGCTTAAAGGTTTTACCTAACTTCAATATTCAATTCTTCAAAAAAAAAGTTAAAATAATATTTAATAAAAAATTAAGAAAAAGGTGAAAAGACCAACCTAGCTTGACAGATTTTTTTCAAACGTTGTTAACATGAAGGATGAAAAAGGCAATAAAATGGAAATTGCAAGGATGGTAAAGGTAACTTTTAAACCACAAGGGTGAATTGACAACTTGTAGCAAACCACAAGGACTAACATAATGTGTTTTTTAGAAAAATTATAAATGGACTTTCCTGCAAAAAAACGATAGTATTATATAAGGGTATAGGTGAAACGGGTTAGTTTATTATGCAACCCACTAAAAGGTTACAATCCGTACAACCTTCATATAAACCATTTATTTTAGCTCATTATTTATGATTAATTACTCGATTCATCAATGATTAGTAATTTCATGCAATAATATTCCTACAATGCATACCATTTTCATTAAATGCATACCAGATCATTAAATGCATATTATATCATGAATGCATCATGAAAGTATCACTTTCATGTGATGCATCTCATAATTCGTCATCTGCATCAATATTTGTTGCTGAAATTTGATGAAATCATGAAAATACATCTAGAGAATCGATGAGAATCCATATAAATGGGATAAACGAATGATTTAGATGAAGGTTGTACGGATTGTAACCTTTTAGTGGGTTGCATAGTAACTTTGGCCTAGATGAAACTTAGTATAGAAGGTCTACTTTTATGTTAGTATATTAAAAGTCAAAAGGGTCGACATAACGAACACCCTTTTATTTTATTTTATTACCATTGGAACATATATAAAGCATAAACGTAATTTAATATATCTTCTAAACATTGCTTTTACTTCTTCCCTTCCAAGAAGCAACTATAATTTCTATATGATTTCTTTTCCTTCTTATGAAGATATGATCCATTATTCCAAGTTTCCTTCACCACCCAGAAATTGCTTCCTTCTCATCTTCAACACGACAAGGTCCAAAATCTCCATCTTAAATAAGTTTAATATTAAAAACTTTGACTCTGTTTCTTTGACCTGTAATTAATTGGGTCAAATACGTATAACGTACTCTGATTTTTTCCTAAAATGGCAACTTTTCAATTTTGACCGAGTTTCATAGCAAATACAACTGCTTCTTCTCCTCTATGTAATATATATATTTAGTATTCATGTAAATTACATGGGTGTCACATTTTATAATCTTGTTTAATTAGTCGTTGGGTGACGGTTGTTGAACAAGATTTTGTGTTTTTGTTTAAGTTTATAAATAGTTGGTGGTCTTTTGATCATTACATGTATAGATTTGTCTTCGGAAAGTTACGCACACTTGGCGGCCGAAAGATCTCACAATCTTCAATCTTTACAACAAAACTTAACTCTGTTTTTGGTGATTCACAAGGTATATATACTAGTTGTTTGTATCCATGTCAATTTTGACCATTAAACATGCAAGATACAAATCATGTCTAGCTCAGTTGGTCTTCTTAAGCCCTCTGCAACTCTCTGCAACCCGTACCCCAACCCTCTCACACAACACACACACAACACACACACAACTCATGCGGGCTTCGCGGTGTGGCCAACCCGCCAAGGCTGGAGCCCGCTGGCTTCAACTATGGTGTACCCCAACCCGCTGCCAACTTGGAAGCCTGCCGGGCTGGGATGAAGCCCGCCCCCTCCAACCCGCTATGCGCTACACATAGCCTTAGTAGTTTGATCTTTCAAATTTGAAATCTTGGTCATGCAAATACACGATTTATATGCTCAATGATAAGAAAATAAATAAAGTGAGTCTCGTTCAAATATTCATAACCATACGAATTAGATTCTCTATATGTCCAATCAAGGTGGGGTCTTCCAAATCTAAATGTACGATAGTTCAATAGTTGGTTTTGTTTCTTTTGGTTTCTTTTGACTAATCCCATGGGGCCGCGGAGATATCGGTCAAAGAACATCTTCAGTGGCCCGCCCTGAGCAGACTCGAATAGGTGACCTATGGGCTACGGAAGGTAGCCCCAAAGCCTAGTTTTTATTTGCCATTTGAGTTGATGGTGTCTTTAATTCATTGAAGAATCAAACTCCATTGTTCTTTATTTTAATTTGTAAATTTGGATGATAATCTAGGAAGGAGGATGCAATGGGTATGGTTGTAACTTGTAAGCATTTTGGTGATTAACATACAAATTTAATTTAGTGTTTGTTTGTTGTTATCTCTACATGTATATTACCATTATTCAAGGTTGAATGTTTATTTGATCAAATGAACAAAGTAGTTTGTTTTATGCTCCAATGTTTCAGGCTTAAGAGATAAAGCTAAAAGTGCATTCGAAACTAGATACCGATCTGCAACAAATATGGCAACAAAAATGGAACATTCGTCAACGGTTTTAGCAAATGAAGTTGGTCATGTTGATATGCTCGATGCCTCATGTGATGCTTATGAAGGAGTTAGTATCAACATCAAAGAGAACATGGACGAAAATCTCTTTACGACTCTACTTCAAACATCAATATCGCAATGGAGACAGCAGGTAACTTCACATTTTTCTTCGGCTTGTAAACATGTATAATGAACCTTAAGAATTGCCCTTGTACACTTAAATGTTCTAATCACATATGAATAACCTTACACAGTCCCGTTCATGACATTTTTTGGGCCCCAAACGAGATTTAAATAAGGGCCCTTGATAAATATGAAAAAAAATCATTAATATATCGTGTTTCTCATTAAAAAATAGCACTGAATTAAAAAATTACTAATAATTCATATAAAACCGTTTTGCATAGTTTCCTAAACGCAAAATCAATCAATAATTATTTCTAAATTAATATTTACATAACATCATCAAAAACGTTTTATGATATACTACCTGTACTATACAATTGTTTCATAAGGTTGGTAATTTTTTCAAAAGATATGAGTTTTCTTGATTAACAACAAGAAATCTATTATATCTAAATACATATATAGAATTCACGCGGATGAAATAATAAAAAGAGTCACTAGGGGATGAATGATGAGGATATATCAAGGTTTTCTAGACAAGAAATTTTAGACTTTGGTACTAAATAAAAAACTTTTAACATTTTGTATATTTTTTTCCAATGTTATTAAATCATACATGTTTGGGACCTAAATATAATATATAAAGATTTAAGCCCTAATAGATACTAATAAACTTTGTGTATTTTTATTTACTAAATTTTTAACTACTATAGTGGAACAGTAGTAGGTTTATTAATTGCATCAAATCTGAAGTATATTAATATTTGTTTTGATTTAATTGGAACTCTTTGATTTATATCATCTTGCAGGGAAAGAAGGGAGTTTGGCTTAAACTATCTCTTGAACTTGTCAATCTTGTTAAGCCTGCAGTCAAGGTAAATAAACTTATGACTTGAACTTGTCAATCTCGAAAGTACATATATGTTGGAATCTCCCTTCTATCCTGGATGGCTATTTTGGAAAGTAAATTTGACGTTTTCCTAACTCATCCAGGAAGGATTTTGGTATCATCATGCGGAACCAACGTACTTGATGCTCGTCTATTGGATTCCTGAAACTAATCATACCTTACCACAAAATGCTTCCCATCGAGTTGGTGTTGCTGCTTTCACCACAAACGCCAAGGACGAGGTTGGTTTGCCGCATTCGTACCTTTTTTTTTTCTATTTCATTGCACTAGAAAGTTATCTAAATTTTCATTGCGATTTTGTCAAACTTGAAAAGCAACTTGAAAACTTTTACTTAATAAGCGTACAAGCGGCGAGTCGGAAAAAAAAAAAAAAAAAAAACCACTTGTCCCTAGTTTCATTTCCTCTTTCTTCTTGTTATACTAATCATTTTCAACATTTTGTAGGTTCTTGTTGTGCAAGAGAAAAGTGGTGCCTTCAAAGGCACAGGGGTCTGGAAATTACCAACCGGTGTTGTTGAGGAGGTGCGTGTGTGTTATCTTTTTCGTTAACTACTTCACATTGCCTTGTTTTCCAACAAAATCAACTTTATAGGATGCAAAAAATGTCTGACCTTTTTTTTGTAGCCAAACAGTTGTACATCCTATGTAAATGTGTTACAATAAGTTGATAGGACGTTTCTGCAACAAGTGTCTAAAACACAAGTGTTATTCAAAAGTGTCTGTGTAAATTGTTAGGATGCCGAAATACGTCCTAACTCCTAACATCCAATTGTAAAGATATAATTGCTTGATCCTAAGAACTCAAGTCCGGGAAAACACTATATAATAACATTTAGACATTTTAGGCATCCTATAAAACCAATTGCTGTAGCGTGAGTATTCGAAACACAGCTTACATCTCAACATCATTGCTGTGACTGTTAAAAAATTGTATGTTTTTTTTAATAAGTTTGATAAAGTATTCTTCTGTTCATAGGGTGAAGATATATGTGCAGCTGCAATAAGAGAAGTGAAAGAAGAGGCTGGAGTATGTTATTCTGAATTCTGACCTCATATTAAGTGAATTATAGAATATAGTATTGACCCATTTTGAATAGGTTGATTTCATCTAAAACTGTTTTTGTTAATTAATCTCTCCAGATTGATACAGAATTTGTTGAAGTCCTTGCATTCAGGTTAGAAGTTTGAAACATCTAGATTTTGAAGTAAATCTTTTAGTTTAATTTTTATATTCATAAGCTCACCTGTGAAATGTATTACAGGCAAAGCCACAAGTCATTCTTTAGCAAGTCTGATCTAATGTTTGTCTGTATGCTAAAACCAACATCTTATGATATCAAAAAGCAAGATTCAGAGATTGAAGCAGCTCAGGTAAAACATGCTATATATGTATATGACTGTAGTGAGATATATGAGAACCAATGCCTTATTTGCTATCTCGTATGATGAGAGAACTTAATGTAGTAGTTAACATATATTTGTTTCACAATGTGTTTGAACTGTTCAACCAATCAAATTGCAGCAAATGATTTGCAAACATTGTTTTCATAGTTATATGGTGAGATAAATAAGGAATATTGAATTATTCGATAATTTAATTAAAATACATAAAAAATAGGCGATTTATATAGACCGTTGATTAAAAAGATCAACGACAAAAAGAGATTAACATGGTTAATACAAATTATTGGGTTAACAAAGTAAGGGGACCCTAAACGGAAATTGAGGAACACCATCATAGTCCTCAATTTGGATCGTATGCACTTGTGCGTACGGGTAATCTTGTAATATGCACAAGTGTATATGCATAGGCGCATAATGCACTTGTGCATAAAAGCCCCGAAAGAACTCAAATTACTCGTATGCCCAAGTGCATACGGTCCAAATGGAGAGCTACGACTACGAGGGTGTTCCTTGGTTTTCCCTTTTTTTGAGGTTTTCCCTTGAACCTCTCTCTATATATATATGGAGAAGTTTGCAAGAAAGGCTAGAAGTTTTAATATTATATACGATTACAAGTATGATATGTGCTCGCGTAAACATATATGATTGAACACATTTTGCATTGACAACACATAAACGCTTAATCAATCATACACACCTAAAAAATATACAATTATATATAATATTGTAACTTCTCTTGCAAATTGATTAACTTTCTTGCATCATCCTTCCTCTCTCCCTATACATAGATAAATGTATCTGAAATGATTGAAGCTATATATTACCTAAATTGCAGTGGATGCCACTTGAAGAGTATGCCAATCAGCCCTTTGTGAAGCAGCACAAATCCTTTGATTACATTGCTAAGATTTGCATAGCAAAGAAAGAGAACAAATTTGTTGGGTTGTCTGCATTGCCCACATCAAGTGCAACATCTGCCAAGAAGACCTATCTGTATTCCAATTGTCAGGAACTCATATCTGATTCTTAAGCTATATATTTGTACTCCAATTATCACAAGCACTTGTCTGATTTCTTAAGCTATTTGTATTCGAATTATTAGGAACACTTGTCTAATGCTTAATCTAATTGGCATTCCAATTATCACAAACACTCGTCTAATTCTTTTTAAGCTATTTGTATTCCAATTATCTCAATATGTTTCTGGTTAGGGGTGTAAATGAGCCGAGACAACTCGCGAGCTACTCGAGATTGACTCGGTCAAAACTCGACTCGAATAAACTCGGTCAAAACTCGACTCGAATAAAACCCGACTCGAGATACTAACGACTCAACTCGAACTACCTGATACTCGGCTCGACTCGGCTTAACCCAACACTACTCGCGAGCTACTCGAGATCGACTCGGTCAAAACTCGGTTAAAACTCGACTCGGTCAAAACTCGGTCAAACTCGACTCGAGATACTAACGACTCGAACTACCTGATACTCGACTCGACTCGGCTCGTTTACACCCTATTTCTGGTACAGTGCATCGTAATTGATTTTTTTCCCTTTTCCTAATTAATGATGAAAATATGTAATTAACTATTGCATTATTTGGTATTATTTTCACACAATTCAGTTTTATAGGATATCAAATAGTCGAAGTATCTTAATAAATTATCTTTTTTTTTTTCTTTCCACGATCAAATATTTATGCACCATATAACGTTCTTTTTGAATGTTCTAACTTTTGAAATAAAACTAATTATTTTGTTATGGGTTGCTATTCGGTTCTACACCCCTTATAGTTTCCCTCCCTCACATTTTTCCCTCACATACACCTACCCATACGCCGATAGATGGTATATAATTAAAAAATATTAGAATATTCTATTAATTTTTTTAGATGCCCAAATATGTTATTGTAACACATAAGGCGCGCACACACACACAAATATATAAGTTCAAACAGGAACACTAACTAGTTATGAGAAGAAGAGCTTCATTCATGTATAAAATCACATGTGATTTTATACTAACGAAAAAATAAGACACGGGCGAGTTTGAACTCGACTTAAAGTTGTTGGGAAAGTCACATGAATCATATGTGATTTTGTACGTGAATCATATATGATTTTGTACCTGAATCATATATGATTTTTGTACATTTAAAAGGCTCATTGCATGCGTTCTCGTAAATAGTTAGTGTTCTCATATGAACTCGTCCATATATATATATATATATATATATATATATATATATATGTTATAGGAGAAAGAGATCAAATACTAACCACCATAATTTATACTAATCGCGCAAAACCGTTGATTTCATTGTTTATTTTAATAAAACTGTTTGTAGAATTTCTTCTTCTTTTTTATAAAATTGTTTTATGCATTTTTCATTTTGATGAAATTTACTTACTTAAATAAGTTATTTAATTTTGACCGTTAATTAACTAGATCAATGCTAAAAATATGGATTGCAAGGTTTGTCCAAATTAGGTTTAACCTCCTACATAGCACATTTGTTATATAAACCTAACTAATTTTTATAAAACAGTGTATATATATTTACTGTGAATTTTGTTATATAGGTTTTGGCGATAGAATTCAAGTATCCCTGTCATCTTTAAAATCGTCTGTGAAGTGACATGTTGCAATTTGCCTCTTCCCTTCTTTGCTGATATATATATGTAGCTTTGTCATCTATATAATTAATTCCGTTGATGATCATGTTTGTATATCTTGCCACATTGATTGCTAACTAGGTGGCCAAATGCTGTCCTCATATGGCGGCCTGGTGGCATGTATAACTCACTTAATTTCATCAACTTTATTATACACATGTGAAGGTCCAAATGCAAACACTAATCTAATTACGAACGCGAAGACAGTCAACAATGTATTATGTGATGTATTTAGTTTGTATTCAGTCTGTACAATTGGTTTTTATTTATTCAGATTAAATATGCCAAAGACGTGCTTTTGTTTGTTTTTATGTTCACAATAAAAAATGAATTTCCATTTAAACATTTTTCTCTCTAATATATATATATATATAGAGCATAACCCAGAGCGCGACACGTGGCATTTTGACTTACGCGACCTAGTGTTATTCAGTCTGAATAAAGCTCGCGACTTAGTGTTATTCATACTGAATAACGCTATATTCATACTGAATTAGGCTTATTCAGTCTGAATAAAGCGTTATTCAGTATGAATAACACTAAGTCGCCGAAAATTCAGAGTGACATGTGGCGCGCTCTCGGTTGTCCTCACGTTCACAACCAAAATTTGGTTTGTATTTGAACCCACCCCTACGTGTGTGTGTATATATATATATAGTATTTACTAAAACTTGCTTCTTTCCAACGTTAATTTTCAGGCGATCTGAAGAGAAGATAAGATGTCTTCAAGGCAGCTTTTGGTTCTTCTAGCTTGTTCTTCTTGGTGGCTTATTTCCACCTCTAACTTCATCTCTGAAAATTTAAAACCTCAAGATGGTTACGGTGATCGTGTTTCGCCACCAGCCGCATGTGCAAATTGCGATCTATCTCTACCGCCACCGCAGCTTCCCGGAGGAAGTGAAATATATGCAGCTCCACCACCACCACCACCACCGAATTTGCTGCCTGGAGGTGTGATATATGGTGGTCCACCACCACCACCACGACCAGCGGCGGTAGGTGTGAATTGTCCACCGGTAGCTCCGGTGGTGTGCTGCCAAAACTCACCACCGATGCCATACAGTTATCCTAATGATGCCACCAATTATACAGACACCTCCTCCTGTCACTTTTCAACTAACTCCTGTTCTCTTATGCATCTCTTGCTACCCTTTCTTTTTCTTTTTCTGAGTTTGAAGAAATTTTGGAAGTTTTAATATCTTGTTGTTTTATTTAGCTTTTAATTCCGGTCAATGTGGAATTTATTTTTATTTTCATTTTAATGATTTGGTCATTACCAGTAGGGGTGTGCAGAAATCAACCAACCGATTCAATTACAAACCGACCAACAATGATTGGATATTCAATTGTAATTGTATCGGATCGGATGGAAAATTTTGACATCCAATTAGATCGGATCGGTTATTGAATGTAGTCTAGAACCGATCAAAATCGACCGATCTAATTATCCATTGAATTGGGAAAATCCAACATCCAATGGATGATTGGATCGGTTCGATTGGAGAAATCTAACATCCAATGAATGATTGAATCGGATTGGATCCTCTCAAATTCATTGGATGTCATCCAATGCACACATCCCTTTTGATGGAAATTGAAGGAATTAGAATGTCAATATTTGATTGACCAAAGTTCAATATTCTTGTGCATCATTCTTTAATTGAATTGATTGACCTCTGTAAAGTTTCGTGATTTTTGTGATTTGATCATTTCTTGACATAAATCAAAAGAATCACGTTTGTTGTTGATATATGTGGAGGATTTAAAAATTTGGCTTTCAAACGGTGACAGTGTTAGTTAAATAAAAAGTTAACAATTAAATCATTTACGGGTAAAAGTATAAGAATTAAAATATTTATCAGATAAGTTTTGGAAATAAAGTGATTTTTAAACTTACAGGTTAAGTTGTTAAAATAATTAATTCTAACAAATTTAAGGATTAAAATATTTTTTAAAACTTTCCAAAAAAAATATATTTTTTTTAAAAAGCTTTTTTAAACATAAAATTTATAAGTTAAATCATATTTCACCCTTGTATTTTGCTAAACTTTCAAATCTAACACTTTATTTTTTGAAAAACAATACCGTTATTTAAACTAAATTATATATTCGAACTTTAATTCTATTAAAAGTTTAGAAAAAGAGATATGTAATTAAAAATATATATATATCAACTTGAACTTATTTTAATTATGCTTTTGAATAACCTTGTTTTACTAAATGCAATTAATTGTTTAAAAAATGATATTTCTTAATGTTTAATTTATTTTTAATAATATTGTAATTTTTTATTTTATAATTTGTTAACTAAATTAACTTCTGTAAAGCTATTCATCTGTTAATTCTCTATGTTATTGATGTATAAATTGTTTTAACTAGTTCAATTTTAAGACTATAAATGTGATAAGTATTAGTTTTTGATTTATTTGTATATTAAAGAACAATTAGATAAGTGTGGAATAAAATATAAACAACCGGTACTTCATTATATATGCTATTCGTTTTTTAGTTGGTTCTTCCCCTCGACCCAAATCCTAGCTCCACCCCTAATCACAAAACAAGTGTCTGTCTGATATTATTATTTGGTACGAATAGGACTAAGACTGGAGTGGACAAGGTAGAACCAGACAAGTTCTTTCTAAAAGTTATTTGATGATTTTATATATCAAATAATAGTTAAAAAAAGTAAAGTCCACTTTTGGTCCTTTAGGTTTATAGTTTTCTTTGACGTATGTTTGATCCAAGGACTAAATCCAACAAAAATTGCATTCCTAACGAATTAAATCTATAATAAATGAAGTTTAGGGATGAAATTCGTAAAAATCAGTAAACCATATGGACCAAATCTGTAGTTTACTCAATGAAAAATGAATAAAGGTTGAAAGAAAAGAAGAAAAAAGATTTACTACAAAGACATAATGTAATTTACTATATACTCTAATAAAATAAGAAATGTAAAAAAAAAAAGTAAAAGGACCAAAATACCGTTAACTTAACTATGCTTGTTAACTAAGGTTGGTAGGGGGACCAAAAGTGAAACCCATGCCAACCAGAATGACCAAAATTGTAATTATTTTGGAATATTAGGGACTAAACTTAAGGACAAAAATGTAATTTACTCTTAAAAGTTTGTATTTCATCTTGTGCATACCATTAAAAAGTCATTTTTTGGATAAGAAAAAAATGTGTTGTTTTGGGATAGTTCGCTTAAATTTATAATAATGAAAAATAAATAACAAATTAACAGCTAAACATTTTAAACAAATACCACTAAAATTTCAAACATTTCTAATTTCAATTTCTTACAAAAAAAATCTAATTCTCTTAAAAATATTATGTCAAACCAAACAAGCACTCATTGCTTTGCATGATCTGAATTGTAAACTCAATTAGCAACCATAATTCATGAGAGTGTTTGGATTACTTTTTGAGGTCCAAAAGTGTTTTTCACTAAATGTATTTATTGACTTTTGGTGGTTGAAAAAGGAGTTTGTAGAAAAATGTTTGGCTTAGGTAATAACATGTAAAATTACCAAGAATGACATGCGTACATATTTTACATATATCAAAAATCAAACGACGATTCATACTAGATTATCGGCTTACATATATCATACCTAAATTTATTACCATGTACCAGAGCCCTGTGTGTTAAAAAGGAAAAATTCATACAGGATTTGCCTACGATTCATATACCACCCAAAGGACGATCTCCCAAACGTTGGAGCATGTCGTCAAAGAAGAAGAACATTGGATAAGGAGAAGGACGTCGGCGGTCGGCGTGGAGGTCGCCGGAGAAGGGGAGAAGAACGTTGGAGAACGAGAAGGTCGTCGGTCGTCGGCATACATAAGGTTGCCAGAGAAGGGGAAAAGGAGGCGGACCTGTGTGTGATGCGTTTAGGTTATAAAGAATTTGAGAGTACTTTATGTCACTTGTGACCAAGCTAAAATCTGATCAAAAAGTCACCTATGCCTGACTTTTGAAAAAATGTGTTTCATGTGTAATCAAAAAGCACTTTTAAAAAGTGCCAGTAGTATATCCAAACAATATTTTTAGCTTATTGGTTTTTTGAGAAACCAATAAGTACTTTTGAAAAGCAATCCCAAACACTCTAAATAAAACAATAAAATTACAAAAAGAAATACATATTTTAAATGTCTTGTTAGTTAAAATGGCCATTAACTAATTAACATAATATAGGGGTTGCAATCATGTCGTGTTCGGGTTGGTGGGCTATGGGTTGACGAGTTGGCACGTCAAAAAGGCTCAACCCGGACACGACTTATTTAACTAAGCGTGCCAAAATCTTCAACCCTAATTTGCGACCCGCAAAGCAAAACAAAACCCCAATAACCCGTTTAACTATACAGGTTGGCAGATCATAAACAAGTTGGCAAGTCAAATAAGCCTATTTCAAAACTTCAAATACAACCAAAATAAAATTCGATTTACTGATGTCAAATAAGCCTATTTCAACAATCTTCAACCAACGACTAATTAAACAAGATTATAAAATGTGACACCCTTCTCCGGCGACCTCCACGCCGACCGCCGACGTCCTTCTCCTTATCCAATGCATAAATTAATAATTAAAATGTATTAAACCAAAAACATACTTCAACAATAGTGATCCAAAATAAGTACTTGAACAAGATCTCCAACAAAATCAAAGTCAAAATTTCAGCACTAATCCAGATATCTTGTAATAAGACCCATTTCTCAACTCTTTCCAGCTGTGTTTTCTTTGGTCTTTTGAATCTTGAGCACCCTTTTACAATCTTTTGTTCTTCAACCAAGAATGCTCAGACAATCCTGCAACAAACAATCGTTAATCCAACCCATGTTTTCACAATCGACTAGTTTCTCAGCAATCAGCTAGCTTATCAAATATACACCCGACTAGCTCCTTAAAAAAAGATTGGAAATTCAACGTGCCCATTAAAAATTGATTTCACAAACCTTTCCCAAACAGCACCCGCAGATAACACACCACCATAGGCACGGTTAATTGTCCTTCTGTTCCTTGAAAGTCGGGATCTTTTGTATTGCAGCTGGCCTCAAGTGAGGAATTTGCAGAAAATGAGAAAACATAGTGGAGTCCTACCAAGACAGCCAAATACACCTTGAATCACATAAAACTTTACATCCATACGGCTAGTTGTATGATAATTAGAAGATGTTAAAACTAAGGATTGAAAAAGGGTCATAGTTCTTGAATTACATAAAACTTTGCATCCATACCGCTAGTTGTATGATAATTAGAAGATGTCAAAACTAAGGATTGACAAAGAGTCATAGTCTAAAAAACAGTGATACTACAACTATCAAAACTATACATCTCTAAATATCTAATAACACATAGTATAGATCTTAATAAAGTTCAGGTTTAAGATAAATATAACTGCCATACAATGATCAAAACTATACATCTCTAAATATCAAAAAACCGTTTCCTATTGCAGGGAGGCATTTGTTTGAAATATGGTCAAGTCACTTGGTGTAGCAATCATGCTAGTTTTTGAAGTCAAAGTTTGATTTTTTTTTCTTTGTTATACTTCAATTGATTATCATAATTGACGTGGATGTGAATAAACCTCATTTGTTTAAAAACACGCTCCTTCCATCTATCTTTTTGTTTCCACGTATATATTATATTCATTCATCTAATGTTTCTATCTTTTTGTTTCCATCAAATCTTCTTATCTCAACACACAAATCACAGCATTACCATTTACCACATATTCCATCGAATCACTAGTCCTTCTATTCATCTTCTTCCCAAAATCGATTCGTGGGGGTGTTGCTTCAAATCTCAGATTTATTCTCAAAGTTAATTTCAAACTCTTGGCTGATACCAGCATGTGCAAGTGAATCTTGGTGCAAAATTTCAAACTCAGTAAAGGGTCAGATAGGTGGAACAAGCAAAGTGGATAAAGAACATTGAGATACTTACCAAGTCGTCGCCAGAGAAGCTAAAACCGCTGCAGAAACCGTAGTCGTCGCCAGAGAAGCTAAAACCGCTGCAAAAACCCCAGCCGTCGTCGTAGAACACCGAACCCTAGCCGCCACAGAAAGGGATGGAGACGAAGGTGTAAGAAAAAGATGGTGAGAGAGAGAGAGAGAGACATAGAGAGAACAAGAGAAAAGAGAGACTTACCGATCGCCCGAGAAGAGGTCGCCGGTGGTGGAAGAGTTCGCCGTGAGAGAGCGAAGAGTCACAGCGAAAAGGGAGAGAGAGTGTATTTTTTTGGGGGGAAACCAACTCTCCATGTGTTTTTTTCAATTCCCAGGGATTCCAATTTTCCCAGGAATTCATCCTATTTCCCTTTCTCTACTCCCAGTTCTCTCTAACAGAACACTCCCAGTTCTATCTACCAAACACACCCTAAGTTCTTTTAACTAGAGTTAGTCAGATTGACTAAAATTAAAACAAGATAATAACTATAATGACCAAAATTATAATTAGTTTAAAAAAGTGACCAAACTTGAAAACAAATCGAAACCACCAAGACAAAAAATATAAGTTAGTTCAAATCTAAATCATTTTATCATTCAACAAAAACGAATACATGGCAACTATTAGAAGTAATCTCGGAGGAGTGCCACGTGGCAACTATTATCATTCAACAAAAACTAAAATACATGGCAAATACATGAAATTGCATAACTCTACATCAAGTTCTGTTGTTTGATAATACAGTACAACATATTGATTTACAAAGATCGATCTTAATAACAAAACTTAACGAGGCAAGTTAAAGTATGAAAACATTTACTTCAGAAAGAGAAAAAACCTTATCTGTCTTCGGAAATGGTCCCACTAGTGCTGGTGCCTGCGGTACCGTTGTTGATATTCAGGCGAAACATCCCTCTTTCGTTGTACCCATCTCCGATAAACTTGCGGTTTTGGTAGATCTCAACCTTCCGAGCCTCAAAGTTTACTCCAAACCCGTCTTCAGTGAGTTTGCTCACAGAGATGAGGCACTTGTTGATAGTAGGAACGTGACGTACATGATTTAAAATGAGTAATTCACCGGTAGCTAATATCAGCACTACAGTACCAATACCTGCCACATCAGCTTGTGCGTCATTCGCCACCACCACATGCATCCCGGCACTTACCGGTGAATATGTTAGAAATTTTGCCCGGAAGTCACAAACATGAACCGTGGCCCCAGAGTCCATATACCAACCCTGACTGACAGTTTGTCTTCCGGCTCTCAGAGTTGTATCCGTGAAGGACACCTGGGCAGAAGCCAAAAGATGCCCAATGGCGTACACTGAATTGACACCTGTCTCCCAAGATTTTTTTTTTCTCATATTTTCTAGCATCTGCATAGCGTCCCGCTCCTCCACATATGTGACATTTCCAAGCCTACAAAATGGGTAAGAAGTTATAAGCCTCAGTGATCAGCTGTATTAAAACGTCACTGGATTCCTAAGGAAATAAAAGTTGGGTAAGAAAACTAAAATATCATTTACACGGAAACAAATAACTCAACTGACTAAGAATCAATCTATCAAACCAGGTGAAGTAGGTTAAAATAACAATCATGGAAAGTAAAAGGTAAATTATGAGACAGAGAATTTTCGAGAAACCTCATAAAGTTCCGTCGGTCCTATGCAAATCTTGAGCAAAAGTTTGTCGATGTCCTTTGTTCCCTGTGGTAATAAACAATAAGTTATAACATAAACATAAATAATTCCATCTCCATGAATATTAGTAAAATCAAGCATGCATGCTCAGAATCAACAAGAAAATATTCTGCCTCCATCATAACCTCTGCTCCAACTTCCAGATAAGCTTTTACTGACTCAACCTATCACGAGAACAAATTTAATAACTGACAAGTGTGATGAATCGGATGCCAAAAATGTTGGAATTTCAATGAAGGTTGGAAAAGTAGATCCATCCCACATTGGTAGAAATGCAAAAAGGAAATGAGTTTATAAGCCCCCCTTCTCTAGTGGACCTTGAGTAGTTTGTTGGGCTTATGGTGGGGGCTCGAAAAGAGTCCAATGCATGCGCCTGGTCAAGGCCGCGGGTTTTGCGAAGTGCCACATCGGAGCTCCAAGCTATGAGTTCCTTTTTACACGGATTTCGTTTAGAAAATGAGATAATCAACTAACTTAAATCAGTTTCATATTGCAGAATATTTTCAAAGAGATAATTGCTGTGTTTAATCCCATGTTTTAAAAAAATCAACCAACAGTATCAGCCGGAGACTCAGTCTCCAACTCTATCTGTAATCCAGATTCTTGGGGAGAAATCCAGGGAGTGTGGGTTAACCTCTTGGTTTAACACACAGAAATCAATCTGCAATCTCTCTTTCTCGAAATCCCTCTCAGTTTCTACCTACTTTCTGCTTCTACTTTGCGTTGAAAGATATCACTAATTCACTATCGATGTTAGTGATCTCTATTTGCTGCATCAAATCTCGGGGTTTTGCGTTTAGTAGACTCACAGCAAAGAAGAGTACCATCGAAACCTTAAGGGTGCGTTTGGTAGGTGGAACAAGACAGAACAGACAAGGTTTCATCACCATCATTTTTGTATTTTAGTTTAATTATTTTGGTTTTTAGATGAAGGATGTGGTTTGGTAAAAAAAAATTGTTTGTTAATTTTAGTTTAGAATATTTATTTGGTAAAAAAGGCATCAGGGGTATATTAGTCATTTAACAGGGCTGTTCTGTCCTGTCCAGTTTAGTTATGTCATACCAAACGTTGAACAACTGTTTTGGTTTGTTCTGTTCTATCATGTCCTGTCCTGATACCAAACACACCCTAAAGGACAGAATTATTTACAAATAATCCGTGCAGTTTCTTAGCTTGCTGAAGACGATTCTCAAGAGAGGTTGGTTTTAATTTCATTCACTAGAGTGGACATTCTGCTTCTACCCATTCTTCTTACGATTCTATCGCGAAGAATCGCGTTGAGGATCCATTTTATGTGTTAAATAATTGTCATTATTATAAAGATTTCTACTTTCAGTGTAGAATAGTTGAATACATAAATTTAAGCTTACAACTTTATTTGTAAATTTCGATTATTCTTTCTCGCCTAACGATTTGTTTATCATCAGGTTTATATGAAAAACATTAGTTAATAATCATATTGAATAAAGTCATCAACTTTATAAATAACTGTTGAAATCTTTATTTGTTTTCACGAGATTCAGTTTCTGGTTAATTGTAATTTCTAATTGAAAATAAAATTTTCTACAAGAATTCCGTCGAACAGTAGCTTAGGAGACTTTTCCAGCAACCTAAGTCATGTGGAAACTCACGTTACACACCATTCAGGGAACACAAAATAATAGATCAAACCAAGGCCAAATAATAGATCAAACCAAAGCCAAATTCTCCCATGTAGTAAAAGTGATGTGTCTAAAAGTTAACATATATATATATATAGAGCTCACTGCACAAGCAAGATTCCACTTTTTTTTTTCTATGGAACAACATATCAATATGAATACTACTATGAAAACTATATATGTACAACAAACTCAAATTGGATTCCGCTAATAATCAGAAAAAATACAAAGATTAAGCAGTCAAGGTTACTTCGAGTAGCATTTGTGTAAAAGAAAGTACGTACGATAATGTACACAGGTGTATGTTTCGGATAGCAACAGCAACAAATATCAGTAAATCAAAGTCTAATGCTTGAAAAATATACTACACCTCCACTCCATATGATTTAATGGGTCAAATAAGCTAGTGTGTAACCATCATATCACGTAGTACTGGAATTAGATCTTTAAAGAATCAAACCGAAGAGGCAACTTACAAGCTCAAAATCTTCCATTAGAACTTCTCTAATGTCTCTCTGATTACGAGGAGCTTTCCGAGTTACATAAACTCCCACTTCCACCCGCATCTGGAAAAGGGACCCTTACTAATTAGCATGGTAGAAGATAATTACTACAATGGAAACATATTTGTAATAAGAAATACAAAATTGAAAAGGACGGACCATTATATACGTTTCAAATTTGGCCCATATCATTTCCTCTAGTTCGCTACGAGGAGTAGTATCTTCATATTGTAAACGCCCAGGGGTAAAAGGAGGGAGTCTTTTGACCATAGCCCTAATAATTCCCCACTCTTCACTTGTGATTTCATCAGCTGCTGAAGTAGTATTCTTCATCGGATGCTACAAAATTGAATTCAAAAAGTATAAGCATCGGAGATCAGATCAATATTTACAAGATAACATACATAGAGGGAGGTTCATACGAAAAATATAACTTTTTAAAAAAACGCGAGGAGCAATCTCAACCACTCATCTCGGTCAACAAAGACGGCTTTGACCGGTCCCCCTTTAATAATCTCTACCCTCCCATGAATCGCGTCAATCCTCCGCGATCACGTCCACCGTAACCCCGAGATGAATGGCTAAGAGTGTTCCTCGCTTTTTCTTAAATTGGCATGTTTCTCATTTGAACCTTTCTCTTCCTCTCTCTCTCTCTCTATATATATATATATATATATATATATATATAGAGGAAGAGAAAGGTTCAAATGAGAAGTGCTAAAAAAATACGAAGTAGAGAAGTGATCTCCACCACTCATCCGGTCAATAAAGGTGGCTTTGACCGGTTACGGTGGACGCGATCACGGGGGATTGACGCGATTCATGGGAGGTAGAGATTATTAGAGGGGACCTGGTCAAAGCCGCCTTTAGTATTGACCGGATGAGTGGTGGAGATCAGTTCTCTACTTCTCATTTTTTTAGTAGTTCTCATTTGAACCTAATACTATAGAGGAAAGTTCAAATGTAAAACACTTTTTGGTTGTGCACGTGAGGACAACCGAGAGCGCGACACGTGGCGGAGACTAGTCAACAAAAGGCGGCTTTGAGTGTGGTCCCCCCCTTTAATTCAATGTCATCCCATGAATCACGCCTAGTCATCCGCCATGAACCTAACGTGGCGCCTAGTCATCCGCCACGTGTCACGCTCTCGGTTGTGCTCACATTCACAACTAAAAGGTGGTCCACATTTGAACCCACCCCTATATATATAGAGGGAAAATCAAATACACATCAATTATACACACTTACACACCAATCATAGCCCTTGAAAATCGATAGAATTTTTGTATTTTCAAATTCCTTCCAAATTATGCAACTAATTAGAAGCTAATTTCTAAACTTAACATTTTACACTCTAATATTATGCACCATTAGATTTGATTTTCAAGGGCTATGATTGGTGTGTATTTGATTGGTGTGTATTTGATTTTTCCTATATATATATATATATATATATATATATATATATATATAGAGAGAGAGAGAGAGAGAGAGGAAAGTTCAAATGTGAACCACTTTTTGGTTGTGAATGTGAGAACAACCGAGAGCGCGACACGTGGCATCTTTGAGTGTGGTCCCCCTCTTTAATTCATTGCCCTCCCATGAATCGCGCCTAGTCATTCGCCGTCATCCACCGTGGACTTGACGTGGCGCCTAGTCATCCGCCACGTGTCGCGCGGTTGTCCTCACGTTCACAACCAAAAAGTGGTTCACATTTGAACCTTCCTCTATATATATATATATATATATATATATATGAGGGAGGATCATACAAGAACACACACATTTGCAAGAATGAAGGAACCAAGGAAATCACATGTGATTTTGTACTAAATCACATGTGATTCCCCTTTGGCGAGTGTAGTACACGCTCCCGACAAGGCGAGTGGGTCGTGCGAGTGGGCGAGCTTTAGAATTCCTCCATTCTTGCAAATTTGTTTGGTTCTTGTTTGAACCTACTTCATATATATATATATATATATATATATATATATATAGCTCACTACATAATCAAGATTCCACTTTTCTTTCTGTGGAACAACATCTTACTATGAATCGGACAGGCTAACCGGCTAAGGCATAAATATCAAGAAAAACCATACCTTGTTTTCAGAAGTACATATGTCCTCTACATGGGGAAAGCTTTTGATCTGTGGTGATAAACAACAGGTTATAACATGAACATAAATAATTCAATGAATATTAGTAAAATCAAACATGCATATAAAAGCTACAACTCCTCTAAGGTCTATCTGGTATGTATAGCGAAGATAATAATGAATAAGAAAAGGACCCTTATTAATTAGCATGGTAGAAGATATATAATTACTATAGTTTTCAAGAATCTAACAAGAAACACAAAATTGAAAAGGACGGACCATTTTGGCCAGTATCGTTTTGGTTACTAATTCAGCATCTCCATAAAAACGGGCTATTTCTTCCACAACCAACTTAATTTTCCTCTCTTCACTTGTGATTTCATCAAGTCCTGAATTAGTAGTATTCTTCATCTGATGCTACAAAAAATTGAATTCAAAAGTATATAATAAGCATCCATGATCAGATCCATATTAACAAAAACCAATTTATAGAAGAGAAGGCAACTCACCATATCAGCATCAATCGGGGAATTAGGGAAACAACACATCGCGATCTGGAAACTGAAACACGGAAAGCTACAAAATCGGAGAAGAAGAGCAGAGAAGAAACACAAACACCAACACTAAATAAATGAGTTAGAGTGAAAGGAGTAGGATGCTTAAATAGAACGCCTTCACTTGTTTTCAGACTAAATTGCAACTTTTGTTCACTGTAGTTTGTTATTTTCTTACTTTTGGTCCCTATAAAATGTAACTAAATCAAAACTCACCCACCCCCTCACCAACCCACCCTCACATGGACCCACCTCCACCAACCTTTCTCATTTCTTCTTCCTTTATCACCTGCAAAGTGTTGGACTTGGGCTACGACCCAAGTGATTTGTTGTTTGAAGTCCATCAAAATTAATACTAGGCCCAACCGATTTGTAGTCTTGAGTAGAGATGGCCAAAAAGGACCGGACCGGCCGGTTAACCGGGGACTTGACCGAGCCGTAACCGGTTAGGACCGGACCGATTAAGGACCGGTCCGTCAACCGGTCCACACCATCGGTTTCGATTTTTGACGTTTTTCACAGGACCGGTTAGGACCGGACCGGGACCGGTTAAGGACCGAACCGGGACCGGTTAAGGACCAAACCGATGCATTCAAAAAATATTACCGTTAATATAGACGTTGGCTTCGATTTTCAGCATAGATGACCGTTTTTTGGCTCCTTTTGACCCCATTTGCCATATAAATAAGTGGTGTGGGGTTTGGGATGAATACCAACTTACAAACTTACGAAAAACGCAAAAAACGCAAAGTTCTCGTTATAATTCGTATTCGTTTTTGCAAGTTCTACTTTCTCAACTCTCTCTCGTTAAACGATGTATTTTATTTTATGTATAATTAATGTACTTAGCTTATATTTTCGAAGAATAATAAAACGTATTTTTAAAGTAACGAACGTGACATTTCTTTTGCAAGTTTATATAGTTGTAAAAAAAAAACCCCGGTCCTGATCCATAACCGGTCCCTTAACCGGTTATCTGAAGTAGCCTAACCACTCATCACCTTTGAATCATAGGACCGGACCGAACCGTAACCGGTTACTCCTTAACCGGTCCCGGTGTGTTACTGTTTAGGACCGGACCGATTAAGGACCGGTTAGGACCGGCCCGGGACCGATATTTGGCCATCTCTAGTCTTGAGTCCAAGAGCTTGCTTCCCTTGGTGCTTATATGATTTTGGTCCATGAATGGTTTTTGAATGTTTATCATGTTTAATTCATGTTTATGATTTTAAACTCTCGCTACTTAAAACTATTAATTGGTCGAATCTAGGGGTAGATAGATTCTAGATAGATTCTCCCTACTTAATCAATTCCCTTTGCCTTTTACTTTAGTGACATGAAGGCAAGGTACCTAAGTTTAGGAGATTAAGGAGTATGGTTCGATAAACTGGTTATGAACATGGTGTAAACTAGTCTCTGAGGAAAGTTTCTTTTAGACTGAATAATCAAGAAAGTATCCGGTTAATATTTGCATGATAATCTAGGTTGTTTTAATTGTAAAAAGTTAGGAGGATAATATGTCCTTAACTGTATTACTTTAAGATTGCAAGAGACTAGAAAAGTTTCAGTTGAACAAGCCCTAAAAATGTTGTTTATCATTATGTTTATTAAATAAGTCAAACTATCTGAAAAGGGATACATACATCCATAATGAGTTCTGTGTTCTTTATAAGTTAATTGTTTTGATTATTGCTTCTTGTTTTCATCCTAGTTATTTGTTTTCAGTTGTTAAATACAACCCCCCCTTCTCAAAAAAAAAACTATTTAATTATGTTAATCAGTATAAGCTTTTGAATTGAGATAGGTAGCTTTAGGGGTGAGCATTGGGCCCGTAAGAACCGGCCCGAATCGGAACCGAACCGGCACCGGCACCGGGACCGGTATTACTTATACGGTCCGGTTCTCGGTCCTAAGAATCGGCCAAATATTAGTTCCGGTTCCAAACCAGTTTCGGTGCCAAATATTCGGGTAAAAAACCGGGACCAGCCTGGAAGTTTAAGACGCAATCTAGTATCTTGATTTAATTTAAAAAAACCTTATTTAAGCCCGTAAAAAGGCGTTAAAAAAACCATCGACCATTAGAGAAAGTCGTTAAAAAAACGATGCCCATTAGAGAAAAACCATAAAAAATAGGTCATTACTCGTACGCATCAAAAATCAAGAAATTCAAGAATCAACAAATTCAATAATGAATGATAATTGGGTTAAAGATTTAGATGAAAACCAAGGATTATTGTTTTTATAAATAGTTTTCTTTGAAACTTTTTGTTAATTATTTACTTGAATCTTTATATTTTTTTGTTGGTTGATTTGGTATTGGACTATTCATTGATACTCGATTTATTATTAAACTATGAAATTTTGTTGGGTCGATTTGTTCTTAATTATTAAAATATGAAAAACCGGGTTTTTGACCGAAAAACCAGGACCGGAACCGGCACCGAAACCAGAACCGGTGTTACCTATACGGTCCGGTTTTCGGTTCTAAGAATTGGCCATATCCGGTTCCGGTTCCAAACCGGTTTCGGGCCGGTTCGGGTCTAATGCTCACCCCTAGGTAGCTTCATTGTTTCCAATGGTAAAACCGATATCTGCTACTTACCTATACTGTACTATCGTGATCCGGTCATACTTGTCTGTTTGTATAGTAGTCTAGTTAAGGAAGATAGAAGGTTAAATTTGGGCCTTTTTTGTATTTTATGCCATGGGATTGGTATAAATAAGTAGTTTGAGTTTGTGGTTAGACATCAACTTCCAAAACGCAAAAGAAAAAAAAAACGTTCATAATTCTCGCATTCTCACAATCTCGTTATCATATCCATCGTTCCTACACGGAAGTTTCTACACTCCAATTATTTCTATTTGAAAGTTATTCTACTTAGATAATAAATTTAGTTTTATATGTTAATAAAAAATCAATTAAGCCAAACTGCCCAGACCTAGTAAAAGGTCCTATTACCAATAACCAGACTATTTACAACTACACCAATTACCCCTATTTTTCTCAAGAGCTGGCCTGGGACCGGTTACCAACAATATTGTTTAGGCTTGGTTTGGCCAAGCTAAGGTCGTGCTCGATTCTTTCTTTGTAAAATATATTAGTCAATATAATGAAAAATGAAATAACAGTAAGTTAAATTAAACAACTAATTATATGAATATAAAGTGTAATTTAAAAATAAAAATAATTTTATTTTTCATAATCATCTTGAATGTAAGAATTTTGAAACTTCTATGATTGTACATGATTTATCGAGATTTTACCTCATAAATAAATATATATATATATATATATAACATTGCAAGATGTACAATTTTAGAAAGATTTCGATAAATCAGTCTTGAAAAATCTATATACATGTTATGATAGTTTATAATATTATTAAAATAAAAGTTATATAATAATAAACTTGTTTTAAAAACATTAATGAGACAATTATAATAATATAGTTTTTAAAATAAAAAAAATGTATTTTAGTTAATTTTTAATATTATATGAGTGTAAAATGAAATATAAAAATCTAAGAGATATAAACACATTAACTCGTATATATTTATGATATTTAATAATATAATTAAATCTAAAAATACTTAATATTTGACTCATTTCGAAGGTATTGACGAAATGATTAAAATGGTACAATTCGTAAAAGATATAAATGATTTTTTAATGTATCTTAGTTCATATACATATAAAATGAAAAATGAAAAAGTAAATAATTAAAAGTAAACTACATTACTAATTATAAGGGTAGTAAATATAACATATAAATTTAAAAAATTGAATTAATGAGATATTTAAGGAGAAGTGGGTATAAATATGGTAATCGAACTGATAATGTAAATTGCGTCTAGATACATGTTTAGACGAAAAAAATACTGAAATCAACTCACCAAAGAATGAGACATGGAATATATAGATTTGAGGATAAAAAATATACCTCTAACCTTCAAGAAAGGATTTAAAGTTTAAAAAAAAATCCTAATGTGATTCCAAACCATATGCGGTTAACAGGAAAAACCAAAACTTAGTCTAATCATATAGCCAAGATAAACCTTTTCAGATAGAAAAAAAAAAAAAAACCAGGAAAACCTATTACATGCCAACTATTAGCAGTATTCTCAAGTTGTGGTGTTTAATATTACAATACAACATATTGATTTAAGAAGATTGTTTGATATGGGTATTTTTTGTCATTAACAAAGAATTGGATAGAATGGATTTCAATTCCATCAGATTTGAAACTAAATGATCAATTCCACAAGTGAGGGAATCTATGAAATTGAATTCCATTCCATACGCAACCAAACAGCTTGACGGAATTTGGTCATTGGCATTGACCATTCCAATTCCACCAGATCCCGCCGGATCCCGACGTGCCAAACGCCCCCTTAAAGTATGAAAGCATTTGCTTCAGAAAGGACAAAAAGCCTTTTGGGGCTTCAGAAACGGTCCCACTAGTGCTTGGGCCTGTGGGGCCGTTGTTGATGTCCAACGAAAACATACCGCTTTTGTTGTACGCTTCCCCGATTGACCTGCCGTTTTTGTAAATCACAGCCTTCTGAGCCTCAAAGTTCACACCAAACCCGTCTTGATTGAGTCGGCTCACCGAAATGAGGCACTTGTTGATAGTAGGAACGTGAAGTACATCTTTCAAAATGACCGATTCACCGGAACTTAACATCAGCAGCACAGTACCAATACCTGCCACTTCAACATGTGAGTTGTTCGCCACCACTACATGTATCCCGCCACTTCCCGCTGTATATTCTAGAAATTTTGCCCTTGAGTCACAAACATGGATTGTGGCTCCGGAGTCCATGAACCAACAATTCTCAACAATTTGTCCTCGGGATCTCATAGTTGTATCCATGGAGTTCAACTGGATTCCTAAGGACAAAATATGCTCAAAATCGTTCATTGAAATGACATCTGCCCCACCAGATCTTACTTTCTCATATTTTCCAGCATCTGTATAGCGTCCCGCCTTTCCATAAACAATTTTTCCTCCGGCTCTCATAGTTGTATCCATGGAGTTCAACGGAACTCCTAAGGACAAAAGATGCTCAAGGTCGTTCACTGAAATGACATCTGCCCCACCAGATCTTATTTTCTCATGTTTTCCAGCATCTGCATAGCGTCCCGCCTCTCCATATACGTGACATTTCCGAGCCTACAAAATGAGTGAGAAATTGTAATAAGCCTTAATGATCAGCTGACATAAACGTTGGTTAAGAAAACTATCATTTACACGGAAACATATAACTCAACTAAGGATCAATCTACCAAACCAGGTGAAGTAGATTAAAATGACAATCATAGGAAAGTAAAAAGGCAAATTCTGCTACGGAGAATTTTCAAGATACCTCAACGAGTATCGTCGGTCCAAAGGCTTTGCAAAACTTGGACATATGTTTGATGTCAATTTCCGGGAAAATATCTGTAATCGCCAGAACAGAGTCGGGCCCCTTTGTTCCAGAATACCAGAGTTGCGATTCATCCACATTGAATTCTTTCCGGAAGAGAGGGCGCTGCAATTTGACTAGTGTCAAAACCTGCTAATGATAACAGGCCAAGGCATAAATATCAAGAAAAAATGTACCTTGTAAGAAATGCAAGAAACCTCCGGCAAAACCTCTGCTCCAACTTCCAGATTGGCTTTTACTCCCCCAACCTATCATGAGAACAATTTTAATAACTAACACACAATTTTAATAACTAACAGTTGTGAAGAATTGGATGCTAGAAATCCATCAAACAGTGGCTTAGGTGACTTTTCCAGCGACCTAAGTTATCAAATCTCTCAAACAAGTCTACAAAATGTTTAAAGCTTATAAATTACTAAGAGAGAATAGATAACAATGTTTAAAGCTTATAGATCGTATGAACCCACCTCTCTCTCTATATAATATAATATATATATATATAGGGGAAGGTTCAAACGAGAAGCATGTCAATTTAAGAGAACGTGAGGAGCAATCTCAGCCACTCATCTCGCGGTTACGGTGGACGCGATCACGGAGGATTGACGCGATTCATGGGAGAGTAGAGATTATTAAAGGGGGAACCTGTCAAAGCCGGATTTGTTGACCGAGATGAGTGGTTGAGATTGTTCCTCGCATTTTCTTAAAAAGTTATATTTTTCGTATGAACCTCCCTCTCTCTCTACATATATATATATATATAGCGCACTACATAATCAAGATTCCACTTTTCTATATGTGGAACAACATCTCAATATGAATTTTACTATGAAAACTATATATACAACAAACTCAAATTGGATTTCGCAAATAATCTGAAGAAATACGAAGATTAAGCAGTCAAGGTTACTTATTTGTCTAAAAGAAAGTATAAGTATTGTGTGCGATAATGTACACATGTGTATGTTTCAGCTAGCAACAAATATTACCAAATCTAATGCTTGAAAAATATACTACACCTCCATATGAGTTAATGGGTCAAATAAGCTAGTGTGTAACCATCATATCACGTAGTACTGGAATTAGATCATAAAGAATCAAACTGAAGAGGCAACTTACAAGCTTAGAAAATTTCATTGTATCTCCTCTAGAGTCTCTCCCAATAGGAATTCTGTATGCAGATCTCACCTGCATGTAAAAAGGACCCTTATTAATTAGCATAGTAGAAGATAATTACTACAGTTTTCAAGAATCAAAGGGAACCACCAATGACCTTCTGCCCAACTGTGAAGTCCATTTTAGACTCATTTATGACACATGGAAACATATATAGTTGACTATTTTCCCCTCTGCTAGAGGTGTTTCAGAAATGCATCGAGTAAATATGCCACTCGAACCCAGAGCTAGCCGGTTCCATTGCGTGTGCTCGGAGTAGAAGTTTTGTATAAATGTATTGGCTTTTTTACTATTATTTCAATTTAAGTTCTTGTATTTTTTCCATTTCATCAACTGCTGAAGTAGCATTCTTCATCTCATCACAATTTCTATAAAGCTCACCACACAAGCAAGATTCACCTTTTTTTGTGTGGAACAACATTTCAATATGAATCTTACTATGAAAAACTATATACACAACAAACTCAAATTGGATTCCGCTAATAATCTGAAGAAATACAAAGATTAAGCCGTCAAGGTTACTCCAAGTAGTATTTGTGTAAAAGAAAGTCAGGCCCGGCATTGGGCATGTGCAGCACGTACCACCGCACAGACATCAAAGCCCAAGGGGGCATCAAATTTTTGAAGCTTATTAGTTTGGCTTTTTGGTTTTGGGTTTAATATGTGGGAGCTTTAGTATCTAGTGTACTAATTTCAATTTGGAAAAGGAAGCGTGCATAATGTTAATCCAAGTTTTATCCTTCTATGCTTGATTAATATGTTTAGGTACTTTTTGGTTTATTTTCAAAAGACATTAAACATGTTTTCAATATCACAATCATCATGTGTACAAATAGTAAACGAAAGAAAAGATAGCAAGAAATTGCTCAATTTTTATTGACCGGTTAAATAGATATTTTGTTCAACAATCAATGAAAACTTGTTTGAAAAACTCAATAGTTTATTGGAAATATTGAAACTCCGGCTGAAGTTTCTTTTTTGGGAAACCACAAATCATATTAAGAAATATAGCCAGTGGTTAATAAGAGAATGATTTCAAGGATCCGAGACAGGAGGAGGGGAAGATCTCCACTCGAGAAGGTTTATTCGACTCTCCTTACATTTGAATAATACCCAACTAAAAGAATTTCCAATGATCAAATTAAAGAAATAGTTGATTATTTTGTTGAAAATATTGAAAACACAATTAAAATCCTATGTTCCGTTGAAGTTAGAGACGATGAGAGTCCATGTATTAATGAAGTTAGTTTGAATACTTTTTATCCAATTGTTTGGGATGTGGCTTAGATTTAAAAACGAAATTTGGTTTCTAAAAAATGACCTATAAGGGAAAACCAAAATCGGTTTGAATATTTCTGGTTTTTAAGGCCCTCTTTTTACTTTCTATTTATATTAATAAAAATCTGCATAGGTATGAGATTCCAAACTCCTAAAAGAATCGCACCATTCATCGTTTCATTTGCTTAAAAAAATAAGTATAGGGGTATCTCTTTAACATTTTCGCACATATATGGCATCAAAAACTCTAGGACCGACCCTAAAGAAAGTATAAGTATGTGGCAATCTACCGTGTGTGTGATAATGTACACGTGTATGTTTAGGCTAGCAACAAATATCACTAAATCAAAGTCTAATGCTTGAAAAATATACTACACTACACCGTATGATTTAATGGGTCAAATAAGCTAGTGTGTAACCATCATATCACGTAGTACTGGATTTAGATCATAAAGAATCAAACTGAAGAAGCAACTTACAATCTTAATTAGATCTTCCCTTAGATCATCTCCTCTAAGGTCTCTCTGATCAAGAGGAGCTTTGTGTTGTTGATGAAATGTAATTATCTCGTCAATCTGGAAAAGGGCCCTTATGAATTAGCATGGTAGAAGATACATAATTACTACAGTCTTCAAGAATCAAAGAGAACACCAATAACTTGAAATCCATTTTAGACTCACATGGAAACATATTTGTAATAAGAAATACAAAAATTGAAAAGGACGGACCTTAGCTATCTCTTCGTATCTGGCCCGCATCAGTTTGCTAGCATAGTCGTCAGAAAGAGGGAATATTTTTTCAGTACCCCGAATATTTCCGAACCCTTCACTAGTGGTTTCATCAACTGCTGAATTAGTAGCATCATTCATCATCTGATCCTACAAAATTTTGAATTCAAAAGTATGATCAGATGAATATTTATTAGACAAAAATTTTTTTTTGAAGAGAAGGCAACGTCGTCAACTCACCAAATACGCTGCGAAGCTGCCCATGGGATTAGAAAAGCGCCGTAAACAACTAATTTCGGGGATCGGATAACCGGAAAACGGAAACACAGAAGATCGGAGAAGAGCAGAGAAGTAATAACAACAGAGTGGGAGTTCTCGTTGACCGTTAATAAGCCGCCCAAATTTAGGGTTCGTAAATTACAATTTTGGTCCATGTGGTTTGTTGTTTTGTTCACTTCTAGTCTCTGTTAAAAAAACTATTTCAAGAAAAAACTCTACGGCATGAAAAAGTGTTCGATTTTGATCCATCAAGAGTAACCCCATGGGAGCTAAAAATGAGAGTTTACTCTAATATATATGGGGTTGTGTTATGGTCACAAGTGTCAAATTTGGTGAAAACTGTAAAAAGTGGTTATCTACCGTTAAATGAGAAATAGACAAACATTAGATGAGATGCATCGAGATAACATGCAACGGATCAATTGCCTTTTAAATTGCAATTCATGGGAAGGTATTTGATTAAAAGTAACAATTGATTTAAACGTATTTCACATACTTCTCATAGAAAATGATTTCTATAAATTGTGAGCTTTATGATTTCTATAAACTGTGTGCACCAATTCCTACCATCTAATTTAATGATCCACGCCTATATTCACCCCGATGGTATCATATATTGTAGTGTGTAAAAAAAAAGGTAACATAAATGTCAAAAAAAATCCAATCAGGGGGACGTACATTTTTTTTTTTGCCAAGAAATGATTATACATTTGATTTTGTCAAAAAAGAGGGAAAAGTAACCGGTTGTACAACTTACCGGTTACTCTTCCCCCTTTATTTGACAAAATCAAATGTATGGTCCTTTATTGGCAAAAAAAATGTACGTTCCCTTGATTGGATTTTTTGACATTTATGTAATTTTTTCGCCAAAATCAGTGAGTGGCGATGAGTGGCGGCGAGCGGTGGTGGCGGTGGCGGTAGGTGGCGATGGTGGCGGTCAACGACGATCAACACCGGTCAAAGGTGTGATGGTGTTGACTGGACTGCCACTTGGACAGCCACATCATCAGGTTATGCTGACTGGACTAGCACTTGGACAGACAAGTCAGCAGGTTACCTGCTGACTAAGCAACCATCAAGTTAATCAAGTCACATTCCCCATTTTTTTGACAAAATCAAATGCATAGTCATTTCTCGGTAAAAAAAATGTGCATTCCCCTGATTAGATATTTTTGACATTTATATTACCCTTTTCGACAATTTGCTAAATTTTTTTTAACAAAATGCAACGCGGGAATTAAAACCATAGAATTCTTGAATCCGCTATAATTTTCCTTAGATTGCACTAGACTCAAATCCCTAAGGGTGCGTTTGGTGCACTGGACAGGGTGGGACAGGACAGGACAGGACAGGACAGTTCTGTCCTGCGTTTGGCGCGCCCCAACCTTGGACTAAGTAGAACACAGTAGCACAAGACATGGGACAAGTGTGTCCACCCCCTTACCCATGGAACTAAGTGGAACAAGGAACTTAATGACCAAAATACCCCTAAAATAAGAAACCTAATTAAATATCCCTTCTTTTTTCTTCAACCGCTTTCTCCCAAACTCCATCTCCTCTTCGATTTCACGACGTCGAATCTACCTCCCTCTCCGGCAATGTCCGGCGACCTCCGCCTCCCTCTACGGCGATGTCCAGCGACCTGTGGCTGCTACCTCCGGCAACCTCCGCCTCCCTCTCCGACGATGTCCGGCGACCTGCGGCTACTACCTCCGGCGACGTCCGACGTCCGGCGGCCTCCCTCCCTCTCCGGCGATGTCCGGCGACTTGCAGCTGCTACCTCCGGCGACATTCGACGTCCGGCGGCCTCCGCCTCCCTCTCCGGCAATGTCCGATGACCTGTGACTGCTACTTCCGGCAACAACTTATAGACTTTATCAATAAAACAGTATTATAAGGTTTTAAATTCTTTGTTATTATACATTAAATTGATTATTTATTAATAAAACGGTACACAGCTCATCAGGAGTAAACTGGTCATTTTAACATGTTCTGGCTTGTCCTGTCCTATGTTGTTCTAGCTTACCAAACGATGAACACCTGTCCTGTTCTGTCCTGTCCTGTCCTATTCTGTCATGTCCTGTCCCGTCTACGTACCAAACGCACCCTTAACTACGATGAATGATATATTTTAGGCATTTTTATATTAAATTATCCGACAATTAATTCTAACATAATGGTTTAAGTTTATATATTAACTTCAGTTAGTATTTAATAAATAACCATCATTTGATTTGAAAAACTAATGAAAAATTAAAAGCATTTTAATGTTCGTGTTTGGTGATGTCTTTGGCAACCCACGTGAAGAAAAAGAGATGAGAAGAAAGGCCCAAATCACAGCCCAAGTTACAAAAGAAGAAATGGAGTCGATTTTCTTAGTTTTAATTTTGATCCAATAGCAACTAGCAAGTATGACAACAATCAGGGGTTCATACAGATTGAGTTATTGGATTGAAGGCGTTTCGAGAATTCAATCTGATATTAACAATTTAAAACTTTTTTAACCCAACCCAAACAAAGAAAAAAGGTTCAACCCAACCCAACCCGTTCGGGTTGATCGAGTTGGTCGGGTTATGTTTAAAATTAGGTAATAAACCTTAAAAAAGATGAATAATTAAAGGGGGTTGAAGACGATTTATGTATTACTTCAGGGTGTTACAGTTCACAAACTATTTTTCTTAATTTACATATGTATGTGTGTGTATATATGATTTAGAACACACACACTCATATATATATATATATATACATATATAAGTTATATAATGGAGAAGAGATTTAAAGTATATACATATGAATAGCTATGTAATAGTGTAATTATCTAATGTATATATTAATACAAACTTAACAGTCAAATTAAATTCAAAAAATAAAGAGATATCGGGTTGGTGGGTTGGATTGGATTCGCATGACGCTAACCCGATATCAACCCAATACCTATGGTTTGAAAAAAATTCAACCCGATTAGACGTCGGGTTGCTTCGGGTTAGGTTATTTTGCATCGGATTGGGTTCGGTTGATCGGGTTTGTCGGGTTTTTGAACACCCCAAGCATCAATAGGTTATCAGATCAATTGATTTGCATCATAGGAATGTGTAATGTAGCTTAAATGGTCCAACTTCTAGTCATTAGTTAGGATTTGTGTTTTGTCTAATTTTAATGAATTGATCGGTTAAGTCTAAGTCTATGACTAGATTTAAGTCAATCAATTAGGAACTAGTTAACTAAGCTTCTTGTGCCAGTTTAATTGTAAGGACAAACAGAGTGTTTGGAGCTTATCGATACTCACGGCCGGTCTTAAATCAATGATACATGATTTCATAAAAAACTAGTTATACTAGTCACTAGGATTTGTTTTCTATAATTTATAGTCGTAATATATATTTATGCATAGGTAAATCAACAATTTCCACCCCCTTTATATAACCATGAATCAAACGGTGTAGATCATGGTTGTAGGGGTTGCAACCTTTTTAAGGTTTGTATAATAACCATGATCTATATATAAAAAAAAATTAAAATTAAAAAAGAGAGAGAATCTTGATATTAAGGGGGTGTTAGTTTTTTTTGAAAATTATCACTTAATAGGCATTTAAGTCTGGATCGATAAGAGCTTTGGTGTTTTATACTATTTGTTTTTTTTTTTCAGTGATAAGTGACAAAAAAATCTGAACGTCCTCTTTATCAACCAGTGGTGAAATCATGTCTGACATTCAATCTAATGTAAAAACCTAAGTCCAAATCATCCATTTCCATAAAATCGTTGCCTACCATCGTAATCCCTCCCTAAACCCATTGCACACTCCTCACCAGCAACGACCCTCTTTGTCATCGCCTCTCGTTGCCACTTCCTGATTGTTGCTCACTTGAAACTTTGGTACTTCATTTTACAATTTATCTAAGCGATTAAGTTTAAACGAAATAAAATCAAAATGAGAACATACAAATAAGGTTAATTAACTTAAAGAAGACAATTGAAAGTTAAGACAATAAGAAAGTAAAATCATGGTTAAAATTGTGATATAATATGTGACGAGTTGGTTTAATGTGTAATATACCTATATTAATAACGAGTTGGTCTAATGTCTAATATACCTATATTAATTAAAAACTTAACAATTATATTGAATCTATAGTGTAGAAAACCACAAGGTTGTGGCGTACTGGTTAAGGCTTGTGGGGGAAGTGGCTAGTTAACCCTTCTACCCCATGTTCGAATTCAGACGCTTCCAAATTGTGGCCACTTGGGATTAACTTAGGGCAGCATGTTTTAGCTGTTGGTGAACTTTGTCAGGATTAGTCGGGGCAAAGCCTCAGATACCCTTAAAAAAAGCATTAGTCTGGGTTGGGTTCAAATGGCTCAAACTCAATTACAACACAATAGTTATTGTTTTTTTTGTTTGTTTTTTTACAATTTGATTAAATATCATGTCGTTTCGAGCTGGATTGAGTTGGCCGGTTTTCTGAGATTAGCCAACTTTTTATAAACCTTTATGGCTTTATTGAAATCCCAAAATACAAATCATATAATGTTGTTGTGTGTTATTGATATATTTTACTTGGTTCATGAAACTTATATCCAGTTCAAGATGTAACAATCTTTCTACGTTTTTTTATATAACTTGGTAACAACCTATATTGTTAAACCCAAATCCGTTTATCTTTTTAGATCCAAAGCTCGGTTATAACTTTAGACGTATTTTTATTAAAAAAAAAGTTCAGTTAGAACAATCATCAACAAAATAAATTATCAATCAAGATGATTTTGATTACGATATGTCATCTTATCATATTTTTAGTAGTTAATATAATGGTATTGTTTGTACTTCTAGAAAACGGGACAATGTTGGTTAGCTAAAGTGTCGTTTACTTTAGGCATGGGAATTGTCCCCGACCCATCGGGGAACCCGGTCCACCCGCCCCGGTCGGGGACGGGGATTCCCCGGTAAATTGGGTATTGGGGACGGGGACGGGGATCCCCGTTTTCTCAAACCGGGGATGGGGACGGGGACGGGTTTAGCACTCCCCGCCCCGCCTCATACCCGTACCCGTATATATATTAATTAATTATTTAAATTATATATTATTTTCCTATTATATCGGTATATGGTTGTTCCAATTTCGATAAATTATGAATATTAGTTGATGTGGTTTTGACTATTAATTGATACGTTTTGGAACGTGTGTCATTAAAAATTATTTTAGCACTAAGTTTAGCTTATTTTGGTATTACGTTTAAAAATTATTATACGATTATGTCTATAAATTATTACACGATACATTCTTAGTTTTTATTGGAAATATGTTAAATTAAACACGTATTGTATCTCAAAACATTTAGTTTAAAATAGATTATATAAACGGACATAAAATCCCCGTTTCCCCATTGGGGATCCCCGTTCCCCGTTGGGGACACGGATGGGGATACGATCAAATTCCCCGGTGGGGATGGGGAAGGGGACGGGGATGACGATGAGGGCTCGGGGACGGGGATGGAGATTGGGGTCCCCGCCCCAAACCCGCCCCATTCCCATGCCTAGTTTACTTGATGCTTACTCGGTAAGTATTTATCAGATCAATTTACCTTACGAGATGAACATAAAAAGAACTAGAATCTTACCTGTTAAGAGCGATGACATGAACCGAAAGTTTATCCAGTAAGTGAGATTTACAAATCTTATTCGGATAGCGCTTATGAGGTAAATTGTTGTGTACAATACCGTTTTACAAAAATTAAAATATTATCCTATATGATAAGTGATATTGTTCGATTTTATCGATAAATATTCACCAAATAAGTATTTAAGTAAACTACCGCTGAAACAAAACGTAACATTCGAAAAATATCATGGTTTGTTGGGGGTGCAAGTGCAATAGTCACAAATTCTATTAAAATAAATAAAAAAATAGGAATTAGTTGCAAGATCCAATCTATAAATAATGGAAAAACATGCCTCTATTTTGTCTTTTTATGAGCATAATTTTATTTGAAAACAGTTGTAGATGCCAGATGGGCATCTTGATGCCACGGTGGCATGAGCCGACCGACTGACCGACACTCCCACAACCCCATAAAAGATTTCCATTTTTCTCCTCAACTAATACCTTCGATCATAATGTTCCTTCAACTATTGAAACATGCATTTTTACCCCCTCAAGTAATGTAACTACTTTATCATCTTGTTCTCAGAGTTTTTTTAGCAAAGGAAATGAAAGGATTTGGAAGGAAAACCAAAAAATTAGTATTCTTAAGTTTCATTAGTGTTACAAAAAATTAGTGCTCTTGTGTTCATGGATCCATTCGGACACCCGACTCATCTGCGTCGATCTCATATCGGTCCGAAGGCTACCCCGAAACCTAGGTAACGCCACTTGCTGCCGCAGGGTTTCGAACCCTGGTAGGCAGGGATACCATCCACTCCCCCCCCCCCCCTCCCCCCACAAGGATGTTACCTCTACCATTGGGCTAGACAATCTTTGTTAAGCTTATTTTGTTTTAATTCTCATTTCAAAAGTTGACGGATTTGAAAGAAATGATTCTCCTTCCCTTCCCTTTTTTTCTTCCTTTCTTTAACTCGAGAATAGGGCCATATACAACTCCCACTCTACTACTAAACATCTTCAATAACTTTTATGTTGGATTGTTTCAAATTTGTTATAATGCAAAATCTTGTGTCAAAAATCGTTATTTGTTGTAAAGTAATCATCATAGTAAACACTTAATTTTGATACATATAATATAATTGTTTTTATTGACGACATGGAAGTATTGGTTATAAGTTTTTTTTTTACAACATTGAAGTATTTGAATAGCTAAAGGGTAATTTGTGTCAAGTACATAAATGAGAATTGAGAAGGGAAAGGGAAAGGATGTTTGAGAAAAAGCAAATAGTGGATGGTGTGATATGGACAAAGTGATAGTGATTGAATGTTTGTTTAATAGCAATTATTGGGTTAAGTAATCATTTGAGTAGCTGTTTATTTAGAGGTTAATGCGATAAATGGTAAGAAGAATTAGTTGTTTCATACATATATCACTATGGTGGGTGTTTTGTCGGTTTTCTATCAAAATCTTATATAGATAAAATTGTTTGGATAGATTAAAATCTATATCTATATATATATTAAAAGAGGGTTTTTGTTGATGTCATGATTATGAAATTGAGCCATTTCATTGGTCAATTAAAGAAGAATCATTAAATGATGATGTCATCAATTATTCTTATTTTTTTAATACCATGATTATCTTTATAATTTACATTTTGTATCCTTAAAATTATTTGAATAAATTACTTTTTATCCCTTAGTTTTCTCATTTTTCACTTTACATCCTATCATATTAAGATAATAATATATACATTAATTAAAATATATTAAAATTTTTGTTTTTCTTTTTAATAAATTATACCATTATAATCGTCTCGCCAATACCTTCAAAATGAGTCTAATATTGAATATTTTTTTTAATTTAACTACATTATTAAAATTAGATAACTAAAATATTTATTGTAATAAGCAATTGTAATGACAGTTGTCGTGGAACATATTTACATAACTAATTAACTGGTAATGACAATTATCATACAAAGGCTATTCTTATTAAAAATTAAAATAATATGTTTAAAATGTCCGTATATTATACGGGTCATTAACTAGTTACTTTAATTTGAAAGGGGTTTTTAATAGATGAATGAAACATGTTTTAAACTTAAAAAGATAGGTTAAAAAACCTTAGTTTTATACTTTTATACATAAAATTAGGAAAAAGTCCAAAAAAACCCAACGAACTATTCCATTTTGAATGGTTAAGTCCTTAAACAATTTTTTTGAACAAAAAAAACCATTAAACTTTCTCGTTTTGAATGATTAAGTCACTAAACTATTATTTTGGATGAAAAAACATTAAACTTTTTCATTTTAAATGATTAAGTCCCTAAACATTTTTTTCAACAAAATAAATCATTGAATTTTTAAAAATTTGCTACTTGTATTTGTTTAACGTAAACTAACCTAGTTATATTTTACATTTAAAACATTCATAGTCGGTTACATTTAATTTTTTTATTTTTATTAAAAGGGGGTAAGTAACCAAATTTTGAAAGTTTAATGGTTTATTTATCAAAAAAAAAAATTGTTCGATGACTTAATCAATCATAAGAAAAAAGTTTAATGGTTTTTTCATTCAAAATAATAGTTTAGTGACTTAATCATTCAAATTGAGAAAGTTTAATGACTTTTTTATTCAAAAATATTGTTTAAGGACTTAACCATTCAAAATGAAATAGTTCGTTGAGTTTTTTTGAACTTTTCCCCATAAAATTACTTTAAAAACTTGCTAAATAAGTCACTTTTAATGTCAATAATCTGCTATGAGACATTCATGTATAGGAATCCTTTACGAATCTATAAAGTTTATTATGTGTCTAACAAATCAGAAAACTGTATTTATGCTTTTAAGATGTCATCCATATAGTGTAATTTAGACAATTCTCCTAATACTTAATATATTAAGTCATTTCTTTTTTCAAGATACCATATCAATTTCTTTACATGAGTGGATAAAATTTATGAGGTCCTTTTGAAAAAAACAAATTAAATTTGACATACAATTAAAAGTTTACAATATTGTTCTTGATGCAACATTTGGTAAACAAGTTTATTATCAATAATCATAATTAGTTCCACACATTTCTCAATTTGTGCGTGTCATCCTTGCGCAGGGGCCATGCTAATCTTCCCTGTATCGTCCCAATTTTATCGGACGCACCTGCTGTTTGGTAGCTATCTGTGATGATGACTAGTTCACTGCTTGTTAACTATCGTCTATGATTAGTTGTCGTAGGGGTGCGTCCTTAGTTTTGCTTCGCTTTCTTCTTTGTTTGTTTTGATGATGATTGTTTTCTCTATGGTGTTGTAGTACTGTTTGTTTGGGTGTTCTTACACCTCCTCTATTGTTCCTTTTGGTTTGGTAATGGTATGGTTTGGTTTTCTGCTTTTCCAAAAAAAAAATTTCCACACATAACCCCACTATAAAAACATTAATGTGAGAAGATACTTATTTTTATTATCACAATTGAGATTAGTAAAGGCATAGAATCATATTCAAAACATGTCTTATATTTGGACAAGCTACCCCCGTCCCTTTGCCTAAGACATGTCTTAATGTAACATAGTTTCTCATACATCAATACATTTTAACTTTTCTTAAAGTATATATTATTCATATACGACAAATGTAACAAATAAGTTCGCACATCTTTCTCTCCTTGATTTGGTGAGGCTTGAACCCCTAACCTTCTAGAAGGCTAAAGACTCCAACACCATATGTCGTTCTTCAGATTAAAGGGGTGCTTGGGATTGTTTATGTTTATCTGTTTATTTGTTTATTGATGGTTGGAAAAATTAAAATGGTTTTAACTTCTTTAAAACCTATTTATTTGATGATTGGTTTTATTATAAGCTTTTCATCTGAACACTCAAAACTCTTTTATTTACTAGTTGGCCTCATTATAAATAAATAATAAATTTTAATAAGCAATCCCAAACATCTCCTAATAATTCATATCATAATTTTGATTTGTCAAATTTCTAACATCTTATCTATATTTTTAATATACATTTAAATAATAAGTAATTGTATTTATCATACTATGTATTTTATATATTTAATTTTGTATTTTTTTTTATAAACTACTTGTAAAAGATGTCTACAATCCAATTTTATTGTTCACCTCACTATTGCTTATTCTACATTCCACAACCTAAATATCATTAAATAAATATCGAGTCTATGTTCAATGATAATTTAAGTTGCTAAAGATGTATTAATAAATCAAATATATATTATTATTTAGGTAAGAAATCATATAAAAAGTAGTTAATGGTGAGAAATTAGAAGTAGATCTGAATTATCGACCATATGGATATATGTGAATCAATAAAACTCTTTCGTTTTTCTTGTAAGTAAATCATGTATTCTAGTTTTTATTTTAAAAGACAAGGGAACTTTATTAATATATTCTAGTGGATAAGAATTTTGGTCATAATTGAAGTTAAGACTTTAAGACTAAATTTATTTCATGTTATATCAACTAGTGTTTGTTTTATAAATTTTTTTAACGCCAGTGTTTGTTTTATAATGTAAACAGCTCTTATTTAAGAAATTAACTCCGAATTGGCAAAAATATTTAGATTGTGATTTCTTAACGAATATATTATATTATTAACAATTAGTTTTAAAACATATTATAAAAATATTACTTTAATTGTTTTATATTCTTTTCGCTAGTCTATCAATTACAAGCTTTAATTTATCAAAATAAACTAAATTTAATTATCCATCAAGTAACCGTTAAAATAAATTTGACTTTTCCTTACATCCTATTCTCTATATTTGATTTAGGCCATGTTCGCAAAAAGTAAACTAGGGTAGGTTTTGAATTTAGGTTATAAGCCAGCTTATTAAAAGGATTGTTAAAATAGTGTTTTATGAGTTTTTTTAATTATATATTTATATTTATTAATTTAATTATTATATTTCAAGATACTTTTTTTAGTCATTTTTTACACGTATGAGCTAGTTTTTGTCAACATAATCTACTTATAAGCTAATATATTAACTACTAACTAACTTATCAGTTAACAAGTTAGCTTATCAGCTTGTTTGGCAAACACAACTGAATTTGTGATAAAATAAAAAAGGATGTTATCTAGATGCAATATATATTTTCTCATACACGTTATGGATACACATAAAGATACCCACACTCTTCGTAAGCGTCCATTTAATATTCTCCAAAAAAAATTCAAAAGATTATTAAAATAATAACAAACATAAAGTAAATAATTCATGGTTATATACTTATATATATACACATACATTTCCAGCAAACCATCCACAACCCTTCTTTTCCACCACCCACCGCCTAAAACCACCATCCACCGCCGCACCGCCGGCGAAATGAAGACCTTATCGGCCCTCCCCATTTCCTTATTCATACTCATATCCCTCTCCACCACCATCACCACCACCACCGCCCACAATATCACCAAAATCCTCGCCAAAAACCCAGAATTCTCCACCTTCAACCACTACCTAACGCTCACCCACCTCGCCGGAGAAATCAACCGCCGACAGACCATCACCGTCTGCGCCGTCGACAACGCCGCCATGTCCGCATTGATCTCCAAAGGCCTCTCACTCGTCACCATCAAAAACGTCCTCTCCCTCCACGTCTTCGCCGACTACTTCGGCTCGAAAAAGCTCCACGAAGTCACCAAAGGCTCCACCTCCACCGCCACCATGTACCAAGCCACCGGAGAAGCCCCCGGGACCACCGGATACGTCCACATCACCGACGTCAAGGGCGGAAAAGTCCGATTCACCCCGAGGACAACCCGTCCCAAACCGACGTCGTTTACGTCAAATCCATCCTCGAAATGCCGTACAACATCTCCGTCATTCAAATAAGTGAAATTCTTAATTCGCCCGAGGCCGAGGCCCCGACCTCGGCCCCGGATCTCAACCTGACGACGCTATTACAAAAAGACGGATGTAAATCTTTTTATAATCTGTTATCGACTTCGGGCGCCATCGGAACTTTTTTAAGTTCCGTTGACGGCGGCGTCACGGTGTTCTGTCCCGGTGACGCCGCTGTCGCGGCGTTCGCGCCGAAGTATAAGAACTTGACGGCGGAGGAGAAGACGTCGGTTTTGCTTTACCACGGGGTTCCGACGTATAATTCGATGGGGATGTTGAGATCGAGCAATGGCGTGATGAACACGCTAGCGACGGATGGGGGTGATAAGTATGATTTTACGGTGAAGAACGACGGGGAGGATGTGAAGCTGAAGACGAAGGTGGTGACGGCCGCGGTAACGGGGACGGTGGTGGACGACGAGCCGGTGGCGGTTTACAAGATCGATAAGGTTTTGTTGCCGAGGGAGGTGTTTAAGGGAACAGTGGTGGAGGCCGATGAGCCCGCGGCTGCTCCGAAAGGGGCGAAGAAGAAAAAGAAGGGGGCTAAGGATGATTCCGATGATGCGGATTCTCCGGCGTCGGATGATTCCGATGATGCGGCCGATCAAACGGCTAGTTCCGGCGAGAGGTTGGCATCGTCGGTTGTTATGGCGGTGTGCCTCCTCCTCGCATTCATTTGAAGGGCGTTGCTATTTGTACCCCTCCTATTCTATACCGATTCAGCCACTCACATACACCTATTGAGAAGGGTATGTATAGAATTTGCGGTTTTTTAATTGTTGAGTGTGTGTATATTTGATTTCACATTTTATTTTCATCATTGATTTAGTGAAATTGGTGTTTTTTTAGGAGTTTTCTACCCTTACATCTTTATAGCGGTATAAATAAATTGTATGTGAATGTATAAATGAGACCCAATGTATAAATTTATACGTTCAGAAACGAACCTATAAGGCTATCCGCTATGGCATGTGGTATGGGGCCGGTACCGAACCGGTACCCTTGGCAACACCGCCGAGGGTATCCGGCACATTAGTCGGTATGGCACTCCACTACCGGTTTTGCTACCAATCTCTCTCTCCCATGTGTCTATCTTTCTCTTCCTTCTCTCTCTTCCTTTTTATTTTTTTATTATTGTTTAGATTGGTATGGAATTGGTATTGAATGTGGATGGATTGGTAAGGTATTGGTAAAGGTGTTGGTAAGCTGATGTGGCATTGAAGTGGCAGCGGGTACCATTGGTACCAATTTACGGATAACAACTTTTTTTTTATTGTTGAATCATTTAAATAAACGCATCAAAATAAATTTCTTTTCAATTGAATAATATTAGAATACAAATTAAGTTTAATTTTTAAAAGTATAGCCCTGTTCTTTTGAAGTAGTTAACTAAAATTAATAAGTTAGAGTAAATTAATAGTTACATTGCTCTATATGATTAACAAGTTTATAAATTTGTTGGTTCTATTAATCTAATACATTGATGATCTGATCCAAAAAACTTTATACACATTTGTGACTTGTACAAACCTCTATGCATTATAATATACAACAATTTACAGGAAGAATGAACGGTACTTTTATAGTTATGGTCAACTTTAGTCCCTTTGATATATAGTACTTCTAAAGAATGAACAGTACTTTTATAGTTATGATTAACTTTAGTCCCTTTGATATATATAGTACTTTTAGCCCTTGATGTTTATAAACTTTTTTTTCATCACAATATTTTTTATGTATAACTTTAGTCCCTATAGTTTGACATATATAATACTTTTAGTCATTGATTTTTAAAACTCTTTTTTTCATCCCATTTTCATCCTTCCATTCAAGTTTGTTAATTTACGTGGTTAACTCATCCAAATTTTTTTTGATTAAATTACATATTTGGTCTTTACAGTAGATTATCTTTATATTTTTTTATTCTAAAATTACATAACTCGCATTTCGTTACTTTTACTTTCTTTATTTATTTTAATAAGAGATTTTGTTTTATTGGTTAATTATAAACTATTATAACTTTAATAAAAAAAATCAAACAATTTCATTTAACTATAGATAAGTACATGATTTTTTTTCCAAGTTTTAGGTTAAAATCTCTTAAAATTAGTATCTTTTATTTATTAATTTATTAAATCTTTTTATTTATTTTATTAAACTTTTTTTGAAAGGCAAACAACAATTTATTAAAACCAAAAGAGAACAGACAGAGAGAACAACAAAACAGGCTTCTGCAAGCTACAGAACAAAAGGAGAAACCCGAAACAAACAACAACAACAACCAAACACGATCAACAACGCCCTTGAAATCAGACGCCAGAAAAGATGGAACTTGGATCCGAGCACCAGCACGACCAATCAAGATTTCGATGATTAGCTCGAGCTTTTACCCACATAAAAATCCTCCACTTAATATCCAGAAACAGGTCTGCAGCATGCTTCTTTTTTCCCCCCGAAAACCACATCGTTCCGATAATTCCATAAAAGATATAAACAGGCCCAAACGACCCCTTCCCAAATCAGTTTGGTCTCTTTATTCCAGTTTTGACAGCCTTTAAAATCGATGAGCTGTTTGACATCAGAAACGTTCGATCCACTAATACTCCACCATGCAAATATTTTTGTCCAAACCGTATGTGCAAGTCGACACCGTACAAGAACATGATAGATGCTTTCGTTCGAGTCTTCACACAGTGGGTATAGAATTGACGGAATATCTATACCTCTACGATCCATTAACGTTCTGACCGGTAGTTTTTCTTGACTAACTCTCCAGATAAATACACATACCTTTTTCGGAACAACATTTGACCATCTTGTTATCTGCGTAGCTGCATCAGCTTTAATCTCGTGCCACCGCTTCTCAATCAATACTCTCAGCTTTTTGACTTCAAAGGTGCCATCGTCAGCCAGCTTCCATTTCCACACATCTTTGTTAACCTGGTTAAGAGAAAAAGACTCCAGCAAAGAGATGAGATTTTGAAATTCACCAACAGTTCTACCCCTTAATGGCCTCAAGCAGTCCCAATGCCACACCTAAACCCCGTCCCGACCCATTGAACCTCTATCGCTAACCATCTCATTCTTGTTTTTAGAAAGTTTAAAAAGCCTAGGGAATAAATTACTAAGCCGATCATTCCCAACCCACACCTCATTCCAGAAAGAGGTTGAACACCCATTACCAACTGACTTAACAAACGACTCAACCCAAGGCAGACCCAAATTTTCTAACTCCCGACCCACTCGAATTATATGACTCCAATGACCCCTCCCTTTCTCTTTATTAACATTGCTACAACTATCCAACCCCCCATCCGATCCGTACAAGCTTTTTATGACGCGAACCCATAACGACTCATTTTCTTCCCGAAACCGCCACCACCATTTCCCTAGAAGACTTAGGTTTTGAGCTTTAAAGGAAATAACATCCAACCCACCCAAGTCCCGACTCATCATAATACTTGACCATTTAACCCACGCTAATGGATTAGCCTTTCCCCCCCCCACACCCAGAAAAAGGATCGCCTAACTCTCTCTAATATATGAATCACTCTAGCTGGGGCTCGAAACAGCGAGAAAAAGTATATAGGCAGGCTGCCAAGCACTGAATTTACCAAGGTCAGACGACCTCCAAATGAAAGGGGTCTTGATTTCCAAGAAGCAAGCTTGTTTTTAACAGAATCAATTAACAGGTTCCAATTATCGATCCTTCCCATATTCGACCCAACAGGCAGACCAAGATACTTTAGCGGGAACTTCCCCATTTGGAAACCCATATCGTCCGCGATCTTTTTAATCTCTTCGTCTGAACTTCCCACTCCAAAAACATTACTCTTGCTTAGGTTTACCTTAAGGCCTGAAGCAAGAGAAAAGCATTTGAACAGCTTAAGTATCTTCTTAATATTCTTTCTCTCCCATCTTCCAAATATGATCATGTCGTCCGTGTACTGAAGGTGAAACACCGGAACTCTGTTCTTGCCTACAAACACTCCGTTTACTAGCCCATTATTCAAAGGCACTTTACAAGCTTGATTAATTCCTTCAGCAGCAAGTAAAAATAAGAAGGGTGCAAGAGGATCACCCTGCCTGACACCCCTCCTCATCTTCAGCTCCTTCGTAGAAGAACCATTCACAAGAATAGATATAGAGGCCGAAGTGAAACTCGATTTAATCCACTGCATCCATCTAGCCCCAAAACCCATGCTCTCCATAGTTTCTAAGAGAAAGCTCCACTCCAGTTTATCGTACGCCTTTTCAATATCTATCTTGAGAACCAAACTCTTTTGCTTATCCTTTCTTAAAAATCCCACCGTCTCATGTACAAACTTTATGTTTCATATAAATGATAAAATCTATCATAGTTTATAACCCGGCGCGAAGCCGGACTCTTAAATAACTAGTTTATTTACAATTACTGGAACAAATGAAATATTACCATTGATTATTGATTATCATTTGTTCAATAAAATTGAAAGAGTTAACTCACTAACAATGAAAAAATTGTTAATGTAATATGATCAATGAAAAATTGTTAATGTAATATGATCCTAAAAGTAGCATCCCAAAGGATTTCCATTAATCGTTCATTGTATGATTAAGCATTTGTGGTCGTTGATCCAATGATTGTATGATTAAGTTGCAAATTTTATACCGGTATATAATGTATCACCAAAAAACGGTGACGCCTAAATTAAGAAATAAAATAAAAAAATCCGACTATTAATTTTATTATGAGTCATACAGTAGAAAAAGAAATACCAATGGAGTGATAGTGTTATTATTTATTAAGGATTCATAATATATTATCTAAAAAATATTAGTCAATTACTGTTTAAAATGATAATTTAATTAAAATAGTCCTTTAGAAAATACCATATTATCTTCTAAAGCATCTACAATGCTAAAGTTTGTAAAGACTTTTTGTAAAATGCCATATCATATTTATATTATTTTTTATTTGTAAAAAGCTATGTCTTGAATAGTTGTTCAACGCAATAAGCTTTTCACAAAAGCTTTTCATCAATTATAAAAGCTGATGGATATGAAAAGTACAATTGGAAATAAAGTAAAAATATTATTTTAATGTAAAAAGCTTTTCTACAACCAGTTATGAATCCTCAACCTGTTTTTTGAAAAACCTTTTAACTCCAATGCTAATAAGTTATTTAAAAAACTTTTTTAATTAGTAAAAAGCTATTGATAACTTTAGCATTGGAGATGCTCTAACCCATTTCTCTTTCAAATAATTAAAATATCCATGGAGTCCACCCTCACCGTAGCCGCCCTAGGAGGAAAAACCATTTTCCGGCCGACAGCACCTTTTTCGGCCAAAATCCCCATCACCAGCGACCCAAACTCGAGTATCCGCCCACACACATGTCGGTGCGGGCAGAATATCCCATTTTTATAATTCTGGCTCCTGAAGCTCTTTGAAACATTGTCATATTTGGTCCTTGTAGTATATCTACTCACACACAATCATCCTCCAGTAAAAAAATTTCAAAGATTTCAAATTTGGCTTGTGAAGGAAGTTTGAAGATTGCACCTTTGGTCCCTGCAATTTATCCGCCCCCACATAAGCCGTCCTGGGCAGTTTTTTCGAAAAATCCTAGTTTTGTCATTGTATTTTGCATGAAATTTGAACGAGTTTGCACTGTTTTTTCATGTGTTTGGTTCTTTAATTATACATCATAACACTGTTTTTTCTTCAAAGGTTGAAAGATTGACACCCTTGATAGTACTCTTTGCAGTTGAATACGATAACGAGTACAATAATTCAAATCAAAATTTTCTTTAAAATGAAGCCAAACTTCATCCAAAAACTCACAATTTAATCTTCATATTCCTTCATCTTTATCTTCAGCTTCCTTCATCTTCATCTCCGTCTAACTTCATCTGCAATATCACAATGCAATTCACTGATTTTTTTGGCATTGTTTTCAATATGAGTTCTAGTATGGATAAAGTTAAGCTAGTCTTTCGTTCTGGTGGTGAATGGATCAAAGGAAACGAGGGGTGGGATTATGGCTATGTTTGGCAAACTAGCTGATAAGTTAACTTATGACTGATAAGGTAGTTTATGACTGATAAGGTAGCTGGTGACTGATAAGGTAGCTGGTGACTGATAAGGTAGCTGATGACTAATAAGGTAACTTATGAATAAGTTATGTTTGGCAAAAACTAGCTGATAAGGTAGCTTATGACTGTAAAAGGACAAAAAAAAGACATGTTTGAAAATTAATGGTGTAAAACTTAGCAAGGGTATATTTGGAAAAAAAATAAAAAGTCTCATAAGTCACCAAAAGGTTAGTGAGAGTAGTTTTTCAAAAAGTTAGCTTATAAGCTAACTTATGGTCATCCAAACATGTACCTGACTTATAAGGTGACTTATAAGCTAACTTATAAGTCACCTTACTTTTACCAAACAATGCCTATGTTTATACTAATGAAACGGTTGAGCACCGTGTAATCCATACTTCAGTTTGTGAAACCAAGGTAATCTACAAGAACGATGGTGAATTGCTTCAATTAATTGAAGATGAACATGTTAGTGGGTTCATAGAATCCATGTTCCAGTCGCATAAACCGCCTACAGTTTTTGTTTATGTCGATTATTCAATGTTTGTTGATGGTGATGGTACTTTGAGCACTACAAACCAAAAATCAATGTATAATTCTCATGGTGAGTCTAAGTCACAAATGCAACAGTCTTGCGATCCCGACTATATTCCAGATCCTACGTATGGTCTTAGTGACTATTATCCCGACTTTGTTCCAGAGACGCAACAACAAGCAAAAGGACAAGAAGAAGAAGAAGAGCATAGAACTTTGTAGCAAACGAACTTGTAGATTCATACGGAAAATATGAAGCCTTGAGAGGATAAGAACTTTGTTTAAGATCGTTGATCTTGAAGCAAATCAAAGAAAAAAAGGTCATCTTCTTTAAGCTAACTTTACTCTCTCTTTAGCTAAGTTTCTATAGATGGGGTATTTGGATTTAATGTAGATTCATCCTTTCTCTTTTTTATTGCATTGAAAAAACTTAGTAGATGGTAGTTCTGGATTGACTCTTTGATGGTTCAATTGATTTCATTGAGAAAAACATCACCGTTGTTCTTGATTTTCACATTATTCAAGGGTTGAGGTTTTTGGAGTAATATCTTTCTAAAGTGGATGGACTTGAAATGTAAATGATGTTTTGGTGTTAGTTTATTCGCTAAGCTAGTTTGTGATAAGAGCATGAAACTTGTGCAAAACAGTGCTCAAAGTGACTTTTGCGACACAAGTAGCGGTGAAATTCGTGTGGTCTACTCCCAAGCGTGAATTCGATTTTTCGCAATTTCTCATTTTAGGCTAGGTTCAAGGCATTGGTTTAGAGGTTGTAATGGTTGGTTTAAAGATGATTTAGATGGTTTAACACCATTTCTATTTCATCCAATTCAAATGTTAAGTTTGATTATTTCTGACTTTTAAGACGTGTAGTGAAGTGTCAGATCTCATATGAATTCCCTTAATCATTTTAAGCACATGATATGTTTATAAATGTTTTCTAAATACTTATTATGGTTTTATCATGTTAGCATGAATTTCAAATATAAATGCACTGATATTGGTTAACATACATTGTTTGATGTAACTTATATCATGACTTTGATTTTGGCTGTATAGTGGAATTAAGGTACATTGAGACAGTGGAAATCCCTTCAAAGTTATTTTACACTATATGACTTGAATTCGTTTCAAGCACACATGAGACTTATATATATTAGGGGCAATAAGGATCTACATATCCCAATTGCGACATCACGGTAAGGTGATGGTTGACTAAGAACATTATACAAGAGCATGTGGTCTATTTTAAATGACTATATGTACTATTATTGCGCCTCTAAGGCGAATTCTATGTTAATTTTGAACTATTTGAACTGTTCTATGAAAAGAAATTTAATAGAGCTTATGATCTAACTCTCACTTTCTATATAAAAGTAAAGTTTGATTTTTCGTGAAAGGAGAAGATATAAAGTTAAATAGACGATGACCTTATGATACTAAAATATGCAATAACCATTGATGAGCATCAAAGGGTGTTAGCTTAGTTGGATAGGTAACATCCCGGGGGTGTGGGGTGAAAACCACACCACCAGGGTTGGATTCTCACGGGCGACATTTCTGAGATATCCAGACTTCGCATCTAGTCCTTTGGGTCGGGTTCGGGGATGGCACGGGAGGATCCAGTCTATGGGATCCACTTCCCTGCTGGTCGGGTTCAACCATATGTTGGGCCAGGTCGTAACAGATTAGTGGGATTGCCCAATTAGATGCCCGATACCGCTAGAATGTGTGTTAACTTGCCCGTTCAAAAAAAAAACCATTGATGAGCTTCCACTTAATGAATAAAGCGATTTAAAAGTGCATTACGGTCAAAATTAATTAAAGGTCGATGTATAATTAAACAAAAATAAAAACATATAAATTACACTCGTTGAACAAGAAGAAAAAAACGAAAAAAAACACACGGATTGCCATCGAACTTTTCTTAGAAGTTACCATATAACACCTTTTGTTAACAACGAATTTCAAAAAAAAAAAAAAAAAAGATAATAATACATGAGTTATTATTGTTAAAACAATCATATTATTTTGATTATCCTGATCACAATCAAATCATCATCTATAAATACAACATAAAAAAAGAAAGCTCTGGAAACGACAACTTCTGTTTGTATTTTGTATAAGATGCTTAATTTATAACCAAAAAACCAAATAAAATAGTTTTATCATGTTTTAGAAAAAGAAATCGCAAGTGTTAATACGAATTAGAAATATATTAGAAACCACTAGAAAAGAAAAGTTGATTTTTTAGAAGGAAAAAAAAAAATATTTTAACAGTAGGCACCACCACCTACCTAGGCTTACCAATGCTGCCCGATCTGCCCAAACTGCCCCCTTCGGACTCCCTAAACCCAAACCCATTTGATGATGATATGAACCCGGACCCGAACCCGAACCCGAACCCGAATTATACATCTGCTGGTGCTGGTGATGATGCCCAAATTGCATCCCTCCTCCGTACATCCCTTCATTATACCCTCCGCCGGAGGAGCTCACACCGCCGCCGCTCCCTCCGCCGCCGGCCGCCGCACCGCCTCCACCGGACGATCCGTCCTTCTCAATCGGCCTTCCGATTGTCGTCTTCTCCCCTTCCATCTCCCTGTACTTCGCTAAGTAAACCTTGAGAGGCTCGACGTATTCCTCAAACCCTAGCGTGGTCATCGCCCACAGGAGATCGTCGCCGTTGATCGTCTTCCTCTTCTCCCTCTGGCACTTGTCGGAGGCCTCGCCGGTGATGAAGCTGATGAACTCCGACACGCACTCCTGCACCGTCTCCTTCGCGTCCTTCGAGATCTTCGCGTTCGCCGGAAGCGCCTTCTTCATGATCCGGCTCACGTTAGCGATCGGCAGGAACCTGTCCTGCTCCCTCGCCGATAGCTCCCCGCCGCCGCCGTTGTGCCCTCCCGATTCGTTGTCGGAATCCGCCATTAAAAAACCTCAATTTTCCGATCTGATTGAAAGGAAGTAATTCAAATTTCGAAATTATTTGGCGCCAAGCTTCAATTATTTAGCACGAAGCTTGGATTATTTGGCGCGAAGGTTCGATTATTTGGCGGGAAGCTTTGGATTGAAACTCCGGTGGCCGGAGCTCCGGCGGGAAGTTAGGGTTTTGGGGAGAAGGAGGGAGAAAAGAGTACACGAAGGTCGTTGGATCGGAGGGAGAAATATGTAATAACGCAATCGAGAGTGACACGTGGAGGAAGGAGAGCTGTTTGTTTGATGATAAGAAAAGGGTGACGTGGGATGTGTGAGGCCGTTGGATGGGGTTTGGAGGTGGGGTAGGGAAAAATGAACGGCTGGATGGTAATGTGACTCTTTGATCGTATGAAATCGCACGAGAATCTTTGGGAAATTACGTAAGTAGTCCTTGGATTATTCCCGATTTGTGGAAATTGTCCCTTTGAAAAATGTTGTTTTGAATTAGTGACACTGTGAAAGTATATAAAAATGTTATGGATTTTGTAATTATTGATGAAGTTAAATTTTTATATAGTGTAAAGAATGTTCTAACGCTTTCTATTCTATATTTATTTCAAACAATAACCGACATATTTTGTAACTATTGTTGATTAGGATATAAAGTTTTTCGGACTCTTTTGGCGGGGGTGATGGCCTTGCCAAAGCTCCTTGCCTTGAGTAGTCCCTTTGCTCTTCAAAAAAAAAAAAGTTATTAATTTATATTATAACTATTGACTATATTAAAAAAAGTACATATTAAAATCAACACTGCCCTGAAGCTTGAAAACTCGTAATAAGTTAAAAGTCTCAAATAGGTTTTTTATTTTCTTCAACTTTTGATAGAAACCAATTGATTCAACTTTTGCTGGAGTCACATGCACATAAATAGATACGTTTGAGCTTGCGCGCACACACATATATGTACATGAAGGAATATGAAATTTAGATTGTAACTTTTACATATAGAGACTCGACGCATTTTAGAAGTAACTGGTCGATCTTGGACAAAAATCTTAGTTTGGGGTGATTTGGAAGAAACTTTTAAATGATCTTTGTTAGAATAAAAATGAAACTAAAATCTGTATTTTCTAAAAAGTAGATTAAAATGCTATAATAAATTATAAAATTTAAAATTTTAGAAAATCTTATTAGTAACAAGCAGACCAATCAAATAAGGGAAATAGATAGTCAAGCAAGTGGAATAGTCACTTTTGAATTTTAGGAAGATGTTCCTAATTTCCACACTAACAGTGATATAGACTCTTCCTTGAGTATCATGATATTTGTTAGTTCATTTATGCAGTGATGTATGCAGCTGAGGCATCCTAACAGACCGGTAGACTTGAACCTTGTTCCTACATGACCCGATTAATTCGATCGGGCACTCGTCATCTATTTTCATTGTTCAACTCTTTAGCAATGTATAAAAATGTAATTAGCCTTTTCTTGATCATATCACCATATATAATTAAACAGATTACATACATGAGTTAAATAAATTTAAGAATAAATAAATTTTAATTGTCTCAATTGCCTTGATGGAACATACATGAGATTTTTGAGACAAGTAGTACTTATTCCAAGTAAACAAATCTTTTCTAATAATTTTTTTGGAATAATCACAAGTGATTTTTATTCTATTTGTTAAGTCAAGATATTTTTTTAATAGAAAAAAAAAATCAAACATTTACTTTAATTTGTTGTTTTTAATTTTTATAGGGAAGATGTTTCTAAAATATTTAAAGATTATTTGTTTAAAATTTAAATCTTTATCAAATATTATACTAATAATTATTCATGTTGGATTTAATAAGCCCTCTAACACCTCGAAAGTAAGATTTAATTTAACAATAGGAAACACAATACTAGCAACAAATTCATGGAGAAATTATTGACACCAAGGTATGACACTTGTATGAAATCATTATTTTAGTGTTTGCATAACATTAATAGTGTATTTTGCAGTTTAACGAAGTTGAATGAGAGGTTGTTAGACTGTTGATTCCATTAATAACCATCAAGCATGTTGATGTGGTACGAGAAACCGGTAAATACATGAATTAATGCACCGTTTGTTGTTTATATGGATGTTTTATTATGAGTTAAGCTAGATAAATGTAAATGGTATGTTTGTATGCAAGAAGAGGAAGTGCTTTTCCAAAAACAACTTGATATTGCCTCCGGGCAGTCCATGAAGTCGATCTCCAAAAACACAACTTAGTAAGTCATGTTGAGTAAAATCACGAAAACTAAGATGTGCAAATTTTGAATCCCCCAATGACTTGGGAATATGACTTGAAGTCTTATGGGAAGTCATTTACACCCAATATTGCATATTGCTTACGACATTGGGCAGATACAATGTTTAGTATTGCTAAGATATTAGAAGTGTTTAATACATGTAAGTCTTAATTCAAGACTAGGCAACAAACTTATGCAAACATGTGAGTTTCTTGAGACGTTAAAATGAAATGCCTGTTTATGAATGTATAGATATGTCCAGCGAAGATTATGTATATAGAATACCAAGTTATCGTTGCAAATTGCAAGATATTCTACAAACTATTGCATGAATCATTGATGTTTCAGTTTTATTTATTTTGCATTCCCTACATGTGTTGATCCATAATATGTCCTTCACGTACACAAGTTAACATGTTTTTGAACTTATATGTCTACATGTTTGCACTACGTCTTGTAATATGAAAACCATGAATTTGGTTAACTTATTAACGGACTATTAAAACCATGCATTTCGGCAACAAAAAAAATGTGTAGAGTTGACAAAAGGAAACAAGAAAGAATAGGGTTCCTAGACTTGGTTAAAGCCTATCAATGTTATGTAATTGTTTCGGTGTTGAAAAATTCTATTTTATTAAGGATTATGTTGTATTACAGTATTAGACAAAGAAATTGTCAAAGTCTTTAAATGTTATTTTGTTTAAGTAACTGTAAGATATTCTACCATGTATGGTTGGGTTTTTTTGATTGGCATTTCATTAACTTCCATGTAGATAAAAGAATCTCCATAAATTAGTCTATCTATATAGATTGTGAATGTTTATGTTTGGAAGGGGTTTTCATAGATGGAAGAAATGCGTTTTTTAACATGGAAGGGCAAATCAGAAACTTGGTTTTTTTTTATTAAGTTCCTACCTAAAAGCTTACCGAACAAGCCACTTTAATTTCCATTTCATTAAGTCATTGGATCTGACTAAATAAGTTGTAAATCTTATTAAGTTCATTAAGCTGCTAATATACCGGCCCTAATTAAGTATTATGTATAGAATTAGTGAACACCCATAGAAGTATGGTATCATAACTTCTTGTGAAAACAATGGTTTGATAAGTTCATCTTATGTGAAATCTACGTGCCAAAAATAATATAATTAATCTTAACACTACGAGGGTGTTTAAGATTGTTTTTTGAGGTCCAAAAGTGTTTATTAACTTATGGTGGTGGAAAAATAAGTTTTTAAAAAAAGTGTTTGGATTAACTTTTGTGGTGGTAAAAGTTAATAAGTCAATAAGTTGGGATCTTTGGCTTAGCTTATTAACTTTTTGAGAAGGGTTTGTGTCAAAAAACATTTTTCCAATCAAAAAGTCAGGTAATTGATGCTTTTCAAAAACTGTTTTTCATTCCTTGTCTAGGAGGAGATTTAAAAGTGTTTTATGAGTTTTTATGAATATCCAAACACGCTTATTGATTTATTGGTTTTTTGATAAACCAAGAAGTCAATAAGGAGTTTTGAGAACCAATCCAAATGTAACGCCCCAGATACCCGTGACACGATATTGTCCGCTTTGGGCCCAGTCCAGGTCACCCGCACGGTTTTGTTCTTGGGCCGAGTCCACGCACCCAAAAGGCCTCATGTCAAGTGAGGTTATCCACACCCTTATAAGGAGTGCTTTGTTCCCCTCACCAACCGATATGGGACGAGTTATTACACTCTCCCCCCCTCAAGGACACAACGCCCTCGTTGTGCACATCGGTTCGGGTCTGGCTCTGATACCAAGTTGTAACGTCCAGTTTTCAAAAACGGGATTTTTTTTTAAAGGTTTTAAATAAAAAGAATTTAATAAATAAATTTATTGCGAAATAAATACGTTTTCACGGCGAACCGGCTCAATAAATGCCAACTAAAAATAAGTAACTAAAAATCCCATTTAATTATAAAATAAAACCCACAAATAAATGCCAAGGTGTCGCTAGAACCGTCATCCACAGGAAAATCAAGCTGGGTCCTTGCCCTTATCCACTTCAAAACCAGAACCTGAAAAAAGTAAACAACGAAAGGGTAAGCGAAAACGCTTAGTGAGCTAGCACTATGCCTATTTCATACTGCCACGCGGGCACATACCACAATCGGTGCCATCACAATCACACATCCCAATCACATCATATCCACATCTTAACGGTTTCCCGCTCTTCGGACCATCCCGCAGTCCGGCCTTAGTGGTTACCCACTCTTCGGATCGTCCCACGACCCGGCCCTAGTGGTTACCCACTCTTCGGATCGTCCCACGACCCGGCCCTAGTGGTTACCCACTCTTCGGATCGTCCCACGACCCGGCCTTAGCGATTACTCGCTCTTCGGATCGCCCCGCAATCCGGCCTCATCAAACGCATCAACTTACATACATATAAGCAAGTTATAATACGACGAACGTAAAACCCACTCACAATTATAAAAGTGACTCAACCAAATCATGCATACATACACACGAAACAATATAAAACAAGCACAGTGTAACTCACCTTATAGCAGCTTAGGGCACTCCTCGGTATCCTCACGATAGCAAGTTAACTCACCTAAACAATTCAATCGTAAAGCACATTACTTACTATCAAATCAATACGAAGACTCGATACCGAAACAAGGGTCTTAGACGTAGCTAGACTAGTCCAATTGCCCCTAAAATTCACACATTGCTATCCTATAACATCCCTATCCATTCCAATACCAAAAACCAACATTAAACGACTTCTAGCAACGAATTAACGGTTCAAAAACAACATTAAGCCCTAGCCTATCGATTACTCGATAATCACTTCAATTAAACCAACAACATGCTTAAGATTCTTACCTTGTGATCGATTAACAACCACACTTGATTCTCCGTCGTTTGCCTTTGAGAATCGCACACACCGCTTAATAATCCAAATTACCGAATTCGCTTTTCCTGGAAAATCAGCCAACTTCGACTAGTTGCTGCTCCTTACTGGAGCCTCCGATGCTCGATCCCTCCGGTCAGATTGAAGAACAATGAGTCGTGAAGCCGCTGTCCAAATTTCATGACGATCCGACGGTTAACGAGGGAGAACGAGCCGATCTCCCACGGCTGCGCAATCCTGACAGCAATTTCGAATTTTAACCCCAAAGTCATTATAATCGATTTCAAAGCAAAACCATAACAATACTTATTCCTAGATTCGATTTACATCGAAAACCCAACCATAAACAATCTCGAAACATCAACAATCAAAACCCTAGATTCCGGAACGATTATTAACGAGATTAGTAACCATACCTTACGTGATCGAAATACGAATCCAAGCCCTCGATCACCTCTTCTAGTTCGATCTTTCTCACTCTCTCTTTCGGTTTCTCTCTCTCGGTTTCTCTCTCTTTGTTTCTTTCTCTCCAAGTAAAAGAATGGAATTAGGAGGAACTAATTAGGAGAGTTGGGGTATTTATAAACCCGGGCCGGACCTCTCTCCTAGGCTAAGCCCACTCCTAAATCCTAAGCCCACACAAATATCCAAATTTTAACCCAGTTATAATTTCTAACTAACAACAATAATAAACTATTAAATTAAATGATTAAATAAGGAATTTGGGATGTTACACCAAAACATACTCTAATTCGACATGCTTATATTTAATTTACTAGATCAGCCGAAGCATCATATGTCACATGCAGTCAATTCTAGCTCCTATAGTGTTTGAGCCTAGGGGTGTTAGCGAGTCGAGCTTTTAACGAGCTACTCGAGCTCGAGCTCGTTTATCTCGATCTCGAGCTTAATATTACTCGAGCTCGAGTTGATCTCGAACATAAAATCGAGCTCGTTTAACTTAACGAGCCGAGCTTTATAACACCAATGTTCGACTCGACTCGTTCGAAAACTCGATTAAACTTTTCGAGTCGAGCCGAGTAATTCGAGCATACCTTTGTTGGAGCTAAACATTTTCATATATTTAATAATAAATAGTATACAAATATAAAAATTGCCGAGCTCAAGTTGATAAACGAGTTAATCGATCGCGAGTTCGAACCTATAAACGAGTTTCGAGCTCGAACCCGATAACTCAAAAAATATTCGAGCTCGAGCTCGAGCCGACATTGAAAAAGTTAATCGAGCTCGAGCCCAGTATTAATTTTTAAGCTCGGCTCGATTAACCTGCTACTCGACTCGACTCGGCTCGTTAACACCCCTATTTGAGCCAATAATGTTAAGCATTTGTGTTAAGTGCATTTAGCAATAGTTTCAAGTCCATTAGTAAATTTCCATTTTGACTTGATACCTTTACAAAACTGACACTAAAATTAATAATTTTTCATAAATCACCAATTGAAATGAATTTGCTATTTTTTTAAACGGCATGGTCGGTGCAACGGACTATCATCGTACCATCATAGCACCAAGTCACGGTGACCCGAGTTCGAAACCTCTCCAAGGAGAATAACCACCTCCAGCCTAGCTATCCAGTTTTCATTTAAAGGACTTCAAGGCATTAGCTGGGATTCAAACCGGCACCCATTCAGGGAAAATCCCCCATAATGGACTCCAGTAGGAATCGAACTCCAAACCTTCACCATAATGAAACTATAACCCATGCATCAGACCAACTAACCTGACCATCATCTGCTATTTTATTCTATAAATATCAAGTAAAAAAAAGAACGAGAAAGTCGAAAACATTGTATTATAACTTATAAGGTTGTACAATATAACATTAAAATCTTACCAATGGCAAAACTACAAGCACGTAAAAAGTTCATGTTTTCCCGGATTAGATTTCATCCACTCAATCTCAAATCCTATCTACGATTCTAAGTTGCTAACCCATGTATCTTTACATTAGACGTTAGAAATTAAGCATAGATAGAAATAAGCCTTTTTCTATCGGTCAAATTAGCAAAGCGTTATTAATTGCTAGAGTTGCGTTCCAATGAAAAGGAAAATAAAGGTGAAAAGCATAAGAAAAGATATGAACCCTTAGATCAATCCTAGTTGAAGATCAATAGTAATAAGATACACTGAGATGTAGCGGATCAATTCTCATATATAAAAAGCGCAATTCAGGGATGAATTCTCATTTTTGGGTCCGTTTTAGTTCGTAGGATGGAATGAAATGGATAGGATTGGATTTCATGTAAGGATATGGATTTAGGAGGATTTAAAATTCTTTTGTGTATTTGGTTTGTAGGTTTTGAAATGGATTTGAATTTGTTATTTATAAAAAAATATAAAAATAATTAAATTATCTTTCTAACTTATTATTAAAAATAAATGTTTTGACATATTTTAAAACATTATTATATACAAATCCTACGGAATCCTCTTGAAAATTGAAATCCTATCATTTCCTTAGGATTTCGAAATCTGATGTATGAATTTGAAAGGAATCATTGGATTTTAAAATCAAACAATCACACAATCCAAATCCATTTCATTCTTTCAAACCCAAATGGAGCCTTAATTCTTTTTCTCAAACGATCATTTGTCGTAACTGCTAACACGAACAAACAAACAACAAATCGATTGTATTTCGGGTAAATCTTAACGAGTTAAATATTTCAATCGGGTAACTTTAGGGTGTTTTTCTCTTCATTATACAAATATGAATATAGATTTGGATACAAACACATTCATGTGTTAAAACTCATAAAAACAAATACTACACAAGATCTTAAACCAAAAGGTCAAGATGCGTATCGTGTGTCGAACAAATCAAGGCAAAAACTGTGTGATCATCGAATGGGCACCTTGATCCAGCCGTTAAGAAAACCAATGGCCAAGATGACAAAAGGGGTGGACATGCCGAATATGATAATGTACGGTAGAGGCGTCATCATCGGATTCTCTCCCTCCCGTTCACCTGCCGTTTGCCAATACCTGCACATTGCTAATTAATCCGCCGTTAACAAATGCAAAAAAGTGTTGGCACTGACAAAAGGAGAAGAAATCTGATTCTGAAACCTTCAAATACTTAAACTATTGTTATGAATTAAAACGAACGAGACTTACTGTTCCGGTTCTTGTTCTTTAGTGATGAACTTCTTCTTCGCATCTTTAGCGGCTTCGGTGTCTTCTCCACCTGCAAAATAACCAAAGACCCGTCTCTAGAACGACAAAAAACACACGATGGAATTCGAAGAAATTGATGATGATGAAAAAGGACGTAAAAATTAACCGAGTTTTGCTTGAAGCTTGAAGTGGTGATAATTTGTTCTTGGTGGAGAGATGGATCGAAATGAAGAAGGTTTAGGTGGGATATGAAGTTTGGTTGCTAATGAAGTTGCAGAAGAAGATGAAATTGGGATTTTGGCAGCCATGGATGATGGTTTGTTGGGTTTAGAAAGGGGGAGATGTGGCTTTTTAGCATATATTATCTATTGAGTTTTGGATATGAAAGTAGTGGCAATGAAGCCTGCCATCTTTTATTTCGTCTTTTTTATCTCGTAAATATTTATTTAACGCTTTTTTTTTGGATTTTTTGAATAAATATTTTAAAATAAAAATACTCGTATTTTAAATATAAAATCATTTCATAGAGATGGGTTCATACGAAAACAATGTCAATTTAAAAAAAACGTGAAGATAATTCTTAGTCACACATTTTTGGTTACGGTGGACGTGAGCACGGAGGATTGACGCGATTTATGGAGGGTGAAGATGATTAAAGAAGAGCGATCCGGTCAAAGCCGCATTTATTGACCGGATGAGTGGTTGAGAATCGTCCTCACGTTTTCTTAAAAAATTATGTTTCTCGCATTAACCTTTCTCTCCCTCTCTCTCTTTCTCTCTCTCTTTATATATATATATATGAGGTACGTTCATACAAGAACAAGGATATTTGCAAGAACAAAGGAACCCATTTTGAGCAACACATTGATGTGGGCCCATGTGGGTCCCACATAATAAAAAAATCATATATGATTTAGTGGTGGGACCCACCTAAATCATATATGATTTTTTATTATGTAGGACCCACATCACATGTGATCCAGAATTGTCCCTTTGTTCTTGCAAATTGATTTTGTTCTTGTTTGAACCTTTATCATATATATATATATATAGAGAGAGGAAAGTTCAAATGTGAACCACTTTTTGGTTGTGAACGTGAGGACAACCGAGAGCGCGGTACGTGGCGGCTTTGAGTGTGCCCCCCCCCCCCCCTTTAATTCAATGCCCTCCCATGAATCGCGCCTAATCATCCGCCGTGGACATGACATGGCGCCTAATCATCCACCACGTGTCGCGCTCTCGGTTGTCCTCACGTTCACAACCAAAAAGTGGTTCACATTTGAACATGCCCCTATATATATATATATATATATATATATATATATAGAGAGAGAGAGAGAGAGAGAGAGAGAGGTGAGTTCATATGAGAAAGATGTCAATTTAAGAAAATGCGAGGACGATTCTCAGCCACACATTTTCGGTTACGGTGGACGCGATCAAGGAGGATTGACACGATTCATAGAGGATGGAGATGATTAAAGGAGGGTAACCTAGTCAAAATCGTCTTTATTGAACAGATGAGTGATTGAAAATCGTCCTCATATTTTCTTAAAAAATTATTGTTCTCATTTTAATATTTCTCTTATTTTATATGATTCTTTACATGATGATCGGATTACATCGAATAAAAGTTAGACATAGTCAAATAAAAATAAGGTAGATAGACGGAAAAAATTGTAAAATATGTTTTAAGGTTTGTTTGGTTCATGGGATTTTTAATCTTTGGATTCGAAAATAAATTTTATTCCGATCCGTTTTTGGTTCAAAATGGTTGTCCCCAATTAAAATAGGTAGATTGAATTGGGATAGTTGATATTTGCTAGATTTTATAAGATTTGTTTAAAATAATTGTTTTATAAAAACTAACTAGTACAAGAGTAAATTAATTGGTTTTATAATTTCTTTTATATAAATGTATTAACAACCGATAAGCCGTCTTTTATGTTATGTTTGGCAAACTTGCTGATAAACTAACTTATGAACCAGTTATATTTGATAAAACCTAGTTTAAAGGTAAACTGATTAAAAGGTATATTGGGATATAATAGTTAAAATTAATAAGGGTATAATTGAAAAAAAGACTGCCTAAAGCTTTTAAAACGCTACTTGAACTACAGTTTCAATAAACTAGCTTATTTTTACCGAACACAACCAGTTGTCTCGGTTGCCAACAGGTGTGAGATATAAGTGAAAAATCAATTCCATATTAAATACTAACAAATAAATACATCAAATATTTCAATTCCCAAACCATCCCATGAAATTCAAATCCATAAAAATATTATCTCATACCAAACGTCCCCTTATAGTTTTAATTTTATTTGGACGGCAGATAAAAACACGCATACGCCCCGACCAAAGTTGAAGAGGTATCCGGGATCCATTCGAACACCCGACTAATCCTCTCGACCATGGAAACCGTTACCGTAGGGGTGTAAACGAGCCGAGCCGAGCTCAAGCTCGATAGGGCTCGAGCTCGGCTCGAGACTTTATGTTAAGCTCGAGTTCGACTTGATAGCTCGACGAGCTTTCATACTTGAAGCTCGAGCTCGACTCGTGAAGGATACATTATAGCTCGAGCTCGGCTCGAAAAGCTCGAAAAGCTCGAAATTACATAAAAAAATAGGTTATTTAGGTTATAACTAGAGCTCGGCTCGAAAAGCTCGAAAGATACAAATTTAGGTTAATTTGATAGATGCCCTTTATATATACATAATATATAATAATATAAAAAATATATATGCTATACAAGGCTCGAAAAGCTCGATAAGAACTCGAGTCGAACTCTTAAAAGCTCGAACTCGGCTCGTTAAATATCCGAGCTTGCTTTTTGGGCTTGAGCTCGAATTCGAACTCGATAAAGTTCGACTCGAACGAGCCGAGCTCGAGCTCAAGCTCGAGTTACTCGATAAAAGCTCGACTCATTTACACCCCTACATTACCGGCCCATAGCATCACCCATGCCTGGCTCGAAAGTCAACCCATGAACTGGGGTGTCGCCTCTTGTTCCCCCTCCGAATCGAATCCAAGTAGACAAAGATACCGTCCACTGCCCCCCTCAAAATGTTGCCGACCGTTGATGTGAATAATCTAGTAATTTACCAATATTATCATATTTCCTTTTAACTTTGTTACATCCTCTTTGTTGATGAAAAAAAAAAACCCATCTTGTTTTATATAAACATAAAATTACATTAGGGTTGGGTTGGGTTCAATTATTTTTAAAGCATATTTTATAAAAGAATATAAGATTAAAAATATTATGGTTTAAATACATTTCGCTAATAACATTAAACACGAAATAAGTTTTTATTATGGTATGTAATTCATGAAACTTACCTCAAAAACTAGTCCACAGAAGTGTATGTGTATGTTGGTGCGTAGCTATCGTGTGTAGGTGGTTGCCAAATGCGCCTTTTTATCATCACAAAATAATTTATCATTTACAATCTCCGTGATTAGTTTCCAAATTTTACATTTACATGCTATGTAAAACAATTTCTATTGATTTGATTAAAATAATCATAAAATATTTTTTTCTCGGTTACACTCATCCTTTTTTTGGTTCAATTCTACACATTTCCAATGTTCCATGCTAAAATAACTAATTAAAAAAAATACAAAGAGGTGTTAGGGTACAAAGAATACCAACAAAAATTAAGAATAAACTAAAATTTTGGTCCCCAAGGTTTACAAAAATCAACGAAAATAATCCCTAAATTTCAAAAACTATATTGATGGTTCCTATTGTTTGCATTTTGCTTTAAAAATGGCCCCTCCTCGTTAACTCTGTTAAAATTTTCCATTAACTTAAGTGAATTTTTGTCTTTTTCATTTTTTCCATCTCCAACGTTGATTTGTCGACGACTCTCCCTCTCGTGAAAATCCACATAACCACCATCATCTCCAACGATGACCTCGACAGCATCCCGTTGCCGCCATCGCCACTATTTCCTCCGGCCAAACCTCCGGATATGACCTCGACTTAGTGATCAGAGCACGTCACCTCGTCGGAAATGGTGGCCGGAGCATGTGAAGGGGGAATAATTTGGAGTCGTTGGATTTAAGAATCAACCCACTTTATATAAACTTACACTCCAAACAGCCATAACCCTCCATTCTTTCCTTAACCCTCTTCAATAGCGACCTTTTCTCTCATCCGATATTCCCATTTCTTCGTCACCCCACGACAACCAAACCCTAGAACCACCACCGCCAAACCCCTCACCATCAAAGCCACCATCTCATCCTCTGACAAACCAATCGACGCCACCACAACCACACTGCTGTCTCGTCGACGAAAGCATTCGCCAGGAAGCCCACCGCCGCTTCCTCATAACGCAAAAACAATTTCTCCACCAAATACGTCCCATTCAACATCGATCTAGGATGCACCAAGTCCTACTCCCTTGACGAGATCGTCTAGCGGTCACGCTCCAATGAGGCTCCTCGACGTCTAGCACGACATCAATGCCCTAAAACAATTCGACGACAGCTATTGGAAATCGCTCTTCGATTTGTGAATCGGTAAAACCATGTGGCTGTACAGATTTGGCGTCTAGTCCAAGAAGGAATGTGTGGCGCCGAAGATCGACACCGACGACATCATAAGCACCTTTGAAGGATGCTTGATCATGTTTTGGGCAAAGAGATTCGAAAAACCACATCTCGCCATGGCGGCAAAAGGATGCTATCGAGGTCGTCACCAGAGGGGGATGATGATGGTTATGTGGATTTTCACGAGAAGGGGAGGGTCAGCTGGAAAATCAACGTCAAAGATGGAAAAAATGAAAAAGATAAAAATGCCCTTAAGTTAAAAGAAAACTTTAATAGAGTTAACAAAAAAAAAAAAGACTATTTTTAAAGCAAAAGAGCAAAGACCATCCATATAGTTTTTGAAGTTCACAAATCCATTTCATTGATTTTTGTAAACCTCAACAACCAAAATTATAGTTTACTCAAAAAAGTAAAGAAGGACATCCGATAAAATCAAGGGTTCAAATAACTTGGAATAAAGAAAAAGGAAAAAAGAAAAATCAAATGCAGTAGCATTGACCGTTTACTTATAATAGATTCAACATCATTCACCATAAATTTGGGGTTTTGAATCTCTATTATTTTAGTCCCCATTTTCCCAGTTCTTGAAGTTTCCGAAGTTTTGATTGATTGATTACCATCTATCTACTCTTTCACAATCCATCAGTTTTAATTAATTCATCAATGTGGATTTTACCCAACTCCCCATCTTGTTTCTCTCGAACCAATCGTTTCCATTAATCTATTTTCTTAAATCTTTCTTCTTCTTCTTCTTCTTCCTTTGATCTATCTATCTTCCACTATTATCCACAATTGCTAGATTTACACACCACATCCGCCCTTGATCTCTCCAATTCCATATTCATATTCTGTGTAACTCGCCATTTTCTACACCAATTTGAAAGATAAACCCTAGTTGTGGGTTTTGCGATTTGGGCACCAATCATGGAGAACGTGATTTGAGAAGGTTATTCACGCTTACCCTTTTATTGTATTTGGTGGGTTGAATTGAAATTTCTGATTTTGTTTGGTTAGAAATAGATATGGGGTCTTAGTTTAGTGTTGGATCTTGTTGCCCACCAACTGTTTGTGAAAATGTCTAACAGAGCCATGGGTTCCTACAAGAAACCGCGTATGCGAGATGGGGCGGTACGTCGTTTCCTTTTCATAGTTTCTTTAACTTTGGCTGGGGTGCTTTTGTTGTTTTTTCTTGTTGGGATGAATTCAGGTAGTGAGTTATTGGTAGAAAACTCGATCGAAATCAATACTAGTAGCGAACTTAGGTCTAACGTATCTGGTTTGTTTGAGCGTATCAAGCTTCCTAAACATAATTATTTGTCGAAAATGTTGGAGAGGATGAACCGGTTGCCACCAAGGAACATGGATTTGTATCCGGATTTAGCTAAAGATCGTATCGTGATCGTTCTTTATGTTCACAATCGGCCCCAATATCTCAAGTTAGTTGTCGACAGCCTTTCTAGGGTGTCGGGCATTAACGAAACTTTGTTGATCGTAAGTCACGATGGGTACTTTGAACCGATGAACAAGATTGTTGAGGGGATTAAGTTTTGTCAAGTGAAACAAGTTTTCGCTCCTTATTCGCCCCATGTGTTTACGGACAGCTTTCCGGGCGTGTCCCCTAATGATTGTAAGGAAAAAGACGACCCGATAGAGAAAAACTGTGAAGGGAGCACGGATCAATATGGGAATCATCGGTCGCCCAAGATTGTGTCGTTAAAGCATCATTGGTGGTGGATGATGAACACGGTTTGGGATGGATTGGAAGAAACAATCGGCCATTCGGGTGACGTTCTTTTCATAGAAGAGGATCATTTCATCTTCCCAAATGCGTATCGGAACTTAAAGATTCTTACGGAATTGAAACCCATGAAATGCCCCGATTGCTACGCTGCAAATCTCGCTCCGAGTAATGTGAAATCTCGAGGGGAGGGGTGGGATAGTTTGATCGCCGAAAGGATGGGTAACATCGGGTACACGTTTAATCGGACCGTGTGGCGGAAAATCCACAGGAAAGCTAAGGAGTTTTGCTTCTTTGATGATTACAATTGGGATATAACCATGTGGGTGACTGTTTATCCTTCGTTTGGCGGTCCGGTTTACTCCATGCGTGGGCCGAGGGCTAGCGCGGTCCACTTCGGAAAGTGCGGGTTGCACCAGGGTCAGGGTGAGAACGCGGCTTGTGTCGATAACGGTGTGGTGAAGATCGACACCGAGGAGATAGATAAAGTTGCAAACATAAAACCCGAATGGGGGGTTCATGTGTTTAGAAATCAAGACGGCTATCAAGCTGGGTTTCGAGGGTGGGGAGGGTGGGGAGATAAAAGGGACCACCAACTGTGTTTGGATTTCGCCAAGATGTATCACTTAAGGAGGAAAGCCTCGGCCGCCTGATTGTTTTGAAACGGTATTATTATCTGTCGAATCTTTCCTTGTACGTAGTTTTTTTATAAAATCATTAGGTTTAACGTATTTTGTATTGATGCCATACGTTTGTTATTTTCGTTTCTTGAAATGGAATAAGGATCTTATGAAGGGTTTGCATGCTCATCCAAAGTGTTTGTTTTAGGTCATGAGTTGATTTCGGTATTAGACTATTAGATCTTTTCCTTAAAAGTAGAATAACATTCCTAGGATCTTCGATAGATATGCCCGAATCGATATCTCTTTAGGAAAGGTGGGTGATCTAGTAGGTTGTTATGAGGTTGCAACATTTTGCTTTCAGGATGACCAAAAACCTAGATAACATAGATACGCCCAGCCTGCGGTCTTTGGCAAAAGACCAAACTTTGGCTGTGTTTGGCAAACTAGCTTATAAGCTAGTTTATTTAAGCTAGCTTATAATTAAATTATGTTTGGTTATCATGTTTGGCAAAAACTAGCTATGGGTATGTGAAATGACCAAAAAAGGTATCTTAGGTATAATTAATATTAATAAGGATATAATTAGAAAAACCGACAAAAAGCTCCTGAAAGCTACTCCGACTAGAGTTTCAATAAGCTTGTTTATAAGCTAGCTTATGGTCCATCCAAGCATGTACTGGCTTGTAAGCTAGCTTATTTTTGCCAAACACAATCTTTTTGGTCTTAACTATACCGGACACTGTCGTCATACGGTCTAGTTGTACCAGACTGCTGGTTCTTAATAGGTCCAGACCAGTCTTTTGTATTTGACTAGAATAGATTGGTGGTAAAAGTTTATAGCATGACAAGTGCTTAACGGGTGATGACTCATCACCATCAGTTATCGGGTAAGCCTTTCGTTCATTGTTTTCCTTTTTAGTGGGTAAGATTTCTGGGTCTTGTTATGTTCGTCCAGCAAGGTAATTAAACCGACAAGTGCTCATTAAGATAAGTGTTTAGTAAATTACCCAAAAAAAAAAAGTTCATCAGAATAGTTTTTTAGCATGTTGTATTGTTGTTAGGTGGTGATTGTAGCTTTGTAGGTAATCAAAAACTCAAATCAGAAGTTGGTATTTCGCATTCAATGTGGAAATTTATTGTATCAGTTTTATCAAATGAAACTCAAGATTGATAAATTTGGTAACGCAATAAATTGAAGAAGGTTATTAATTACGAATTGAAACATAGATCTTGGAGAATTGTGGTAATTGTACTTTTGGTAAACAAAAATAGCCTGATTGACATATGTAACTATTAGGATTCTTATTTTTTAAAGCTCATATTTACCCTTATTAAATATTACTAGATGTGTGCCCGCGCGCGATGCGGCGCGAATAATCTCGACATTGAAACCTGAGGCGACAATCATGTTTTACCTTTTGTTCTATTTATTTCTCTCGATGTTAATTTTTCGATATGTATCATTTTATAACACAAATTGGACAGTATATAAATCTAGTCGATCTCGAACACAAAATAGAACACGTTCAACTTTAAAGTTGAATATTTTGTTGAGCTTTGAACTTTAAAGTTAAATATTTATTGCGAGACGATTACAAATACAATGATTTAATTAACTTTTAGTGTAACAATAAATCAAAATTTTTAATTTATATGGGTTTAAAATGAAAAATGTGTATGTGAGGAACATAAAACTAATTATTTCATATATATTTGTGATATTTAACACTATAATTAAATCAAAAAAATATTTAATATTGGGCTCATTTCGAAGATATTGACGAGACATATACAATGATATAATTTGTAATAAAGAGATGTATTTTTTAATTCATTTTACTTCTTATACTATTATTTGTGTTAATATGATAAAAGTTTAAAATGAAAATTGAAAAAGTGAAGGACTAAAAGTAAACTAAAAGATTAATTACAAGGGTACTAAGTGTAAATGTTGAAAAACAGTCATGTTGAACAAAAAAACTACCAAATTGAGTTATTTCTTTTATATAATAGTATAGATAAGGGTTAATTTCATATATACCCTTATTAAAGCTCAAAATATTATATTTACCCAACTTAAACTACAAATATTATATATATATCCTTCCTAATCTATCAAAATATCATATTTACCCAAATGACAATTTTTATTAAATTTTTATCATTTTTATTATTTTAATTTAAAAATATTGTTGTAACAACTTCTTTTTTTATCAAGTCCATTAATCAACAAACCTAATACTTGATGGAGGGTTTTTCTAATATTTTATTAATTTGAGTTTTTTTTCTTCTTAAACGTAACCTTATAAGGCCATGCGTAACGCCCTTGGGTGAGGCTTCAGTTGTGGGCGGGTCAACGGAGAATACCGGTATGCCCCCTTCAATTTACTTGGTGGCTTTGTGAACCAGATCCACTTAGAACCTGCTAGGGGACTTTTGGTGTTTTCGTTCAACTCACTTCTTACCTACTACCATCGAGTATCCCATAACGCACGGCCTAATACGTTAAAAAGTTTTTTTTATTCTCACCTTTCAACAACAACACAAATAAGGACATATACCTTTTGGTAAGAGTCAATTACCCCCAACAAAATGACTTCACGACAACTACTAAAAATTAATACATATTTTACCCTAAATTTTAATAATGCCTCCAACATCCATTCACTCATGGCCTCAAAAAAAAATTTATCTTGTTCCTTTTCAAGAAAATTATTATGTTATTATAAGGATTTTGTTATTTTTCATTTGAATTCCACATTATGTCTGTATAATATGTATATGTGTGCATACAATATGTTTTTTTTTTTAAATTTTTTGCAACTAAACAAATTAGGTAGAATAGATGGACGTGACAGAGATGAGGTCTGATATATCGAGATGCCAAACTAAAACATTTAACTACTAAATATTTGGAATGTTAATAGAAACAATGAAAGAGATGGTGTTTGTGTTTTCTTAAAAAAAGTTAAAGCTAAAATTAAATTAGGACTAAAAAGGAAATTAGTCTTTGTCGTTATTCTTCTCTTCATGATTATTATGTCATTCTCTTTTTCTAAAGGGTGATAGGATTAACGACTAAACATAACGTATATACCTTTTTATATTAATTTGAAACTTATGTGACCTATTTTTTTGCACCACCTCTTAAAAATGGAAAAAAAACAAATGGATTTAGTTTCTCAAAATCTATCCAAGTTGTTACTTTGCTATTGTGTATATTGTACTTAAAAAATTACTATTTAATGTACCAAAGTTTCAAAAACTATCATTTAGTGTATTGTGACATACTATCAAAGGTTACCAGCCGGTTACTATCTTCTCCGACGACTTTTCTGGCCACCACCATCTTCTCCGACGACTTTTCCGGCCACCACCATCTTCTTTGGCGAATTTTCGGGCCACCACCATCTTCTCAGACGAATTTTTCAGCCACCACCATCTTCGACAACTTTTCCGGCAACCGCCATCTTCTTCGACAACTTTTTCGGCAACCGCCATCTTATTCGGCAACTTTTCCAGCAACCCCCAGCTTCTCCTACGACTTCCCATCGACCTCCATCTTCCGGTGGCCACCATCTTCTTCGGCGACTTCCCAGCGACCACCATTTTCTCTGGCAACAATGTCGATGATTCCGTCGGTGACGATAACATTGTTGAACGTGGCGGTGGTGGCGGTGGGGGTATTTCGAACAATGTACAGCCCGTGTCCGGAGGGGAGTAAGCTGGTGGGTGGGGTGTTCTTTAGTTTTTGGACTTTATCGCATTTGTATTCGTTTGCGGAAGGGTAGATGAAGGTCGCCAGAGAAGATGGTGGGTGGCGAAGATGGAGGTTGCCGAAGAAGATGGTGGGTGGAAGAGATGGAGGTTGCCAGAGAAGATGGTAGGTGTCAGATGTCTAACCGGTGACTGTCGGTGCAACAAGTCTCACCGAAAAAGATGGGTTCTTGCCGAAGGTCGCTGGAGAAGGTGGGTTCTTGCCGGGAAAAGTCTCGTCGAAGAAGATGACCAGATGGCCGGAATGACAGGCTACCTCTTCAACAAGTTTTCCAATACACTAAATGGTAGGTTTTGAAACTTGGTACATTAAATGGTAATTTTTAAGTACAATACACACAATTGCAAAAGGTGACAACTTGAATACATTTTGGAGAACTAAACCCAAAACAAATCCATATTTTACCAATCATTTATTATTAGATGGAAATTTCTTTTATCTATTTCTATAAGTAATTTATTATTAACAACTTTTTTCCAACTTATTTCGCTATAAAAGAATATTTCTAATATGGACGTGCTTCTTAGCAAGAATTATTGCAAGAATATAATGGTTAGGAGGATTTGAAAGTCATTATGCAATTAAGATTTCCAAGGTTTAACCAAGGCTTACCTTAGAACCCTTGTCCCCACTACATATACGTAATTGATTTTGAAAGAACTTAATGTCAACTTCTTTTAGATATGAATCTATCTGTAACCTATTTCTCGATTAAGTAGCAGTCCAAAAAGACGAATGAAATGGATTTATGAACAAATTGAATAAAAAAATGATGGATAATATCATGACATAGACATTCTCTATACTACCAAAAATTTCCAAATTTTCTTACATTTTGTTCTCAAAAATTTCAAACTGTTGTTCTATCTCCAAATTATTAATTTTGGTTCTCAATAGTCAATACTAACAAATTAAAGTTAATATAGAAGTGAGAACTAATAAACCATATCCCTTTTTAGTAACTTTATAATACATATTAAATTTTTATGATAATCTATATAACTAAAGTTATGTTTTATAAATAAAAAATATAAAATGAAGTTTTTATAAAACCTTTTTTGTTTATCATTATTCAAAATGGAAAAAAGCGTAAGAAACATGAAAAAATTTAACTTTGAAAGCTAATAAATTAATGATCCTTTAAAATAGAATTCCTTTTATTAACACTTATATTAATAAAAAAAATTGAAATTAATATTTAAAGAAAAAAAAATAATATTTATAACATCAATATTATAATAATATAAACAACTGTAGTTTAGAAAATTGCAAAGCCATTCAGGATTTTTTAACCACCACCGTCAGCCACTACCTTCTTCCACCGCCAGCCACTACTTTCCTCTGCCTCCGCTTCAACGTCGCCTCTCGTATTCTTTTCCTCGTCTCCTATCCTCTTGTATTCTTTTCCTCGTCTCCTCCCCACACTTCGCCGACAAAAACAGGTCGGCCACGGGAGGCGATATATTCTCTTCATCAACACTCCTCCATTTCTATGTCATTTTGGAGGCGATGTTGGAGGTGAAGCATATGTTGGAGGCAATGTCGGAGGAGCAGGTCGGTCAAATGTTGGAGGCAATGAAGCGGATGAATGTTGGGGTATATATATCGTTTTATTATCAAAAGCCAAAATGTCATCAGAAAGTCACACCTTTCGGCTTTCGAAAAAATGTGTTTCCTATTGAATCAAAAAACACTTTTGAAAAGCGTTTTTAAGTTATCTAAACATTATTTTTAGCTTATTGGTTTTTTTAAAAACCAATAAATCAATAAACACTTTTGAAAAACAATCTCAAACACCCTCTCGATCTTAAATTTTTTAACCAAAAGAAGAAATTGAGTACAAAAACCATCCTCAACTCAAAGTCTCCATCATTCCTCTTATCTTCATTTAATTTTCGATGGAAAGACAACTACTTTATCTAGTAGTTTCTCCTAGTCAAATAGAACACTTACAAAATACATTCAAAAACATGAAAAAAAAATTCATCAAAAACAAAATCAGTTTTCGTTACTTTCGTTATCAATTGCCCCAAATTTCCACTAAACCCAACAATTTTTTTTCGACCAAATCCCTAAAAATGGCAAAGAAAATAAATATTAAACAAATAAAGTCGGTCCTAAATTCACGTGTAGCTAGCTACTAGCTGAACCCCCAACTCTGTAAATTTCAAGATCAGTTTATGGTCACGTCACTCTTTCCATAAATAACTTTATCAAATATATATTAAATTAAATTATCACTACAAAAAATTAGAAACTTTTGTCTGATTTGGGGTTTTTTTAGTTTATTCTTTTTAGTTTTTCCCGTTCAATATTGACAATTTCTTGCTGGAATTCAAGCAATTGGGTCTCTGAAAATTATGGGTTTTGGGGTTTTTATGAAGAAGATAAAGATTTAAATAATAAAGATTTTTTGCCTTTTTTTAGAGAGAATATAGTTCTATATTGACCTTATCTTATTTATGTTCTTAAAGCTACATCTTTTCTTTTCTCTAGAAGAGAATCGAATTCGAATCATAGAGGTGAGCTTTTCTTTTTTCTTCATCTTTTACTACATGGGTATCCAACTTTCTTTGATACCAAATGGGGATTTTGTGAATTTTTGATTCTTTTATGGGTTTTGGTTGTTTGATATTTTTATCATGAATTCAAGGATCTTTATTGATTAAATTAGGGTTGAAAGTTGGAAAGATGAAAGATTTCTTGTAATTCTCATAGATTCAAGGATCTTTATTTGATTAAATTAAAGAAGGGATTTTGCAAAAAATGTCAGTTAACTCAACCAGTAGAACAGTTCATAGAGGTGAGCTTTTCTTTTTCTTGATCTTTTTCATGGGTATCCAACTTTTTTGCCCATTAATTTGATATATACTTTTTGATACCAAATGGGGATTTTGTGATTTTGGTTCTTTTAGGGGTTTTGGTTGAATTCAAGGATCTTTATTTATTAAATTAGGGTTGAAAGTTGGAAAGATGAAAGATTTCTTGTAATTCCCATAGATTCAAGGATCTTTAGTTGATTAAATTATTAGGGGATTTTGTGGAAAAAAATGTCATCTAAATCAACAAGTAGAACCCATTGTTCAAGAAGCAGTTCTTCTAGATTGAAAAGAGATGCTAAAAGGGTTTCTCAAACCCCAATTGATGCTAAACTCCATGGCGATTTCGAAGAATCCGAAAGACTGTTCGATTACTCGACCTCCATTGATGTCAATGCTTCAACTTCAACCAGCAATGTTCCGTCTTCGACCGCTGTTTCGGCTTATCTCCAAAAGATGCAGAGAGGAAGCCAAATCCAGCCTTTCGGCTGCGTGATCGCCATCGATGACCAGACGTTGAGCGTGTTAGCGTACAGCGAAAACGCCCTCGAGATGCTCGACTTATCGCCCCACGCGGTCCCGAGCATCGAGCAGCAGGAGGCGTTAACGTTCGGGACGGACGTCCGTACGCTTTTTCGATCGTCGGGCGCCTCCGCGCTCCAAAAGGCGGCGAATTTCGTCGAGGTTAATCTTTTGAATCCGATACTGGTTCATTGCCGGAGCTCGGGGAAGCCGTTTTACGCGGTCTTGCATCGGAACGATGTGGGTTTGGTCATCGATTTGGAGCCGGTGAATCCCGCGGACGTCCCCGTGACGGCCGCGGGAGCTTTGATGTCGTACAAGCTCGCGGGGAAATCGATCTCGAGGCTGCAATCGTTGCAGAGTGGGAATATATCGCGAATGTGCGATGTGTTGGTTCGGGAGGTGAGCGAGTTAACGGGTTACGATCGGGTTATGGTGTATAAGTTTCATGAGGACGAACACGGTGAGGTCGTGGCCGAGTGTCGAAAGCCGGAACTCGAGCCATATCTCGGCTTGCATTATCCGGCTACGGACATCCCGCAAGCTTCGAGGTTTCTTTTTATGAAGAATAAGGTTAGGATGATTTGTGATTGTTCGGCTGCACCGGTGAAGGTGGTCCAATCGAAGAATTTGGCTCAGCCGTTGAGTCTTGCGGGCTCGGCTTTACGAGCTCCTCACGGGTGTCACGCACAATACATGGCTAATATGGGGTCGATCGCGTCCCTTGTGATGTCTGTAACGATCAGCGATGGTGATGATGACGATGAGGATGAGAACGAGTCCGAAAGCGGGATCGATCAGCAACAAAAACAAAAGGGGAAACGGTTATGGGGTTTGGTCGTTTGCCATCATTCGACCGCCCGATTCGTACCGTTCCCGTTGAGGTACGCGTGCGAGTTCTTGATCCAAGTTTTCAGCGTTCAGATCAACAAAGAAGTCGAGTTAACCGCCCAGCTACGCGAGAAACACCTCTTGAAAATGCAAACCGTTCTCTGCGATATGCTTTTGCGAGACGCACCGGTCGGGATCTTCACGCAATCCCCGAACGTGATGGATCTCGTTACGTGTGACGGAGCCGCGTTATACTACAAAAACAAGTTTTGGCTGCTCGGGATCACCCCGACCGAGGCCCAAATCCGAGATATCGCCAACTGGCTTCTCGAAGAACATTTGGGGAGCACGGGGTTGAGCACCGATAGCCTTGTGGACGCCGGATACCCGCATGCTTCGGTTCTTGGACAAGCGGTTTGCGGGATGGCTGCTGCCAAGATTACCTCGAAAGATTTCCTTTTTTGGTTCCGGTCCCACACGGCCAAGGAAGTGAAATGGGGCGGGGCCAAACACGATCCGGAAGATAAAGACGACGGGAGAAAGATGCATCCGAGGTCATCTTTCAAGGCGTTCTTGGAGGTGGTTAAGAATCGGAGTTTGCCGTGGGAAGATGTGGAGATGGATGCGATCCATTCGTTACAGTTGATACTGAGGGGATGTTTGCAAGATGATGACGGTGAAGAAGAGACGGGTGGGGGTGACGATGATGATAAGAAGATCGTGAGCGTTCTTCCGGCCGTGGATACGAGCATTCAGAGGGTTAACGAGCTGCGGGTTGTGGCTAATGAAATGGTTCGGCTTATTGAGACGGCTTCGGTTCCTATATTTGCGGTCGATGGGAATGGTAATATCAGCGGTTGGAATGATAAAATAGCCGATCTTACGGGATTGCCTTTGGAGCAAGCGGTTGGTGCCCCTTTAGTCGAAATGGTTACCGATGATTCGGTTGATGAAGTCAAAGCTATGGTCTCCTCTGCTTTAGAAGGTAATCTGATGTTTCTATACTTCACTTTTTGCGCATTATCTGGGTTACTGGTAGGGGTTAGCCGGTTAGGTTCAAATGTGAACAAAATTTTGGTTGTGAAAGTGAGGACCACTAAAATCGTCACACGGCAGTATTCACTCTGAATATCATGCATTATTCAGAGTGAATAAAGCTTAGGCATCTTTATTCACTCTGAATAATGCATGATATTCAAAGTGAATATCGTCACGTGGCGTGATTTTAGTGGTCCTCACGTTCACAACCAAAAATGAGTTTTCGTTTGAACTTTCTTCTACTGCTAGAGTCCAACCTCTTAGGAGGTCAAGGATTCAAACACGCAAGTGTTTGTGAGTATTTACTCGCATATAAATATTATATAGTTCAATTTGATATATGATGTATGTTATTCATTGGCAGGCATCGAGGAGAAAAACGTTGAAATCAACCTCAAATGTTTCGATCGTCCAGAAACAAATGATCGCATTACCCTGGTTACTAACGCTTGTTGTAGCCGTGATCTGAACGAAACCATCGTAGGGGTATGCTTCATCGGACAAGATCTAACGGCTAAAAAGTTAATCACGGACAAATATACCAAAGTCAAAGGCGATTATGCTAGTATCGTGCGTAGCCCGTGCGCCCTTATTCCGCCCATTTTCATGATGGACGAGTACGGCAAATGCACGGAATGGAACGACGCCATGCAAAAGTTAACCGGTTTGCGGAGGGAAGAAGCCAAGAACCGAATGCTCCTTGGTGAAGTTTTCACCCTTGGAGGTTTTGGTTGTCGGGTCAAAGGCGAAGATACTTTGACCAGGCTTAGAATACGACTAAATGAGGTGATTTCAGGCTTGGATGCAGATAAGATGATGTTCGGGTTTTTTGACCAAAACGGAAAGTGTGTCGATGCGTTACTTTCCGCTAACAAAAGGGTCGATGGGGACGGAAATATTACGGGGGTCTTGTGCTTTTTACATGTGACAAGCCCCGAGCTTCAACACGCGATGATGGTGCAACGAATGTCTGAGCAGGCTGCGTTTAATAGCCTCACGAAGGTGACATATTTGCGGCATGAACTCAAGAGTAGTTTAAACGGGATCAAATGTATCGAGGATTTGATGGAATCGTCGGAATTGGGAAGAGAGCAGAGGCATATTCTGCGTAAGAGCCATTTGTGTCGAGAACAATTAGCGCAGATCGCCAACGATGCGGATATCGAAAGCATCGAACAATGGTATGGTTTTCTTTTCGATTCTTGTTTTGATTTTGTCTCTGTTCACAAACAATATTGCACGCCAAATATGTTTAAATTTCTTATGCATTATATGAATTAACTTTAAATGATGAATCAATGGTGCATCCTATATAACGGTGTTACAATGGGATGTTAGGACTTGGTATCCATCTTAACGAGTTTTGAAGCCACTTACGGGAAAGGGTGTCATATTAGCTTCTTATTTTTAATACGTTGCTTTTGCCGTCGTGAGACTATATTTTCAAATAATAAGACAGGTTAAAAGAAGCCCAAAAACATCATATCAACTTATTGTAACATTGTTTCGCATGATGCACGATTGCTTACTGTTTTATAACCTGTTTCAGTTATATGGAAATGAAATGTGCCGAATTCAAACTCGGTGAGTCGTTGGAGGTGGTTTTGAATCAAGTGACGAGTCTGAGCCGTGAGCGGAAGGTGGAGGTCGTGTATGATGCACCCGATCAAGTATTATCGTTGTATGTATTTGGTGACAACTTGAGGCTTCAACAAGTCCTTTCGGATTTCTTGTCGAGTGCTCTCAACTTCACTCCGTCTTTAGAAGGATCTTCGGTTCTATTTCGCGTAACTCACAGGATGGAACACATCGGAGCCAAGATACAAGTCGCCCATCTCGAATTCAGGTAATGAGCATAGAGATAAAACAAAAAAGCCCGAGCGTTTTTTTGCTTACTGAAAACGGGCTTGAAAGGCCCATATCTGGATTTTTTGTTTGGTGTTGAAAGTTAACACGAATCGTGGTTGTGAAATGACAGGATTACCCATCCAGCACCTGGGATCCCGGAGAAGTTGAT